>JAVBJF010000108.1:0-600000 GCA_033439095.1 Pseudococcus viburni | reverse complement strand
TAATGGTTCAGTACACAACATACTAAAATGGACACCCCACAACCCTCCGCTACCCCCAGGGGAGGGGTAAACGTCCGCTGAAAACCGGTTTTTTGTGAATATATCCTCAAATAGGCCTCAAAATTGAAAAGTGGTTATGAACAATCTTGTTCTACGCGTAATTTCTTATCGGAAGGGTTTTTTTCTTTTTCAAAAACACTCACTTCCTTGACCAAAAATTAAGGGTGAAAATGCCTATTTTTCCAATATTTACAATATTTTTGGAAATTATGGAAATACGAAGCTGAAAATATCGTTTTTGAATCCTTACGACGCAAAGAAATGTTTCGTATCACCAATAATCAGCAATAACATCGCGTTTATAGTACTTTTTCTTTCCACAACTTCGATTTTTTAAATGCAGTATTCAATTTCAATAACCTCCCTTATAATTAACGGTAGGGGTTGAAATTTTTACGTTGACTTCTTTCGGAATACCCTACCAGCATGCATAAAAAAAATACTCATTTTGGGTACTTTTAGCTTCGTATTTCCATAATTTCCAAAAATACTGTGAATATTGGAAAAATTTTTGTTTTTCACCCTTAATTTTTGGACAAAGAAGCGGGTGTTTTCGAACAAAACGAACCTGTCTGATAGGAAATTACACGTAGAACGTGATTATTCATAACCAATTTTCCATTTTGAGGCTTTTTTGAAGTGATATTCCCAAAAGTTTCGATTTTTTCCAAAAATGCTGTAAATTGTTGAAAAATAGGTGTTTTTTACCCTTAATTTTTGGTCAAGGAAGTGAGTGTTTTTGAAAAAGAAAAAAACCCCTCCGATAAGAAATTATGCGTAGAACAAGATTGTTCATAACCACTTTTCAATTTTGAGGCTTATTTGAGGAGATATTCACGAAAAACCGGTTTTCAGTGGACGTTTACCCCTCCTCTGAGGGTAGCGGAGGGTTGTGGGGTGTCCATTTTAGTATGTTGTGTAGTGGACCATTACGAACGTAAAACGCGAAAAAAATCAGGCTTTAATTTTTGGGGGGTTGGTACAATTTTTCTCTTATTTGCCTGAACTATAAATTTTTTTGCTTAATTGAGTTGTTTGAGTAAATGATTTGAAATTGGGTAAAAATTAAACAGAAATCAAAAATTTTCAAATTTTGCGATCTGCTACTTCTAAAATCCTTTGCGAGGGAAAAATGATCGAAATTTCAATTTTTTTCCCCCAGTAAGTACTTATCTCTCTCCTTTTAAATCAAAATTTTTTAAAACGAAAAAATTCGTGTGAATAGTTATCATGTTTCCCTTGCACATTTCCGATAGAAAAAATGTTTTTGATAAATGTCAAAATAGAATTTTTCTCTCGAAAACCATTTTTTTGAAAATGTGGTCAGTGGTGGGGGAGGGGAAGAATTTTTCGGTTCAAAATTTTTCTTCAAAGTTATTCGACAACGTTGAATAAAAATTTCAAAAATCCAAAGCCAGAGACATTTTTCCATTCCAGTTCATTAAGGTTTCGTCGTCGACGTCGTTTAATTGATTCGGTAAAGAAAAGCACGAAAAAAAACGTCATTTGTAAAAATATTTTTACAATTTGCGTCATACGTGAGAATAAAATGTCATCGGTCGATATTTGTAAATAATTAAGATCAACGAATATGTTTGGGTATCCGCGAAAGGTTAACGTATCTTTGGTTATTACTTTTTATTATTACGATCATTAAGGTAATTTTATTACTGTGGAATTTTTTTTTTTTCGTAGGTATACATATCGGATTCCAGATATTTCAAGACCCAGAACCGGAATCAGTTTTATTGGCGATTGTTATACCCGAAACAATGGTTCGAAAAACATGTGATTAGTAAATTTCTCCGGTTATATGGTTCGGTTGGGTATTTTTTCTAAATCGTATCGTCGAACCGATGGAACAATGCTGTTACGTAATGATAGGTACATATTTTCAAAGTGCAACGAATGTTGCCCTTTTGACAATACAGAATAAGTGAACTGAGCGTAGTAAAAAAAAAAAACAGGTTGTCAACGCAATGAGAAGGATAAAAGCAGAAGCAGAAGCCCACGGTGGTGTTGATTTTGCATTCTATCGCATATCAGGAATTTTATGAATTAAATATTACATCTCTGGAACCAGATGTTGAGAAAACGTTACGCATTTAATCCGCCTCAGTAACGAGTTTCGTTTCGATTTCCAGGTGCAAATCTTTTAATAAGCTTTTGTCGCTCACGTCGGCACGGGTCTTTCAAACGTACGTCCTCGTCCTTACCGGCAGCTCTTTTCAATGGCCAGTGATAAGGTACGCGAACGATAACCCTTTAAGAAACTGCATGGTTGTTGAACTCGTCCACCAACTACCAACCAAGGCGAAATTTTCAATGCATCGTCCAGAAAATGATAAGCTGTACTCGTAGCTTCGTGTAAGAGAGTAATTTGGCGTAAAAAAAAAAAAAAGGAACCATAATCAGGGCGCCCTCATATGAAAGGAAGTGGGTCCAGTTGTAGCATTACTGATACGAACAGCTGAGTTTTCTTCGATATGGCAAATTACTTTGGCTGTGTTTCGTGCTTGCCGCGGTAATCGTTATTGGAATAACGAACGATGCGAGTTTTTTTTCTGTTTTTTTCATTAAGCTGACTCGTTATACTCGTAGAATGACAATCGTCATTTGCAATCTGTCTTGGTTCGCAGTCGACCGCCGTAATACTCGTATGAATTTCAAATCATCTACATAAAAACCTACCGGATCGAATTTTATAGATTTTTAAAATCCAGCAATTTTCCAATACCCGTTTGCGACTACACGGATGGCAGTTTTAAACCGTCGTAAAACGGCTAGACTCGTAAAATTCAACGATCGGGATTTAACGAAATTCAGCACGCGACGGTTTCTAGAATTCGATAATGTTCCAGCGTCGAGCTCAAACTGTCTGCAGAATGCGGCAAGTTGGGTGAAAATTTACGAATGATTTTTTAGCCGTCGTAAATTTTTATACTTCGGGTGGTTGCGGATTTAATTCGAAGCTCAGCAAGTGTACGGTATTGGGGTTGTGTTCGCGAATCTGTGGATTTTTTTGTTGGAAATTTTCTTAAAGTGAAATTGTGAGTGTTTTAACCCTACGTAGACCATCGAAAAAAAACCACCTGGTGCCAAAAACGGCACTACAATGCTAATGGGATTTTTCGAAAATGCATTGTAGTGCCGTTTTTGGCACCAGGTGGTTTTTTTTTTGAAAAATGCACTGTAGTGCCGTTTTTGGCACGGATGGTCTACATAGGGATCAAGATTGTAAATTGGAATATAGGTTGAGGCATTTTCTACGAGCTGGTTTTCGAATAAATATTAAATATTTTGTGGAATTGGGGAAAAAAATAGAAAATGCGAAGAAAAAATATGAGGTGGCGACATTGATATCTACGAATCAGGCGATGGTTTTCTTCAAAAGCCTTTTCAAGGGGTGTAATGGGTCCGCAAAAAAGAAAATTTTGGTAATTTTTTAAAACCATCGAGTGAAAATATGAATGTAGTAATAGGGTGGACCGAAAAACCAAAAATTTTGATTTTTGAAAAGTTACCCCCCACAAAAGTTGTTGGCTGGATAGACTAGAAAAATAAAATAAATAAGTTCAAAATCGATTCATATCTTCCGATCGCGCAAGAGCCTTCAATTCTTCAAAAATTGCCAAAAATCAAAGTTTGAAAATTTTGAAAAAATTTAATATTGACTAAAATTAATTTTAGAGCTTTTGTAGTGACTATCTAGACCAAAAAACACATTTTTTTGAAAAAATCAGAGTTTTATAACTTTTTTCTAATTTTTTCAGAAGTGAAGAAACATGGAAAATTTAAAAAAAACTATAAAACATGGATTTTTTCAAAAAAGTTGTGCTTTTTGCTTTAAATAGGCCCTAAATAAGCTCTAAAATCGATTTTGATGAATTTGGATTTTTTTTAATATTAAAAATTTCTGAAAATGTTGAATTTTTGACAATATTTTCGAAGAATTGAAGGCTCATGCGCGATCGGAAGATATGAATCGATTTTGAAATGTTTTATTTTATTTTTCTAGTCTATCCAGCCATGAGCCAACAACTTTTGTGGGGGTAACTTTTCAAAAATCAAAATTTTTGGTTTTTCGGCCCAGCCTAATGTAGTAAGTAAGGATCAATTGTTTGGTTTTTGATCATTTGTGTGTAAAAAAAAAAGGGATTTGAGTTTTTCAAAAATTTTCCGAGTTTCATTTTATATCTTTATCGAAGATTCTCACTTAAAATATTTGTATATGGTTTAAAAGTACATACTTAAAAGTTCGTACATCTTGTCAAAAAAAAAATACAAAATTTTATTCTTGCTTTTTTAAAATTTGTAATATTTTGAGAATCTGTGAAAAGTTTGAAAGTTTTTTTTTTCAACGAGCTATGAGATCACTATAATTTAGTTTGAAATTTAATTTCAGGGATGTTCTCTCTAAATCTGAATCAGTCAGAATTGGTGAAATTCTGTTTTTTCGAATCAATGAAAAGTATTTTTAATAAAAATCAAAAAAATTTTTTACTGAAAAACAGAATCCTTTCACTAAAAATCAGAAATTTTTCACCAAACATTAAAAAATTTTCGTTTTTACGAAAGCACCAGAAACTTTTCACTAAAAATCATAAATTCATCACTGAAATTAAACACTGTTCATTTTCAATGAAATATAAAAAACGTTTCAGTGAAAATTAAAGACTTTTAACTGAAAATTAGAAACTTTCGCGGAAAATTATAGACTGGTCACTAAAAAAATCAAAAACTAAATTTTTACTATCAAAAATTAGAACCCTTCACTAAAAATCAGAAACTGTTCACCAAATATTAGAAACTTCAGAGAAAATTAGAAACTTTTCACTAAAAACCAGAAACTTCATTTTCACTGAAAATTAGTAACGTTTCATTAAAAATTGAAGACTTTTCATTAAAAATTGGAAACTTTTCGTTGAAAATCACAAACTTATCACTGAAATAAAAAATTTTTCATTTTCACTAAAAAATCAAAAACGCTTCATTTTTATAAAATCTTAAAAATGAGACACTTTTCACTAAAAAATTAGTAACGTTTCACTAAAAATTGGAGACTTCACTGAAAATCAGAAACTTTTCAATTTTACTAAAAAGTTTGAAACTTTTTACTGAAAATTAGAAACTTCACTAAAAATCAAAAACTTCATTTTTACCAAAAAGTGTGAAACTTTTTACTAAAAACTAGAAACTTTTGCAAAAAATTATAGACTTGTCACTAAAAAAAGATCAACTACTTCATTTTTACTAAAAAAAAATTAAAAACTTTCAGGAAAAATCAGAAATTTCAATCTTACTGAAAAAACAGGAACTTTTCACTAAAAACCAGAAACTTCATTTTCACAGAAAATTAGTAACGTTTCATTAAAAATTTGAAGACTTTTCATTAAAAATTGGAAACTTTTAACTAAAAATTGAAAACTTTTCGCTAAAAATCACAAATTTATCACTGAAATAAAAAATTTTTCATTTTCACTAAAGAATCAAAAACACTTCATTTTTATACTTAAAAATCAGACACTTTTCACAAAAAATTGGAAACGTTTCACTAAAAATTGGAGACTTCACTGAAAATCAGAAACTTCATTTTCACTGAATAATTAGAAACTTTTCACTAAAAATCAGAAACTTTTCAATTTTACTAAAAATTTTGAAACTTTTTACTGAAAATTAGAAACTTATGCAAAAAATTATAGACTTGTCACTAGAAAATATCACAAACTTTATTTTTACTAATAAAAATTGAAAACTTTCACTAAAAAACAGAAATTTCAATTTTACTGAAAAAACAGGTACTTTTCACTAAAAATCAGAAACTGTTCACCAAATATTGAAAACTTCACTGAAAATTAGAAACGTTTCATTAAAAATTGGAGGCTTTTTATTAAAAATTGGGAACTTTTAACTAAAAATTAAAAACATTTCACTAAAAATAATTTATCACTGAAATCAAGAATTTTTCATTTTGGAGACTTTTCACTTAAAATCAGAAAATTCATTTTCACTAAATAATTAGACATTTTTCACTGAAAATCAAAATCTATTCATTTTTTCTAAAAAGTTTGAAACGTTTTGCTGAAAATTAGAAACTTTAAAAATCAGAAATTTTAATCAATCTTTTGGAAATCTTTTGTTTATGAGCTGCATATTAAAATTTTATGCACCCAGAAGTTGCTAAAATGTATTTTTTCCAAAAATTGCCTCATTTTGTAGTCTACCTTGCTCCGCCCCGGTTCGAGCCAGAGACTCCCCAAAGCTCCCACTCAAAATAAACTATCTCATCAATTTTCGTCAAAATTGTGTTTTTTTTACTCCCTCTTATATGAGACGTTCCATATTAAAAAGGACAACTTCGTTTGAAACGTGATTTCGAGATAATCGCGTTTTAAGATGTTCTGGTTAAATATATCATTTTTCGGTTTTTGGTCGATTCGGATAGAGAATTTCATCTTCTTTCTCGTGGTATATTCAGAATGTTTCTAGAGAGGTCCCAAGTAGCAGAAAAACACGATTTTCTGTGACACGGTGCGGCGTGATCTGATAAGTTTTTATCTGGGAAAAATTACAACACAACTTTTTCAAAGCTGAATAACTTTTGTAGTTAGCTTCCTAGCAAAAAACTAACCGCCCTAAGTAGAAAGAAAATTTCATGCTCTATAATTTTGATTCTATTCATTTTTTCGCTAGGATATTTCCTTTTCTCCCAAAACTGAGCTTAATGTTAAAAAACGTGAAATTTTCAAAATTTGATGAATTGCAGTTTTTCAACAATAACATGCAAACGAAGCATTTTTGATGAAAATGAATACCGTATATGGTAAGGAAATTTTGAGCTGTACAATTTTGGTTCTATTCATTTTTTCGCTAGGATGCCTCTTTTTCTCACAATTCCGGTTTTATTTCGGTTTTTACGCTTAAAAAAGAGAAAAAAAAGGTAGTCAAAACTTTCAGCTCGTTTTTCTCGAAATGTACTTTTTTCAACTTTAATTTTTGAAAATTCACGGCTCGGAGGGATATGAACGAAAACTTTTCGTTTTGGTCTCATTTTGTGCATAATCTCATCTACCAACTTTAAATATCAACTTTTGAATTTTTTCAGGAGTTCCTAAAATTGATCCCTTGCATCCTTGAAAAACAAGTACCTTGAGCAATATTCATGAGGTACATTTTCAAGGAAACTGAATTAAAAGCCTTTGAGGGAGAATCGACAAGAAATCATACGAAATTATGAAAAATTGAAAACCTTTCCATTTTGTCAAAAAATGGTCAAAAATCGAAAAATGCTCACTAATTACGCTCTCTGGACTTCTATTAAAAATTACATCTTTAAAAGCTAAAAAAATTTCACCAACACTTATCAAGTTTTTTGGGGAGAGGGAGGGGGAGATACAACGCCTAGTTCGTATTCGAGTTCGTGAAGTTGAAAACGTTGGAAAATTTTGTTTTTGAAATCTTGTCAGATTTTTGAAAGTTTTGTTTAAAAATCATTTTCTATTTTAAGCACTCCCCCCTCCCTCTCCAAAAAATAAAGTTTCTCGAATTCAAACCAGTTCCTTTCATAATTTGAAAACCATGCAACCTAGAGAAGGAAAAAAATTAAAAATTACGACACTCTACCTCTCTACAAAACTCTCAGAGATCTGATCCTTTCACATTTGCAGTTGTTCGTTGCCAGCTAGAGAAAAAAACCACCACCATATCTCTCCCGCTGCGATACTGACATAGACCGAATGCTACCCAGACTCTGCGTTGCTTCATTTCACATTTTCTAACATTTGGTGGTAACCGAATCCAAACGGTGCAATACTGCGGATAAAATTTCACCCAACAGTAAAAATTGTTCGCGTTAATTAACCGTTAAGATTTAATTAAATAATACACATCGATATTGAATTCTAAAATGGTACATGTTAAACACTCCAGCAAACCCATTTTTATACCCAAGTGGTACTCAAACTTTTCGAAAAACTTATCAATAAAGAGCCATCGAACTAACGCAGTATATTATGAAGCTTGGTTAAATAGTAACTAAATATCAGACCGATCCCTTTTTCTTTCTTTCGAGTACTTTAACCCACTCGAATCCTTTTCCAACGTTCTTCGGATCTTTTGTCAACATAAAATTAATTTCGTCTATTTGAAATTCTTCCAATTTGAAAAGTCATCCCGCTGAAGTTATTTTTTTCGTCCGCCTTTGCTTCCTGACGACGATTCCACGTATCGTAGCGTGCTATAAGAATGTACTCGGTCATTTAGAGACTGCTAACAGTAATTTAAACAACCTTTTGAAAAACTACGCCCTTTAGGTACCGCCTGTAGTGCTAATAAAAAGCGAAAATATTTATATAGAAAAGGTGCATGTTCGGTTCGGATGTCGTTTTTTTTTTTTTACTCTTGAGTAAAGACTACTTTAGAACTGGCAGACATTTAATACGAAGATTTCTTTTTTAGTTATGAGTAAAGTCGTTCGTTTAACGGTATGAACGTCTGAATTTTTTTAGGAAATGAGATGTGATTTTCTTCCAGCAATAAAGGGTATTTGTTGGGGAAATGGTTCGATATGAATGAGAGGGCAAGAGGAATTTTCTAATTGAAAAAATTGAGTTTGAATGATGAAATTTTCAAAATTGATACGACGGCGACCTTTTTTAAAAGATTTTCATTTCAAGACAAAAAAAAGTTGTACTTTGAATCAGAAAAATGAAAAAAAAAAAACATTTTTCGGAATTTCTCGTTTTTTTTTGGCTCCTTTAATAATCCAACTTCAGTACGACCCCAACCACTTGTTAATCTTACTTTAGTTGGAACGAGATTGAAATCACGAGAAACTGCATCAATATCCACGTAATAAAAACGAATTTCTACTTCCGGGTTTTAAGGAAAAATAATCGAAATATTTCAAAAATATTCTGTAGGAGAAAAATTGAAAAGGCAGTAGAGGATATTCAAACTCCCTGAATCCTTTTCTGAAGTCATTTCAACACTAACCCCGAACCATAACCTCACGGAAGCTAGATAGAGGAAACCAAAATTTAAAAAAAAATATATTTTAGCAACGTGTGTGGAATCGAAATAAAATCTAAAAGGGCACAAGAAGGTAGGGAAAGGGCCAGAATTTGAAAATGTTTCAAAATTATAATGTGAGGTATCAAAATGCATGTTTTTTGACTCCGGAATCCATCATTTTTAAAAAAATTCACCCCCTCCCCCCCTTTGAGTCTTTGTTTAGGGTTGACATAAAAATTACTTGAGAAAAATTTGAAAGAGTTGCCTTTCATACTCAAAAAATTTCAAGAAATTGAATACTTTAAAAAAAAGCTCTGCCTTTATTTTCGTACCTTCGGGACAATTTCAAATTTGCAGTATCACTATAAATTGCCCATTTTGCATTTTCTATTACAAATTCCTCTTAAAAGCAACATCTTCGCATCTAATGATCGAAAAAAAACTGTTTTTTTACGAATCTTACAAGAAAATTCGATGCAGAAGATGAAGTACCTCTAATCTATTATTTTTTTTACCCTGGGGAGATAATGACGAAACCTATGTCTACAATACCTAGGTAACTATTTTATTGAATTTTTGTATTTTCGTGAAAAATTTCCCATCCTTGATTAATCAGAATTTTGCAATTTGCGAAATAGTGAGATTTGTTTAAAATTTTCTTTAAAAATTATGATTAAGTACATACCGTATTTTAAAGGAACGGAAACTGTTTTTGTACAATTTTGAACAGAATGGACAATTGTTTTCATTTTTCAGTGGTATTATGAACTTTGAAGCTTTTATAGCAAAACTTGAATTATTTCAACTCGAATTCGATCAATTTTGAGACATACTGTTGAGTCACGTTTGTCTAATTTTTTTCAGAAATGAAAGAAAAAAACGTTGAAAATTCAATTTTAACTTTTTATTGAAAATTTTCACAATTTTGAGTTCCAAAATTGAGAAATTTATCATAACACAATTTTATGGTACCTACGTATAGCTATAAGTACCTACTGCAGTTTATTTACTTAAACGATGCGACGATTTCAGTGTTTCAAATAAAAACACGTCAATTTAAGATGAATTTTTTCAACTATTTCGTTTCTTGTGAATTAGGCAGAAATTTTCCAAATTTTTTATGTTCTCTCAATTATTTTCTATTTTTTGTTCCTTTTTTTTTTGGTAAGAAAATACGAAATGCGTGTATTTTTTGAAACTGATTTTCTTTAATTCTTCTGAAGTTATTTCATAAAAAGCTATAATTTATTTCTGTTTTAAAATGCCCACCTTCCCAAAAGAATTGATACATAGGAAGCCAAATTCCATCAAAAACTGGCAGTACCTTTAAAATTTCTGATCACAACACCTCTTAATGAAATATATTTTTATGAAAAAAAAAATCAAACTTCATCCTCCCTCTTCTCCTATGATGAAAAATGAAAAATGTTAAATATTTTATGAAATTTCAAAATTTTTATTCCTCTCGTATTTCTCGAGAAGGAGAAGAAAAGTTGAAATTTTTTCAGTGGAATTTTTTCTAAGGAGACTTCACTGAGAAGTTTCTATGAAAAATTTCAAAATTTTTCCAGAGAGTCATTTTTCAAGATCTTTTAGACAAATTTCATTTGAGAATCGTTTTTAAAAAAACATTCAGTATCAGTATCCCAACTCAAAGTAAAATTTTTGAGCCCAAACAAGAAAAATCAAAAGTACATCTTAACAGAACCCCGCATCCAAAATTTCAGGTGCTGAAGTTTATTTCTCGATTTTTGGCGAATTTTTGAAACTTCAAAATTAGGTAGTAGGTGTAGGTCTAGGTACTAGGATGGGCCGAAAAACCAAAAATTTTGATTTTTGAAAAGTTACCCCCACAAAAGTTGTTGGCTGGATAGACTGGAAAAATAAAATGAAAAATTTCAAAATCGATTCATATCTGCCGATCGCGCAAGAGCCTTCAATTTTTCAAAAATTGCCAAAAATTTCGAAAAAAATTTAAATTGACTAAAATTAATTTTAGAGGTTCTGGAGTGACTATCTAGACCAAAAATCACATTGTTTTTTGAAAAAATCAGTGTTTTATAACTTTTTAACATTTTTTTCAGAGGTGAAAAAATATGAGAAATTTAAAAAAACTATGAAATATGGATTTTTTCAAAAAAGTTGCGTTTTTTGTTTTAAATAGACCCTAAATATACTCTAAAATTAATTTAAATAAATTTTGATTTTTTTTTTTGAAATTTCTGAAAATGTAGAATTTTTGACAATTTCCGAAGAATTGAAGACTCTTGCGCGATCGGAAGATAAGAATCGATTTTGAAATTTTTTATTTTATTTTTCCAGTCTATCCAGCCAACAACTTTTGTGGGGGTAACTTTTCAAAAATCAAAATTTTTGATTTTTCGGTCCACCCTACACCTCACCCCCCAAAAGGGGGTCAAAATATCCTCCTAAAAAATATAAAAATTTGATCTAATCAACGAAAAAAGCTGAAATTTGGTATATACCCTATTTTCGACCTCCCAAATTGATTGGAAGTAGTTTTGAGACGTTTTGGAGCAATCAGAAAATTTTGGAATTTTCCAGGTCTGGAGAAAAACCCACAAAAATGGTCCAAATGCACTTCAGCACCTATAATCGTGGATTATCTATATTGGTGACCTATTTGATCGACTGAAACACAATTTTCCAAAATTCGTAACTTTGAGTTCAAATTTGCATTTTTGGGCAAGAAATTTTCCTGAAAAAATTTAAAAAATCGCTTAATCCGCATACATTTAGGCAAAAAGTTGAAACTTGGTAGATACCCTGTTTCCGACCTCTCGAATTGAATGGAAGTGGTTTCGAAACGTTTCGGAGCCACCAGAAAATTTTAAAATTTTCCAGCACTGCAGAAAAGCCCATAAAAATGGCCTATATGCACTTCAGCATCTATAATCGCGGATTATCCATATTGGTGACCTATTTGATCGATTGAAACACAGTTTTCCAAAATTCGTAACTTTGAGTTCAAATTCGCATTTTTGGGTAAGAAATTTTCCTGGAAAAAATTTTAAAATTCACCTAGGGCGAATACATCGAGGTAAAAAGTTGAAACTTCGTAGATACCCTATTTCAGTTTTTTTTGTTGATTAAATCAAATTTTCATATTTCGTAAGACAGAAGTAATTTTGAAATTTCAAAAATTTGCAAAAAATCGAAAAATGAACTTATGCACCTGAAATTTTGGATACGGGGTCCTGTTACGATATACTTTCGATTTTTTTTTGCTTGGGCTCAAAATTTTACTTCGAGTTGGGATACTTCCCTTGTTAGTCAGACTGACCAATGTAAATATTACAGGAGAAGGAAAATCTCTGGTGGTAGGTATCAGTTTTCTAAAATTGAAAAAAAAAATGTTCTTCCGCGATAATTGTCAAGTGGAAATTTTTGAATTTTTCACTTTTCAGAAGAGATAATTTTTTTTATTGAAGTGCATCTTGGAAAACAACCGTTGAATTTCGATTTCGTATTAGTCAGTGATTCGGCAACCAAAAATGAATGTTGCTCCTGAAATAAAATTCCATATTCCAGTCTACCTTCTCGTTTCATTTTTTTCCTATTAAAAATATTTTTTATTTTTGCTCTTTATAGTACGGACGATTTAGCTTAAAAAAAGCCAAAAGCCAAAAAAAATTCCCGGAAACGGGAAAGTTCGTACAATAGGCTTTGTAGAGGGTGTATTTCAACATACCCGACTTTCTCTAAAATTAGGCAATATTTTGTCTCCCTTTTGGGGGATGAGGGGGTTCAAATTTTGGTTTTTTGCCCATAACTTTCGAAATTACGCATTTACGAAAAAAAAGTTGAAACAAAAAGTATAGAGAAATCAAAAACAAATAATTTTGTTTCTTACAGTTTTTTCCTAGCACGTCATGGAAGGGAGCTAGCGGCTTCAGAAAAAAATCAATTTTGAAAATTTCCCATTATCAGAAAAAATCACCAAAAATCGGGTTAATCGATTTTTAGGAGCGCCTCTTTTGCATAGTACATCCTATTACTATGTAGAATAAGAAAAATGAACAACCGGCGCCTCATCTCAAAGTAGGGGGGTGTACCCCCTGTAGAAAAAGTTGCATTTTCCCCCTGGAATATCTCAGCTACAGTGAAAAATTCGAAAAATTGGTTCAAACAAACGTTGTAGAGCGTTGAAATACGAACATTTTCATTTTTTTACATTTTTTCTACGTGGTCTTGAGGCCGAGCTAATGCAAAAAGAAAAAAGATCGATGCGGGGTTCGAAAATTTCTCACAAAATTGTAAACCCCCTCTTTTGGGGTCCAATTTGAGTCCAGGGGTTAGATGATTATAAAAATCGAGTTTAGCGACCACGAAAACCCCAGAAACCCACTTGTTGGGCTATTGGTTCGCTAGATTTTATACCAGGCCTGCGCACGTGTAATTTATCGAGTTGAAGAAAAATTTTCGAACCCCGCATCGATCTTTTTTCATTTTGCATTAGCTCGACCCCAAGACCACGTAGAAAAAATGTAAAAAAAGGAAAATCTCTTTGCCAAGCACCAATCAACGATAAATTTCAAAACTGACTCATAACGTTGATAAAACCTGATCATATCACCGATCACAATGATCTTTGAACTTCACTGCATTTCATTTACGCCTCAACGTTGATTTTTTGCGTTGAATTTTTTTTCAAAAATTTCGAAATAAATAAACAGATTACCCAACATATTGTATGAAAACTCCGCAGCAGGAAGAAAATCAGCGGGAACACGTTAATGAAAATTTTCTACGTCATGTAAGCGGCTGACGACCATGAATATGAAATTATGATCAACTTGAAACCGTAACTTTTGCTAACTGTACTTTTGGTCATAAATTTTGGCCAATTTTTTTACACATTTTTTACTCGTTTGTTAATTTGAATTATTATCGTAGTTATAAAACTTTTATCGAGCGAATAAAAACGTCACCTTTAAAATTATAGCTCGACAAAACACTCGAAGTCGAAATCTGAACCACAGAAGGAGAATAAAAAGTAAAATGGGTAAATTTCTTCAACTTATCGTTTCGCTGCCCGTTTATTTACCACTCTTACATAATAGAAGCATTAACATTCGTAGGGTTTTTTTCTTCGTTAGGTTAATACGGCGCTTTAACAACCTTTCGGGTAAAAATAAACCTCGAAAGATTTGTTCGAGTCATTTAAAAGAGGGTGGAATGATTGAAAATAAATAGTTTTCGCGGTGGAGGTGTAAGATAGAGTGGAGAATCGAGTCTTAGCCCTAATATCAGGTTTCGGTTGCTTGTCATTGTCAGAAGAAGAACATGTTTTCAAATGGGAGATTCTTTTTACGTACCACCTGTTATGTAGAGGCAAGGGCATCTCCAAGGTCATCCTTTTAACCACTTCCTCTTAAAAGATCTTTTCCTTTACAAGTGTTTTGGTTCTGGCTCGACAATGTTGCCAGATTATTATACAACGAGCATCTTTTGAGGATTGGGAAAGGGGGGAAAAAAATGCGTATTCATCGTACGTAAAGAATAATAATACGTACATCGACGTAGGTATACGAACTAGGCAGAGGTACCTATTCGCTGCGGTGTGTTTACCTTTTGACGCCTCAGATGACCGATGATTCATGATAAGAACGTGTTTATAAACGTGAAATTTATTACTGGCTGGACAAACGGAGCAGTCACCTTTTTTTCGACGTATGAGTCATATCTACGCGTACGCGAATACGAAACGAAAGTCCTATATTTTTACCTATCGATTCGTATTTAGATGAATCATTTCCATAAAATCTGCATTTCAACGATTCCGACTGGTTTTGTTCGTTTATGTTTATTGCATTATCTTCGAATACGTGCATACGTTAGATGTGCTTTTTTTCCCCTCCGTCCATATTTCAACCAGCAACAATGAGGGTCCTTGATGAGACAAATATGCAATGGCAGATGTACCTATTGCAACCTATACATATGTAAACGTACGGTGCCTAGGTTTCTCTGTGCAGTATTATGATTTTTTTTGTATGCTTGAATCGTATTGTCGTCGAAATATGCGTCCTATTTTGCTTGTGTGGTTTTTTTTTCGCAGGCGAATTTCTCTATGGGTGAAATCCATCTATTGTTGTCAAATATTGAAATTTGGTTTTGAAAGGGAGGTGAGTGGGCGTGCACAGGATTTTCATACGAAGGGGGGAGGGAGTAGGGTGGGCCGAAAAACCAAAAATTGTTGACCGGGGAGACCAGGAAAAAATTCAAAATCGATTATATTTTTTCCGATTACGCAAGACCCTTTGATTCTTCGGAGATTGCCAAAAATTCAATATTTTTCAAAATCCCAGAAAATTGTGAAAAAAAAATCAAACTTACAAAAATATTTCTTCACCTATGAAAAAAAAATTGAAAAAGTTATAAAACACTAATTTTTTCATAAAAAAGTGTTTTTTGGTCTGGATGGTCACTTCATAAGCTCTAAAATTAATTCTAATTAATTTTAAATTTTTTCGAAATTTTGAATTTTTGGCAGTTTTTGAAGAATTTTAAGGCTCATCGATTTTGATTTTTTTTAAATTTCTCTAGTCTCCCCAGCCTACAACTTTTGCACAGAATATCTTTTCAAAAATCAAAATTTTTGGTTTTTCAGACCAACCTGATAGGTAGGTGACCACATTTGGCAATGCATGTTAGAGTGGACCGAAAAACCAAAAATTTTTATTTTTGAAAAGTTACCCCCACAAAAGTTATTGGCTGGATAGACTAGAAAAATAAAATGAAAAATTTCGAATCAATTCATATCTTCCGATCGCGCAAGAGTCTTCAATTCTTCAAAAATTTTCAAAAATTCAACATTTTCAAAAATTTTTAAAAATTTAAAAAGAATTAAAATTTATCAAAATTAATTTTAGAGCTTATTTAGGGCCTATTTAAAGCAAAAAGCACAACTTTTATGAAAAAATCCATGTTTTATAGTTTTTTAAATTTCTCATGTTTCTTCAATCTTCACTTCTGAAAAAATTAGAAAAAAGTTATAAAACTCTGATTTTTTCAAAAAAAATGTGTTTTTTGGTCTAGATAGTCACTACAGAAACACTAAAATTAATTTTAGTCAATTTTGAATTTTTTCGAATTTTTGAAATTTTGATTTTTTGGCAATTTTTTAAGAATTGGAGGCTCTTGCGCGATCGGAAGATATGAATCGATTTTGAAATTTTTAATTTTATTTTTCTAGTCTATCCAGCCAACAACTTTTGTGGGGGTAACTTTTCAAAAATCAAAATTTTCGGTTTTTCGGCCCACCCCAATGCGTATATCAAAAAATTTTAAAAATGATTTTTTTAATAAAAATTTCCAAAATGTAAGGTTATTTTACGTAAAGGAAAAGTAAAAATTTTTACGAAAAAATTGAAATTTTTTTTAGAAATGCAAAAAATTGTTATTCAGTGAACATTTGACAAAAAATTATCAACAGCATGGGAGAGGGCACCCCCCTCTTTTTTTGGTTTGCCACTGGAGAGAGCTGAAAATTATTTAAACAATTTCATAACAAGTTTCAAATACTGCCTCAAGAAATTAAAAATAGTCTGAGTTACACCCAAATTGTTAAAAATGTTGTAAAAATGGTTCAAATTATGAAAAAAAGAAGTTGCAAAAAATCAAATTGTTATTAAAATAGGTAAAATATTCTTAAAGTAGCTTGAAAATCGCAAAAGCTGGGAAAATTGATTAAAAATTGATGAAGTGAATTGATAACATGTTCAATATCCCTTCAAAATAGTTAAAATGGCAATTAACTAGTGATAAATGTTGTAAGAAATGTTCGATAAATCATTAAGAACCTCATAAAATTACAGAAAAAATTGAAATTTCAGGAAACTTGTGGAAATATTGTTGAAATTTTTTTTCGAAAATTAATAAGAATTGTTAAAAATAGACCAAAAAAATTGTTCAAATGCTGATTAAATTAAGTGAAAATTGGATGAAAATAGAACATAAACGCACCCAGAAATTATTAAAAGGAGGGGCTGAGAATTCGAGAAAAAAAATAGGAGAAGGGGGGTTAAATTTTTAAAAAAAATTAATAACTTGTTATTTCAGTGGTGTTGGCGTTGTCGTGGATATTTTCAGCAGGCTGATAATACAGAAACCAATTTCAGCAAAGAAAAATTAGAAAATTGCGGAATTTTTTGAAACAATCGATGCACTTTATAAATCGGAATTAGTAAAATTTACCTGTTTGAAGCAGTGAAATGAATTCAACTGAACATCGGTGATTTTTCACTAATCTGTTAGTCAAAATTATTGATTTTTTTTGACAAATTGGGAATTGATTGAGAAATCGGTGATTTTTGACTGAAATATTAGAGAAAAATCATTAATTTTCAATGAAAATCATTTCACTGATTTTCAGGACAGAATTTCATGAAAGACTGATTCAGATTTAGTGAGTTATATGTTTATATTGAAGAAATAGAATGATTTACTAGAATACTGCCCGAGCGAAGGGAGAGCGAATTTTTTTTGAAAAATCATGTTTAACGAGCAAAAAAATGCACTTTTTTCACAATTTTTGCAAAGAGAAATCTCCTTTTCGAGTTGAGGAGGGGGTTCGAGCCCCCCCCCCGAGCTCCCCCTCATAGGTGCGCTTATGAAATGGAAAGAAAAATTATCGATATTGCTTGAGAAGGTATTTTTATTCAAAACATTTCGAAAAATTTTAAAATTGCATGAAAATTTCTCAAAATGGGACAAAAAACTGCTAAAATCTCAAAAAATCATCCTTCCTACGTCATCTCAGTATTTTTATAAAAATTCAATAGGTATTCTTTTCACGTTCTAATATTTTGTAAAAAATTTGCACATTTTTGTGATTTTTTAAAAATTTTGCTACGAAAAAATTCTTATTTTTTCATTTTTTTCGAATTTATGACAATTTTTTATCGAAAATCAGAAATCTTTGATATTTTTTTGAAAATTCTTAAATGTGTCTAAGCTGAATGAAGGCGAATCGTGTTTTTCATGATTTTGAGTCATACTTCCCCATTTTGGGGGTCCAGTTTTGAGCCTTGAGATCAAACGGTTTAACGATTATTACAACAAGAATTATTTCCTTTATCGATGTTTTTCAAATCAATATCTATTCCATTTCCCTCCTTTATTTGCCACCTTTTTTCTCGTCTGGTATTTTTTAATAATCGAGAGTTCGAGACATGGCCTCTCACTTTTGAATTTGGTTCACTTGATGACTCTTCGTATCCCCCTTCCCTCCTGCGCATACCTTTTTTAAATCTTTTGAATATTGCATCAGGCATTCGAATTTTTTTCCAAAACAAAAAAATGCTGCATTCAGTTCGCCAGGTTATTATTTCCTCCAATCATTCGGTCATAAATTATACCATTCTCAATCTAGGTATCTCGAAACAATACTCTTTGAAAAGTCTATAAATCGCAGCCCTTAGGCGAAGTGAAATAGTTTAAAAAGCTATAAACCGTGATTAGTTAGTGTACTTTTACCCATCGATATCAATTTGGTAAAATTGAGGTCATAAAAGAATTGGGAATTTTTTTACACGCTATGAGGCGTTATGAATGTATAAATAAATTATCGAATACATCACACATACGTATGGGGTATGGTTGCGGTCTTGGTACTCGAATCTCAACACGTGATTCGGTTCGTCTAAAGGACGCAGATGTACATCTACAAACGTACATTTTGCGACTCGTAATAAATTTAATTTTCGTATAGAAATCGCTTGAATGTAAAATATTATTCCGGATTGCGATTTGCGCGAAATTTACATTCGAAATAAGTAAAATCAGCTTACGTGGTATTATGACAATTCGCTGTCGTATAAGAATTTAATTTTGTTAAAACATTACCTTCGTTCTTCGTTGAAAATTTAATTGCCTTGAAGAAAAGTTTGATACGAGTATACGCCATGCCATCATTTCACTGTGCATCTTGATTCTGGAATAAGTGAAATCTGAAATTGAATCGTAGAAGAAATCATTAGTAGGTATTTCAAGTACAAATAGACAGATACCAACTTAAAAATAAAAACCCGAGAGACACCTTCTTTTTTTTTTGCAAGTATTGTTCAACACTAAAAATACTATTTTATGGTACCTAAAATTGGACTAGAAAGTGCGAAATGGCCATTTTCAGAGTCAAAAGTTGAGGGGAACTGGCCTCAAAATTAAAAATTGAAGCTAAAAATTGAAACCATAATATCTCGAGTTTTCAGTGGAAATCTGAAACCTCAATTTTAGGGCTGTACTGAACGAAAAACAGAGGGCTCATTCTATGTCAACTCGACCAGGTTTTGACCTTGGGTCTTCCGATTTCGCTCAAAATTTTTTACGAGTTCTCCTCGATGGTCTAATGAAGGAATCACCGTCATTCCGATCCTAATCCTTCAGGGGGCGGGGGTGGCCCTTGTAATTTTCGTATAATTGGGATTTTTTGCGAAATTGCTTAACTTTGAAGGAGCATATCTCGAGATTGGTAAGGTCTAAGATAAATCTATACATGCTGTTTTGTAGAGAATTGAAAGAAGATTCAAAATTGATAATCACTTTTTGAAAAGTTCAAAGTTGAGCTTTTGTGATGGAAGCTCAACTTTCATGATGAGTACAAAAGATGAAGGGCCCCATTAACAAATCTGAAAAAATTACTATGGAGAGAACTTTTAATGTATTTTTCAACTAATTACTTTTCAAGATGGGATCTCAATACCCCTGGGAGGCACAGGGGTCCTAAATTTTGGTCAAAATTCAAAAAAATGGAAAAAGTAAAGTAATATATCGATTTCTACTAATTCAAAGGCGCTGAGTTCGAATATGTGGTTATTTTTGGGATTCGACCCTTTAGTGCCCCCCTAGCCCCCAATTTTGAAAAAACACATGCAAAAAATGGAAATAACATGTGTCATATCGATTTCTACTAAATCGAGGGTGCTGAGTAGGGTGGGCCGAAAACCAAGAATTTTGATTTTTAAAAAGTTACCCCCCCCCCCCACGAAAGTTGTTGCCTGGATAGACTGGAAAAATAAAATTAAAAATTTCAAAATCGATTCATATCTTCCGATCGCGCAAGAGCCTTCAATTCTTCAAAAATTGCCAAAAATTCAAAAATTCAAAAATTTAGAAATTCAAAAATTTAGAAAAAAATTTAAAATTGACTAAAATTAATTTTAGAGCTTCTGTAGTGACTATCTAGACCAAAAAGCACTCTTTTTTTGAAAAAATCAGTGTTTTATAACTTTTTTCAATTTTTTTCAGAGGTGAAGAAATATGAGAAATTTAAAAAAACTATAAGACATGTATTTTTTCAAAAAAAGTTGTGCTTTTTGCTTTAAATAGGCCCTAAAAAAGCTCTAAAATTGATTTTGATGAATTTTGATTTTTTTTTTAATTTTCAAAAATTTCTGAAAATGTTGAATATTTGACAATTTCTAAAGAATTGAAGGCTCTTGCGCGATCGGAGGACATAAATCGATTTTGAAATTTTCTATTTTATTTTTCTTGTCTGTCCATCCAACAAATTTTGTGGGGGTAACTTTTCAAAAATCAAAATTTTTGGTTTTTCGGCCCACTCTAACGTGTAGTGTTTGAAAAAATTTAAAATCGCAATTTCATGTCAGTTTTGGCGAAAATTGGACGTTTTACACTACACTAATATCACGATTGAGAGAATTCTCTACTTCCAATCGGGAAACTAATCATTAATTCGTGTTCAGGAGGTTCGAATTACGTCTAAAAATGGTTTCATACCAGGATTGGTTCGAGGTATTGGGTTGAGAAGATGGGAAATTGCGAATTCGAGTCGATTTTAGCGAAAATTGGCTGTTTTTCACTACCAAAAAGCGACGAGCAAGAAGCTATTTCACTTCCTATGGGGAAACCAATAACAAATTCGAATTCAGAAGGTTCGAATTATATAAAAAACTGGTTTCAACCCTTACTTGAACCACAGCACTCGTCTCAAGATGAAAAAAATCGCAATTTTACCTCTTTTTCCTCAAAATTGACCTCTTTTCGCGACACATATCATACGGTTGTGCGAATTCTACGCTTCAAATCGAAAAACCAATCGCAGATTCGGGTTCAGGAGGGTCGAATTATATGAAAATGACACCAAATGTACCCCAACCCCTTCATGTGAAAAATTGGGGTAAAACTCCCCCTCCCACCACTCCTAAGGAAAATTTTTGACGTCTCCACTTCTCGAAAATTTTCTTTTGGGCCATACTAGAATAAAATCCACATTTCGACCCGTGTTCAAAAAGTGCAGCATGCCCCCGTTTTTTCATGCTAACCGCAGGGACCAAAAAGGAAACAAGATTGGCTCATATTCGATGAAAATTTCTTCAGTGAGATTTTTATAGGTAGGTATTTTTTGAGAAAAATCTGCATACTTTAATTTTCTGCAAGTGATTTTCCTAAAACTGAAAAATCACTTATTTCTAAGCCTCTGATTACCTAAATTTTCCTAAAACCCAATTTACGCCCCTAATGGTTTTTTTGTTTATCAATTTGAATATAAGTAGAATGATGCAATTATTTTGATGGCTTCGTCTCGAATTCTTGTAAACAAATTCAACCCCTTTCCCTGCTCAGTTCTCTTCGCACGCCTCAATAGATTATTTTTCTATTCCTAGAAAATACTCCACCTATTTTATAATCACCCATGACCTAAGTTTTCACCAAAATGGAAAATTATGTATCTAGGTTTATATCCAACCAAGGTACGAAAATAGAAAACTCGACCCGAAAAAATATCATTCTTACGTAGAATAATTTCACAACACCGAGAAATTTAATAGAACAACGGGTTAGTACTGTTAGTATAGTACCTAAAACTAAGCTACTAATTCAACGTTTTGGCCATAAAAATATGTCATCCGGCATTAGAACCAATCACCCAGCAATACCCAGGGTTTACCTTAAACACATTATAAATCATTCTCGAAAAGATAAAGAACGTAGGGAAAAAACCTCGAACGATGATTCCTTTTATTTTTTTCAAATCGCATATGTCCACATTATTTCAAACGGTTGGTCTTTGTCGTGCAATGGATAAATAAAACGTGACTCATTGGACAGTTTTTTTTTTCACTTACACGATTATTACTGACCTCAATTCGGAATCAAATTAGTAATATGGTTCGAGCTCGAGTACGCCAAAGGTAGAAAAACACAGTCGACGTTTCTTTGACATTTTCCATTAAACCGTAGAAAAAAAATTCATAACGACGCGTAAATACGCCGTAATTTCGATAATGTAACTTTTATGTTTATAAGAAAAAGCAATTGGGTTAAGAAGGTTCGCAGGGGGAAGGAAGGGGTGAGAAAAATTGCTGAAAAAAATTGGTAAAAATGTACGTGTTTCGGTGTTACAGTCGTAGCCTTGACCTAAACCTGAGCTTTCCATTAATTAACTCTCTAGAAGACTTGTAGAATTAAATTGTTAGCTGCGAGTAATTTATTATAACGGAAAATATGTACAAATATCCGCGAAACTTGTCGTAATAATTTTAACCCCGTTACGAAGGTAAAAAATTTTTCCACAATTTACGAATAAAATGGGAACCGGTTCGAAGTACGTAAATTTCGCTCTGCCACTTAAGAGATTACGGTATAATGTATTTTTAAGCCACGAAACGAAAGAGAGAGAGGTAAATAATACATTTCGTAAGTAGGTATTTTTGTTTTTTTAACGTCGACGTTTTATTTTTTTCAAATTGGCATAAATTTTATTCGAAAAAATATGTTATTGACGGAGTACTTAGGCACATACGTGTACAATGGAGCGCCTAAACTATAGGTACAGTATGACACAGAAGTCCTGTTCACTTGAAACACTTCTCAATATCTCAGATGTTGAAAAGAAATACCAAGACAGTTCAAACGGCAATGTGTTCCTACGAGGACATTGAAGTTCGATAATCAAACTTCTAATCCTACTTACAGGGTGTCCGCGAATTGGGAAACCGGTTCGGGTCAAAATATGAGGGTTTGGTTTTTTTTTTATTGAAATGAAGTCTACACATTAGCCCGATTAAAATATGGTATGTTTTTTTGAAACCGGTTCAGCAGTTAAAGGGTACAGGGGAAAAAACAGCATATTAGAAAAGGGACCTAGGCGTAAATTTAAAAAATATTGCATCTAAGTCCCTTTTCTAATATACAATTTTTGTAATTGGCTGCTTTTTTCTCTGTAGGTACTCTTCAGTTTCGACCCAGTTGCCAATAATACCTAAAAAAGTGAAGATATGGAAAAAAAAATTGAAACAAAAGTTGTAGAGAATTAAAAAATAAAAAAATTTTGTTCTATAACTTTTTTTCCATCTTGCAATGGAAAGAAGTTGTCGTACAAAAGGTTGGAGTATAATTTTTTCTTTTTTAAACCACAACTCTTCTTCATTGCTAGACGACAAAAAAATTTACTGTTTAGTTTTTAATTCTCTACATATAACTTTTATCTCAAAATTTTTTTGATAAATGGTTATCGACTTGTAAAAAAAATACCCAAGAAAATTGGAAAAATTGGGTTTATCTTGCACCGGTTTAAAAAAAGTTGAGATATCAAAAAAAATTTGAAATAAAAGTTGTAGAGAATTTAAAACTGAACATTTCACGTTCTGTAACTTTTTTCCCATCTAGCAATAGAGAAGAGTTGTGCCCAGTGATGGGAAACTGAAACTGAAACTAAAATTGAAATTAACTGAAACTGGAACTGAAATTGAAATGATGGAAACTGAAAACTGAAACTGAAACTGATCCAGTTCGATTTTTCTGTAGTACCTCTTGCACATTAAAATACAATTTTAATCGGTTTCAAAATGTGTAATTGTCTGACCTACAAATTCAAAACATCCCAATTCCCAAAATCCGACTCCGAATTTTAACTATTTAAAAAAAATTTGCCACTTGAGTTAATCTGGGAAAATAAAATTTTACTTCACATTACTTAAAAATTTTCTTAAAAATTTTCCCAGCTGGAAATTTTTTTCATTGCCCATTTTTATTCTTGAAATTGATTTTTAATTTTTTTCGTATCTTTATATTTTTACCAAATCTTGATTTTTTGTTGACATTTTTCAACTCTTAAATTTTTTTTCCAACGAATTATTTTCCTAAATCTTGTCCTACTTTGTTTTTTTCTGAAAATTCACATTTTTTTCACTTGAATTCAAAATTATTTTTCCAACCTAAAACTTTTCTCAAGTTTTTTCAACTTTAAATTAATTTTTCTCGTAAGTTCTGAATTTTGTTTCCCACTTTCCCACCCTAAAAAAATCTTTAGTATAAATCAATGAATGAAATGAAATCGATTTTTTTGGGGGTGGGAAAGTGGGAAACGAAATTCAGAATTTATGAGAAAAATTAATTCAATGTTGAAAAAAATTGAGAAAAGCCTTAGGTTGGAAAAATAATTTTAAATTCAAGTGAAAAAAATGAAAATTCTGGGTAAATGTTTGTAAAAATAATTTGAAATTGGAAAAAAATGGCAGAACAAATTTTAGAAGTTGAAAAAATGTCGACAAAAAATCAAGATTTGGTAAAAATTTCGAAAAAAAATATTAAGATACCAAAAAGTTAAGAATAAATTCATCAGAAAGAAAAAAGTATTTAAAAAAAATGATTCGAAAATTACAAAAATTTCGAATCACAGGAATGATTAGAAGGAATCACGAATCATTTTTCGAATCATAAAATAAGTGATTCGAATCGGCACAACCCTGGTTGCTTTTATGTAACTAGTGGAGGGAAAAAAATGTTTCTGACCAAAGTTTGCTTTTGGAGGTGAGGGGGGGGGGGGTGTAAAATCAAGTTTTTCAAGAAGAATAAACACGAACTTGAGAAAAAAATTAAAATTTTCAACAAAAATGATGAGAACCAAAGTTGTAGAGAATAAGATTTCCTATCTGGTATACGTGGTTAGATTTTCCTGGAAAGCATTAGTTTTCAAGATATTTTTGAGTAAATTTTCTATTGAAAATTTTCACTCTAAAACTTCAACATGGAACGTGTTTTCCAACAACTTTCAAATTCTTACAATAAAATCGTCAATTTTGCATGAAAAAAACCAAAAAAAGGTCACTAATAGATCATTTGAAACGTATTTTTATATAGATTCAGAATTCAGTAAATACTAGTGACCAAAAGGTCACTTTCTAAAAAAAAAAAAAAAACTCAAATAAATGATAAACTTTCAGTGGGAATAGGTTCAAAAATATACCTTGACCCTCTCTCCCCTCCTACGTGTCCACCCAACCCCACCCCACCCCTCCATCATATAGCCACAGGTAAATAAAAACAAATGGATAAGGTGGGGTGGGCACATAGAAAGGGGAGGGGGGTCAAGTGAGTATTAATACCACCAATTTACATAATAGGTACCACTATTTTCATGGCCGAAACACACAGTTTTTAGAACGATTTTATACATATTATTAGTTTATTACGTTTTCAAATGATGGTATTTTCTTCATAACCCCCTTCTTTCAGGACTCTCTATCTCCTCTGCTAATGGTCGCACAAAAAAATGTTCATACAAAAAATATTGGAAATTGACAGTAGAACAAAAAAGTACTGAACTATTTTTACCGCAAAATCAAATCCAAATGAGGTAGAAGCGGAAAACTGGTTTTTAGGGGGGGTGGAACCCCATAAAAAAATTATCAAGGGGTCTGGGAGGTGGTAACTCTTAGGGGTTACTCAGGGGACCTCTCTCGACAGTTTTCCGCAATAAAATCTTTGCTGGCCAGAAATGTTGATTTTTGTATAATTTGCCTACACTATTATCGACTTGCAAAGAAAAAATAATACTCCAACCTTTTGTACGACAACTTCTTTCCATTGCAAGATAGAGAAAAAATTACGGAACAAAAAATGCTTGTTTTTTAATTCTCTACAACTTTTGTTTCGATTTTTTTTTCATAACTCCACTTTTCATGATATTACTAACAACTGGTTCGAAACTGCTGAAACGGTTTCAAAAAAACATACCACAATTTAATCGCGCCATTGTGTAGACTTTATTTCAATAAAAAAACCGAATCCCTATTTTTTGACCCAAACCGGTTTCTCAATTTGTGGACACCCTATAGAAAGGATTAGTTATCTCTTTTCAGTTCTGAAATGCTGAGAAATGTTTCATATGGACAAGACTTCTGTGTCATACTGTACCTTTTTTAAAAACTCTCGGTGAAAAAAACAAAGAAATGGGTTTTAGTAAAACACAAGTGTACCGCGAGCACTCGACGAGTAATTTTCATTTTGAAAACGTATCAAAAGTGAAGAAGCGAGATGAGTCGATGAAGTGGATGGGGTGTTGATTAGCCGTTGTTTTCTGTCGAAAAGTTCCTTTGATGTTTTTACCATACTGGGTATCTTTTTTTTCTCTACTCTGTCTCGAATCTCGTTCTTCTTTGGTACAGACACGAGAGTTTTTCTATTTTAAATATTGCTCTTTGATGAAGTATTCTGTTTTCTCCATTGTTATATAGAAATACGATGATTTTTATGTCTCGACTGCATATATTTGTAGTAGATACCTATGTTTGATGATTACGCAGCTGTGTGTGTTTTTTCCTTTGATATTCTTCGCTACTTATGTCTTTCTGACTTTCGATGCGGAGATTTGGTAGTCGAGAGTTGGTTTTGTATGCCAGTAAAATAAGAAGAGCGAAGAGATGGGCGATAAATTGTTCGGCGATATTTCGTTATTACGTATACGTTTAATGTTTATGCAGCATTGTTTCACCAGACGTTTTAATTGTCGAGGCGGTAATTGAAAAACAATTAACCGAGTCTGAGCCGTCGTCTTTGTAACATATTATTCGATAATAAAATATGAGATTTTTTTGCCCGGACGATAAATCAATTTCTGGTTATTTGGATAAAGGTTATCGCCGGAGTTGAAATATTATAAGCCGGTGTCGATGTCGTACGATACGAGATTACGTGGTTAGTTGTTTTTATTACGGGAATTTCGATGGTGTTTTTTTGGTCGATTTTTTTACAGAGAAAAGTTTGGCCAGGTCCGGGTTCCGGGTGTTGATAGTTGAGCTGGTGTGTTTGATAAAATGTATTATGGATTTGGACGAAAGACTTTGAAGCGCAGATTTTACGTAGAGTGATACTCATTTCAAAAATTTATTCATTTTTTCATTTTTCTGATAAAATGATTTCAATTTGACGTATTTTTTTAGCTTATATGGTTAGAATGGGCTCTGTGAAAATGGGCCATTTGTCGGATTACATAATTTTTCTGAACGGAAAAACTCCGAAATTTCAATCAATTTTGAAAAAATATTGAATTTGTAATTCATTAGGTTCACCGCCTTGCTGGTTTGCGAAAAAAAAGAATACTTACTAATGCACACATCAGGAAGGGCTGCAAAGTTTACCTACAAGGCGTTTTTCTTTAAATTTTATTTCTTCTGGATCTCAATTTCAAAAAATGGCATATCTCTGTCAATTTTGAACTATTTTTAGATTTCTTTTTTTAAAATGTTCAGAATGGACCAAAAAATTGATTTTGATTTTTGCGAAAAATGATCCATTTTTACAGAACGCATCATATTTTTACTGTGTCTATTTTCGACCTTTGGGTATCTACTCCGTTTTTCAAACGGAAATACCTACAATTACATATTTTTAAAAAGCCACTTCTTCATGTTTTCTCTATCTGCTGAATCTAAAAAGTTGAAAAAAATTATTTTTGAGAAAATTTTTCAAAAAAATTGTCTTTTTCGCAACGATTTTTTTATTTTTACTTTTCAGTGCAAGGATTTTGAAAAATTAAGAAAATGCATAACTGAGTTTTTTTTTGAATTGAATATGACAAAAAAATCGTTTTTAACATTTTTTTAGAATGAAAATGTTTATAATAGTATCATTCTGTACCTACAGAAAAAAATAAAAAAATAAAGTGATTTATTAAAAAATTATTTTGGACAAAAAGTTTCCAATTTTGAACAAAGTTTCCAATTTTTTTGAACGAAGTCATAAGTAAATTCAAGAAAGGCCGGATAGCAAATGTTAAAATTATTTTATCGAAAAAAAAATTTGAAAAATTAATCTTTATATAAGGTAACAAATTGAAAGAGGGTTTTGGAGAAATTTCAAATTATTTTTGAGATAGGTAATTGTCGCTTGAAGTGTTTGTTGCGGTTCGAAGACCTGGATTTTGACAAATATTGAAATGAATTTTGAGCTCCATTGCCTAAAGGGAGACGGAGCTAGGGAATCTCAAAGTGGATTTTTTTTGAAAAAATTGATGTTTTCCATTTCGGGGAAGTGTAATCTGCTGGAAATCTCAACGATTCTCCAAGAAAGTGCGAGTTGAGGTTGAAATTCGGAGTTTTGCCTCCGTCCTTCCAGAGCTCCATTTGATTTTTCGAAGAAAACAATTTCAGAATCGTATTCGGGATACCAAAAAACCTAATTTTTGAAACCAAACGTGAAAATTTTCAAAATTTTTAATTTTGCCCCCCTCCCCCTTCTTCTGACTGACTCTTTCATTTTGAATCCGTATGATTCAAAAAAAATTTTCTTATCATCAATAATTATTAGAATTCTGTTTTAATTAGGTACCTTTTCTTTCCTCGAGATCGATTACCTACACATTTCTCAGAGTAAATCCCTCCCCCCACCATTCAGCTAATTCGTGGATCTCGGTGGCTATCCCACTCCTTGGTATTTGATATCGAGATAATTATTTCCACCGTAGAAAAATAACGTATTCAATAACTTTAACTTCCCTCATTTAATCGCGGGGGCTGAAATTTTGACAGTGGGTTTTTTTGGAATGCCCTAATACTTGTGTGTATTAAAAAAATTACATTTCCCTGGTAAAATTATGGATAATACCTTCACTTTGTACGTAGTTTCAATTATTTCAAAAAATACCGTAAATATTTGAAAAATGAATGTTTTTCTGTTTTCACCCTTAATTTTTGGCCAAAGAATTGGGAGGAGGGGGGGGGGGGTGTGTTGAAAAAAAACGAACCTTTGAGATGAAGGAAATTACACGCAGAACATGATTATTCAACCATTTTCCAATTTCGAGGCTTATTTTAGAAGATATTCACAAAAAAACGGTTTTCATCGAGCATTTACCCCTCCTTTGGGGGTTCCAGACGCTCCCTGGGGGTCATAAGCGCACCCAAGGGAGGCTCAGGTGGCTCAAGCCCCCCCTCCTCTCAAGCTTGGCAAGGAGATTTGTTTATCATAAAAATTTCAAAAGAGTATAATTTTTCAAAAATGTTCGCCTGGGCAGTATTTTAGTAACTATTTCTTAAATAATCAATAAACATGCCACTCTCTAAATTTGAATCAGTTGAATTTGCAGAAATTCTGTCTTTTTTAATCAGTGAAATAATTTCACTGAAAATTCCAAAGATTTTGATTTTTGAAAAGTTACCCCCACAAAAGTTGTTGGCTGGATAGACTAGAAAAATAAAAAAATAAAATAAAATATTTCAAAATCGATTCATATCTTCCGATCGTGCAAGAGCCTTCAATTCTTCAAAAATTGTCAAAAATTAAACATTTAGGTACAAAAATTTTTGAAAATTAAAAAAAAAATCAAAATTCATTAAAATCAATTTTAGACCTAATTTAGGGCCTATTTAAAGCAAAAAGCACAACTTTTTTGAAAAAATCCATGTTTTATAATTTTTTTAAATTTCTTATATTTCTTCACCTCTGAAAATTTTTTAAAAAGTTATAAAACACTGATTTTTTCAGAAAAAATGTGATTTTTGGTCTAGATAGTCACTACGGTACTGAAGCTCTAAAATTAATTTTTGAAATTTTGAATTTTTGACAATTTTTGAAGCATTGAAAGCTCTTGCGCGATCGGAAGATATGAATCGATTTTGAAATTTTTTATTTTATTTTTCCAGTCTTACCAGCCAACAATTTTTGTGGGGGGGGGGGGGTAACTTTCCAAAAATCAAAATTTTTGGTTTTTCGGTCCACCCTACTAATTACTTTAGCCTCACTGAAATAACAGGTTACTTAATTTTTACATTGAATTTTGACTCCCCCAATCTTTTCTCGAAATCTGAGCCCCTCTCTAACACAAATTCTGTGTGCTCGCTGGGGGGGGGGCATTTCAACACATTGTTAAGTGGACCATTATGAACAGAAAACACCAAAAAAATCAGGCTAATATTTTTTCGAAGTTCAATTCCAAAATAACTGGACTATTGAATAGGGTGGGCTTTGAAAAATTACCCTCTACAAAAGTTGTTGGCTGGACAGACTAGAAAAATGAAATAAAAAATTTCAAAATCGATTCATATCTTCTGATCGCGCATGAGCCTTCAATTCTTCAAAAATTGTCATAAATTCAACATTAAAAATTTTTTTTTAATTTTTAAAAAATCATAATTCATCAAACTTAGTTTTAGAGCTTATTTAGGGCCTATTTAAACCAAAAAGCCGAGTTTTTTTGAAAAAATCCATATTTTATATATTTTTTTAATTTCTCATATTTCTTCATCTCTGAAAAAAATTTTAAAAAGTTATGAAACACTGATTTTTTTCAAAAAAATGTGCTGTTTGGTCTAGATATTCACTACAGAAGCTCTAATAGTATATTATGCAACTAGGAAAATAAAGTGATTTTTGACGGATTTTGAGGTTTATTGCCCGAGCGAACCGAGGGAAATAACTCAAAATCGTCGAAAATCATTTATCTTCCGAGTTGCATACGACATTTTTCATTGTAGAAGTAATAAAAAGCGAGTATGAGCACTCGAGCGATTCGCGAGAGGGAGTAAAAGTAGACTTTTACTCCCTCTACAATGAAAAATTAATTTTAATTAATTTTCAATTTTTTCGAAATTTTTGAAATTTTGAATTTTTGGCAATTTTGAAGAATTGAAGGCTCTTGCGCGATCGGAAGATACGAATGGATTTTGAAATTTTTTATTTTATTTTTCTGGTCTATCCAGCCAACAAATTTTGCGGGGGGGGACTTCTCAAAAATCAAAATTTTGGTTTTTGATCCACCCTACTATTGAATCTTTTAAAAAAAAAATTTATTCTTCAAACCTACTCAAACTCATTTCCAAAAATCCGCCAGTTCTAAATTTCCTCGAAATTCATACAACATCACTCTCGAATCATCTATTCGGAAATAATTCCCAATGGAAATTCGATATGTTTTTTCCTCCGGGTAAATTCGTGACTGAGGCAAGAGGGGTGACTCGTACAAAAATTTTTCATCTCGCTGCTTTTCCATCGCCGTAGAAAAACACCCGAAGTTATAAATTCCTCACGAGCAGCATATTGACTGGCGAGATGTAACTACGTAAATTATTCGTAGTTTTTTATTTACCACTCGATGTTATCTGCGAATTTGAGCAGATACGTAGACGTAGCTCACTTCACATTTATACCTTTCAAAACCACCTTTTGCCATAATTTTTCTTCTCGCTGGATAGCCACGCGTTTTCAAAGTCATAAAAATCATCGCCCGGGAGCAGATAACACGCAGATTTCATTTATCAACCATTCTACATCTAAGTCGAACTCGATCATTATAAAACATTGGCGCTACGGTCAGAACGGTTTGAAAAATAGAAAAAATTAGTAATTGAAAATAGGAGAGGAAAAAAAAGGAGGATGCACCGAGTATTAAATTTTCAAGAAGTTTATCGCCGTAAAGATATTTTTCATTGATCGATTAAATTACAGGAAATCCGGAAAACTACTCCGAGCTCGTCGAAGAAATACGTATAGGCGCACGTAATACCTATCGCAGGTATCTTTAATACCGAACGATAAAATTCAGCGAGTACATAAAGTCGAACACGGTAGCGGATAATTGTACCGTGGTGTACAGTGTGGCAATTACAGAGTGTAAAAAAAACGGCATTATCGGCCGAGATTTTTTTCCCTCAGCCTTCATCCGTCTGTAGATTTACGATTACCTTCGCAAAATCACTCGTACCTTGATACGATTAAAATAGAAGAAGAGAAAAAAACAATTAATACCGTCATCGTCGTACGATTAACACGGAGGAGTTTACGTATCGAAAGAGGCAGCAAAAACAGTGGATCAATTAATCCGTACAGTAATTAACTTCGGTGTAGGTTTTTTTTTACGAGTCGAAAAAAATTTTACGTGAAAAGTGTCGTACCGGAGGCGTACAAGGACGCCCGACGACGTGGGACTGTGTCTGGTCGTCGTCGATCGCCAAGTCTGCGACGATTCGATTCCGAGTAATTTTCTGCGAAGGTAATTCGACCTTTGGAAAATGGACGAATTTCCAGCTGGTGTGATATTTCGAAGGAATAATTTTTTCGTCGGAGAGATGAAAAAAAAAGTGGATTCGAACGTGAATACGGCAGGTACCACCGAAACCAGTTCTGTATCATTAATTCGTAAAGACCAAATCATTTCAGATGCTCTCACAGTTGGACGATTCCGTATGAATTTCCGAAACGGTCAACCATACATCCCTTTTTTCGAAATCCAGTTCTGCCCTGCTCCCCTCGGTCACAAACGTTATCCTGTTCGAGAATTCATCGATGGTGTTGAAAAATATTATATATGGTAAGTACCGAGATAGTGGAGAAAAATATCGATCGGATTGGTTCATCGTTCATCGTCGAATTTTACCCTACATGTGGGCAGACTCGTAGTCAGGATGATTTGGAAGGGGGTATTTCCCCCCGGCTCGAGATTTTTTGATAAAAAGCAATCTCAAAATTGTAATTGGCATGCCAAAAAACCTAATTTTTGACAACAAACATGAACATTTTCAAAATTTTGAATTTCACCCCTCACCCCTGAACCCCGTTGACTGACATATCCTTTTTTTTGAATCCTTACGACCCAAAGAAATGTTTCCTATCACCAATAATAAGCAATAACATCGCGTTTTAAATACGTTTTCTTTCCACAACCTCAAAATGCAGTATTCAATAACCTCCCTTATAATTACGGGAGGGGTTGAAATTCTTACGATGACTTTTTTTGGAATACCCTACCAGCATGTATAAAAAAATTACTCTTCACTGGTAGAATTTTGGGTACTTTCAACTTCGTATTTCCATCATTTCCAAAAATGTTGTAAATATTGGAAAAATAGACGTTTTTCGCGCTCAATTTTTGGGCAGAGAAGTGGGGGTTTTCAAAAAAAATGAACCTGTCTGATAGGAAATTACACGTAGAACATGATTGTTCATAACCATTTTTCCATTTTGAGGCTTATTTAAGGAGATATTCACAAAAGTTTCAATTTTTTCAAAAAATGCTGTAAATTGTTGAAAAATTGGTTTTTACCCTCAATTTTTGGTCAAGGAAATGAGTGTTTTTGAAAAAAAAACAATAACCTTCTGATAGGAAATTACACATAGAACAAGATTGTTCATAACTATTTTTCACTTTTGAGGCTTATTTAAGGAGATATTCGCGAAAAACCGGTTTTCAGCAGACATTTACCCCTCCCCTGGAGGTAGCGAAGGGTTATGGGGTGACCATTTTTGTATGTTGTGTAGTGGACCATTACAAACGTAAAACGCGAAAAAAATAAAGATTGAATTTTTGGGGGGTTTGGTACATTTTTTCTCTTATTTGCCTGGACTATAGGATGACTAGAAAATTATAATTTGAAAAATTCAAAATCGATTAATTCATGTTCCCATCGCGCAAAAGCCTTTAATTCTATAAAAATTGTCAAAAATCCAATATTTTCAAAAAACTGAGAAGTTATTAAAATCAATTTTAGAGATTATTTAGCGAAAGCACAATTTTTTCAATAAAATCGTCATTTTATAACCTTTAAAAATTTAGATAAACTGAATATGTAATAGGAGAGAGTAAAAAAAATTTGCAAAAAATTGTGTTTTTTGATCTACGCAGTCACCAGCCACTGAATCATCTCTGAAACGGATTTAATCAATTTTGAATTTTCTGGGAATTTTTAGAAAATTATTTTCGAAAATTCCTATGCTTACTGAATGAATTGAAGGCTCTTTAATATATTTTCTATACTTACTCCATAGTCTCCTTCTTTTGCGCAGTATTGGAACTCAAAAATCAAATTTTTAGATTTTTGACCCCCCCCCTCCCCCACTGGGTGAGACCCTTTTTGCTCTTCCAATTTTCCCCCGGGCTCGGATTTTCTCTGCACGGCCCTGCCAATGATATTTCAGGTGGAGCAATAAAATATTAGACAATCATTTCACAAAAAAATTTCATTCGCCTTTCAAGCTGCAAGAATTTCTTTTCACAAAATTCAAATCATTCACTCAAACTGTTCAAAATCAAAGCAAAACTTTCTTAATCATTTAGAAAATTTTTCGATGAAATTTTTCAACCAAAACTTTTCAAAAAATAATTCAAATTTATTTTAATGACAAAAAATTTTTTGGTTCACTTTTTGAACCATTGAACAACGTGGATTTTTTGAAAATTACGGAAACCAAAATCCAGTAGGCAGAACTGCTGTGAATGTGAAATTTTCTTGAAAATTTCATCAACGATTATATTATCAGACGACCAAAAAAAAATTAGATTTGCAATTTTTGGTGCGTTCAAGTGATGAATTTGAATTTGGTAAAAATCAAAAAGCTTTAAATTTGAGACCTGAAATTTTATTTTTGATCAAGTTTCCAATTTTTAACTTTTGTTTCGCAAAGATAAAAATTTTTAAAACATAACCTCATAGTACATACGCGTACTTATTTATTGCTGCCCAAAATCACGCTATACTAGTTCAAAAATTGATAAATTTTCCAGCCTTATTCATTTTTTATTTTCTTATTTAAATACCTATTTTTTGAATGTGAATTTAAAAAAAAAATTGAAATATCGCCCAACTTGGATCGAAATCTGTAAAAATTTATTTCGAGAGTTATTATAAAGTGCCTCAAAATTGTAAAAAAAAACATTTGTTCAGAATAATTTATGAGAATTGAAGAATCTTTGTCAGGATTTCCAAAAATGCTGACGTTTAAAATGAGATTTTCTACAATTTTGGTATTTTAAAGAGCAATTTATTAGAATTAAAGAATCTAAAGTGAGTAGAATTTTCAAAATTTCTGGCATTTTAAATTAAAATTGATTCTGATCGAAATTTGAGTGTATGGAATCAAATGACCAAATGGAAGGATGCTTTAGAGGCAGCGTTCCCATATTTTGGTTTTTCACAACGGGTTTTTAACAAATTTCTCTAGAGAGGGCAAATGCCTGTTCCATATTCCAGGGGGCATTGCCCCCTTCTCCCCCTCCGTAGCTGTGGGTCTGCATGTGTGTAAGAATCAGAATCAACGAAGTAAATTTTTCTCATGTGTAGTATATGTACAAAAAAGTACAGAAATAGTGAAATTCACCCCCCCCCCTCGGTCATAACTGTCCCTTTCCCAGATTAAAAAAATTACTTCAGTTAATATGTATCTAATTTTTATCGACAAAAAGAATAGAAAAAAATTTATGGTATTTACGAATTTAATTTAAAATTGGACATTCTTAAATTATTTTTTGAAAAAATAGACATGCAAAAAAGATAGATGATCCAACAGGAGAAAATCTTTGAATAGAAAACAAAATCAGAAAAAATACTATCTCAGTCGGATTTTTTCAACCCCCCCTCCCATGAGACAATTTTGATTCGTCCCAGAGAGTATTTACTTCTGTTTGGATTTTGAAGGCATGCAAAAATTTGAAAATAATTTTGAAAATTTGAATATGAAATTTAAATAGAACATGATTAATTAATTTTTCCCCTCCTCCCTACCATAAGAATATTTATTTTTGCATTGAAGTAAAGGGACGAAAAAAAAATTTAAGAGCTTATTCGAAACTTGAGCAAGCAATTTTAATGGTCCTTAATGATACCTGAAAAATGAAGCTTCAAAAATTATACTTTTTCCAATTGTTTTTCAGGTGTTTGATTGATTTCGATGAAAAATTTGGAGCCAGATTGAGCGAGAAAGGATAAGAGGGGGTAGCTTACCTCTCACCGATGGAAAAAATTAATTTTCAGGTAAAAAAATTAAGAGTTGAATCGAAAAATTTTCGAAAATGGTGACTTTTTCTGAAAAATTTTCATTTTAAATTGGAGAAAAATTGAGAAAAATCATACTTAGAGTCGAAACAATCCATCTCGTTTCAAAATTTTCAATTTTTGCCCTCGTTGCCCCGTTCAATAAGGCGATTTTAGTTTGTCCGTGAGAGTACTATCTTTTTGTAGTGCAAAAATGGAAGAAACTTTGGAAAATTTGAGTATAAATATTTTGAAGAAAATTAATCGATGATAAAAAATGAAGTTTTTAAAATTTCGTTCAATTATTTACTTGGCGTTTTGACCGAGTATTTAGAGCTGGATCAAACAAGTGGGGAGGGGCAACTTGACCCACTTCAACGATGAAAAAATTAGGTTCAAGATTGAAATTTTCCGAAAATGATTACCCTAATTTTCATAATGAGGTAAAAAAACTGGAGAAAATTTTGCTTCGGGTCGAAATAATAAGGAAAAATTTTTTTGGTCTCAGAGAATATCATTTTTGTACTGAAAAAAAAGGAATAAATTAAATATTGAGATGCTGTAACTTGTAAAATTGGAAGACAGTTGACAATTTTATTCTTTTTAAAAAATTCATTTTCGTGCGAATGAATAATTGAAATTTAAAAAATAACTATTTCTCTCATGCGCTGCATTGCTACACATGAATTTTCCCATGTGTAGCATTCGCAACTCTCATGCTGTACAGAAAACGCCGGCTACGATAAGAAATAAGAATATAAATAGATAGAGATAATCTAAAATTCATTTGGAAATTGATTTGCGGCAACAGCAACTCGCTCGTTTTCCAAGAAAATCCATCAGACAGACGTAGCTTCTACATAAAGTCAGTTAATATGAAAAGGGTGAAATTTCCTGTCAAACCAAGTCTCGCAATTACTACCTTGTAAATAGTAAAGTAATGGTCGTCTTAAACCGCATATTCGCAGTACATTTCGAAAAGCTTCGGTAAAATCTAATTCGTAGTTCGTACGAGAATGAAGAAAACGTTGATATCGACAAACGTCACTTCGTCGTTTTCATTTTTAATGGAGAAAATAAATAAGCAGCGGTTCGAACGAAATGTTTCCCAACAGAATTTCATTTTCTTTATATTTCTCGCTGCTGCGGTGATTGAAACACGAGATAAAGTTGGAAAATTTCTTAACCGTAAGGATTCGATTTGTAGGGATATTAGTTTTTAAAGAATGTAACGGTGAAGTAGAGTTAACGAAGTGTTTGTTTTGTGTGTTTTTTTTTCGTTATTTTCATTTATTAATACCTGCTGGTACACGGTTTCTTATGTCGAAAACGACCAGTGGACTAGGTATTGTGAGTCTGGGTATATTAAGCATATCAATAGGTATTATTGTAATCGCGTCGACGAGAAGTAATAGTTTCTTTCACGCGTAGAAAATTCATGTCAGAATAAGACAAATGTGACTTGGACCTCGGAGGGTGAAAAAAAAATGAATTAACACGTGGTATTTCGAGAGTGGTGGATGAATTAATTTATCAAAGAAAGTCCCAAATCTAAGAAAAATTAAAAATTATCATGATTTTTCTATGGATTGAGAAAAAATTCTGGATTTCGACGAAAATTGATGAGGTACCTAATTCACTTACAAGGGAGGTATCCCAATTCAAAAGAAAATTTTGAGCCCGAACAAAAAAAATTCGAAAGTACATCATAACAGGACACCGTATCCAAAATTTCAGGGTTTGAAGTTCGTTTCTCGATTTTTGGCGAATTTTTGGAATTTCAAAATTACCTCCGCCCTGCAAAATATAAAAATTTGATCTAATCAAGGAAAAAAGCTGAAATTTGGTATATACCCTATTTTCGACCTCCCGAATTTATTGGAAGCAGTTTCGAGACGTTTCGGAGCCACCAAAAAATTTTGGAATTTTCCAGCACATGAAAAAAAAGTTTCTCGCCCAAAAATGCGAATTTGAACTCGAAGTTACGAATTTTGGAAAATTGTGTTTTAATCGATTAAATAGGTCACCAATATGGATGATCCGCGATTACAGATGCTGAAGTGCATATGGGCTATTTTCATGGGCTTTTCTCCAGAGCGCTGGAAAATTCAAAAATTTTCTGGTAGCTCCGAAACGTCTCGAAACCGCTTCCTTTCGATTCGGGAGGTCGAAAATGGGGTATATACCAAATTTCAGTTTTTTTCGTTGATTAGATCAATTTTTCATATTTTGCAGGGTGGAGGAAATTTTGAAATTTCAAAAATTCGCCAAATATCGAGAAATGAACTTCAGCACCTGAAATTTTGGATATGCGGTCCTGTTATGATATAGGTACTTTCGATTTTTTATTTGTTTGGGCTCAAAATTTTACTTTGAGTTCTACAATTTTTGTTAAAACATTTTTTTCGTAAGTGCGTAATTTCAAAAGGTATGACCGAAACCCTAAAATTCTAACCCTCTCACCCCCCCCCAAAAGGGGTTAAAATATTAACCAATTTTAGAGACTATGGGAATATTGAAATACATGCCTTACTGAGCTTATATCCGAAACTTCCCCCTTTCTGCTAATTTTTTTGGGGTCAAAACCTAAAAAGTCTGTATTACTACTCAATTTTTATAAGAATTCAATGTAATTCTTCAAAAATTGTCAAAAATTCAACATTTTCAGAAATTTTTAAAATTAAAAAAAAAAAATCAAAATTCATCAAAATCAATTTTGGAGCTTATTTAGGGCCTATTTAAAGCAAAAATCACAATTTTTTTGAAAACCCCCATTCTTTATAGATTTTTTTAAATTTCTTATGTTTCTTCACCTCTGGAAAAAATTGAAAAAAGTTATAAAACTCTCTGATTTTTTCAAAAAAATGTGTTTTTTGGTCTAGATAGTCACTACAGAAGCTCAAAAATTAATTTTAATCAATTTTAAATTTTTCAAAATTTTTAAAATTTTGATTTTTTGGCAATTTTTGAATAATTGAAGGCTCTTGCGCGATCGGAAGATGAGTATGAATCGATTTTGAAATTTTTTATTTTATTTTTCTAGTTTATCCAGCCAACAACTTTTGTAGGGTTGACTTCTTAAAAATCAAAATGTTTGAAAAAAATGGAAAAAGTGAAGTTACATCGATTTCTACCCTCATTTGCCCCCTGATGAGGTTAAAATTCAATAAAATGAAAAATAACGTGTGACGTGTTGTTTGTTGGGTTTTCGAGGGCGCTGAGTTCGAATATTTGCTTATTTTTGGGATTAGACCCTTTTGTGCCATCCTAGTTCCCAATTTTGAGAAAACACATGCAAAAAAATGGAAATAGCACGTGTCATATCGATTTTTACTAATTCGAGGGTGTTGAACTTGATTATCAACTTACTTTCTCGATCCGCCTCCCCGTTCCCTATACTGACTCCGAAGTTACTAAAAAATTCAAAAAATTCATGTTGTTTTTAAAAAATTGGAGCTATGGAGCCACTACAGGGTCGAATCTCAAAAATGAGCAAATATTCGAACTCAGCGTCCTCAAAACCTCAGCAAACGACACGTCACACTATATTTTTATTTTTTTGAATTTTGACCTCATCAGGGGGACTAGGTAGGTTCAGAGGGGTCGGATGAAAAAACTGAGCACATATTCGAACTCAGCGCCTTCTAATTAGTAGAAATCAATGAATAACTTTACTTTTTCCATTTTTTTGAGTTTTGACCAAAATTTAGGACCCTTGTGCCTCCTACGGGTGTTGAGATTTCATCTTGAGAAGTAATTAGTTGAAAAATACATTAAAAGTTCTTTTCATAGTAATTTTTTCAGATTTTCAAATAGGGCCCCTCATCTTTTTTACTTTTCATAAAAGTTGAGCTTTCATCACAAAAATTCAACTTCAAACTTTTCAAAATTAGATTATTAATTTTGAATATCTTTTTGATTCTCTATAAAGCCGCATAAACAGATTCATCTTGGACCAAACCGATCTCGAGATATGAGCCTTCAAAGCTGAGCCATTTCGCAAAGAATACCAATTATACGAAAATTACAAGGACCACCCCCGCCCTCCTGCAGGATTAGGATCGAAATTACGGTAATTCCTTCATTAGACTATCGAGAGGAACCCATAAGGAAATTTTGGGCGAAATCGGAAGATCCAAGATCAAAACCTGGTCGAGTTGACATGGAATGACCCAAACCATTTCAGTAATTTTTTTTAAATTTTTATTTAAAAAAATTAAATTTTTTGAATTTTTATCGACATTTTTAAAAGTTTTTACATTAATGTAATGATCAATAACACAAGTCAACACGATTTTTGTGTTTGGGTTCCGATTGCGAAAGGGTTGCTTGTATGTATCTCATGAAGGGAAAAATAATTTTTTTGTCCAAAGTTTGCTTTGGGGGGTGGGGGAGCCAAAAATGTCACGCTGAATCGAATGCCGCAAACCGCAGACCTCTATCTCTTTTAGAAAAAAAGTTACGGTTAAAACTTTCCTTAATTATGTGGAAAAAATCGCATTTTTTTCGCCTTGCTCGCGGAAAAGTGAGATTTCTGAGAAATCTAAGCGTTCTACGACCATAATGACCATGACAAAAGTTGTAGAGAATTAAATTTCCTATGGGGCAGGTGCATTCAGATTTTTCCGGGAGGCGTGGTTTTCGAGATATTCTCGAGTAAAGTTTAACATTAGTCAAGGCAATTGAGAAAAAAAGAGAAATGAAGCATTTTTTTGCTGTCAAAAGTGTTACAGCGAAAAATTGTTGAAGGTAACTAACCTTTAGGAATTACCACGACCTCCCACAATTTTTTGCTGTAACACTTTTGACAGCCAAAAATTGCTTCATTTCTCTTTTTTTCTCAATTGCCTCAACTAATGTTCAACTTTACTCGAGAATATCTCGAAAACTACGCCCCCTGGAAAAATCTGAATGCACCTATCCGATAGGAAATTTAATTCTCTACAACTTTTATCATGATCATTATGGTCGCAGAACGCTTAGATTTCTCAGAAATCTCACTTTTCCGCGAGCAAGGCGAAAAAAAATGCGAATTTTTTCACATAATTTAGGAAAGTTTTAGCTGTAACTTTTTTTCTAAAAGAGATAGAGGTCTGCGGTTTGCGGCATTCGATTCAGCGTAAAATTTTCTATAAGATTGGATCAAAAACAATTTTTTCAATTTTTTCCAAACTTTTCTCAAATCCGTGTGTATTGTTTTTGAAAAATCACATTTTTGCCCCCCCCAATCCCCCAAGCAAACTTTGGAAGGCAAGAATGAGCATATTATTAGTAGGGTCTCAATTTCACGAAAAAACACATCCGCTCGACTGAGCCGTAAAAAGCAATTTTATGATTGATTCGTGTTCTAGACATTACAACAAACAAATTGAGCCCAGATGCCTTTTTTTTACCCCTCCCCCTTTTCCGAGGGTCCACCCCTTTCTTAAAAACGCCTGTAGCGCTCCTCCTATGGGTTCTAGTGAAAAAAATTTTCCACAAAAGTTGTCCCTCAACATCTCAGCTACAAATTACTTTCAATAGAAAATCCAATTTGGGGCCATCGGTGCCTCTCAAATTTGAAAAAATTATTTCAAAAAATCATAAAAATCACGTTTTTTTCATTTTTACCGAAAAATTTCTAAGATGAGTAAAATTTGTAAATAACCAAAAGTATTCAGAATTAAATTTCCTATTCGGTGAGTTATATCACGACTATTTTCATCCCGCTCCCCGTTACATACAGGCTCACCCCCTCCCACACATCAAAAATTTCGGTCTTCTGGAAAAATTTTCCAGCAAAAATTATTTTTCATCACCTAATCTACAATTTCGGTCATTATAAAAATTATTTTTTGAGCAATCCCTACCTCTCAAATTCGAAAAATATCCCTCAAAAATACATAGAAATACGCTTTTTTACGCTTCCAATGCAAAGCTTTAAAAATAATTATGTAGACAGAAATTGAGGGGAAAGTGTCTAAAAATCGTAATTTTTAATTTCCAGTTTTGTATGGAGAAGCAACTAATGAATATACCTAATTTCTGTCTACATAATTATCTTTTTTGAAATACTTTTTTCAAATTTGAGGGGCACCGGTGGCCCCAAATTGGATTTTCTATAGAAAGTAATTTGTAGCTGAGATGTTGAGGGACAACTTTTGTGGGAAATTTTTTTCACTAGAACCCATAGGAGAAGCGCTACAGGCGTTTTTAAGAAAGGGGGTGGACCCTCGGAAAAGCAGGAGTGGTAAAAAAGGCATCTGGGCTAAATTTGTTTGTTGTAATGTCTAGAACACGAATCAATCATAAAATTGCTTTTTACAGCTCAGTCGAGCGGATATGAAATTGAGACCTGACTATATTGGTATATTTTGATGACTAGAATCAGAATTTGGCCATGAGAACTGAAACACAGAACTTTTTTTTTTGACTTGTGTAATTAATTTAAATTCAAAATTCAATCATTTTCAAAAGGTTTTATAATCATATGTTCGAGTTCGATAATTTTTTCGATTTATGTACTTGATTTTTGCTGAAACGACGGTTATTGCAATTTTATCGTATCACAATCTAAAATTTTTGAGAGCATTTTCCCTTCCCTCCTGCATGGAGTTTCGGGCGCGTCGAAGCATTTGAAAATTAATTCGACGCATCTACATCTCGAAGCATGTTGATATAAGCATTTTCATACGGAAAATATACGTGTACCTACGATATATTTTATTAGTTTATTTTACAATTTGATTTTCTCCGTATATTTCACGTGTTTCGGTCGGACGAATTTTCAAATTTATCAAGTACATTGCCTCTCCTCCCTCTTCAATCTACACTGTTCATCTAACCGTATCAAACTTATTTACTTGTCGAATATACGCTCACGTATACACGTATAATATTCTGTATAAAATTCGACGATATTATTACTCACGAAGAGGGCGATAGAGACTAATGGAGGGAGAACGAGGAGATGAACGTTAACGCGTGAAAATACCATACGTACATACGACGAATACGCGAGTTTATTTTTAAAGAGAGGAAAAACGCTGCGATAGTAACGCTAATTAAAATCGTTATCCGGAAAATTTCCGCTTATTTGAATATGAGCTCGTAGTAGTTTATTAAAACACGAAAATTTTAACATACTCGAACGAAAAACGACATCGTCGTATATTGAATTACGCTATTAAAATCTCGTACCGAGTTTATACATCGAGTTAGTACACTACATACCTACGTAAACGTATCAGACTTGAAATTTTAATAATAATGTAGCTTCGAGCTACCTAGATGAACTGTGAAGATCCACTACGAGAGAATTTTTCTCTCAAGTACGTGTACTTTATTCTAATTTTAAACGTAAACCGATGTTTTCAAGTTGAGAGAAAAATTTCTCACATCATTGACCCCAGAAGGATCCCAGACGAAATACGAGAGTATTTGAAAATCTAATGATACGTTCTAGGTACTTTTTCATCCCTCTTCCTCCCCTTCTCAACAATCTCCTCCAACGAAAGTATCTCTACCTACTTAATTCTGCTGGTAAATTCGAAAGAGAAATAAATACAGATTTCTTTTTTTTGTACTTTTACGGTATTCAGACTAACGTTCGTCATCTTTTTAACTTTTTATCGGATTTTTTCGTTTTCCTTTAGGTATACTAGGGTATAATATTCGGGATAACGAAAGCGAACGTGACTTTTATATATTTTATAAAATTCCAAATGAGAGTTATTCATTTTTTAAAAGCGTTTTATCTTATTTCACGAAATCATTTGCTAATATCTTTGCCCTTTTTTATCCTCGTGAAGTTAACCCTCGAGGTATTTTTCCTCCTATCTTGCATCGTTGCGGATTGTCCGTGGAGATTTACCGAAGAGTATTATTGTTTCGGGGGTATGTTTTTTTTCTTAGGTGGTGTAGGTAGAAATGGAATCCGACTGAATCATACATTGGAAAAGAATTTTTAAAGGGGTTTTTGACTTTTTGAGGAAAAAACACGAAGTTAATTGGAAAGCTATTTTTTTTACGTCGGCATCCCTCGAGAAATACTGTTGATTTCGACGATGATACGAGGTTACCTGCGAGTAAAAGGTTGCTGGTTATGTGGGTTTTCGAAACGAATCGAGTGATTAAATTATGTTAATAAATTGTGTATAGAGGTGCGGTGATCTTCCTTCAAGTTGCGAAGAGTGCTCACATATCTTCAACGAAACCACTTCTCAACATAGGTTTTTTTTTTTATTTTTCTCGAATGGTTCGAATTGCGTTGAAAGTTTAAAATATTGTTTTTAGGGATAAAAATTTCAAAATTTCAAAATGTTGCTGTACACATTATACAGGGTGGGCCGAAAAACCAACAATTTTGATTTTTAAGAAGTTACCCCCACAAAAGTTGTTGGCGGGATAGACTGGAAAAATAAAATAAAAAATTTCAAAATTGATTCATATCTTTCGATCGCGCAAGAGCCTTCAATTCTTCGGAAATTGGCAAAAATTCAACATTTTGAGACATTTTTAAAATTAAAAAAAAAATCAAAATTTATCACAATCAATTTTAGAGCTTATTTAGGGCCTATTTAAAGCAAAAAGCACAACTTTTTTTGAAAAAATCCATGTTTTATAGTTTTTTTAAATTTCTCATATTTCTTCACCTCTGAAAAAAATTGAAAAAAGTTATAAAACACTGATTTTTTCAAAAAAATGTGTTTTTTGGTCTAGATAGTCACTACAGAAGCTCTAAAATTTATTTTAGTCAATTTTAAATTTTTTCGAAATTTTTTGAAGTTAGAATTTTTGGCAATTTTTGAAGAATTGAAGGCTCTTGCGCGATCGAAAGATATGAATCGATTTTGAAATTTTTAATTTTAATTTTTCTAGTCTACCCAGACAATAACTTTTGTGGGGGATAACTTTTCAAAAATCAAAATTTTTGGTTTTTCGGCACACCCTATTACACAGGCTTCCTGCTCAGATACCAAAATTTGAATTCTTTGTTTTGGATTTTTTATCATTGAATCTCTTTCATTTTTTATTCAATTTCCATTTTTATCAATTGATAAAGGTATCCCGGGTTAATAAAGGTGAATCGGCCTACGATCTACTTTTTGAAACTAACCATCAAACATTATTAAGGACTACAAAAAATAATTTTAGGGCGCGTTTTCCACCTCCCACCTCACTCCGTTTCACCCCCACCCCAAAATATCGATTTTTCTTCAAAAATCACATTTTGGAACCTAACGAACCAAAAAATTTGAAATTTATGTGGTATACTCGGGAAATGGTAACCAATTTTTGAGAATTTTTTCAGATTTTTTTGCATCGCCTTCTAGCCAAACCCCCACTTAGAAACCTTAAAATCGCTCTAATTTCAAAACTAAAAGACATACATTTTTTCTTTTTGGTACAAATATGGTCCTACCTTGGTACAATATAATGCAAATTTTTTCAGATTTTTTGGTTCGGGAAAACAGGCGAAAAAATGCGATTTTCTATTCAAAAATACTATTTCGTCATTCATGCAACCAAAAATTTTGAAATTTATATGGTATGAACGGGGAGAGGTAACAAACTTTTGAGAATTTTTTCAATTTTTTTTGCAATGCATTCTAGCCAAAAATCCACCCTCAATCTTTCATAATTTTCTCGTTTTTCGCCAAATATGTACATGTAAAAATGTCGAATTTTTTGGATAACTTTTAAATGTTTAGAGGAACCTTGGAAGATTGTTTTCAAAATTATAAATACGAGTAATTCACTGTAAGGGCCTAATCCAAAATTTCTAAGAAAAGGCCTGACTTGATAATGGTTAAATTTGGCCCTCGCTCCGATTTTCATCCTCCCCCCCTCAAATGGTGTCCTTTGATGTAAAAAAATTCTGAAAAAATTTTTGACCCTCACCCCTTCCTTTTCGATACTATGGCCACTAGGGTGTTTCGTGTGACATTTTTTCCGAAATTTGACTGTGCCGCCCTCTCATTTTGTTCCTCTTGATGAAAAAAGACTCACATAAAAATTTTACCCGAAAAAAATTATTTTGAGTGGTGGCGCAAAGGAGCTGAAAATTTGCCATAAAACCTTATAGTGATCTAAAATTCAACATTTTATTCAGCGTGTCATTTTTTCACGTTTAAATCAAAAATAAAACAAAAAACTGTTTAAAAACAAGTAAAATGAAATATGTTTTCAATAAAATTACTCGAAATTCATTTTATGTCATTAAAAAAAAAAAACACTAAAAATTGCGCGAGTGATCGCCTATTTGGAACGGTTGGGCGCGGCGATTCATGCAAACATCGGGCGAATCATATTCTAACTTCACCTTTCTTGCGCCACCACTTAATATTATTTTTTTAGACTAATTTTTTGTATTCCCTATTTTCTAGGCATGATGAACATTTTTAGGGGGCGGCACGCCAAAAATATTGAAAAAAAATTTTCCCCATATAAAAATGAAACACCCTAATGTCCACTTTATTGCAATATTTTCAAGAATTTTTAATTTGAACGTAGTTGAAGGAAATTTTCTGTTCTTTGGCACAAAGTTACATCTCGTAGAGGTGTATTTAGGGTAATTTTTTCATAAATTTTGGTGCACTCCTTCATGAGGTTTTGACCATTTGAAATTTTCAACTGTAAAAAAGATCTGGATAGCGAAGTTCGGCCACTTTGAGGAAATTACCCAAAAACGTGTTTTTCAACGTTGATTCACCTTACGTATTCACTTTTGGCGATTTCACTGTCACAAGAGCCAAAGTTTTTTATTATCATGAAAAACCAGTGGAAAAGAAATGGAATTTTGAAACTTGATGTAGAATGAGAGGGAGAGGGGGTGAAAATCGGAGCGGGGATCAAATTCTCCCCTTATCTGACCAGTCTCTTTCAGAAATCATTAAAATCTTTTTTAGAGCTTATTTAGTAACTATCTAGATCAGAAAGCACAATTTTTTTATGAAAAATCAATATTTTAAAATGATTTTTTACAATTTTTACTTCTGTTCTATGGTTGGAGCCAACGGTGATTTATTCAAAAAAGGCGCTTTCTGGCCTAGTAAGTCACTAAATTGACTCCAAAAAACGATTTGAATAATTTTTGGAATTTTTTGAACTTTCTAATATTAGGTACATTGAATTTTAAAATTTTTTTGAAAATTTTGAAGCGCAATATTATTTTGATTTCAAAAAAACATTCAATTTTTTTAGTAAGTATTTCAAAATCGCAACATTTTTGCGATGTTAAGATTCGAAAATAAAAATTTCAACTTTTTCGATCTGTCCTACGTATACCTAAAGCAAAAGCTTTTAAACGTGGTGGGTATACCTTAAGAATTTCGTTTGTTTACCTATTATTTTGTTAAATTTAAAAGTATCTTAATGTCAAATTACTGACTTGAATCATTAGTTTGGGAATTACTTGTGAAAAAAAACCTCGGATCTTGATGATAAAAATTTCAAAAAGTTGTAACTGTGTGTTAAAAATTTGATTTAGTAAATTTCAATAACATTTATGAAGAGTTGAACAATTTTAAGAATAAAAATTGATGAAAAATGTTCGAAATTTTTTTTAAAATGATCAAAAATTGATACCCCCCCCCCATCAATTGAGAAAAATCTTCAAAATTTCTTGAAATTTAAATTTTTCTACTTTTGGAAGCTGCTGGGAAAACTTCAGAAATCTAATAAGAAAGTAGGTAAGTATCCTAATTTTATATTTTAATGTATCTTCTTGAGGTTCTTCGGAAAAAATGTTGAATTTTGATAAAAATTGGCGAAGTAATTTATTTTGAATGGAAAACCGTTTGAAAAATGTTTATGTCTCCCAGCCCGAAGATGACAGCGCTGGGATACCTGAAGGTAGGACGATTTTCATTTTAAAAAAGTATTTTTTTTTTAAGACTTTATAGGTTAACAGATTAATGCCATCATAAAACTTTTTTTCATTCTACTAATGTAAGGGGTTGAAAAATTGCAGATCGTAAAGAAGGTATTTGATTTTTACCAAATTCAAATTGCTTCTTCAAACACTTCAAAATCGAACAAAAATTTTCAAAAAATTTCCACTGCAGTGGTGCCAACCTTATTTTTATTTACACAATTTTTGTAAAACTTCAACTGGCAACACTGCTACAAAAAAAATTATTTGTAAAATTTTGTTTTAATGACCAAAAAAAAATTGATTTATTTTTCAATCCGTTGAATGATCAACTTGAATTTTACGAAAATTGTTCGGATCAAAAAGCAGTTGGCAGCACTGCCATGATGTAATGATTTTCTATTTTTTTGAATAGTGCTACCAAAGAATTCTCGAGGTTATCACATATTGATGGTTCAGAGAAGTGTAGAAACTCATATCGTATCTTTTTAGGGAAGTGACCTTGGCAAAACCCTTTTTTTTTCTTTTTTTCTTTTTTCTTTTTTCTTTTTTCTTTTTAATAACCCATTTTGAAGTCTAGCTCCGTCCAATTTTGGACTGAGAGGCTCAAATTTTTTTCGAAGGTATTCGCGCTCGAAGTTTCTTACCAACTTTTGCAAAAATCCAAGATTATTTTTGTCATGTTTTTAAAAAAGCCTAAAGTATTATATCCAAGGCAAAATTATAATCAGAACGTGATTTCAGGAAACTCGAAAAATGGCGTTGAACGTCAATCCAATGAAGGGGAGGGGTGGGTAATTTCAATTTGTGGAAGACATACGAGAAAGTTTTAAATGTTTTACGATCATTTTCTCGTGGATTTTTTCCATTCAGTGTCCCTCGCCCCTCGAAAATCTTCCACGAATAATCGCCGCTCAACAAAAATACACCTTCGTACCTCTGAAATCGCTTCGACGATTCAAATTGGTTAAAAATTTCACCAGATAAATTCTCCCTCCCGGTTTTTCATATCCTACCTCAACCTGCATCAGTCTAAGGTAACTCGTGTAATAAATTCGGCCACCGATAAATTCTCGCACTGGGATAGTTTCACCTTGCCAATGCTTCCTGTAGAGCCAACGACGGCGAACTTGACACTGGCGAAAAAAATTCAACACTTCCTTCGTCTCACATGGTCGTGACTCGTGACGTCTGGTTTTTCGTTTGCGAAATCGCAACTATTCCGGAGACACTGGTTTTTTTTCGCATATTGAATTAATCGATTACATTTCGTCGTCTGGGATGGCAAAATGAAGAGAAAAAAACACGTAGAGGTTTAAGAAGATGTACTTGGCCGGCGGAAGCGCCAGTACAAACAGGACGACCTTTCCTTCCGCTCCCACGATGGTTTTCAGTCTTGTGACATTATTCGGGCGACTCGATACCAGTAATATTGTTCCAGACTGAGCCATAGAGTTTTAGGCTTTTCCCCCAGCCACTGGGGAAGGTGAAGGTAATGATGGCGAAGATACCGTTGCATTAACGATATCGAGAGAAGGAAATATGGTAGAATGGTTACTCGGTTGGTTCTTTTTTTTTCACGTCGTCGAGTAATTTAAATTAAACAGAAATAGTGAAGAATTAACGATTTAACCTTTTTTTTTCCTATTTTTTCGCGGTCACAATACTTAAAAAGGTATATAGAATTCAATCAATGGCAAACTGCTGACAGGTCACCTGAAACTAATGCTCGTTGTACAGTTATCGAGCCTCCGAGCCAGCTTTAAACTATTTAACCGCGCGGTACATTCACAAACGCGGACGATCAACGATCAAGATCTGTTGCTTATTGTTTTCCGCTTTTAGGTAATTTAAACGTCGAATCTCGAGTCATTTTTCAGCCGCTGTATAGACCGGGCCACCGAAGCTAGTTTCCAATCGACGAGCCGCCTCGCCAGGGATATGCTAGACGAACACAATCGTCCGGCCGAGGCGTTCATTAATCATCTTCATTATTCGAGGGTCAGTATTCCGGGGCCCGAGTTACTTGCTCGGCGTTATACGATAATCAGCAATCGCGTATAGTAATCTGAATTTAATTATGTTCGCATGTAATTACGCTCGCAGCTTCTGTCCGTCTCTCTACGTACACCATCCAAGTGCCAGTGTAATTTTCAATAGTTGTCCATTTGAAAAGCATGTCCGTGTTGGAGTTATTTTTAACCGTATTACGCTTCGTGATTCGGTTGTAGGTTTTTTTTTTATTATTTCATACTGTACAGATATCTACAGAGTCGCCCCGAGGGCGTTTTTTTACTTGGTAGAGGTCGTTCGTAATGCAGTTGCCATTGTATTCGGTTAGCAGCTCGATGGAGGAATTGGTGGTGAGCCATCAGAGGAAATGAGCCCGGCAAGGGTATGGTACCGGGGTACTCTGGGTGAGAAGGTGGTTGAGTCGTGTGAATCGCGAGTGTGTGCAAGTTTTGTTGATTTTTAAAGTGATAGTGGTCGAAGGAAGGTGATGAAGTGGTACTCCGGATTTGGCCGGTGCAAGGTTTTCCTTTTGGAGGTTTTCAGCGGTGTTGCAGGAGTATTCCTGGTTGTGGGTCGGAGATCATCTGGAGATCTTTTTTTTCATTATTAAATAGGAGAGGAATTAAATAAGTTTTGGTTGTGGTCCTTTTAACAAGGGTTGGGAAAAATCCGGGACAAAAGGATTCCAGATCTGAAATCCGAAATCCTTTGAAGAAATGGATTTCGAATCCAATATCCAAATTCAGCACATAAGGGTAAGGTGCCCATTATCGCCTAGTGCCCAATGTCGACCACCTCGTCTATCTCCGGCGCTATGGGCGACAGCAAGCCAAAAAAATTTTTTTCATATTCTTCATCGAAAATCCGGAAAAATAAGACCACTCCGACATCCTGAAAGCCAAAACTCGCGGAGAAAAACAGAAAAGAAGAAGTTGGAAGGCCAAAAACTTTTTTTAGCAATTGCTTGCACGCCTTGGAATTTTTTCTTAAAATTATCGAATTAAATGTTTCTAGTGTTTTTGTGATTGAGAAAGTTCAAAGTTTCTGATGTAGTCATCGCATTTTAATAATTACAACTTTAAGTAAAAAAGAAATTCACTCAAAGTTCATTTTTATGGTGTTTCCCTTTATCGACCACCTATAATCTAATGTAATTTGTTATTTTTAAGTGATTTCGTTTTTTTCAATTTTCTCGAATTTTGGTTTTAGGGTTGTCATTTTGGTCTCAAATTGTTCATCTGTGAAAGAGAAACACAAAAAAAATATTTTCCGGTAGATTCCGTTCATAGCGGACAAAATCAGTCGGTAGTCGATATTGGGAACCCAAAATTTCGACCTTGCGTTTTGACATGTTTCAGAAAAAAATCCCTAAAAAATACTAAATTTTAACGGATGGCCCCGGGGCTTTCCACAATTGTAGGGGAAGGATGTAGGTATCCATTAAGCCATCAATGACATTTCCAGCCCTTAAACTTTTGAAATGGTGAGACTTCAAAAAAAAGTGGGCGATAATGGGGCACCTTACCCTTAATAAGATTTAAAATCCAAAATTCTGTCAAAAAGTGAATTTTAAATCGAAATTCCCAGGGCCGGTGGATCATTTTTTTCTCTCAGTAGGTAATACTCATAGTCTACAGTCCAGACGCAGAAAAGTGCTCAGGAAAGCGAATATGCTATGCTTTTTTGGGGAACAAAAAAATCAGTTGGTTTTTTGTTGGTATGGATGGGTTATTCACGAAAATGAGCATTTTCGATTTTTGCCGGGTTACTATAGGGGGCTGGAGCCGAAAACCCCCATTTTTTCAAGTTGGCCGGGAACAATTTTTTTTTGCCATTTTGTAGCACATGCTCCCCCGAGTCCGAATATGTGTTTCATTTCCTTGGGCATGGTCACAATGGTCCCCTAGGGCCCCCAAAGTGCGATTTTTGGTGAAATTTGGCCATTTTTGAAAGTAAAATGATTGTGTAGACGTCATAAAGCTCGCGGAACAAGAAAAACCCACCTTCATGGGAACATGAACTCATTCTGAACCGATTGAGCCTAAATTTTTGGAAAACGGCTGGCACAATGAGCCGCAGGCGAATTTTAAAGATGCGCCCCTCGGCGATTTCTCAAAAAAATAAACAGCTACAAAATTTTTACAAAATGGCTATGCACGCGTGTAACATATCAAAATGGGGTAAAATTTCGCGAAAAATCCGAAAATGCCAATGAATTTTGATTTTGACTCCTTCCAAAAATTTTCAGGGGTGAAATTTGGTCAATTTTTGACCGATTTTGAAAAATGGTCGTATTACCTATCAGAATGGGGTAAAATTTCGCGGAAAATCCGAAAATTACAATTTGATTTTGACCCCTTCCAAAAATTTTAAGGGGTGAAATTTGGTCAATTTTTGACCGATTTTGAAAAATTGTCGTGTTACCTATCAAAATGGGGTAAAATTTTCCGAGAAAACCAAAAATACCAATAAATTTGTAATTCGACCTCTTCCAAAAATTTTAAGGGGTGAAATTTTGTCAATTTTTCAGTAATTTTGCAATCATCACTATTACGTGATGTGTGAGAAAGAAAAATTTAAAGAGTAAAACAGAAGGAACTTTTTTGCAGGTAAATTTTTTTTAAAAAAATGCTCGAGTGATTTTCAGAAGTGGGCACCTTACCCACTTGTTTTTATTTAGCACTAGTAATATGACTGAGGGGTGGGGAGGGGTGGACACATAGGAACGGGAAAGATGATCATGAAGCATTTTTACCCTCTTACCCCAGTGGGTAAGGTGGGGTGAGTACATAGGGAGGGAAAGGGGGGGTCAAGTTGTATTAATACCATCAATTTACGTAATACTACATACTATTTTCATGCCCAAAACATACAGTTTAGTGCGTTTTTATACATGAATGATGGAAATGCAAAACGTATTAAGTGCCATTTACGTAATTGAGATTTGCAAAAGTTGCTGGATGGATATGGAGGGTCAGAAGCACTCAGAAGGGAACCTGAACTAGGGTTTTGTTAAGTTTGAGCATTCAGAATGTGCAAACTTAACAAAAATCTTGTTCAGGTTCCCTTCTGAGTGCTTCTGACCCTCCATATCCATCCAGCAACTTTTGCAAATCTCAATTATGTAAATGGCACTTAGTACGTGTTGCATTTCCATCATTCACATATTACCGCGTTTTCAAATAATATCATATTTTCCAAAACCCCCTTCCTTCAGGACGCTCCATCTCCTCTGATATTGGTCGTACGAAAAAAAATTTCATACAAAAGATGTTTGAAATTGAGCGTAGAACAAAAAAGTACCGAGCTACTTTTGCCGTAAAATCAACTCCTGAGAAGTTATTCGGGAAAAACCAGTTTTGAGGGAGGTGGAGCCTCCATAAAAAATTTAGCAAGGGGTCTAGGGGGTGCGGACTTTTTAGGGGTTAGTCAGGGGACCGCCCTCAACAGTTTTTGGCGATAAAATCTTGGCTAGCTAAAAAATGTTATTATTTCTTAAAAATAGCGCTAATTTGCCTACAGTATACCGACAATGTACGATAGCAGCCGATTCTCATCGAAGTTTCATACACCAGAAAATCACTGGAGTATTTTTTTTTTAAATTTACCTGCAAAAAAGTACCTTCTGCTTTACTCTCTAAATTTTTCTTTCTCACACATCACGTAATAGTGATGATTGCAAAATTACTGAAAAATTGACCAAATTTCACCCCTTAACATTTTTGGAACAGGTCGAATTACAAATTTATTGGTATTTTTGGTTTTCTCGGAAAATTTTACCCCATTTTGATAGGTAATACGACAATTTTTCAAAATCGGTCAAAAATTAACCAAATTTCACCCCTTAAAATTTTTGGAAGGGGTCAAAATCAAAATTCATTGGCATTTTCGGATTTTTCGCGAAATTTTTCCTCATTTTGATATGTTACACGCGTGCATAGCCATTTTGTAAAAATTTTGTAGCTGTTCATTTTTTTGAGAAATCGCCGAGGGGCGCATCTTTAAAATTCACCTGCGGCTCATTGTGCCAGCCGTTTTCCAAAAATTTAGGCTCAATCGGTTCAGAATGAGTTCATGGCCCCTTGAAGGTGGTTTTTTCTTGTTCCGCGAGCTTTATGACGTCTACACAATCATTTTACTTTCAAAAATGGCCAAATTTCACCAAAAATCGCACTTTGGGGGCCCTAGGGGACCATTGTGACCATGCCCAAGGAAATGAAACTCATATTCGGACTCGGGGCAGCATGTGCTACGAAATGGAAAAAAAAATTTTTGTTCTCGGCCAACTTGAAAAAATGGGGGTTTTTAGGCTCCAGCCCCCTATAGTGACCTGGCAAAAATCGAATAAGCTCATTTTCGTGAATACCTCATCCATACCAACAAAAAACCAACTGATTTTTTTGTTTCCCAAAAAATGAGACCCATTGAACACTTTTCGGGGTTTGGACCGTAGAGTATCAAGACTCTACGATAGTCCTTGCGGTTAGCTCAGGAATACTTCACTTTTTGAACACGGGTTGAAATGTTGTTTTTATTTTAGTATGACTCCTAAGAAAATTTTCCAGAAGGGGATCCATCAAAAATTTCCCTGAGGGGAGGGGCGAGGGAGTTTTAGGGGAGGTTTTACCCCTATTTCTCCACATAAAAGGGTAGGGGTAAATTTGGTGTCATTTTCATATACTTAATTCGACCCTCCTGAACTCGAATCTGCGATTAGTTTTCCCATCAAAAGTATATAACTCGCACAATCGTACAATTTGTGTCGCAAAAACTGGCCAATTTTGAGGGAAAAGTGGTAAAATTACTTTTTCAATCTGGAGACCAGTAATGTTGATCAATTAGGGTTTGAAACGATTTTTGTATATAATTCGAACCTCCTGAATTCGAATTTGTTATTAGTTTCCAGATAGGAAGTGAAATACCTTCTTTATCGTCGATTTTCTGTACCTAGCGAAAAACAGTCAATTTTCGTTAAAATCGACTCGAATCCGCAATTTCTCATTTTCTGAGCCCCATACCTCGAACCAATACCAGCATGAAACCGTATTTATATTTAATTTGAACCTGCTGAACACGAATTTTTGGTTAGTTTCCCGTTTGGAAGTGGAGAATTCTCTCAATCGCGAAATTGGTGCAGCGCAAAATGCCCCAGTTTTGTTAGGTACATTTGAAATTAAATTTGCAATTTTTTTCATTCTCAGCCCCATATCTCGAAGCAATACTGGTATGGAACCATTTTTATAAGTAATTTGAAACTTCTGAACACGAATTTTTGGTTAGTTTCCCTAATTTTGTTGAGAGCCAAATTTGGGTGTTTTACTCTAAGCCATTTTCACAGTTGAAAGAATTCTCCACTTTTAATCGGGAAACTAACTGAAAATTCGTATTCAGGAGGTTCAAATTATGAAGCATAATTTCCTATAATTCTATATCAAAGTCGACCCAAATCGAACCACAAGGATTTTGTAATTTTAAAAAAATGCTCCTCTTCCCCTTCCTGCTTAGGCCTCCTCATGAGTCGATTTGGATTGCCCAATGCCCATGGTATCGAATTTCGGGAATTTTATACATAGAATATTTTTTTTCATTTAAATTACACTGAAAAGAGCACAGATCATTGCTCGAATTTCAGTTAAAATGCACGCGCGTCAATCAGATAAATAGTCTCCTTAATGATTTATCTAAACGTCATAATCTCATATTCGGCGATAAGACAAGATATTAAAATTCGATACCTAATTTGCTAGAGAATTTTGTATTTGCAAGTACAAGACTACCAGTAGAGATAAAACATCATTCAAGATGAACAGGCCAGCATCATGTCATGTTTTTAAATGTATATTTCTGCTCTTTTCAGGAGCTTTGCTTGTATCCCCATCGCAAGATTACGATTTCACTGGTAATGTAAGTATTCAAATATTGTAATAAGTATAAGCATTGGTTTATTAGTAGCTTTGCGCATATACCACTCAGCTTTCTTCTAATTTTTTTGAAGTTTGACTAAAAATGTTATCTACTAAGTTCAAAATAGGTATAGGTTCCAAAAATAGGTAATTTTCAGAAATTCTAAACTGAAAAAATGTTGAGACCCCCTCTCCCACCCCCGAAAAACAAAAAAAAGGAAATCATCAAAAATGGCCAAATTTTGTTGAAATGAAGCTTTTTTGCAAAAAAAAAAATCAAAAATCGATTACTTTCTCCAAATAATCGATTAATCGATCAATTCAAAAATGCACAAATAATATGTAGGTAGGTAGGGAATTTATTCAAGTCTTGCGCATTGCACAAAACCAGTTTCAACTAACATTAATTCATATAATTTTTTATTCATTTTAGGAATACTTGACGGAACTATGCAATACTTTGAAACAGAAACTACCAAAAAACGATCAAGATTGCAATAGGTTACTAAGTCACATCGCTTTAAGATATGTGAGTACTTGCACTTATTTATTATATTGTTTAAAATTATTCAGAAAATGCATTAGGTAGGTACTGAAAAAATTCGAAAAATAATTGTACTAGTCCCTATGAATGTTAGGTACATGTAATGTAGGTTAGGGTGGGCCGAAAAACCAAAAATTTGGATTTTTGAAAAGTTACCCCCACAAAAGTTGTTGGCTGGATAGACTAGAAAAATAAAATAAAAAATTTCAAAATCAATTCATATCTTCCGATCGCGCATGAGCCTTCAATTCTTCAAAAATTGTCAAAAATTCAACATTTTCAGAAATTTTTTTAAAATTTAAAAAAAATCAAAATTTATTAAAATCAATTTTAGAGGTTATTTATGGTCTGTTTAAAGCAAAAAGCACAACATTTTTGAAAAAATCCATGTTTTATAGTTTTTTAAATTTCTCAGGTTTCTTCACCTCTGAAAAAAATTGAAAAAAATTATAAAACACTGGTTTTTTCAAAAAAAAAGTGATTTTTGGTCTAGATAGTCACTACAGAAGCTCTAAAATTAATTTGAGTCAATTTTAATTTTTTTCAAAATTTTTGAAATTTTGTTTTTTTGGCAATTTTTAAAGAATGGAAGGCTCTTGCGCGATCGGAAGATATAAATCGATTTTGAAATTTTTTCTTTAATTTTTCTAGTCTATCCAACCAACAACTTTTGAGGGGAGTAACTTTTCAAAAATCAAAATTTTTGGTTTTTCGGCCCACCCTAATGTAGGTACTTATACTTACCTGCCTTATGAACATTTTCAGATGAAATTCTGATATTTTCACTTCTGATATCCGGAAACAATTGTACTTAAATTTAGATTAGATAATCATGGAATAAAAACACTTCTTCTCCGGGCATCAGTGTATGTTGATTTTAGTTTTTACTTGAAATTATCAATTTCCAAAAAAAAAAAAAACAAGAAATGACTCAAGTTCATCACTTTAGTCATTTCTTGTTCTTTTATTTTTAGTCAGGTCTCAATTATACAAAAAAAGTCTCCCGCACGCTATTGATTTTGATAGGTATTTTCAAAGCATTAAAACCGCTTTTTGGGTATTGAAAATTCAAAATTTTCAAAGTTTCACCCTTGCTTCGCTCGGGCATAACCTAAATCACAATTATTTAAGCCATTTTAGGTAATAATGCGAAAAAAGTTCCCCTTTACACTCCATCCCTAAAATTCCTCTAGTATTCAAAGTCTCTATACCCCTCCCAAAAAAGAAGCTCCTGGTGCCACTGGCTACAGCTACCTTTGAAGTCCAGGGTAGTAGGTTCAAGGTTCGCAGCAAAAAAGGAGCATTGTGGGAGGGTAAAGAAAGTCTTATTGATCTGGGCAGCATATTGTTGAGAAAATTGGAAATCTGAGTAGAGATTTTTGCAGATTTTACCCCCTCACTCCTGAAAAAATTCCTTCGAAATTTCACTGGTTGGTTTAAAAGATTGGATTTTTATGATGATTTAGAGCTTAAGGACAGGAGTAAAGTGGAGGTAGAAAGAATGATATTTTAATTATTTTATATGTACTTAGTTATTGAAACTGTAAAAAAATAAGAGGTGTGAAAATGGGAGGGGGGGTAATTCCTCAAAACCTTAAGGGGATCTTGGCACCCCTGGGGGGAGGGAGAAGCGGAGTAAGTGAATTTTGAGCTCGTCGAAATAAATTTCAAATTTTTACAAAACTCTATTTCAAAGGGTCAAAAATTTTAGATTTGAAAAGTCGTTTTTTTTTAAAAAACTTTAGTGCCATAATGTCTTTAACTCGGCGGGCGATGTGATTTTACCGTTCACGAACAATTCAGACTCAGACACTTGATAGAATATCGAATCCTTTGCAAATGATTCATGTCACTCGTTTAAATATGTGACCCGTGCAGGGACAGGGTACCTAAAGTTGGAAAACTAAATTTTGCGTTAAAACCAAAAAACGAGAAGTGGACAATTTTTTCAATTTTTTTTTTGCATTTTCAAGTAGTTCAGACCTTTACGCATCGGTTACCAAAAATTCACTTCGAATAACCTATTAGAACATGCCCAAATGGGGTGTTGTTATTTCCACAATCTCAGGACAGGATTTGCTCGAATTTGTTGTGAACACGAACGAGATTGCTCATATTTTGTACGTCTTCATTTCTCAATTAGTGCAAGTGCAACGTGCAAAAAATTCAAAATAAATTATGAAAATATCTGAAACTAATAATAATTATTATAAAGCCGGCATTGTATATTATGTTTTTCGCCCTAGTTTTTCTTTCCCTAACGTAAAAAATCAACCAACTCCTAAATCATTTTGAAGCGAATGGAATTTCAAGGATCCAAGATCCAAAACCAACCTCCAAATTTTTAATTTATTTTATGTTCAAATTTTCCAACTTTGAATTTTTTTCAATTCCACTGATTCTAATTTTTTTTCAAAATTTACATCCAATATTAACATTTTTCAAACAGTAAAATTTTTCTATTTCAATGATTTTTTTAAATTCTTAATTTATTTCAATTTCATAACTATTCATGTTTAGAAAAATTTTCCCCATTATCGAGTTGGGAAAAAAATGCGGAAAATTTTTGCAATAAATGATTGGAAAATATTTTTCAGTAGTAAGAAATTTTAAAAAATTAGAATCTGAAAATAATTTTTAAAGTCGAAGTTGGAAAAATGTTTAAGGAAATTCAAATTCAAAAAAATTGTAAGTACTGTTGAAAATTAAAAAAAAAAACTTATTTCAATTCAATTTATTCAATTTTTCAACTGTATCAAATATTAAATTTTTTGAATTGAAAATTTAATAAAAATTTTTGCTTTGAGAAAAAGCAGAATTAAAGAAATTGAAAAATTCAAGAGTTTGGTAAAATTTGAACTTTGCATAAATTTCAACTTTGATCGTCGAAATCCCATTTCCAGTACAGTTGGTAATTTAAAATTGATATGAAAAAATATCTGAATTTTGTTTTTAGTTTGGCGCTGACAATGATTTAGAAAACGCGGAAAGATTACTCTTGACTGCCGTGTCGAACCAAGGGAAACCAGAAGGCAAAATATATTGGGATCGATTATTTCTTAAATTAAAACAAAAATACGTAAGCAGGTACTTTTTTATTGCGAATACCTAGGTACGTAGCTTAGCTACGTGCGTCATCGTACCTAATACTACCTAAACCCTCGAATTCTGACAACATTATGTAGATAGGTACCCAGTACCTACTACCTATATTTTAAATTAAAAGTGAATTCCCTTCAATGAAAATATTTAACGCAATTTCAGTACTTCGATAGTAAATTTTACTATCGAAGTACTGAAATTGCGTTAAATATTTTCATTGAAGGGAATTCACTTTTAATTTAAAATATAGGTAGTAGGTACTAGGTACCTATCTACATAATGTTGTCAGAATTCGAGGGTTTAGGTAGTATTAGGTACGATGACGCACGTAGCTAAGCTACGTACCTAGGTATTTGCATAGGCGGAGATAAGGGGGGCATGGGGGGCTGAAGCCCCCCCAAATGTTGAATTAGCCCCCCCAAATCATTTTCGTGTGTATCAAATGAGCACGAAATTTCGTTGAAAAACTTTGAAAAGGATGCAATTTTTACTCCAAAGTAATGGAATTTTTCATTCAACAAACCTTTAAAAATTGAATTATTTTCTTTCTGGGAATCGGAAATTTTTCAAATCTTAGCCCTCGCTTCGCTCGGGCATGTGGAACCTTTACTTTTCAAGGGATAAATTATCATTGTGACGAATTTCCTGTTTTTTTCAAGCTACGAAAATGGCCTTTTTAATATCTAACGAAAATAATTAGGTGCTATGAGCAATCAGCAAATTGAATTGCAAACTAGCACGAAAATGTAAGAAATAAAAAAGAATACAAATTTTTATTCTTGTTCAAAACTACAAAAAAAGTACGAAATTTCGCTTAAAAACTTCGAAAAGGACGAAATTTTTACTCCTAAGTATGGATTTATTCACTCAACAAACCATTAAAAATGAAATTGTTTTCTTTCTAAAAATTGACAATTTTTCAAATCTTCGCCCTCGCTTCGCTCGGGCATATTAAGTCTAAAATATTTAATAAGAAATGGAGGTTGAAGATTTCACTTCCTCTTCAATAAGTACTAAAATATTGATTTAAAAAATAAAAATATTTCAGTTTTGGATTTTTTTTCCAAAAATTTTCGCCCTCGCTTCGCTCGGGCTTGATAAACGTCTTCAAAAAAGAATTCAGCAAAAAATTGCTTAAAAATAGAGGAAGGTTTTTTTTTTGGGGGGGGGGGGGTGGTCATCGAAAATGAACATTTTTGTTTCGTGTTTTTCATTCCTTTTTAACTGGGGCACAAGCCCCCCCAAAAGTTATGTTCTATCTCCGCCTATGGGTATTTGCCTATTTGCTTTCAAGCATAAGTATTATTTCTTTCGTGTAAGTACAAATTAATATTTTTCATCTAGATACTGTTTAGTTTACAAAGTATTGATTAAATTATAAGTAGGTAAGTATATTTATTTTACCGTGACAACGTTTTGGTATAATTTTTCTCTGGTTACGATATGCTTGAAATTAATGTCCAGGAAAAAATGGACAGATATACCTATGTATAATAGGGTGGAGTGAAAAAAAAAACATATCTTGGATTTCGACCAAATTTGGTGGGGTGGTTGACTTTGAGTCCGACTACCCAAAAAAAATTTCCCCAGGTGCAAGGGGAGGGGAGCAGGGGGTGCTCAAAGTGCACCTCCTTTTGAACAAACGCAGTTTTTTTGTGTTTTTTTAGAAAATCAAAATCGTGCGAGAAGCCGTCACAGCACTCAAAAGTTGCGATTTGAGTTTCTACAACTCCCTGAACCATCGCCGTCCTCCTCCGATCAAAATTCAGACTGCTACCAGGGGGTCCAAAAGTTGCAGATTGCAATATTTCAATAATATGAATTTTTCACTAAGCTGGAATGATTTTTTTCATCAAGTAATTGAGCAAAAAATTTTTTTGGATCATTGAAAGTAAATTTTGAAAAAAAAAATATGAAAATTTTATGCACCAGTGCAGCCAACATCGAATCGTAAAATTCCAAAATACAGAACTTATGCCAACTTTGAATTGATTACTTTTTCGCTTGAAAATATTATGAATTTTTTTCACTCACTAGAAGTAAATTTCGGAAATTTTTCGGGAAATTTTGTATATTAGTGTAGCCAGTTGTAAATTCTACTCTATGGAATTTACGTTTATCTCGAATTAATTTTTTTATCGTTTGAAAAATTCACAGTATTATTTTTGTTTTCAATCAGATCAATAGAAGTAGGTATGTTTTGATTTTAAAGCCATTGTTGAAATCGATCGCCAAAAACGTATTTGTCTTCAAATTTTCAAAAAAATTGTCTTGTATTTATTTTTATGCCTGTGAGAGAATATACCAGTTCTGTTTTTTTTTTTTCAATTTTCTAGTGTTCTCTTATGGAGCTGACAGCCTACCAGCTTGGCTTCTCAACAATGGCTTCATAATATTTTACTCTGGATAAATAGAATAATATAAAATTTTTTTCAAAGTTCCGTCAGAGGTAAAATGACCTCCATATTAGGGTGGGCCGAAAAACCAAAAATTTTGATTTATGAAAAGTTACCCCCCACAAAAATTGTTGGATGGATAGACTAGAAAAATAAAATAAAAAATTTCAAAATCGATTTATGTCCTCCGATCGCGCAAGAGCCTTCAATTCTTTAGAAATTGTCAAAAATTCAACATTTTCAGAAATTTTTAAAAATTAAAAAAAAATCAAAATTCATCAAAATTAATTTTAGAGCTTATTTACGGCCTATTTAAAGCAAAAAGTACAACTTTTTTGAAAAAATACATGTTTTATAGTTTTTTCAACTTTCTCATATTTCTTCACCTCTGCAAAAAATTGAAAAAAGTTATAAAACACTGATTTTTTCAAAAAAAATGTGCTTTTTGGTCTAGACAGTCACACAGAAGCTCTAAAATTAATTTTAGTCAATTTTAAATTTTTTCTAAATTTTTGAAATTTTGAATTTTTGGGCTCTTGCGCGATCGGAAGATATGAATCGATTTTGAAATTTTTAATTTTATTTTTCTAGTCTATCCAGGCAACAACTTTCGTGGGAGGTAACTTTTCAAAAATCAAAATTTTTGGTTTTTCGGCCAACCCTACTCCATATGAAACACAATAACGTAAATACTCTCTCATTTCGAATCAGTGAAAAATCACTGATAAACAGTCAGAATTGCAGCACAGGAAAAATCAGTGAAATTCACTGATTTTCAGTGATTTTTCACTGATTATTCAAAGAATATCACTGAGTTTTCAGTGAATTTTCACTGATTTCCAGTGATTTTCTTTCACTGATTTGTTTTCAGTGAAAAAATTTTCACTGATTTTCTCCTGTGCTGCAATTCTGACTGTTTCTCAGTGATTTTCGGTAATAATCACTGATTTATAATTGAGAGAGTAGTATAAGATTTTAATCACTGGATTTTACGTTCACTTTAGGCGCCTTTAGAAACGTTACTAAAGGCCATTGGTCTGAAATATGTACCGAAGAACAAATATGGTTGGAAAAATGTAAAAAATTGTATGAATCAATTAGACGATGTAAGTAAGCACCTGCATCTTTTATTATGATAAAAGTAGATACCTTAAAAGAATAGCATGAGGAAAAAACTACCCAGGAAAATTTTTTTAGGTATCAGCAGGAGCAGGTCTGAAAAATGACCGTGTTTGAGCAGGTATTATCATACCTGATCAGGCATAAGCAGGTCAATAGAAATCAGGTTTTCGAATTTCAAATATATTTCCATTGTTAAAAAGGCAGGTCTGCTCGAACCTGGCTTTTAACAATGCAAATGTATTTTAAAATCTTATTTTTATTGACCTGCTCAAGCCTGAAAATTTTTCCCAATTATCGAGCGAAGAGAAAATAATTATGTGAATTTAAAATTTGAAATAAATTACGTATAATTGATTAGTTTTTAACGGACTAACTTTTCCAAAAAGTCTGCTAGGTATAAAGGGTAAGTATAGCCGGGTTTTAGGTGAATTTGGCCCCCGCTCCGATTTTTGATCTAACCCCCTCAGATGGTGTACCTTGATGTAAAAAAAATTTAAAAAAAGGTTATTGTGTTTTTGATATTCATTTTCTTCTCCTCTTCTCCCTCCTCCTCCTCCTCCCATGATTATCAGTAATACGTAAATAAACAACGCACAACGCAAGATGCCGAAATGAAAGTTAGGAATTTGAAAAAATTAAGTCATCTTCAATGCCTTGCTCTTGTTCTCATGGAATTTGTTTGATTACGATCTGCTATGTGGCTGCCTGTGAAAAATTTTCGTCGCACAATATTGTAACCCTTTGGCACGATCCAATGTCAATGTCATAGACGTAAAGGATGCGTGAAAATTTTTTTCATCACCACTCCACATGAACTGGATCTGTAGTTGCTCAAAGTGTGGTGCCTTACTATTTGGTTTGGTATGCCTACGTAATGTGACTAAGGATTTGAAATCGGAATAATGTCGAATTCTGACTAATTTTGGATCTTAGAACAAAGATGCATTAATTATTATGTCTTTTAACTTTAATGCTCGAAAGACCTGATTCAAACTTGAATTTGTTAAATTTTCAGAGGAGAAATGACCTAATGAAAAAATCATTCTTATATTCGTGTTCAGCGGGTTAAAATACCCCGAATAACACCCTTTTTGCGATTGTTTTATTTAACGTCTCGAAATTTACTTTTTTCAATTTTTTCGCCACGAAAAATCAGTGAAAAAAGTAAATTTTGTAACTACAAGCAAAACTAATGCAAAAAGGGTGTTTATTGGGGTATTTTGGTCCGCTGAATACGAATATGGTATTAGTATTTTAATTTAACCATTTTTTCCGCATAAAACGCTCAAAATTTGAAAAATCTGCTAAAATTACAACATTTTTGCAAAGTTTTTTGCAATTTTAGGTCCTTATTTCAAAGAAATGGCCAAAACCAAATACACAGCAAAATTCTACATAAAAAAACACATTTTTTAGTAATTTTTTCAGGGTGGTCGCTCTTCGCTTATATGGTGTTTTTTACGATTGAAAACTTTAAATAACCGAAAAACCATGAAATAGGGTACCAAAATTGTTGAAAAAATTATCATAAATAGATCTCTACGAGATGTAACTTTGTGCCAAAGAACAACAAATTTTGTTCATTTTTATGGAAATTAAAAATTCTTGAAAATAATGCAATAAAATGGCCATAACTCCGACGGGGGGGGGATTAAAAAATTTTCTAGAATGTTTTTACACCAAGGGGCACCATCTAAGGGAGTTGAAGTGAAAATCGAAGCGGGGGCCAAATTCACCCCTTATCCAGCCATACCCTTTGCCTGAACTATTGGCAATTTTCCATGATTTGTGATTTTTCCAATATTTGTTACCTAATTTTTCAAAACTTTTTCAGTTTTCCAAAAATGTCTCAAAATTCCGCCATGCCTCATCGTGAAGAGCATGAGATTGAAATGTCAACTAAGGAACATTTTTCAACAACACTGATCATTCTATATTATTTCAGTGTGCGACGTCCGAAGATCGGATCAAAATTGAATCAATATCTAACAAATATACTATGGATTCAAATTCGGACAAGTTAAAGACGGACTATCTTGAAGATTTCAAGGAGCTGGCGATAATTTATGTAAATATCTACAATATTTATTTATATTTATAGTAGCATAGCCTAACCTAATTCCCAATACATAGGTAATAATTACTGATATCATGTATTTATTTTAGGAGAATGTTCTGTTAGAAGAAAAAGACAAACTTTTGCGTTCTTGCGGTTTTAAAGTGGCCCCGAGTAATTTCGAGGACGCCTTTTACAAACTGTTAAAAGATTATGTAAGTAATCTTAATGCACTTTTTTTTATTTTTCAATTTTTTTCCCAATAAATATCATTGTCTTTATCTAAAAACGTTACACAAAGCTTCCAGTTTTTTCTCAAAACATATCCTACTTTATAACTTTTTACTAAAATATAAATGCATTATCTTTCTGCTCCCCTCTCCTTGCCCCTCGGGGCTCAAAATTTTTTAGTGAAGTTTCCCACTCAAAGTAAACCACTCCACCAAATTTGGTCAAAATCCAAGATTTTTTTTTCGATCCACCCTAATGTTTATTCAAAAAATAGGTAACTTACCTACTAAAATACTACCCGAACGAAGCGATGGTGATATTTAAAAAATAATAATGTTCCTCTTTGACATTTTTATGATGAAAAAATCTCCTTGCCGAGCTTTGTTGGGGGAGCGGGGGGGGGGGCTTGAGTGCGCTTATGGGCATAAAACATAATGATGTGTATTTAATATTGAAGGTATTGCAAAAAAGTGAGATGATCGACTTTTATCTAGATTTCATGTTTTGAATATCGAGAAAAATTCATTTTTTAGTGACTTTTGTTCACTATAGATTAACCCCTTGGCATTTTTTTGGGCCAAAAATTTGTTTGCTCGATGGACTTGCAAGGTGTCTAGAACCCCCTCCACACTGGGCGTAAAAGTCTTGGTAATTATACACTAGGGTGGAGTGAAAAAAAAAAACACACCTTGGATTTCGACCAAATTTGGTGGGGTGGTTTACTTTGAGTGGGAGACTACCCTAAAAAAATTTTAGCCCCCCAGGTGCAAGGGGAGGGGAGCAGGGGGTAATCAAAATGCACCTCCTTTTGAAAAAAACGCAGTTTTTTGTGTTTTTTAGAAAATCAAAATCGTGCGAGAAGCCGTCACAGCACTCGAAAGTTGCGATTTGAGTTTCTACAACTCCCTGAACCATCGCCGTCCTCCTCCGATCAAAATTCAGACTGCTACCAGGGGGTCCAAAAGTTTCAGATTGCAATATTTCAATAATATGAATTTTTCACTAAGCTGTAATGATTTTTTTCATCGAGTAATTGAGCAAAAAAATTTTTTCTATCACTGAAAGTAAATTTTTAAAACAAAATTATGAAAAATTTATGCAACACTGCAGCCAACAGCGAATCGTAAAATTCCAAAATACAGAATTTATGCCAACTTTGAATTGATTACTTTTTCGCTTGAAAATATTATGAATTTTTTTCACTCACTAAAGGTAAATTTCGGAAATTTTTCGGAAAATTTTGTATATCAGTGTAGCCAGTTATAAATTCTACACTATGAAGTAAAGATATGTTTTCAAAACATACTTTTTTCGATTGGAAGAAAAAATTGGTCCAATTACTTACTTGATGAAAAAAAAATGCATTCGAGTTCGTAATATAAGAATATCACAATTAGCTACTGGCTGCACTGACGTAAAAATTTTCAAAAAATAATTTTTAAATTTTCATTTCTGATGACTGAAAACAAAATTATTGTGAATTTTTCAAACAATAAAAAAATTAATTCGAGATAAACGTAAATTTCATAGTGTAGAATTTACAACTGGCTACACTGATATACAAAATATTCCGAAAAATTTCCGAAATTTACTTCTATAGTGAGTGAAAAAAATTCATAATATTTTCAAGCGAAAAAGTAATCCAATTCAAAGTTGGCATAAATTCTGTATTTTGGAATTTTACGATTCGCTGTTGGCTGCACTGGTGCATCAAATTTTCATAATTTTTTTTCAAAATTTACATTCAGTGATCGAAAAAAAATTTTTTGCTCAATTACTGGATGAAAAAAATCATTCCAGCTTAGTGAAAAATTCATATTATTGAAATATTGCAATCTGCAACTTTTGGACCCCCTGGTAACAGTCTGAATTTTGATCGGAGGAGGACGGCGATGGTTCAGGGAGTTGTATAAACTCAAATCGCAACTTTCGAGTGCTGTGACGGCTTCTCGCACGATTTTGATTTTCTAAAAAACCACAAAAAACTGTGTTTTTTTCAAAAGGAGGTGCACTTTGAGCACTCCCTGCTCCCCTCCCCTTGCACCTGGGGGGCTCAAATTTTTTTGGGTAGTCTCCCACTCAAAGTTAACCACCTCACCAAATTTGGTCGAAATCCAAGATATGTTTTTTTTTCACTCCACCCTATTATACACACGCCCAGTATAATTTTTAAAAAAATGTCTAGAATTAGGTATTTGGACCCGGCGAGAATTCAATGGCAGCGTTAGATTTGCCCGATTGGTTGCGGTTTTCGAGAGAAAAACACATTTTTAATGCCAATTTTAGCCAAATTCAAAAAAGTTTCCCGAAAAATCGAGAAAAGTGTGTTAGTTGACTAATTTGAGGTCGCTAATTACGAATTTGAAATCTGTTTCACATTTGTCCGAAAATCATAGTTTCTAAATTTAAAAAATGACCGTAACTCGAGTAGGAAGGTCCGGCGCCAAAAAAAGACCGCGAATTCGGAATCAGCAATCTCCAATTAGTCGAAAACGACACCAACTCAATTTTTTTGAAAATTAACGAAAATCAAAAAATAGGTTTTGAATGATATATTATTTATTTTGTAGGTTGTAGTGAACGCCCTTTGCAGACGTTATGGGTGCGCTCTAGGGCTGAGAAACATCTGTGATGGATTCAATGACAAAAATTATCCTGAATTTCAAAATCAAATGGCAACAGCTGAAAAAATACTGAAGGAATTTAAGAATGAACAAGTCAGACAAACCGGTTGTCTGATACAATACACTCATGATTTAGCAGAACTTACCACAAAAGACTCATCTCATGTTTCGAAAAAATTTAATGACTTGTGGGAGAAATTATGGAAGGGCACTGTTGAATTATTCATTGAATCGTCTGCCGACTTCAAAATGCAAAAATCCAAGGATTTAAGGAGTGCAATAATAAGGATATGGACTGCTGAAAATAGCGATGATGCGCTGAAAGTTTGGCAGGAAGACCTACAGATCTGGAAGGCGTATAAAAACACTCGCACGGAAAAAGATTTTGCAGAAATCCACAACTTGGCCAAACTATCAGAAAACCAGCTACGAAAATTTTCAGTTAATCGTCTTAAAACAAAGGGAGCATCTATGCTGGATAGAAATTTCGCTATAAATCTTTACACGAGCACGAATAGAGATAATGTTAGATATCGCAAATGCCTTGGGGTACTAACGTTTTCAGATTATCAGGTTATTAAGGATTTGAAGAGCCGCTTCGAGGCAACTTGGAATGATATCCCCGATGAATCAATTAGGAATATTCGCTTTTGCAGTAAACTAGTACAGTTGAGGCAGGTTACTTCAAATTCGGATTTCCTTGGAGCTGATTTGAAATCGTTACCAAAAACTTGTATTCCAACTCGACAGGATTATGAAACATATATTAAAAAGACGAATCTTGCCAATGATCAGCAAATGAAGGACGTTATTGACATCATTTTAAATTTATATAGCTACACTGCCTCCTAATAATCCTTACTTTTTTCCCCTTCTCCGTAATTTTTACAATTTTTCAAGAATCAATTAGTTTTTCAGTTTTTTAAATTTTTTTGAATTTAAATTTCAACAGTTTTTTACATTTTTATTTTTTTTTATTTTTAAATTTTTTTGTGAATAATATTGTACTATTTTAATTTTAAACATTTTTCCTAAACTTAATTTTTTATAACTGATCAAAATTATTTTTCTTCATTTGTCCGAGATAAAATTTTTATTTACCTATTTTTAATTTTTTTAATTTTTTTACTCTTTTTAAAAATCATTTTTTCACAACCTTTAATAAGTATATTTTACAGGTGAAATAAATCAACTGAAAATTACCTACTTCTTCTACTTAGTATTTTTTGAAATTGTTTGAATGGACGCCTGTAGTGTTGACTTTTTTTTGAAATAATTTTACGATGTTTTTCAAGTCCAAATTTAACAATTGGTACCTAGGTACCTACCTCAAAATTGACAATCCATTTTGTTTTAATCGCTATTGTTCGTAAAATTACAAAACTCGAACTTTCATTCACACCCTCGGCTTTTTTCTACTCACTCCCAAAAATTCTAAAGAATGAAATTTCGCTGAGAATCCTAACTAAATTTTACTACCTCCAAACTTCGGTCATTATTCTGAAATTTTTTTCTTTTGAAAAATTTAGTCAGGTCAGTGAAGCCGCGATTCTAATTTTTCAATTTTTCTTGAATTTTGAAAATTTTAGTAAATTAAGTATAAAAAATTGGTAACAGATCACTAAAGTTTTACAGTAGTAGAATTTATTTTAGATTTTTGGCAAAATTGCCATTTCACGTAGGTATTTGGATTTTATTCATAATATTTTTTAGAAGGCGAGGCCTAGGCGCACCCGGAGGGAGGGGTTATCAGGGACTCTTTTTATTACAAAAATGTTTTAATTGAAAATTAATGATTTTTCACTGATTATTCCACCAAAAATCACTGATTTTTCAATCAATTTCCAATTTGTCAGAAAATATTGATGATTTTGACTGAAAGATCAATGAAAAATCACTGATTTTCGGTTAAATTCATTTCACTGATTCAAACAGGTACCAAATTCAGAATTAAGCAGTGTATTGATTGTTTGTCCCAAAAAATTCCGAAATTTTCCTATTTTTCTTTGCTCAAATCTGTTTATGTATTATCAGCCTACTGAAAATACCCTGACTACGCCAGCGTCACTGAAATAACAGGTTACTCAATTTTTTCAAGGAAAATACTCCCCCTTATTTTTTCTCGAATTCTCAGCCCCCCCCCCATTGAATAATTTCCTATTATTTGATTGTAAACAAATTCTCGGGATTTGAACATTTTCCAAGTTGAGTGACTCCGTCACAAAAAACTCTTTAACTCAGCTCCAACTCAATTTGGGGAGTTCTCCAATAGCTCATTGAGTGGAGAATTTAATGGAGCGTAACATCTATTTCAACAAAATTTTCGATTAACGCGCTCAATTCGTTGCTATAGGGTTCAAAAGTTCAAACTAAAAATCAAATTTGAGTATTTTCCTCAAATTTGAGAGAAGTTTTCAGTAAAACTGAACTTATGATACATCATTAGAAAGCGGACGAAATTCCCTTCCAAATGAGCTGAAGAACAATTAAATTGAGCAATTTTATGATTTTTGACGATTTTTTGAACTTCAAGCTCAACTTTGGACAACTTCGCATAACTTTTTCGTCCTACCGGCGGGCTAGTTGCAATGACGTACCGATAGGGGGAGGGAGGAGCTTCCCCCTGAAGAAATTTTTTACTTGTGAGTTGGGAAAATTTAACATTTTAACACATCAGTTGGGAAAATTGGACAGTTGGGATTAATTTTTTTGATGAAAAATAATAAATAAAATAGTTATTTCAAAAATTGGAAATCAACAAAATTTTCACTTGTTCCAACTCAAAATTGGTAATTTTCCCAATTCAAAATTGGTAATTTTCACAACTCAAAATTGTTATTTTTCCAACTCAAAATTGGTTATTTTTCCAACTCAAAATTGGTCGTTCACCCAAGTGATGAGTAAAAATGTCAGTTGGGACGATTAGTATTTAATTTTTTAATGAAAAATGAATAAATAAAATGGTTACCTATTTTAACAGTCTGAAATCAACAAAATTTTCACTTTTTAGTAGGGAAAATTAGTCATTTTCTCAACTTTTTCCAACTGAAAATTGATCATTTTCCCAGCGAAGAATTGTTAAACCGTTGTATAAATGCTTTTTTGGAAAAACAATTATTAATTAGGTACCTTGCAATTTAAAAATTTTCACTCGTCAACCAAAAAAATTTTATAGTTGTACTTGTAATTTAAAAGAGATTTTTTCGCACTTTTCTTCAAAATTATTCCAATTAATTTCATTGTTCTTATTCTCCTTAAAACTTATTTTTGATATTTGAAAATCCAATTTTTCAAAAGCTTCGGCCTCGCTACGCACGGCCATGATATATTTCTGCTTTAATAATTTCAAAGTGGAAACAGTCGATTTTTCATTAAAGTTTATTTTTCCAAAAAATTATTTTATTGCACATTCAATTTGAGGTTTTCTAAAATTTTCTCCCTCGCTTTGCTCGGGCCAAATCCATCTCCCTATTCTTTACATTGAAATTACAAAATTTTATTGATGTAAAATTATAATTTTTCTTCGAAACTCCACCCTTTCTTCGCTCAAGGCAAATAAACTATTTCGTATGTTTTTTCAACTACAATGGCATTGCTTGTAGGTTTAAAAAATAATAATTTGGAGCACCTAGAAAAATTTATTCAGATTTCTTATCTCAAAAAAGGTCTTATAGTAATGGGTTGTAAAAACTTCAAAAGTTCGCAAAAATGATGAAAACGAGTAAAAAAAAAATCAAAAAACCTCACGACTTGGGAAAAAATCAGTACCTACATGTAAATTTTAAGAAATCAGCCGGAAAATTTTGAAAAAAGTTGGATTGGTTCGAAAATTTGAATCTTACCCCCTCCCCCTCCCTCCGGAATTCTGATATCGGCCATATGTAGTTATGTAGTTGGGAATTTTGAGAATTTGAGTTGGGATTTTCACCTCTTCTCCTCCCTCCCCCCTGGAAAATGCCTTCGGTACATCACTGGCTAGTTGTGTTCAGCAGGTCCGAATTATGAATAATCAACTGCCGCTATCTGGTATACTCGGTCCACGGAATCGTTAAAAACGCGTCTTTTTTCATAATTGGCCCTAGACTAAAATCAAAAAATACGAAAAATCTAAAAATTAACCTACAACCACCAATCAACAAAAATTCTCGCTTAAAAATAAATTCGAAAAAACGATCGGCTAATTTCACGTATTTTTCACTCATACAACTCGACGTTATGTAATTAGAGATAATTCGAAGAAAAAATTCACCTATTTATAAATTACGGGTTAAAATATGTCAAAGTTATTATAGGCAAATGCGCACGATATTTCGGACAATTAACTTCGGTCTGGGCTGTTTTCGGTCTCGTCGGCTCGCATCACTTCTGGCTAAATTTAGGTAAAAATTTTCTCGAATTTACCACAGAAAAATGTCCGCCACAACCACGAAACGGAGAGAAATTGTATTCGGAAACAAAATCACCTGGTGCGGTTATACAAAAAGCGGCGCAGCGAATAGTTCTTCTGGTAGGTATGCACGGCAAGCAGCTGTTTTTCGGTTCCACATGGTGTTACATCAACTGTACCCGAGTAGATTACCATCCCAGTAAATAGGACGTTTTAGGGTTTCTTAAATTGGTTAGGTAGTGGATTTTTTCCTTCCTTTTTTTTTTTTTTGTTTCTTCGTGTGAATAACTTAGGTATAGTATGGGAAATTGTTGAGATTTTTCTCGTCGTGTATAGGTATACCGAACACCTCGACTGAATATTTTTCTGGGTCGCCGACGTAGATTGGAAATACCGCACGATGCAGTATTACTTAACCCCGAAAAATCACGTCTAGATAATTCGATGTAATTTTCAAAACAATTCCGTTGACCGACTTATTATTGATAGTAGATTAACAGGTGTTTCTTAATTACGTTATTTTGTTAGAATTTTTTTTTCCACCAGTGGAACGTGTCAGCTTGTACCAATTAGCCTCGTTCAAGTTTCGTAATTTTTTCCTCTTCGTAGCGACCGATATTAAGGTGCCTTAAATATCCTTAATTTCGGGTGAAAAAAATATCGCCGATTGGTATTTTCGTTATCGATAAGTTGTGCACCACTTTCGATCTCACTTAATTTTCTCGTCACCTGGCTCATGTGGTGGGGGATATTTACACCCAGGAATTCCTTTAATTAGTCCCGCTCGAGATTTAATTTTGATAGACCTAATTACGACATTTTAACCGAATTTATTAAGGTTTTTTCCGTTTTCAGAGGGTTTTATGTGCTATAAAACGTCATCTTGTCATCCTACTGGTGTTTATTGTACAAGGTGTGTCGTTTGTTTGTCATTTTAGGTGCTTCCTGTTTGCGTATTTTTTCGTTCGATTTGTTTTTATTTAAAATGCCGGTGTCCTTCGATTTTTCTAAAATATCACCCGTGGGTTTTGTCGGTCGATTATGTGGAAGTTGCGCACTCAAAATTAACGCAGGGAAGAATTGGAATGTTGATGGTTCGGGATGGTTAAGGGTTGTGAAATTATTACTTTTTTCATTGTAACAGTAGGATTTAACTAATAAAAGTCATTTTTATTTTCAGCTCAATTCTTATTCTAATTCAACATTCAAAAGTAAAAAATGCATAAGTTGAAGTTTCAGCGAAAATTTAAAAAAATTAGGATCAGGGAACTGATATTTCGATTTGATTTGTTACGTATGGAAAATGTAAGAATTTCGGTTCAATTTTAACTCAAAATTAATAAAAAGTCTCATTTTTGCAAAAAAAAGTCAGAAGTAAAAAAAATCATTGTTTGATATAACGTCCTGAAAATTTAAAAAAAAGTCACACCATTAGAGGAATCACGAAAAAATCAAAATTCAAAATTCAACATTGTGATTTATTTTTTATGAAATAAATCACTAAGTACTTGAGCTCAAAAATGATGAAAAAAGTTATAATTTTAACCGGCAATCGAGAAAAAAATCAAAACTAGAAATTTTTGGATCGATCCAATTTTCAAAATAATTTTACCACATGATGAATGATGGAAAAAGTCGTAATTTTAGAAAAAATTCATCAAAAGTAAAAATTGAAAACAAAAAATCGATGTAATTTTTTGGAAAAATCACAATTTTAGAACGAAAATGATGAGGAAAATATTATTTTCGTAAAAAGTTATTCAGAAGTCAAGGAAATGCCACGTAAAAGTCATAACTGTACAACAAATATTTCAAATCAATTATTATGGAAAAAGACAAAAATTCAACTCAAAAATGATAAAGATGGAATTTTGAAGAAAAGTCGCGAAAAAGTCAGTGTTATAAAATTAATTTGATTAGAAATGTCACGAATTTAGCTCAAAAATAATGAAAGGACTTATTTTAGCGAAAAGATGTGACAACGTCAGAAATAAAACATTAATGTTGGATCTAACTTAATCGGGGAAAGGCACGATTCAGCTCAAAAATGAAAAAAAAGAGCTTACCATTGAAGAAAAAACGCAAAAATATTGAAATTACACCCATTTCGATTCAATTTTTATTTTTATGAAAAAACATCACAATTTGAACTCAGAACTGATGAAAAGAATCAAAATTTCGGCGAAAAATCACAAAAAAATTGAATAATTAGAATAAAAAACCATTGTTTGATTTATTTTTATTGGGAAAATCAAGATTTCAGCTCAAAAATGACAAAAAATTTACTTTTTTTTTGGGGGGGGGTCACCAAAAATTACTGTTTTAGAAAAAAGTTACAAAAAGTTACTTTTTCGAGAAAAAGGTCAAGTCACTTTTTTGAAGAAAAGTCACAAAAAGTTATTTTTTTGAGGAAAATTCACAAAAATTTACTTTTTTGAAAAAAAGTCGAAAGTTGCTTTTTTGAAAAATATGTCACAAAAAGTTATGAACTGTTTTTGAAAAAAAAAGTAACAAAAGTTACTTTTTTAAAAAGTCACAAAAGATACTTTTTAAAAAGTCACAAAAAGTTACTTTTCGCGAAAAAGTCATTAAAAGTTACTTTTTTGGGAAAAGTTACAAAAAGTTACTGTTTTGAAGAAAAGTCGCAAAAAGTTACTGTTTTGGAGAAAAGTCACAAAAAGTTACTTTTTTGAGAAAAAGTTAGAAGTTACTTTTTTGAAAAATAAGTCACAAAAAACTATGTACTGTTTTTGAAAAAAAAAGTAACAAAAGTTACTTTTTTAAAAAGTCAAAAAGTTACTTTTTTGGAGAAAAGTCACCATAAAGTTATAAACTTCGTTTGAAAAAAGTTACAAAAATATACTTTTTTGGAGAAAAGTCACAAAAAGTTACTTTTTTAAAAGTCACAAAAAGTTACTTTTTTAAAAGTCACAAAAAGTTACTTTTTTAAAAGTCACAAAAAGTTACTTTTTTAAAAAGTTACAAAAACTCACTTTTCCAAAAAAGTCATTAAAAGTTACTTTTTTGAAAAAAGTCAAAAGTTACTGTTTTGAAAAAAAGTCAAAAGTTACTTTTTTGAAAAAAAGTTGAAAGTTACTTTTTTGAAAAATAGTTCACAAAAAGTTATGTACTGTTTTTGAAAAAAAGTAACAAAAAGTTGATTTTTTAAAAAGTCAAAAGGTTACTTTTTTGGAGAAAAGTCACCATAAAGTTATGAACTTCATTTGAAAAAAGTTACAAAAATATACTTTTTTGGAGAAAAGTCACAAAAAGTTACTTTTTTGGAGAAAATTCACAAAAAGTTATGTACTTTTTTGATGAAAAGTCAAAAAAGTTACTTTTTTGAAAGAAAGTCACAAATAATAATTTTTTTGAAGAAAAGTCATAAATAATAATTTTTTTGGAGAAAAGTCATAAAAAATTATTTTTTTGAGGAAAGTCACAAAAATTATTTTTGGAGGAAACGATGGAAAACTCGAAACAATAGCAAATCAATATTTCGATATATTTTTTATGAAATAAATATTTAATATTTTGGCAGAAGATTATTAAAAAGCAAAGCTGGACAATTAATTCGGATCTAATTTTTATGGAAAAGTCATGATTTTAGCTTTAAAATTATTCGAAAAAGACATGCTCAAAAATGATGAAAAATTCACAATCTTGGCGGAAAATTATTTCACAAAATCAGAATCAAAAAATCAATGTTGAATATAATTGTCATGGGAAAGTAATTTCAATCAAGCGATGAAAGAGTCACATTTTTGAAAAAAGTCATAAAAAGTCTCGATAAATTAGAAAGGTTGTGGAAAAAGTCAGAGCTTGGAAATAATCGATTTGATCTAATTTGTATGGAAAAATCATGGTTTTAGCTCATGAATGATTGAAAAGTGGAACTGGTTTTTGAAGAAAATTAATAAAAAGTCAAATTATAAAATCAATATTTTTTAATTTCAATTTTGTAGAAGTGGTCAGAAAGTCAGAATTTTGATTTAAAAACGAAACCCCATTAAAAGATCATGAATATAACGAAAAATCTCTCAACTTTTTTATTTCAAAGGTTTCAAGAGACACAATTCGTTGCAAACATTTCATGAAAGTTGAAATAGAGAAATTATTAAGAATATAAGTATAGGTACCTACATTTGCTCAGTTAATCTGATTTTATAAGGGTTTTGGCTTAAAAAATGACGAAAGAAAATATCATGATTTATAATTGAAAATGACTCGACCCTGTCAATTTTTTTCATTGTATTTTCATTTCTATCACTTATTCACTTGTATATTCTCAATCCCCTTTTGCCTCCTCCTCACCTCCAAGATCACTAAATAAATAAACCACAGCACCTCGCACCTCGCAGCGATTGCATTCTCAACAAACGTAACATATTCGAAATAGAAAAGTAAAAAAAAAACACATCGGAGGGGAAGGAAGAGAACACGTATAAAATCGTCTGTTTCGAATTACAAATTACATCGGATGTTTATTTTGTCATCGTCGGCGTATCAATTTGATTACAAGATTGAAAAGTGTTAAAGACGAAAAAACAAAACAAAAAAGGTAAAAAACAACTCGCATCTCGACGTACATTTTTATCGGTCGGATTGAAAAATACGACTTCGCTACCGCAGCCTGCAACTCGGTAAGATACTTTGAAAATGGAATAGAGAAAAAAATACTAGAAGCCGGTCACTCGAGAATACACCATCTATTAGGAAATTTAAATCTTGGAAGCGATTTAGTAAATGGTTGGTTTTATGGAAAACGCTCGGTGATGAATGGAATTACGCCACAGGAGGCGCATTAGGATAACTCAAGCTGATACGTCTTCTTTGACTACCGAACGCGCCAGAGGCCCGCGGAGGCCGAAGAGAGGAGGGCAAAAAATCGTAGAAAAAACGTACAGGCATAACTAATTCGCTGGTCGAGGAAGAAATCGTAGTTACATGGACGAAATAAGGGATCGTACACGAAACCGAATCCAGCCGAGGGTTATGAGCGCTTCGATGATTTTCAATGTTCATTCTATGGCTGGGATACTCGGTACGTGAACGTGATACCAACATATTAGCTTTTAAGAAGCGACCATAAGGATTGGTTGATGCGAAAGCCACCCGAGTATTTGTATTGCTCCTGCTGACGTTGGTGCAGTTTTTAATCTGTGTTTTGTAAGTACATACGTGGTTCGTATCTCTTCCCCATATTGGTCCCTAATATCGAATACTTGGAGCGAACTTTGAGGTCATATTAGATGGGTACAGAAGGAACACCCTGCGGATGAGATGTACGGTTTGCTTTGTACAGATATCTCGACAGTTCTCCACTTCAAAGTTATACCATTAAATAGTCGAGGTGCCCGATTTATTCTCGTGTAGAAATTCGAATCGATGTCGTATGGAGATTATCTGCGATGTTTAATTTCCAAGTCCTTTTAGTTTCGGTTTTCGAGTGCCATTCGGATCATACCGTAAGGACTTTTTCTCCGACTACCGGCGTTTTATTACGTCCAGAGCTCGTATGCTCAAAGCAGCGAAAATCAATCATACATGGAATGTAAATACCACGCACGTAGAACACGTTTGAAAATTCTTTCGACGGTTGTGCACCTGCTTGTCGTATTTCAAACTGGATTCTGAATTATTTTGACGCGAATGGGATTTCGACGATCTAACGTAAGTCCAAACTCCGGAGTAAAATTTTCTCAACTCTCAACTTTTTTCGATTTCTCTAATTCTACTGTTTTTTTTTTTCAAAATTTAATCTAATTTTAAATTTTTTCCAAAAGTAAAATTTTTTAAACTTTTGATTTTTCAAAATTAATCAAATACAGGGTTTTCCACGAATCGTCTGCCAAACGTATTTTTTTGGATATAACCGGGTACCACTAAAAAAAAACTTGAGATGAACATATTGCCAATTTTGAAAATTGAAGGGGCAAATGATGCTTCTAAAAAAAAAATCACGTCAAAAATTTTTTTCATCCATGGGAGTGGATAGTACATTGAAAAGTAAACAAATTTTCACTTTATGACTTTTTGCCTATCTTTGAAATTGAAGGGACTACAAAAAAAAATTATTCGAAAAAAAATTCTCAAAAAGTGAACTGATCAAGGGAATGGATAGTGCGTTGAAAACTGAAGAAATCTTGTTCTGTAGACTTTTTTCCTATCATCGAAAATGAAGGGGCTAAGGGTCACTCAAAATAAATGGGCTTCAAAAAATTTTCAAATTTTCTCAATTTTTAATGACCCTAAGGGCCGTATTTTAAAACATACCTTATTTTTAAGTAGTTTTTAAGGTACCTTAAAAAGTACCTTAGGCAGAATTGGTATTTTAAAACGTTCCTTAACAAGACTTGAAACACAAATTCTATCGGTGAGACATGGAATACCTTAAGGTACCTCGCGAGGTACCTTAAGACAACAAATCATTTTTTCTTACGTACCTATTAGTTTTCGCTGACGACTATATGGATGGAAATTTACAGAAACGAATTTTTAAAAAAATCATAAGGAACTATTTATAAGAGTGGCTTATTCTTAAAATTGAAGGGATACTCTGTGAAAGAAGATCTGAAGCTGTCAATGGGGAAGGGTACAGGGAAGAGGGAGCTAAAAATTGAGAAAATTTCTCATGTGGAATTTTAAATTTTTCTCCTGAAATGCAATTTTCCTCAAATTTTCAGACTCAACATGAATAATATTTATCTATTTTTTAGCAGGGTCATTAGTCTAACCATGTTTATAAATTTTATACTTATTTCCGAATTCAAACGTAATTATTGTTCCGAATAAAAATGAAAATTTGCTTTGAGGAGCAACATCTTTTGCCTTCTGTTAATCAGACCACCCCTGGTTGATGGCAAAATTTACAAGATCACTTACAAAAAAAAAACTTGTACTTACATACTTAAATATTTTTGACTATCTTCCGTCTTGGAAGCGATAAATCTTTAAAAATTTTTTTTGAAATTTGCAATGAACAAAGGCAATTTGAGGTTTGAGCACACTTGAAGAAAGAGGAGGCAAATTATCAGAATCTCGAATGAAAGTTTCGAACATTTTTTATGGCAATAAAAAAAAATCTATTTCTCAACAACAAAAGATGAACAGTTGACTCTGATATTCTTTATTTCTTATTTTTTTTCATTCATTGTGAATGGAACACCGAAATAAAAAAAATTGAAACAATAATTAGGAAATTATAGAAACCTTCAAACACTGATGCAATATTGATTACAAAAAGTGTTGATAAATTTGTAAAAACTTGTAAATACAGCCAATTATATCTGAATAAGGCGTTTTGATTGGTTGAATCATCTCTTCAGATTTGGCAACATGGTATTTAAAGCAATACGCAAACGAAATTAAGGAAGGTTTTAAAATACGACTTTTAAGGAAGCCCTTACCGAAGTTCTCCTAAGGAAGGTTTTAAAATACCAAAACATTCCTTAAAATAAGGTACCCTTATTTTTTAAGGATACCTTAAGGTATGTTTTAAAATACGGCCCTTAGTTCTTTTATTTTTGATGTTGGGCAAAAAGTCTACAGAACAAAATTTCTTCAGTTTTCAACGCACTATCCATTCTCTTGATCAGTTCCATTTTTGAGAATTTTCTTCGAATAATTTTTTTTGTAGCCCCTTCAATTTCAAGGATAGGCAAAAAGTCAAAGAGTGAAAATTTGTTCAGTTTTCAAAGTACTATCCATTCTCATGCTTGAAAAAATTTTAACGTGATTTTTTTAGAAGCAGCATTTGCCCCTTCAATTTTTAAATAGGTAAAATGTTCATCTCAAGTTTTTTTTAGTGGTACCCGATAATATCCGAAAAAAATATGTTTGGCAGACGATTCATGGAACACCATGAAAAAAATTTAATTTAAAAAATTCAAATTTGAAAAAAAAAAACGAGGAAAAATTTTGAAAATATTGGAAAAAATTTTCAAGTTGGAAGAAATTTTTAAAAAAAGGTTGGGAAAATTTTAAGAAAATTTAGTTTTAAAAATTTGAAAGTATGAAAAAATTTTAGCACTAAAAATTTTTCCAACTTTGATTTCCTCAAATTTTTTTCAATTCATTTTTTCCTATTTTTTCAATTTTTTGATTTTTAACGAAATTTTTAACTTCAAGGTTTTTAAAAATTTGTTCCAACTCAATTAGTAATTAAAAGAAATTTTAAAAAATTGATAAAATAGTGTGGGATAATTGGCATCATTTTGATAAAATGAAAACATTTTTGGTCAGCAAAGCTTTTATTGCGAAAAACTGTCGAGAGTGGCCCCCATTCCTTGAGTAACCTTTAAAAGTTATTATTATCACCCTCCAGACCTGTTGCTAATTTTTATGGAGGTTCTACTCCCCTCCCCCCCCAGAACGGGATTTTCTCTCATCAGCTTTGGTTTTATATTACCGTAAAAATAGCTCAGTACTATTTTTGGTGTAAAGTAACGAAAAAGTGAAGTTATAAAATAAATGTTTGATTCAATTTTTACGAAGAAATGAAAGTTGGGGAAAAGTCAGGTCTAAAGCATTATTGTCAGATCTTTTCATGGGGAAAGACATGATCTAGCTCAAAAATTAAAAAAGTGCTCACATTTAAAGAAAAAGCGCGAAAATGTCGAAATTTTATCAATTTTGATTCAATTTTTATGAAAAAAATGTCATTTCAACTAAAAAATGAAGAAAAAGGTCAACGTTTTAGCAAAAAGTCGCAAAAAAGTTGGATTTTTGGAGAAAAGTCAAAAAAAAATTGAAATTAGCAGTCAGTATTTTGACTTTTTTAATATAAAATAAATAATAACATTGCCGAAAAATTATCAAGCAATCGAAACATAGAGAATTACTTTTGACCTAATTTTTACGGAAAAGTTATAATTTTAGCTCTAAATTATTTTAAAAAGACACGCTCAAAAATTATGAAAAAGTCACAATTTTGTCGAAGAGTCATTTTACAAAGTCAGAACTAATAAATCATGATTAAAAAGTCAGAATTTTAATTTAAAAATCATCAAAAGATCTTTTTCATAAACATAGCGATTTCTATTCCATTTTTAATTGACAAATATGTATCAATTTCCTCAATATTTGAGACGCAGCCAAGGATACCCGACCATATGTCGGAAAAGTAAATTTCGAGAAAAACGCAAATTAAGAAAAAATGACCAAAAATATGGAAGAAAATTTTTTTATCAATTTGTATACTATGAACCCTCTACTTTCATATGAGAATAGGTTTAGGTCCCAAAAGTGTCATCTTCTTGGTTAAAAAACGAATTTTGCTGAAGGTCTCTGAGAAATTGAAACCATACCATATGTCGGAATTTTATAAAAATATGTTAAAATTTACAACTTTCATTATTATTGAAACGTAGTAGCGTTCAACAAATATCCGGATATCCAAATACCAAATACTATTTGGATTATCCGGATATCACACGGAAATTGCCGAACAGCTCCGAAAACATCCCGAAAACGGTTGAACTTTTCCGAGAGTTCCCGAATTCTTTCACGAACCCTCACAAAATTTAAAGGTCGATTATCGAAATCAAAAAATCGAAATCGAAAAATCGAAATTGAAGAATCGATTATCGAAATCGAAAAATTGAAATTGAAAAATCAATTATCGAAATTGAAAAATCGATTATCGAAATCGAAAATTCAATTTTTTCATGTTGAAACTCTTCATTTCGATTGTCCGGATATTTGTTGAACACTAATTTTCAAAGCATGATTTTCACCGTTTGGTTTGTAAAGTTGTTTGACTTGCACTATGATTTCATTTCTCAATGCACGTAATTTCAGGTTTGTTTTAATGAACTACAGTGGTGTACGATTATTGAAAAAACAAATTTTGTACCAAAAATGTCATTATTTCTTGAAAAAAGATGATTCCCGACATATGGTATGGTTTCGATTTTCGATGCCGGCAACTTCTGGAAGGGGTCAATGACCTAAAGTGATGTAAGAGGGCGTAAATAAACCATTTCCGATGAGAAAAGTCGTTTACAGGACATAATTTTTTTTTTATTCATTGAAAACAGTTCCAAATTTTGTTTTGCGTTTTTCTCAAAACTTTGATTTTTGAAAATTATTTTTTGACAAACTTTGAAAAATCATAGAAAATTCATTTCTCAACCTTTTTTAATGCGGTTTGCGCTATTCGAAAGGTACAAGTCTGTACTACTTAAAGAGCCAAAAAAACGAAAAAAAAATTTTCCGACATATGGTCGGGTATCCCTGGCTGCGTCTCATTTAATGATAATAGATTGATGTTTGATCCAATTTTCATGAAAAAATCACAATTCTGATTTTAAAAGGTCAAAATAACGTCGCAAATTGAGAAATTAGAATTTCAATCCAATTTGTTTCAAAAATTGTAAAAAGGCCACAAGGATGAGAATTTTTGAATTTTTCCAAAAAAAAAAAATGCTAAAAGTTGCAATTTTAGATCAAAAATTTCAAAATAAAAAAAAAACACTTTTTGATCTACGAGTATAATTATTTTGAAAAAATTCACTACCTTATTTTGATTAAAAAGTCACAAAAACACTCACGAGAAAAAATTTATTTCAATCAAAATTTCAGAGAAAATTTAAAAAAAACTTCCACAAAAATTCAGCAATTTAAATTCTGATCATAAATTATTTTTCAAAAAAATCAAAATTGGAAAGAACATTTTTGTATAAAAATTACGGTTTCGTCAGTTATAAGTAAGTAAAAAATCCATTTTGGGGGGTTCAGCCCTCCCTCAGGGGTCTCCGGTGCCCTTTGGGAGGAGGCAGAAAGTCTTGTCATTTTTTTTGGAGTAGTATCCTGAGTAAATTAAGCCAAAAAAATCTTGGATCGGAATTTTTTCCGTTCATATCTAAATGCACTCGGCTACGTAGTTTTGAGCCCGTAACGTACGTCGCTTCTTCCACGCGTCACCGTGGAGTAATGTTTCGCACTACCGGGATGTTTTGCCCGTACTAATACCAATGCGTTCTCAATTTTTTTAACCACATTCCACCACTTTTCGAACTTTGAAATTTTTGTAGTATATACCCACTTGAAAAACACATCTCTTTAAAAAATTTCGTGACTGACCTTGGTCTTATTTTTGAAAAAATGGTGATTTGAAAATTTCAAAATCGCGTAACTCGATGAGCAATGATTGGAAAATTTTGAAAAATTTCTGTTCGTTCCCCCATCGACAAAAATTCACAGAAAATTGTTTAACTTTTTATCTTAATTAAAACACGAGAAAAAAATTTATCTGAAAAACACATTTTTGCCAATATCTCTGAAAATGAGCGGGCTGAGAGGGGTCTAAACATTTTGCCAACATTTTTTCTCGGTAGGGTTTACTTTTTGGCTCTGAAATCGTTCGAAAAGCTTTTTGGGGAAGATTCGACCTCCTTATTCTACCATACCCTTTAAAAAATTTCGAGTTGAAAAAATTGTACTTAGATCGTCGAAATCTCATTTCCGTAAAAATTATTTAGGAGCTGATGTATCTTTTTTAAGCTTACGTAGCATTTATACCGAACCCTGACACCGAATAATATACGACTTTCCCGGTTACCTGCGGTAAATTACAATGTAAATGAATTTTTCCAAATTTATCTCGATACGTATTCCCATCATCGTAAAACCCACCGACTTCGCCACCCAAAGGAAACATAAATATCGTCGATGATCGTAAACTGGTTCTCAGAATCGTTTTTTTTTCCTACCAATATATGCCCAAGTACCGAGTATAAAATTGCCAAGTAATTAAAAAAGGGAGGAAACCCGATGAAAATCTAACCTTTAATTATCATTATGTTAATATTGAATTTGAAAATTTTTCACCGACGAAATTCGTTTCAATTTAGACAAAATTTTCAATGATGTAATCTCCAAAACCTCTTACGTAATTCCCTGGCAACTGGTTAAAGTATAAATTTTTTATCCTACCATTAGTCGAAAACTCGGATAAATTACTTTTTCACATAGTAAAAATTTTAAAAATAAAATTTATTCGTAACTTATTTATATTGATAAAAACCGGCCTCGACCGCTATGCCCGGAGCAATGAACCTATCGAGCTCGCTTTTCCAACTCGAAATTATCGTATCGTTTTTAAGTACCGGTCATTTCTGGCTTTGAAATTTTCCCAAGTATGGTAGACAGATACAGGAAATTAATTCTCGCTTGTGGGAAAATTTACACCGAAAATGATCGAAAATGGGAATATTCGAAGAGAAATCCACCGAATCTATAATGTAAATTTTTCGAGACATCTTTTACTCTCGTAAAATTTCAATGTCCGGACGAGTTTTACGACGTATTTCTACGTGTTTTTTTTTCCACGAAAATTTAATTATCCGTTGTAGTACACATAATTTATGGTATACCTAGATATAGTTTTGTGTACAAACTTAGGGTTTATTCCCCCCTCTCCTTCTATTTTTTGACGCTCTCTCATACATCACAATATTCGTTATTATTGTGGTAATTAAGCAGATGAAAAAATTCATTAAAATAGTGTTGGGAAACACTAATTCGTATAGTTATATCGCTGCAGGGCTACGTAATCAATGCAACAGTGGAAGGAAGATGGCTTCGTCATGATTCTCGAATAGCAGCACCGCAGCCTTTGTATATTAAACTTGTTTTATATGGCCGCCAGCCATTTATTACTTTTTTTTTTCTAAAAAGTCTTCTCCCTTTCGTGTCTTTTATTAATGGCTTATCATTAAGAACTAAAGTCGTGAAAAGTTGGGAAAATCGTTGGCTGCGAGCGTTAAGAAAGTTATTTGGTTGTAAAAATGAACGCGAGCGAGGATGGAAATACCAGCTTTTGCAGCGATTTTGATTTTATGTAGATTGTCGACGGATGCAGGAAGTGGGTTTGCAGTCGGCGAAATCGATTTTGTTAGCTTTTGGGAGGATTTTGAACGCGAGTTTTAATGCAGATTTTGTAGGAAGCGGAATTTCAAATGCAGGATTTATTGATGTACCTACTTAGTGGAGTGATTGGAGGGGGAAGGGGGGGAGGATTGAAAACGAATAATTTTTCTTGCATTAAGGTAGATGATGAAACTCGTCGAAGAAAATATAATTTTATTTTAGGTACATAAGTTTGAAAGTGCCAGTCACGAAAATCAAAAATAGCAAATAAAATTACTGGTTCAAAAATATTGATCAATTTTTGTAAATTTTGACGGTAAGTATTCGAATTAATTTTTGAAATATTTGCAAACAAGAGTGATTCGGAGGAATTTCTAGACAAATTCTCAATTATTCGTGTCCATGATTTAAATCTCTCTTTCTGAAACTTTTTGTCGTTTTTTCCTCAAATTTGCTTTATAAATTGGAAAAAATCAAAAAAATCTCAACTACATTGAAAATATCTGTTTCAGCTCAAAAAAAAATAAAATGGAAATGTTCGAAAAAATAAAAGAACATCTGAAAAAAATCAACAATCGAAAAAGAAGTTACCTTTTGGTAAATTATACAAAAAAATGATTTGAAAAATATATTTTTTGAAAAATTGGACGAAGTTAAAAATAAATTGACGTTCTGCAAAATTTTCAATATTTTAGACATTATGAAATAAAAACGTACACAAATTTCTTGCTAACATTAACATTTTTCAAAATTTTCTGAATTAAGAATTTAAAATTCTCAAAATTTTACCAATAAAATTTTTCAAATCAAAAATTCAGTACGAATGCATGGTTGATTTCTTGAATTTAGTAAGGATGGAAAAGCATAGAAAATTTTTATTCGATTTTTCTGGGAGGCAGATTTCTCGATGGATTATTTCGAATAAATTCGGTCGTTGGCGAATGATTCGCTGGAAAAACCATTCGATAAAATCTGGTCAGAAATTTAAAAATGATTTTATACCAATCGCTAATTTTTTTTATTTTCAAATTCTAGTTTGGATATTTTGATGGTAAGAACAGGAGGAGATCAAAAATCCAAACTATTTTTGGGTGTTATATGAGACATGGTTACAAGAAAGGCAGAAATCAAGCTGTAAAATTCGTTTATCATAAAAAAAAAATGTGGTTAAAAATTTTTGTTTTTTTTTAATATTTTGAGAAATATTGATGCAGAAATCAAGTTGTAAAATCAGTTTTTCAGAAGAAAAAATGTGGTTAAAAAATTTTGATTTTTTTCAAATATTTTGAGAAATATTGATCGTATGCTGAAGGAAAATTTTAATCGGGAATTCAAAAAAGCTGGTATCTCAAGTCTTCTCAAAAAATACCTGAAACCTAAAAAATTTTAACATTTTTATTTTGGTACTCTTTTAAAAATTTCAAAATTTTTAAAAATATTTGGGAGCATGATACGACCTTCCAATCAATTTTTTCTGATTTTCTTCAACATTTCAGACTTAGATCAAACACAATGCGAAAATCAGAATTTATGGCTTGAGGTCTCTTTTGGGGCAACAGGAGACATGATTATTAGGCTTGGCCGAAAAACCAAAAATTTTGATTTTTGAAAAGTTACCCCCACAAAAGTTGTTGGCTGGATAGACTAGAAAAATAAAATAAAACATTTCAAAATCGATTCATATCTTCCGATTGCGCATGAGCCTTCAATTCTTCGGAAATATTGTCAAAAATTCAACATTTTCAGAAATTTTTAATATTAAAAAAAAATCAAAATTCATCAAAATCTATTTTAGAGCTTATTTAGGGCCTATTTAAAGCAAAAAGCACAACTTTTTTGAAAAAATCCATGTTTTATAGTTTTTTTAAATTTCTCATGTTTCTTCACTTCTGAAAAAAATTGAAAAAAGTTTCTCAAAAAACTGTGCATTTTGGTCTAGACAGTCTGACAGAAGCTCTAAAATTAATTTTCGTCAATTTTAAATTTTTTCAAAATTTTCAAAATTTTGATTTTTGGCAATTTTTGAAGAATTGAAGGCTCTTGCGCGATCGGAAGATATGAATCGATTTTGAAATTTTTTATTTTATTTTTCTAGTCTATCCAGCCAACAACTTTTATGGGAGGTAACTTTTCAAAAATCAAAATTTTTGGTTTTTCGGTCCACCCTAATGATTATGGTTCTCAAATTAGCTTTCTTGAATCGTAATTAAAAATATTTTGAACATAAGCGCGCCCAGAAATTATTTAAGGGAAGGGCTCAGAATTCGGAAAAATTAGGGAGGGGGAGAAATTTCAATGAAAAGTTCAGTAACTTGTTATTTCAGTGGCGCTGGCGTAGTCAGGGTATTTTAAGGTTAATAATTCATAAATGGATTTGAGCCAAGTAAAATTAAAAAATTACGGAATTTCAGTTATTTCTCGCTGATTTTTCAGTCAAAATTATTGATTTTTTCTTACAACCCTCATACAAAAATACTACTGGTATTTTCGTATTACTAGTTTTACTACTAGTTTTACCAAAAAACCACTAGTTTACGACTACCTAGTTTTTGTTAAAAACCACCAGTTTACTACTGAAAACTTGTAGTAAAACTAGTAATACGAAAATACCAGCAGTATTTTTCTATGAGGGAAACTGGGAATTGATTGAGAAATCAGTGATTTTTGACCGAAAGATCAGTGAAAAACCATCAATTTTTAAAATGAAAGGATTAAAATACTGCCCGAGTGAAGCGATAGCGAAAATTTTTTGAAAAATTATGTTTCAAGAGCAAAAAATCACTTTTTCACATTTTTGTAACAAAAAATTTCCTGCCCGAGCTTGGGGGAGGGGGTTCGAGCCCCCTGATCCCCCTTGGGTGCGCTTAAGATTTTGAATAACAGTAGGCTGATAAACCTATTTGTGGTAGTCTGAACCCATAAATCGTCAGAAAAAAATATTACAAACTTTTTGAGTCAATTTATTCATAGAAATTAAAATAAAAACATTAAAATGATTTATTTTATCTTCGTAAATTTGACCTCAATTTCTTTCGGGAAATTCGAAAATCGAATAATAACGTCGAAGCAGAGACATGAATTTGAAAAACAAAACTTCACAAATATTCAGTTTTTTTGTATTTGAATGATACATTTTGGTTGAAATGAGCGAGCCTCAAATGACTACCGGTTTTATTTGATCCTAAATTTTCAATTTCGTCATCAAGGAGCTTCTCGAGGTAGCTGCCTTCGATTCGAAGGAAAATTAGATTTTTACAAAGATAATTTTCCAATCTCACTATTACAACAAAAATTTCAACTTTCCATTAATTTCCCAATTTTTTAGCGAACTTTTTAAATTTTCAAATCGTCATTTTTCAAAAAAATAACCAACGAATTTTTTTTTCAAGTTACCTATCTTTCTGTAAAACTGATAAAAAATTAGGGCCCTGTCTAATATCGTTCTCTTGAAAATTTAATCATTTCCAGTCATTTTTTCAAATTTTCAACGTCCAAATGTCCAAATGAAATCTGGTCAAAAAACACTCGAGGTACTCTTGTAAAAAACCCAACGCAAGTCGATTTTCTCGTAAAACAACTGAAAAATCGACTTGATTTTTGGCTGCTCAAATAATCTCAACATCCTCTGGAAAAATTCCAATTAATTACTGAGAAAGAAAATCAAAATTCGGAGGCTTCAAAATGGCCGAATTTGCCAAAAATGATTTTTACACGTTCAATCAAAAAATAAACTTTAATGATTGAAATTTTTGCTATGGGGGTTTGAATTTGAAAATCTACTTTTTTCCTCCAATCAGAGGTGAACACTTCGAGTGGTTCCTTCGTCAGTAAAATTGATTTTTCGGAGGAAGGGGCTGGAATATTTAATTTATCTAATTTTTTAAAGTACAAAAATTTATACCTTTCAAGTATTAAATTTTTTCATACTTTTTAAAAATTGATTCCCAAAATATCGATTTTGTAATTGAAATCAATCAAAAAATCAATGAACTGTAATCAATTTTCAAACGAATAATTGTCAAAAAAAAAATTTCTCGCCCTTCTACATCTCCCCACCATACACATGCCGAAATCATGAAACTGAAAAATAAAACCCTTCACCGAACCCATCATTAAAATAAAAATTGAAAAATGCTGCTCATAAGTTCGGTATCTGTTGTTCCAAAATAAACTCCACTTCGAACATGCCTCACTAAATCTAACTCGTCCCGAAGTCGATTAATTCACGCAGATACCTCTACTCATTTCCAATACAGAAACAAGACGTACACCTTCGTGTAGTTAATTTTCTTAGAATTTCATTTGCTTGAAAAATTATTACTTTCATTTTTAAACCCGCATTTGACTGAGCCTCGTCGCTCGTTCGTTTGTCGACAATGAAAAAATTTTAATTGAGTCATTAAAATGTAACTCGACGCGCGCGATGATTGTCAAAATGAAACTCGATCGGTATTAATCATTCGAAATGGTAAAAATTCTTACTCGGCCGACTCCGGCAGCCTCATCGACTCTACAATGCATTTTTCCTTGTCTGTCTGCCTATAGGAGCTTTGCTCTCGTAGCTCGGACTAATTTCTCGGCTCGCAGCAGCGAAAGAGAAAAAATATTTCCGTCGTTAAATATTATCAAGTCGAACTAATGCGTTGTCATTAACGATTAGCGGTCGTTAAATTTCGTTACCGCACGTTGTACACATGAAAAACGAGCAATTTTCTTTTGTTTTTAAAAGGTTTTTGCCCTCGGTTTTCTTTTCGTCCTCGGTGCACCGCTCCGCTCTCGGGCGGTGTTTCTTTTCTTTTTTCTCTCTCTTTAATCGCTTATTTCGTTTTATTTTCATGTATTAAGGTCAAGGATTCCTTTTTTTTTCCAAGCTCGTTGTTTTACCAAAAAGTCTTATCAAAACGTAATAATTCATCGGGCGACGTGGCCGCAAAACCATTTCGTTTAACGGATAAGCTGACCTTCTTCGGTGTCAAGAATTGGCTAATCTGCCAAAAATGTCGCGTTAAAATCTAAAAATTACGAATTTTCGTTTTTATGTCAATGGCGTTTCCGCGTCCACTTCCGTCCCCCTCCCGGCGCCCAGCCCGGATAAATTTTGTTAATTCGATCGACCAAATACGTAGGTACAGTTTTACGAGTGATTTGTATTTTTTGCTCTCTTGTGATATAATTTTTATGGCGTTGAAAAATCGTAGGTACATGATTCATTTCGCAAGCGTTCGCGAAATGAAAAATTCTACCGTTGAATTATTACCCAGCAGTTGCATATTCGCAGTAGAAAATCGTACCGTTGCGTCGTCGTGTTGAAAATTCATTTAAAAATAATTCCAAGACCGTTAAAGAGAAAAATCGAACCGAACTTGTACTCGTGTAGGTCTAGGTACCGGTATCAATGAGTAAATATAACGATGAAACCATCATAAGGGTAATTAAACGGTAATACCGCGTTATGATTTTATTTTCTCGGTATTCCACGCGTGAATCAAGTCGTGTCATACATCGAGTATCAATCAAAAAAAATCATAGCTATGCACGCAACCCAACGGTTCCACGGCTCGTACATGTCAAACCCCATGAAAGAGAAACCTTATGAATCACCTACACCCGACACCCGTGTGCTTATTACTTACGCCACACAACGAAATATTATAAATTTACCGGACTTTTTTTTTCGAGGTTATCGGTTCACACAGATATTTGAAATTACATTTCCATTTCGAATTCGGTTAAAGCCAAGTTAACACCGTAACCGCAAGTTTCAAGTGTTTAAAAATATATACATACGTAAACCGGAACCGAAATATTTGGTTGTAGGTTTCTTTTACGTAGGTACGCGTACGTATCGAGAGCGAACAATCGAAAAATAAAAAATATTTTTCTCGATATTTATGGTTTGTTTTGAAACATTCCAACAGCTGGTTTGAAATGTGAAATATTTCGCTGGGTTTCATTCAAGTATCTGATATCGATTTCCGGTCTGGGTTTTCCGCAGTATGGCGTTTTAAGCGGTAAAATTTGTCGCCGGAGTTGCAAAATGTGTTGTTTGCAGTAAAATTTTTCTAATTTTTAGTTGTTTCGTTGACTATCTGCGTCTAAAAGATTGTTTACTCGGTACGTACCGTGATATAAATTAGGGTATCGTCATTCGGAAAAGTATTTTTACGATTTTACCCGTTATTTCGGGTAATTACCGTAATTTACGGTAATTTACCGGTAATTGCACGTTATTACGCGGGTAATTACGGTGGAAAATGATGATTTACCGGTATTACCGTATTTTACGGTAATTTGCCGGTAATTGCACGTTATTATGCGGGTAATTACGGTGAAAATGATGATTTACCGGTATTACCGTATTTTACGGTAGTTTACCGGTAATTGCACGGTATTACGCGGGTAATTACCGTGGAAAATGATGATTTACCGGTAATTACGAGCTTTACGGAGAATTATTACTGGTCGGAAAGTACAATTTATGATGGTAATTTACCAGGAATTACAGAAGATCACCACTTATGATGGTAATTCACCAGAAATTACCACTTATGATGATGTTTTACATGATTATTTCAAATTATTCTCAAAAATTATAATAGACTCTAAGCTATTAAAATTGAAAATTTAGAAGGTAGGTACTCAGGTAGTGGGTAATCTAGAAACTTGATCTAGATGAGTATCTCTACCTACCTCCATTGAAATGAGACCTATACTCATATTTTTTATAACAATTTTTTGCATTTAATTTTTAAATAACTTATTAAGTAAACAAACTTTACAATATTAATTTAATCAAGAATTACATAATCGAATTGAATATTCATTAAACATAATACCTACCAATTAAATACAAACACTATAAATGATGTATTAAATCTTAAAGAATTCATATATCTTGGAAATTATAATTTGTAATGATGATTTATCAGGAATTACCGAAAAAGGCGAATTACCAGAAATTATCTAAAAGGAAGTTGACCAGAAATTACCAGAAAAACTAATTTACCAGAAATCAATGAAAAATGTAAGTAATATAAGTACCAGAAATTACCGAGAAAAGTAATTTACCAGAAATTACCAAAAAAGGTGATTTACAAAAAATTACCAAAAAATCTAATTTACTAGAAATTACCAAAAAATGTGATTTACCAGAAACTACCAAAAAAAGTAGGTAAGTAATTCAAGTACCAGAAGTTACCAAAAAAATTTTTACCAGAAATCACCAAAAAAAATAAGGTAATTTACCAGAAATTACCGAAAAAGGTAAGTAGTAAGTAATTCAAGTACCAGAAAATACCAAAAAAAAATGTTTATCAGAAATCACCAAAAAAAAGAAGGTAATTTACCAGAAATTACCGAAAAAGGTAAGTAATTCACGTACCAGAAAATACCAAAAAAAGTAATTTACCAGAAATTACCAAAAAAATGTAATTTACCAGAAACTATCGAGAAAGGTAATTTCCCAGAAATTATCAAAAAGGGTGATTTACCAGAAATTACTGAAAAAGGTAATTGACCAGAAATTACAGAAAACGGCAATTGACTAGAAATAACAGAAAAGGGTAATTTACCAGAAATTGTTGTAAAAGGTAATTTACCAGAAATTGTTGTAAAAGGTAATTTACCAGAAATTATCAAAAAAGTCAAATTACCAGAAACTACCAAAAAAGGTATGTAATTTAAGTACAGAAGTTACCAAAAAAAAGTAATTTACCAGAAATTACAGATAAAAATAATTTACCAGAAATTACCGAAAAAGGTGATTTACCAGAAACTATCGAGAAAGGTAATTTACCCGAAATAAACAAAAACGGTAATTTACCAGAAATTACTGAAAATGGTAATATACCAGAAATTACCGAAAAAGGTAATTGACAATAAATTATCGAAAAAAGGTAATTTACCAGAAATTACAGAAAAAGGCAATTGACAATAAATTATCGAAAAAAAGGTAATTTACCAGAAATTACAGAAAAAGGCAATTTACCAGAAATAATCGAAAAAGTTAATTTACTAGAAACTACCAAAAAAGTCAATTTACCAGAAACTAGCAAAAAAGGTATGTAATTTAAGTACCAGAAGTTACCAAAAAAAAAGTAATTTACCAGAAATTACAGATAAAAATAATTTACCAGAAATTACCGAAAAAGGTGATTTACCAGAAACTATCAAGAAAGGTATTTACCCGAAATAAACAAAAATGGTAATTTACCAGAAATTACTGAAAATTGTAATATACCAGAAATTACCGAAAGAGTAATTTACCAGAAATTGCCGAAAAAGGTATTTTACCAGAAATTGTTGTAAAAGGTAATTTACCAGAAATGATCAAAAAAGTTAATTTACCAGAAATAATAAAAAAAAGTTGATTTACTAGAAACTACCAAAAAAGGTAAGTAATTTAAGTACCAGAAGTTACCAAAAAAGGTAATTCGCCAGATACTACCGCAAAAGGTAAGTAATTTAAGTACTAGAAATTACCGAAAATGCTAATTCACCAGAAATTACCGATAAAGGTAATTGACTAGAAATTACCGAAAAAGGTAATTGACAATAAATTATCGAAAAAGGTAATTTACCAGAAATTACAGAAAAAGGTAATTTACCAGAAATTGTCGTAAAAGGCAATTTACCAGAAATAATCAAAAAAGTTAATTTACTAGAAACTACCAAAGGTGATTTACCAGAAATTACGGATAAAAATAATTTACCAGGAATTACCGAAAAATATAAGTAATTTAAGTACCAGAAGTTACCGAAAAAGGTAATTTACCGGAAATTACCGAGAGAAATAATGTACCAGAAATTGATAAAAAGTTAATTTACCAGAAATTACAAAACATTCGGGTTTGAATTAAAAAATTTTTCTATTAAAAATTTGCATTCTTGTAAGTACAAAGTACCTAGTTCATTCCATCTTAAAAAAATTTCGCTATCAAAATTTGCACCTTTGTAATAATTTGTTAAATCAAAAACTCAAAGAACATGCGCCTCCAGAAAAATTTACAAAAAGAAAACTGAAACAATACATTTCGTTTTTGCAGCAGAGGTAATTATCGTCATAAATGGTAATTTACCAGTAATTATCGGAAATGGTAATTGGCGAGTAAGTACTTAGCGTCAGAAATGGTAATTATAAGTAATTATTGTCAAAACCAGTAATTTACCAGTAATTAGCGTCACAAGCGCGGTAATTTACTAGCTACTGCTCGAATATGCTGTAATTTACCGGTAATTACCAACATAAATGGTAATATTTACCGGTAATTACCGTTACAGATTGTAATATTTACCGGTAATTGCCGTTACATATGGTAATATTTACCGGTAATTACCGTTACAGATGGTAAATTACAAGTAATTACCGTTACATTCGGTAATTGACAAGTAACTATCATTACGAACGGTAATTCACCGGTAATTATCGTCATAAATGGTAATTTACTTACGACTGTTCACAAAAACGGTAATTCATTGGCAATTACCCATATACCTATGTGGTAATATTCACAAATTCTTACCATAACAGATTGCAATTTATCAGAAAATATTTTGCTACTTTTGTACAATTTTTCTACGTTTCAAACTTTTTTAATTGTTTAAACATGAGTATTTTAAGAATTTTTTCAGTATTTTGAATAATTTTCAGACTTTGGGTAAATTTTAATCATGTTTTGATAATTTTCACGAGATTTTAAATTTTTTAGAAAATTTTTCGATGTTAAAATTCTCGATGGATTTTGAATTTCTTTCGGTGTAAATGGAGGTAAATACCGTGAAATACCGTAATTTACCGATAACTTCGACTGAACTAATACCAAAGATTCGCTTAATCGCTGAACAATATGCTGTGTTTTTTTCGCCTTTCTTTCATCGACGCACGACTAATTTCCTGCCGTAGTATCGATAATCACTCGGCGTAATTCGCGCACGTAACGTATCACAAACAAATCGTAAATTACGGTATTTCGCGCGCGTAATTCGCGCTAGCTTGGGCGGTAATTTATCGGCATAAACACGACGCGAGCCCCGCCGCCGGAGTGTAAATAAATCGCTCGTTCGGTACGGTGATTTATAACGTGTTATCATATGGTTATTATGATGCAACGTAATTTACGGTAATTTACCGTCCGAGTCGTTTATTTGGTTAATTAAAGAGGACTCGAGTCGCACAGGCACAGTTCGAACTTATTGCGTAATTATTATTTAAGTGTTAGTCGATTATCCGCGAGCGCGTTTTAAATACTCGAAATAGTATTATCATCCATCTGGGCCATCTGTGCGGTTATTCTACCGTACAAACGGCACACAGCGAAAAAAATATCTTACGGTTATTTAAAAATATTAATTAAAAAGTCTTTTAGCTATATGGAGTCTGTCTCTGCGATGCATAGGCAACGAACGTACAAAAAAATGATAAGAAAAAAAAACTTTTATACTATTTTGGTCACATGTTGGAAGAAAATGAAATTTATTCCCTCTTTTATAATTCTCGGGCGATACGAAATTAAAAAGTTGAAATAATTTATAAAACGGCTCCCTTTCATTAACACGAAGAAGGTCAAATTTAACCGAACTAATTTATTACCAACAGATGCCAGGCATTGAGGAGGCGTTGTTTTTTTCCTCTTTTCTTGGCGTATACGAAATACGAACAGGGCTCCTGCCGTGGTGTGTTCAGCAGGTTAAAACGAAAAGAAAATATTTTCGGTAAGGAGGTAATTATTGATTGGGGAAAATACCAGTTTCGAAGGGATCGATTTCCAAGTATAAAATTTGTCCTCGATCGTCGACGTAAATATGGGTATTATATGTGTTGACGAGAGGTAAAATGAGAGAGATAGAGTCGACGAGTGGATATCTCTACGTGTACCCATCAAACCCATATAATTGTATAATGTGGTTTAGCTGTACTGTTTGCTGTGTGTATTGACAGGTTGATTCGAAACGATTTATTTTTACCCAACAAAGATACCATATATGCATATTGCATACCAATCATAAAAGCAATTAATATTAAATTTTCATTCTATTTGTACCTATCGTGTCAGAAATACGTAGAATGCCAGAACACCTTGAAAATTATTTAGAGTGCTGTCAAATTTTATTCAAAAGTCCAGCAACGTTTTTTTTGAAAAATTGAAAAAAGTGGGTAACGTTAAAATCTACAAGTAACAATTTTTTAAATGGGCTCCTAAACACCTCAAATGGTGTATATTGACTGGAAAAAATCACGAAATTTTGGACACTTACCCCTCTTCCTATCGGAGTTATGGCCATTTTATTGCATTTTTTTCAAGAATTTTCAATTTCAACGGAAGTGAAGGAAATTTTTTGTGCTTTGGCACAAAGTTACATCTCGTAAAGGTATATTCACGATAACTTTTTCAATAATTTTGGTGCACTCCGTCACGTTTTTTTGGCTATTTGAAGTTTTCAATCGTAAAAAACACCACATAAGCAAAAAGTCGACCACCCTGGAAAAATTACTAAAATATACGTTTTTTTATGTAGAATTTTGCTGTGTACTTGGTTTTGGCCATTTCTTTGAACAAAGGGCTGAAAATTGCAATAAACCGTCAATGACGTACCGAAGGCATTTTCCGGGGGGGAGGAGGGAGAAGAGGTGAAAATCCCAACTCAAATTCTTAAAATTCCCAACTGCATATAGCCGATATCAGAATTCCGGGGGGGGGGAGATTCAAATTTGCGAAACAATCCAATTTTTTCAAATTTTTCCGGCTGATTTCTTAAAATTTACATGTAGGTACTGATTTTTCCCCAAGTCGCGAGGTTTTTTGATTTTTTTTACTCGTTTTCATCATTTTTGCGAACTTTTGAAGTTTTTACAACCCATTACTATAAGACCCTTTTTGAGATAAGAAATCTGAATAAATTTTTCATTGGTTAGGTGCTCCAAATTATTTTTTTTAAACCTACAAGCAATGCCATTGTAGTTGAAAAAACATACGAAATAGTTTATTTGCCTTGAGCGAAGAAAGGGTGGAGTTTCGAAGAAAAATTATAATTTTACATCAATAAAATTTTGTAGTTTCAATGTAAAGAATAGGGAGATGGATTTGGCCCGCGCAAAGCGAGGGCGAAAATTTTAGAAAACCTCAAATTGAATGTGCAATAAAATAATGTTTTGGAAAAATAAACTTTAATGAAAAATCGACTGTTTCTACTTTGAAATGATTAAAGCAGAAATATATCATGGCCGAGCGTAGCGAGGCCGAAGCTTTTGAAAAATTGGATTTTCAAATTTCAAAAATAAGTTTTAAGGAGAACAAGAACAATGAAAATAATTGGAATAATTTTGAAGAAAAGTGCGAAAAAATCTCTTTTAAATTATAAGTACAACAAAAATTTCTTTGGTTGACGAGTGAAAATTTTTAAATTGCAAGGTAATTAATAATTTTTTTTCTAAAAAAGCATTCATTACAACGGTTTAATAATTCTTCGCTGGGAAAATGATCAATTTTCAGTTGGAAAAGGTTGGGAAAATGACTAATTCTCCCAACTAAAAAGAGAAAATTTTGTTCATTTCCGACTGTTAAAATAGGTAACCATTTTATTTATTCATTTTTCATTAAAAAAATAAATAATAATCGTCGCAACTGACATTTTTACTCATCATTTGGGAGAACGACCAATTTTGAGTTGGAAAAGTAACCAATTTTGAGTTGTGAAAATTACCAATTTTGAGTTTGGAAATTTACCATTTTCGAGTTGGGAAAATTACCAATTTTGAGTTGGAACAAGTGAAAATTTTGTTGATTTCCAACTTTTGAAATAACTATTTTATTTATTATTTTTCATCGAAAAAATGAATCCCAACTGTCCAATTTTCCCAGCTGATGTGTTGAAATGTTCAATTTTCCCAACTCAAAAGTAAAAAATTTCCTCGGGGGGGAGAGCTCCCCCCTCCCCCTATCGGTACGTCACTGTAAACCGTACAGAAATGTTGTCATTTTAGCAGATTTTTCAAATTTTGAGCGTTTTATACAGAAAGAAATGACCAAATAAGGAAAACAATTCCATATTCGTGTTCAGAAGGTCAAAATACCCCGATAAACACCCTTTTCGCGATAATTTTGCTTGAAGTTTTAAAATTCACAATTTTCACTGATTTTTCATGGTGAAAAAAATAAATTTCGAGGCTTCAAGTAAAAAGATCGCGAAAAGGGTGTTTATCGGGGTATTTTGACCTGCTAAACCCCAAATGATTAATACTTATCGGAAAAAATGTCCATTTCTGACTAATTTCAGATTGTCTATTGTAATTTTCTTGCCCGAGAAACCTTATCCAAACTTGAAAATTGCAAATTGCCCGGGAAAAAAATCATCAAATGAAAAAACCAATCTCAAATTTGTGTCCAGTAAGTTGAAATACCCAGGTAAACACCCTTATCGCGATCTTTCTACTTGAAGCCTCAAAATTCATTTTCTTCGCCATGAAAAATCAGTGGAAAAATGAATTTTGAGACTTTGAGCAAAACTATCGCAAAAAGGGTGTTTATCGGGGTATTTTGGCCTGCTTAACGCGAATACGGGATTAGTTTTTTAATTTAGTGATTTCTTTCTGCATAAAACGCTCAAAATTTGAAAAATCTGCTAAAATGGTACCATTTCTGTACGGTTTTTCGCAATTTTCGACCCTTAGTTCAAAGAAATGGCCAAAACCAAATCCACAGAAAAATTCTACATAAAAAAACGTATATTTAAGTCAATTTTCCAGGGTGGTCGATCTTCGCTTATGTGGTGTTTTTTACGATTGAAAACTTCAAATAGCCGGAAAAACGTGAAGGAGTGCACCGAAATTATTGAAAAAATTATCATAAATACACCTCTACGAGATGTAACTTTGTGCCAAAACACAAAAAATTTCCTTTACTTCCGTTGAAATTAAAAATTCTTGAAAATAATGCAATGAAATGGCTAATTGGCCATAACTCCGATAGGAAGAGTGGTATTTCAACAGGGGTTTAAATCAAAAACAAACACCGGATTCATGTTAGGTGTGTTCGAATTAACCAAAAACCACTTTCAAAACAACTTTTAATTCCACTTCGAAGATGAAAAAAAATCCATAATTTTTTCAAAACTACCACTGTACTTTGGCTAAATTTTCAGTTGTGTTTTCTGTCAAATGATCACTTTTTGTGAATGCATTTTGAAGATTTTTTGAAATTTTTCTGATTTTTTAAACTAAAAGTATGATTTGTCCATTTTCACAACATTTAGGTATGTCAAATGTTTTTTTGTAAATATTTTAGACAATTTTGATAACATTTTAAACAATTTTCTTATTACTTTAATCCTCTTTACGTCATTCGGAATGAAAATTTCCTTAAATTTCAAATATTTTTTGCAATATTTGAAACAATTTTTCGAGTTTTGAACGCCTTTACCTTCCTTTAAACGAATTTTCTGTCATTTTAAACAATTTTCATAGCATTTAAAGTAATTTTTATGACATTTTTGTCATTTTAATAATGTTTTGAACAATTTTATTTTTTAAGAAATGTTTACCGAAAATAATTTTTATCGAAAAAAACACAATTTCTTCTGAATTGTTATTTTTGGGAGATGGTGGAAAAATCCATGAAATCCACCAGAGTCGTTGAAGATTTGAGGTGTTTTCAAAAATTGACTCAAAAAAGTTTCGAAGGGCTTGAGTGGATCAAAACTGTTGAAAATACGAATTTTCTCGGATTTTTGGGCTTTAAAAAATGGCCATTTTGAGCAGAGGTCAACAATCCAGATAATGATCAGTTTTACCAAAAATGACGAATGGAGGGGGAATTATGGTACAATTGAACATTTATACCTATCATAATCAATTCTGAAAATGGGTGACATTTATTAAATGCTTAACGAGCGGTGAAGGGTTTCTGGGTTGGGGGGGGGGGGGTGAAGTTGAATTTTTCAAGTTTCCGCGAAATAATCCTAAAAAATATATATAAGTATTTCAAAAATTAATTAAAATATTTTTAAATGTAAATTTTTTTCAATACTTCATTATTTTTTCAGCTTTCAGCTTTTTCATTATTTTTAAAACGCGTTCTTGTTTTTTTTTCAACAAATTTAGAATTTTTCGAATTTTTCTTGCAATTTTGGACATTTTTTGAAAAAATTGCAGTGTTTAAAAATTCTTTATCAATATTCAATTATTTTTGCCGCATTTTGAGCAATTTTCATCGAAATTCAACGATTTTTTTTTGCATTTTAAATACCTACTCTTGAAATATGTTAAAATGTTTCGACGTAGTTTGCATAATTAATGAAAATTTTCGACCTTCAGTGTTTACAAAGTTTCATTGTAATTTAACAATTTTCAATTCTTTAAATTTTTTTCAAAAAACTTTTCCAAAGTTTACTTGGTTTGAATGATGTTTTTTCAACTTCCATGTCATGTTTGAAAAATTTTTGTGGCCAGTAATTTTTTTCGCAGTTTGAACGATTACAATGTTTTTAGCAACTTTGGACGTAGTTTACATTTTTTTTAGAAGAAATTTCATTTTATTGCATTTTTATCAAATTTTCTTTTTAATGTATGTTTTTTTTGCATTAAAATTTTTTTAAAGCCAATTAGGTACTCTGAATAACCATCGCCGACGATTTTCCACCATTACCCTTCCCCTCTTGCTACAACCTTGGTAATTTTTCAGAAATGGAAAAAAATGCATTATTATGAGTGCTTATTTAGGTTATTAGTAGTAAGTATTCTGTAAATTGTAGCATTATTTTTAAAACAATTTTCATGCTATTTAACCTCATTTTTTTTTTCATTTAAAATTTAAAAAATTTCACGTTCAACAAATTTTTTTCCAACCAATTCAATACATTTTCTTGCACTTTGAATATGTTTTCAGCTAATGGATGCATAACGTTTTATTTGACAATTTTTTCCCATTATTTTGAAACCATTTTAAGAAATTTTCAAGGATTTGTGCCATTTTTAAAATTAGCAAAGTGCTATTAAGAAATTGAGAACTCGATAATCTACGATGCACATCTAACCATAATTTCGTCTGTTTCAAAGCAAACAAAACAAAAACAATTGACATGTGTTTCGAACGTACACACAGATGACTCATCTCATTCGAGATGTTAAACAACCATCCTCAAGTAGATAGGTAATGCACCTAACCTAACCTACTACGCCTCAAGAGCGGTGCAAAAAACCAAACCACGACCAAAGCACGGTCCATCACTATTTTTAAAATTCACCAAGATCAGATCTCATTTCCGATGAATTTCTTTTGAAATAATTCCGTCGCAATTTTTAATTTCACTTCCTGGTATGACTAAACGCAGCCCAGGCGAACTAATTAAAGCGCAATGAGCGCTAAACAGATAGGGACGTCTCAATAATGGAAATTTTTTTAACAATCCGAATTTCAGGGCTTTGTTCGACTACACACAGGTGTTTATCTACAACGAAGACAGAGAGAGAGAGAAAACACCGTTATAATGACTTAACCATTCGACATGTACGACGCAGAAATGAAAAAAAAAAAGCGGAGACAGATAAAAAAAACAACGAACTGACGCGAACTTGAAAAAAAATAGGTTAATTATTAATAAATGGTTTTTTCTGCGCTCAAAAATCCACGCATGCGTCACCGCAGATTCCAAAAGTCAATTAGAACTTGGCAAGAGGTACGAAGTATATCGATGATTTTGGTTATGATGAGCTCGACAGTACGACACCGAGTTGTGCAGACGAGACAGTACATAGAGGTGGAGGGCAAGTGGAGGTATAATTACCTATTTGGGAAGAGGATTTAGCGGTAATTCATTATCTCACCCTATGTCCTTGAAATGACGCGGTTGTTTTGATTTGGTAAAAATCAATCGACAATTGAGTACATGTGCATAAACGGTAAACAAAGACTTGAATAAATCAGATTTAGACGTAAAACAGACGTGGATTTGAATATTAAAATTTTCCCTCCCCTCCCCACCACCATTCACCTCTACAGCCAAAATGAGACTTGATTCTTGAAATTCGAATTTTCCCGGATGAATGAAATTTTTTGGAGTCGATCAGCCCAAAATTTGGGAGACTGGAGGGTTCAAAAAAGTCACATGGAGTTTGACCCTACGAGTTTTTTTAAAATTGGCCAAAAAAAATACATGATCTAATTTTCAATTTAGCCAAAAACATGATCATTGGAATCAAAAAAAATTTTCCGAAGCATTATGTTTCAACAATGAAAACCCGCTAAAATTTCTCATTTTCTTTCGGAGCTTTGGGGAGGTACCATATTAAAAATCTTCTTAAAAATCAATAATACCGTGTGACATATTGTTTTTAATGTTTTCGAAGGCATGTAGTCTGAATTTTGACTTTATTTTTGGATTTGACTCCTCTGAGCTCCCTTCTCTTCCTCAAAATTCATTTTCTTAATTTTTTCGAATTCTAGGGGTCGAAAAGAGACTTCAGAGGAAGTCTAATCCAAAAATGAAGTCAAAATTCACACTGCACGTTCTCGAAAACATGGATTTTAATTAAATTTTACGAATTTCGGAAAATTATGCTTCAATCGATCAAATAGGTCACCAATATGGGTAATTTGCGATTATAGATGCTGAAGTTCGTATGGGCCATTTTTAATGGTCTTTGGAAAATTCAAAAATTTCCTGGAGGCTCTGAAACGTCTAGAAACCGCTTCTAATCGATTCGAGAGGTCAAAGATGGAGTATATACCAACTTTCAGCTTTTTTCGTTGATTAGATCAAATTTTCATGTTTTGCAGGACGATGAGAAAATTTTGAAAATTCAAAAATTCGCCAGAATTCGAAAAATGCTCTTCAGCATCTGAAATTTTAGAAATGGGGTTCTTTTATGATGTACTTTCAATTTATTTTTGTCTCAGCTCAAAATTGTACTTTGAGTTGAAATACCTCCCTTCTTAGAAATTCTTAAAGTAGTGAAAAATGTGTTTTTTTGGTTTTGAGATCGCACCAAAATTTAGGGGACTAAAGAAGAGTTTGAAAAAATCGTATGATTTTGACCCTGCGAGTTTTTTTTAAAATTTGCAAATGACTTGAAGTGTAATCATTCTGGAATTTTTACCTTGATCCAGGGCGAATTTCCCTTTTTTGGAACTTTTTTGTGTGCAGTAGTACCTATTTGCAAGTTATACAAAATTGACTAAAAAAACATCTATCGGTATACTACATTCGACATGGCTGCTTGTTCGACTTCTCCGCATAATTTTTATGAGTCATTAATATCTCAGAAAAAAATGTCTCCTCCGTCCTTTTGGGTGGCTAAGGGGAGAGGGCAGTTGGAAATCTTCCAAAAAAACGATAATACCGTGTGACTTATCGTTGGGTAATGTTTTTGAGAGCTCTGGACCCAAATTTCAACTTTTTTTTAATGAGACCTCCCTGAGACCTTCTAAGCCTTAAATTTTGGTCAAAATTGAGAACAGTGATGTTGATTTTTCTAATTTTTTTAATATCGATGTATGTGAGCCTTGATGTAGAAACCACCCTTGGGTGTCAAAAATTGGTTTTTGAGTTGACACTGATTTCGAGCTTTTCAGAAGGAGTAGAATCAAGGGGGAATCTCAACTCAAAAATCAATTTTTAACATCCAAGAGCGGTTTCTATATCCAGGCTCATATTATCGATAATTTTTTGAAAGATATCGTTATATCGATATTTTTTAGGAAACCCCCTTTTTTAATTAGCTTTTATTTTTCTCATTAAATTTCGAAACGATATAATGAATTTAATTCAAAAGTTGAAAAATAAAAAACGACAAGAACCGACCTTAAAGTCAAAAGCTTGAAAATAATAGTTAAAAAAAGGAAATTAAATCCTCATTCTTCTAAATTTAATTCAAAAAATCAAACGCTTAAAAATAATAAAACGAAAAAAAATGAATATGATTTTCATAATTTAATTCAAATTTTAATTCGAGAAGTCAAAAGTTCAAAAATGATTTTAAAAATAAATCCCTACTTCCCTAAATTCAACTCGAATTTCGTTTCGAAAAGTTGAAAATTTAAAAATAATGGAAAAATGAAAATGAGAAAATGAAATTCCTATTTCCCTTAATTTAATTAAAATTTTAGTTTGAAAGGACAGAAAATTGAAAATAATATTCCTTTTAAAAAACTAAAAAAATAGAATGAGATTCCTATTTCTCTAAAAAGTCTTTCCTGATCAGCGTCAAAAATGGCCCTTGACCCAAAATTGTTCAAAAGTGACCCAAAATATTACTTTTAGGATGAAACAGTGAACATTTTTTTTTTGACTCCCTACATCTACCCCTTCCGGAATTATCGCACCCCCATGTCGAAAATTCAACACACAATATCTCTGGAAGAAGTGGGTAATTTTTTTTGAAATTTTCACTGATTATACGTCTTGCCGGATAGTATGTGTGAGATTTTTTTCAAAATTTCAAGTTTACATTTTTCCAATTTTTTTCATGTTGAAATTTCAAAAAAAAATTCAAAAATTTTGGAAATGCCATGGCTGAATTTTTTTTGACCTATTTGATCGATTGAAGCATAATTTTCCGAAATTCGTAAACTTTAATTAAGACCCATATATTTTCGAATACATGAAGTCTGAATTTTGACTTCATTTTTGGATTAGACTTCCTCTGGGCTCTGCTTTCGACCCTCAGAATTCGAAAAAATTGTGAAAATGAATTTTGAGGGAGAGAAGGGTGCTCAGAGGAGGTCAAATCCAAAAATGAAGTCAAAATTCAGACTACATGCCTTCGAAAACATTAAAAACGATACGTCACACGGTATTATTGATTTTTTAAGAAGATTTTTAATACCGTCCCTTAGCTCCCAAAGGGAGGGAGAAATCTTAGCGGATGTTTTATTGTTGAAACATAATGACTCGAAAAAAATGTTTGGTTTCAATGATCATGTGTTTGGCTAAATTAAAAATTCAGTCATGTAGTTTTTTTTGGCAAATTTTCAAAAAAAAACTCATAGGGTCAAACTCCATGTAACTTTTTTGAACCCTCCTCCAGTCCTTCAAATTTTGTGCTGATCGACCCCAAAAAATTTCATTCATCCGGGAAAACATCGAATTTCAAGAATCGTCTCATTTTTGCTCTGATGTGAATGAGGCTCATACCAGACCTACCATCAGTCATTATGGGACACCCTTTGTAGTTTGTAGTTTGAGAGAATGCAGAAACGAAGGAGACTGTTGGCAGTCGTAATATGACGTGTGTTTTGCGCATTGTACCTTTTTTTGACAGGATACTGATTATTACTCGCCATCCACTTTCCAAAAACCAGTTCCAAGTGGTAATTTTTCAAAGATCGTAATGATTATTTTACTTTTTCCGCCAACGACCAGCGTCGACTTAAGGGTGCTGCCTACCTAAATGGAATCCCGAGTCAGGTAGAAAGGGACCCCATCGTCGTGTAAATATCCGCAGCTATCAGCCAGATTCTTCCATCTCGCATATTTTTTTTCCACAGCTCAACAACGCAGTATAATTTTTTTCCTACACGACCCGGTAGACACCTACGCTTCGAGCTGAGAACGAGGCTCCTTAGAGACATCTGTATCGGACAGAAAGCTTCACCCTGACACCCTCTTCTCATTATAATTCAAACTGTCTCGTGACAAACGATAACGAGCATCGCGCGGAACAAAAAAAAGCAGAAGCAGGGAATCGACGCTGAGCTGCGCTCTTCGTACGTAAAAATAATTCTAGGCCATTTGATAATCAAGATTGACGTACGATCAATTAACAGCTTCTGTTTAAATTAACGCCATTACCGTAACGTAACCGAATCGCGCGAGTCGTTTACGAATATACACACGGTCGAGTAAGATATTTGTAGGTTTCGCAACATACGGCATGTGTACCTACGATTCTGCCATTGCCAATGCCTCGCGTCATTTTGAAATATCGCAGACTTGTCAGTTTGAAAATATCGTCGAGGTTCGGATTCAGTTCTCGTGAAAAGAAAACAAAAAATCAACCAGTGGTAGGGTTCTTTATGAGTAGATCAATAAATAGCCCATTATCGTGTTTGGATCTTAGAACGACGTAATTTAAATTTCACACCTATTTCTTCGCAGTATTTGATATTTACTTCTGCTAAAATGCACTTGGAGTTTGAAAATTTCGAAATTTTAAATCCCATTGCGAAAAAATTTCATTTTTAAATGACGCATTATAATCTCAACAAGCGATCGGATGATGAAAATTTATTTTGTAGGCAGAGGTACCCCTTCTTTTCCACGTTTCCAGGCTTTGTGATGTGACGTATAGAAATGTTAAAAATAAAATTTGAATCGAGTGATTTTGAATTGTTTTCGGTGCCAGTTATTTTTTAATTTTTGGAAACTGAAATATCACCTTTGAAAGTCTCGATATAATTTATCAACTCCGAAATATATTTTTGGCCACTTCAAAAATTTCGACAGAAACGGATGAAAATGCCACTTTCTGTGACGTTTTTTTAAAGAAGAAAAGATGGGGCTGTAAGTTTTGAATCAGAGATGAGAACATAGCTAGAAAGGTGAAGGATGTGATAGATATCGTTAAGCAGAAAATTTTTGTCAGATTACTTTTCAAGGAGTAATTTTTGAAAAAAAATTCCCTCGCGAGTCATTTTCATAAAATATCCCCGTAGTTTGGAATCTTTTTTTGAAAATTGACCCATTTTTGAAAATTGTCGCCCTTAAAAAGGCAGTAAAATTTGAGAAATTTACAGGAAAATCAGTGAAATTTTTTGAAAAATTGCTAAAAATCCGTGAATTTTGCTGATTTTTTCTGTGCTGCAATTCACACTATTTATCAAGGACTTTTCACTAATTCAGAATGAGAGAGTACCCTTCTGATGAGAAGAGTAAAATTTTTATACGTAAGTACATCTGAACGTGAATTCTCGATGGGAATGAAAATGTTGAAGTACAATCATGGAGTTTTTTTAATAAAATAATTAGGTAAATTGTTTTTTATTGAAATATGTACCCGATGATAAAATTTTACATCCAATCACATCTCTCTAAAAATAAATAATCAGTAACAAAATTTTACCAACAGAAAATTAATAAAAAATTTTAATAAAAAAAATTCGGTGAAAAAAATTTCACTGGCAGACAATCAATGAAAAATGTTTATTGTTAATAAAAAAAAATTCAATGAAAATTTTTCACTGAAAAAATTCAGTGAAAAATAGTGAAAATGTATGTAAAATTGACTGAATACCTATTCTATCGGTTTTATTCAATGAAACCCCATTAGTAGACAGACTAGTAATAACACAAAAAAATCAGCTAAATTCACTCATTTATACTTGGTGAATTTTCACTTATTCCTAATGTTTTTACTGTTTTAGTATTTTCGATGATTTTTTTAGCGTTTCACTGATTTTTAGAATCTTTACTGATCTTAATGTTTCGCCAATTTTAGTGTTTTCACTGATCTTTCGATTTTTCTTTCAGTGATTTATTCGGTGATTTTTATTTATTGGTAATTTTTATTAATTCTTTATTGAAAACTGATTTTTATTAGTGATTTTCACTGGTTTTTTATTAGTAACTTTCTACTGGATTTTTATTTAGGGTTTTCCACTGAATGTTGATTAGTGATTTTCACTGATTTTCTTTTTGTGACTTTGCATTGATTTTTTTGTGATTTTTCACTGATTTTCATTTGTGATTTTTTTCACTGATTTTCTTTTTGTGATTCTATCACTGATTTTCTTTTTGGTGATTTTTTTCATTGATTTTCTTTTTGTGATTTTTTACTTTTTAGTGATTTTCTTTAAGCGATTTTACAGTAATTTTCTTTCAGTGATTTTCGTAGATTTTTATCAGTGATTTTCACTGAGTTCCATTTCGTAATTTTTTTTTCAGTGCTAATTTTCTTCGATTTTTAAAAATTTTTTAGCGATTTTCACATTGATTTTTCTTTGTGCTGCGATTCTGGCCATTTCAGTAATTTCCAGTGATCTTCAATAATTTTCACAGATTCATGGAAAAAGGGGCCATCGAAGTTGAAAACTTGAATTTTTTTAATTTACGTAAAAAAATTATATCATCTACTTTTTTTCAGTTTGTCATCAATATGTACCTACATGAATTTTTTACAATGGATTTTCGACAATGGAACTGATTACAGTATAAATATTCATTTTTAGGTAGGTAAACATATTTTTTCGAAAAATAAAATTTCGATACTTTTGAAACAAGCATTAAACTTCATTCCATGAAAATATTAGCTAAGAAAGGATTAATTACCACCCCCTCACCATCTCTTACTCCCCAAATAGATCAAATCTCATCGATTTCTGAAATTTTTTCGCTAAAGAATTGAATTTCCCTTATAGTCAATAGGGTGGGCCGAAAAACCAAAGATTTTGATTTTTGAAAAGTTACCTCACAAAAGTTGTTGGCTGGATAGACTAGAAAAATAAAATAAAAAATTTCAAAATCGATTTATATCTTCCGATCGCGCAAGAGCCTTTAATTCTTTGGAAATTGTCAAAAATTTCAACATTTTCAAAAATTTTTAAAAATGAAAAAAAATCAAAGTTCATCAAAATCAATTTTACAGCTTATTTAGGGCCTATTAAAAGCAAAAAGCACAACTTTTATGAAAAAATCCATGTTTCATAGTTTTTTTAATTTTTCATATTTCTTCACCTCTGGAAAAAATTGAAAAAAGTTATAAAACATTGGTTTTTTCAAAAAAATGTGCTTTTTGGTCTAGGTAGTCACTACAGAAGCTCTAAAATTAATTTTAGTCAATTTAAAATTTTTTCAAAATTTTCAAAATTTTGAATTTTTGGCAATTTCTGAAGAATTGAAGGCTCTTGCGCGATCGGAAGATATGAATCGATTTTGAAATTTTTTATTTTATTTTTCTAGTCTATCCAGCCAACAACTTTTGTGGGGGGTAACTTTTCAAAAATCAAAATTTTTGTTTTTTCGGCCCACCCTAACAGTCAAGTCATTTTAGGATTTGACCCCCCCCCCCCCCCCTCAAAAAAAAAGTTTAATCCTGATTTTTTTCGAGTTTTACGTTCGTAATGGTCCACTACACAACATACTAAAATGGACACCCCATAACCCTCCGCTACCCCAGAGAGAGGTAGATGTCTGCTGAAAACCGGTTTTTCGTGAATATCTCCTCAAATAAGCCTCAAAATTGAAAAATAGTTATGAACAATCTTATTCTACAAGTAATTTCCTATCAGAAGGTTATTCTGTTTTTTCAAAAACACTCACTTCCTTGACAAAAAATTAAGGGTAAAAAACACCAATTTTTCAACAATTTACAGCATTTTTTGATAAAATCGAAACTTTTGTAAATATCTCCTCAAATAAGCCTCAAAATGGAAAAAATGGTAATGAACAATCATGTTCTACGTGTAATTTCCTATCAGACAGGATCGTTTTTTTTTCGAAAATACCCGCTTCTTTGCCCAAAAATTAAGAGTGAAAAACATGAAAAACACCTATTTTCCCAATATTCACAGCATTTTTGGAAATTATGGAAATACGAAGCTAAAAGTACCCAAAATGAGTATTTTTTTATGCATACTGGTAGGTCCAAAAAAAGTCACCGCAAAAATTTCAACCCCTACCGTTAATTATAACGGAGGTTATTGAATACTACATATGAAACATTTCTTTGCGTCGTTAGGATTTGAAAACGATATTTTCAGCTTCGTATTTCAATCATTTCCAAAAATACTGTAAAAATTGGAAAAATAGGCGTTTTCCACCTTTAATTTTCAGACAAAGAAGTAAGTGTTTTCGAAAAAAAAAAACGATCCTGTCTGATAGGAAATTACACGTAGAACATGATTGTTCATGACCATTTTTCCATTTTGAGGCTTATTTGAGGAGATATTCGCAAACATTTCGATTTTTTCGAAAAACTCTGTAAATTGTTGAAAAATATGTGGTTTTTACCCTTAATTTTTGGTCAAAGAAGTGAGTGCTTTTGAAAAAACAAAAAAACTTTCCGATAGGAAATTACACGTAGAACAAGATTGTTCATAACTATTTTTCAATTTTGAGGCTTATTTTAGGAGATATTCACGAAAACCCGATTTTCGGCAGACATTTACCCCTCCCCTGTGGGTAGCGGAGGGTTATGGGGTGTCCATTTTAGTATGTTGTGTAGTGGACCATTACGAACGTAAAACGCAAAAAAAAAAAACAGGATTGAATTTTGAAAGGGTTTGTTACATTTTTTCTCTTATTTTCCTGGACTAGTAGGATTATTTTTCAAATTCACAATCATTCAGCAATAATTTTTTGTAAAAAGTGCGTGATTTTCAGTCCCAATTTTCTCCTCGGGTATCTTCAACTTCGAGCGGATGCTTTTCGAACCGCAAAAAAGCTAAAAAACTTTTACATCAAATTAGTTGATATTCTGTTACACCAGTCATCCAAAACTCATTGACCTTTTCGTCGAATATCAGCGAATTGATCGATGAAGTACCATAGCCATCCGGCACACAAAAGAATACAACCCGACGAGAGAAGAACTTCATAACGCGCCATCTCAAAGCATAATTCCGCTTTATTAAAAAAAAGGAAACGTCAAGAGTCGTCGGGAAACCGAAAAGCGAACAAAATTGCTTTACGACACTCCATAACCAGAAACGTATCAAAAAAGAAGAAAGTAGAGATAAAACGTATAATACTCGCGTCTGAAAAGAAAGAGGTGAAAAAACCCCAAAGAGAAAAACCCAAAGAACTATAAACCCCGAGCGTACTATACCGAGAAACACTCAAATTCGTAATTAATTTCCATACATACCGCAACTGCTAATAAATTACTCGCTATACGAAAAGACAGAGATAGACTACATAGTTCCACTCGAAGCAACAAACTTCACCATTACGTCGGATAATTGCTCTTGTCTCGTGTATACCGCTGTCATTGTATCGCGTATGTCGCACTTTATTAAAAAAATAAAATGGAAAAAAAAAGAGTACCTTTGACAAATTAGTCAAAGTACGCGAACCGTGCAGAGACGACGACGGTGTTACTCGAGAGTTGGAAAATTTTCGCATCAAAAGACGCGCCAAAAGTGGAGAATACTCGAACGAAGCAATCAATTTATTGATGACGGCGAATTAAGATACGTAGGTATCACAAAGTATATAAAGTTTTAATAGCGTCACTTGTGCTTTTAAGTGCGATGTGATAGACAGACATGATCTGTTGTTTAAATTAAATTAGCTGTACCGTACCTTTAATGTCCTCTTGCCTTGTGTAGGTACTCGATAAGTTTACCCGGTTAATTAAATTTTGCACGTGTATATTCTTCTACGCTCCAGCTCCCCCTCCCCCACCCCCCGTACGATGCTGTGCAAGACTACCCAATATTCGTTTTATTATTCTTATAGCGCAAAGATATTAATTTTTCATCGTGCAAATTTACATAACGTTGAGAAAACGTTAGAAAAACAGCGAAATGCTAATCAGGTGAATTTTATTGAAGAATTAACGACCTCTTGTTTGCTCGTCAGTTCGTCATTAAACTCAGTCAAAAATGAAAATAGCTTCAAGCAAAGCTCGTCCTGAGACCGCGTATGAAAATAAACATCTACAATATGAAATCATCGGAAAATGTATCTGAATGACCTCTACATTTCATGTTCGAAAGGTTTTTTCAGTAGGGTGGGCTCGAAAAACCAAAAATTTAAATTTTTGAAAAGTCACCTCCCGCAAAAGTTGTTGGCTGGATAGAATAGAAAAACAAAATGAAAAATTTCAAAATCGATTCATATCTTTCGATCGCGCAAGAGCCTTCAATTCTTTGGAAATTTTCAAAAATTTCAACATTTTCAGAAAGTTATAAAAAATAAAAAAAAATAAAAAAAAATAAAAATTCATCAAAATCAATTTTAGAGCTTATTTAGGGCCTATTTAAAGCAAAAAGCACAACTTTTATGAAAAAATCCATGTTTTATAGTTTTTTTAAAAATATTTCTCAGATTTCTTCACCACTGATTTTTTCAAAAAAATGTGCTTTTTGGTCTAGATAGTCACTACAGAAGCTCTAAATTTAATTTTAGTCAATTTTAAATTTTTTCGAAATTTTTTGAAGTTTGAATTTTTGGCAATTTTTGAAGAATTGAAGGCTCTTGCGCACAGGCGGACTGGCTAACCGGGACACCGGGAGATTTCCCGGTGCGCCCCATTGCCCCAATGTCTATTTTTGCGCCCCCATGATCACTTTAACGCCCTGAGATATAAAAAATTTTTGAATAAGAATTTATAACTTCTACAGTCAATGGCGAACTGGCTAAGCGAGAAATGGGAAAATTGAACATTTTAACACATTAGTTGGGAGAATTTGTCATTTTCTCAACTAATGAATAAGGCCTTTTTTGGGCATTAAACAAGCAATTTTTTCAAATCTTCGCCCTCGCTTCGCTCGGGCATCAACAAAATTACACTTGTGTTAATTATTTGAGTCAACAATGCGAAAAAAAGTTTCCACCCTCGAAAATCTTTCTCTATTATTCCAAGTCTTTTTACTCGCTTTCCACCCTCCGAAAAAATCTTCCGACGTCATTGTATCTACTTGATAGGTAAATCAATACAATAAATTTTAAGCTTAAAAATTGAAATCAGAGGTATCGAGAAACCTCATTTCAAGTCTTCGAAAAAAAAATTGGTGAAGAACGTCCCCTTTTAGAAATTCGATCCATCAGTGAAATCATCTCCCAAATCTAAATTTTTCAAAAGCTTCGGCCTCGCTGCGCTCGGCCTCTTTGTATTTATTTTTAAAAAGTGATCGATTTTTTATCCAAAATCCAAAAAACGGTTTAATTGCACTTTGAATTGGAAATTTTCAAAAATTTTCGCCCTCGCTTCGCTCGGGCAAAATTAATTTCTCTCATATTCAAATTAAAACTACAAATTTTTCAAAATTAAATTATACACAGTTATCGATTTCTTAAACAGTTTTTTTTTTGAAAATCTACAATAGATGACTTGATGCAAAAACAAATCATAGGAAAAGTGTAATTTTTTCAAAATCGTAAAATTTTGTTGCAAATTGGCACGAAAAAGTATAAAATAAAAAAAAAGCACAAATGATTTTTTACTTTGCAGTATAACCACGAAAAACACACAAAAAACGAAATCTCAACTCTCAAGTGATGGCATTTTTTTCAAACAACGAACTATTGAAAAACGAATTATTTTCCTTTGGAAAATCATAAATTTTTCAAATCTTGGCCCTCGCTTCGCTCGGGCATAGGGCATATGAGACCTAAAGTATATAATTAGAGGTAGGGGTTGACAAGTTTGCCTCCTTTTAATACTTACCTACTGAAATATTGATTTAAAAAATGAAGAAATTTCAGCTTGTCAATTACTTTTTTTTCAAAAATTTTCGCCCTCGTTTCGCTTGGGTTTACTGATTTTACTCAATTTTTTTTAAAAACAAGCATAGAACCCTCTTCCCGCTAGTTCCAGACCCAGACAATTAGATAATTTGAAGAGAAAAATGTTTGTATTTCTCATTTATTAGGAAACTTATTTTCTAGATTTTACTGATTTTTTTGGATGGAGAAGAAGTCATTGAGGAATTTTTTTTGAGTCTGTTTAAATTTTTTTCAGGCTCAAGGAATGGCTAAGGTGGGTACTTAACTCATATTATTGTATATCAGCGTGATGCGTTGAAGTAAAAAGATGTGAGCAAAAAATTTGTATTACCCCCTTACTCTGTGAACCCCCTTTTTAAAAAAAACGGTAAACAAAAAAGTCTCTGTTGTGAAGCGCCCTTCTAGTTCTCAAATTTCCCGGTGCGCCCCAAACACCCAGACCGCCTGTGCTCTTGCGCGATCGGAAGATATGAATCGATTTTGAATTTTTTTAAAATTTTTTTAGTCTCTCTAGCCAACAACTTTTGCCGGGGTAACTTTTCAAAAATCAAGATTTTTGGTTTTTCGGTCCACCCTATTTTTCAAAAAGTTGCTTAAAACTAATACGTACTGAGAGAGAAAAAAAAACTGAAAAAGAGATAAAAATCAGTAGAAAGCTAAAAATCCTCAAAATACACAAAAGTCAATGCCATGTCGCACGGTACGTTAAATTTTACAAAAATTCCAGATGTGTCCATCGTGCCAAATTTCATACCATCGTAGAATGCTTGAAATTTTACACATGTGTGATTTAATTATATCAAACTTTTGAAATTTCCTTCATCAACTTGAAATTTTCTAAAAAAAAATTCATGGCAGTCCTACCGACTGCGTTTTGATTTACAAATTTTTTATAAAACTGCAGTTGGCAGCACTGTTACGAAATATTTACAAAAAACAATTTCGATTTTTCAAATGGCCAGAAAAATTTTACCTTTTTTCAATCTTATTCTCATAGGTAAGTACTAGCTGGAATTTCGACGATCCAAGTCCAAATTTATTCTATGTTCAAATTTTTTCAATTACTTACCTACATTTATATTTCTTTAATTTTAAATTTTTTTTCGAAGCTCTATCCAATTTTAAATTTTTTCCATCAATAAAATTTTGTAACATTTGAATTTTCTTAATTTTCCAAAAATTCTTCCAACTTTGTTTTTTTTTTATTTCACGTTTTTATTACATTTTAGAATTTATTTCAATTACTTATTGAGATTATATTTTTAAAACCCATCAATTTGAAGAAATTTTACGAAATTTTACAATGGAAAAATTTCAAAATTATTGGAAACAATTGAAAATTCCAAAAAAATTAAGTTGGAAAAATTTGAATGAAAAATGTTAATTATAAGAAATGTTATTGAATACTGCAATAACCTCCCTTATAATTAACGGTAGGGGTTGAAATTCTTGCCGTGACTTTTTTTGGAATACCTTACCAGCATGTATAAAGATTTACTCTTCACTAGTATGATTTTGGGTACTTTCAACTTCGTATTTCCATCATTTCGAAAAAAAAACTGTCAATACCTATTGGAAAAATAAACGTTTTTCACCTTTGTTTTTTGGGCAAAGAAGTGGGTGTTTTTGAAAAAAAAAAAACGAACCTGTTTGATAGAAATTCACACGTAGAACATGATTGTTCATAACCATTTTTCCATTTCGAGGCTTATTTGCGGAGATATTCACGAAAACCCGATTTTCAGCAGACATTTACCCCTCTCCTGGGGGTAGCGGAGGGTTGTGGGGTGTCCATTTTAGTATGTTGTATAGTAGACCATTACGAACGTAAAACGCGAAAAAAAATCAGGATTTAATTTTTGGGGGGTCAACTCCTAAAATTACTAGACTATAGTATATTTTTTCAAAATAAATCGTAAAATTGAAATTTCGGGCCTTTCTTTAAAAAATTCGAAATTGGTGAAATAGTCAGGCTTCAATCGTACATCCGCGCGCTATTTCTGTTAAAATTGATTTTATGATTGATTCCTGTTCTGGACACTGAAATAAAGAAATTAGCCCGTATGCCTTTCCCCTTCCCCCTTTCCCCAGGGTCCACCCTACAAATTTTCAAACGCGTGTATCGCCTTATCTATGGGTTGTAATGAAAAAATTTTCAAACAAAAGTTGTTCCTCAGCACTTATAGTCCAGGAATTATAGAAAAATTTTCACGCGAACCTTAAAAAAATTAGGGGAAAGCTGAATTTTACATTATTTGTTCAGAATGGCCTCCCAAACATACTCCTAATTTGTGCACCCCGCAACTTGTCCGCTACCCCCGCAAGAGGTCAATAACCTTTGCGGAAATACGTTTTTTGACTGTAGCGCCGAAAGGAAGGATCGGAGAGCAAAAAGTGGTGAGATAAAAAATATTCTACGTAAAATTTCCTACAAACTTGACCAGTTCAGTTGTTCCCAAAATTGTGCCATTCGACTTACAGTGGGGGTTAAACTTTTCAACTTTCAAAAAATTTGAAAAAATCAGTCATTTCAAATGTAACCTTAAGCTAAAATGGGCTCAAAAATATGCTGTCAAAAGTTGCACCCCCGCAACTTGCACACCACCTCCGCAAGAGGTCAATAACCTCGGGCCTTCTGAAGGGGAGTGGGCTTATAAGGGGGCCAATTTCAAAAAATAATATTTTCGCACCGATTTCGCTCAAATCCACGTGGAGGGTTATTTAGGTGTGGAAGTACTCCGTGAAAAAATTTCAGCACCCCTCGACCTCAGGTGGTTGAGTCATCGCTTCCCAAAGTTGGACATTTTCGACTAAAATTACAAAAAAACTGTTTCTCGATTATAAAACCGCTCCAGAATTTCAATTTTGAAAAATTTGATATTTTCTGTAAACATTTTGAGATGAAGAATCCGACTAGCACATCAACTTTTTCGTTCGAAGTGTTTAACCCCCTCCCCTCATGCCCCATAGAAAGTGTCCAGATCGTGGGGTTTTCAGCAAAAAATGAACTCCTCGTTACATAGCTGTCCCAAAAAAGATATTTCGCGAGAAAGTGAAAATTTTTTGGTAATTTTTGACGTTTTATAATTGAAACCCTGCTTTTTGTCATTTTAGTCAAAAATCTCCAACTTTGGGAAGCGATGGCTCAGCCTCCTGTGGCTGAAATTTTTTTAGGGAGTACTTCTACACCTAAATAACCCTCCACGTGAATTTGAGCGAAATCGGTGCAAAACAATTTTCTCCCTCATAAGGGGTCCACCCCCTCAAAAAGCGATAGGGGTGGGGGCGGTGCGACTTTACCACAGACTCTGGACATCATATAGAAGCTTTTGACGCAATAAAATTTCGATTAACATTTTTTTTCTTATTCAATCACTTTTTTGATGCTATTACTCCTGGGCTATCAAGTTGACCATTCGAATATGAAAATATATAAAACCAAAAATGTGTTCGATGAAAGGTTTATTGGCAAACATAGAACAATTGACTGATCATGTTTATAGGAAATTCAATGTAGAACGAACAATTGACTGGTCATGTGAATAGGTAATTCAATGTAGAACAATTTTTATTCCACGACTTTTTCCTCTCCGACCCTTCATTTCAGTGCTATAGCTGAAAACTGCATACACGCCAGGGTCATTGACCTCATGTGGGGTGGTGTGAAAGTTGCGGGGGTGCAACTTTTGACAGCATATTTTTGAGCCCATTTTAGCTTAAGGTTACATTTGAAATGACTGATTTTTTCAAATTTTTTGAAAGTTGAAAAGTTTAACCCCCACTGTAAGTCGAATGGCACAATTTTGGGAACAACTGAACTGGTCAAGTTTGTAGGAAATTTTACGTAGAATATTTTTTATCTCACCACTTTTTGCTCTCCGATCCTTCCTTTCGGCGCTACAGTCAAAAAACGTATTTCCGCAAAGGTTATTGACCTCTTGCGGGGGTAGCGGACAAGTTGCGGGGTGCACAAATTAGGAGTATGTTTGGGAGGCCATTCTGAACAAATAATGTAAAATTCAGCTTTCCCCTAATTTTTTTAAGGTTCGCGTGAAAATTTTTCTATAATTCCTGGACTATTAATGTACATTTTCATTTCTCATCAAAATCAATTTTGGAGCAACTCTTGCCCTCCAAATTTGGAAATAAAACATATGTTTTGAAAAATTTTCAAACTCACGTTTTCTTCAAATTAAACGAAAAGTTTCGGAGGTACGAAAAAATTTGTAACCACCAAAAGTATTCAGAATTGAATTTCCTTTCCAATGAGCTTTATCAACGACCATTTTTACCAATTTTTTCCCGACAGATTTGACACCCCCCTCCCTTATCTCAAAAGTTGGACTTACGAAAAAAAATTTAAACGAATTGGAATTCATTTTGGAGCAAATATTGTTCATGGGTCCAACTTTTGTGATACCGGGGGAGGGGGAGAGGTCTATTATGTCGGGGGAACAGTTGGTAAAAATGATCGTGATAAAACTCATTGGAAAGGAAATTCAATTTTGAATACTTTTGGTGATTACAAATTTTTCCGTATCTCCGAAACTTTTCGTTTAATTTGAAGAAAACGTGAGTTTGAAATTTTTTCAATACATATGTTTTATTTCCAAATTTGGAGGGCAACAGTTGCTCCAAAATTGATTTTGATGAGAAACGAAAATGTACATTAGGTGCTTAGGAACAACTTTTGTTTGAATTTTATTTCATTACAACCCATAGATAAAGCGATACACTTTCGTTGAAAATGAAGAAAACATGATTTGGAAGTTTCCTCAAAATATGTTTTATTTCCAAATTTGGGGGACAGGAGTTGCTCCAAAATTGATTTTGATGAGAAATGAAAATGTACATTAGGTACTGAGGAACAACTTTTGTATGAAATTTTTTTCATTATGACCCATAGATAAGGCGATACACGCGTTCGAAAAGTTGGGGTGGACCCTGGGTAAAGGGTTAGGAAAAAAAAGGGCATATGGGCCTAATTTTTTGGTTTTAGTGTTCAGAACAAGAATCAATCATAAAATTAATTTAGCAAGGATATCGCGCGGAAGCCTTTTTTTGTACGATTGAGGTCTGACTAAAAATGCCACTCTGCACTCCCCTCCACCGTCACAGGTCCTCGCCCAAATCTCATCTTTTGAAGGTCATTTCAGAACTCGTTTTTTCGTAAATCATCCAACTTTGAAGACTCCCAGCTCAGACCCCCTTTGAGCCAGGATGAGGCTCTGATTTCTTCTGAGAGTTCTACCACTCAACGTAAACTTTTTCGCCAATTTTCGTTTAATTTTCTCGATCCACCTCATTGTATGTAAATATCTAATTACTTTATGTTACATTCTATCAATTTCTTTGGTTTTTTCTCATAAATGAATACGCACTTTATATCTGAATCATCTACATCAAGTTACGACCTCTTCGATCCAAGAGTCTGGATCTGATACGACGTAAACGATCTCATAATAGCGAATAAACGGGGCACATATCGTCAAAAGAAGGTCGCCCAAACGTCTAGCAATTTTGCTGCGTGGGAGTGCTCGAATACAGCCATAGAAAGAGAACCGCCGTCAAAGAAGACCACTTTTTTTTCGACGTAAAAAATACATGCGATGCAAATAAACCGCTGGAAGGTATCGCCCGCGGAAAATCGCCATAAAATACAGCCCCGTCTCGAATACGAACCAGCAAAAGAACAACCATCAAGGTGGACCTAGATGTCTGAGTATCTGCTATACGTACGCGGGAGGGAACCATAATCCATATCGGAAAAAAACATCGATCAGACTGCTATCTGAAGATCTGACACCTGCGCGGGCCAAGTTGTGAAAAAATTTTCTATACGAATGCACTCGTTGGGGCCGGCCGACGCAGCCGGTCAACCAGGTATGCAGTTGTCGTTTCTAGCTGAAATAAATTCATTTACGATCCATAAAAAAAATAATAAGGTGAAGGTATTATACGCGAGTCGCCAAAACAACCGAAACAGTAAACCCATCGAGTACTACGTGATAAGCATCGAATGTCTGTAACTATTAAAACAGATTTTACCGACGAGCACGAGAACAAACATATCATTGGCGAAACAGTACCAGAAAAAATCATAATAGCCACCGAAAAAAAAAAATGCAATTAGAGGATAGACCTGTCTGCGAGCTGATACGAGTTCACCTATTTAGTTCGCATGTGCCGAATCTTTAATAGTTTTCGGCGAACGATTCGGAATGGAAAATTGGACGAGCTGACGTACCTAGGAGTAGGCATTATCCGGAGCTGAGTGTGCAGACAGCATGGCCGGTGGTGCTTATCAAGCGTAATATTCGTCGAAATACGTATGGACGATATTTTTCAGGTACAGAGCTCTCTAATCGTATGTATCTGGATGGCAGACGAGGGGCAGCTCGTATAAGTACGAGGTATAAAATTTTCACGCAAACTTTTATGTTTTTCTAATTCAAAAAGGAAGAGGAAATTGAAAATGAATACCTTGGCAGTGGCCAAAAGATAATCATTGAATTAATTACCGTTTCATTTATCCGCACACCGGGCACGTATAATTAGCATTTGATGAATGGTCGCGTAATTATAGTTGCGAGTGGTTTTCTCTGTTGTGCGGTGTAGGTTTTTGTGTTGTTTTTTTTTCGGTGTGTATTTTTTACGTGCGTATTGGACGAGCAACGTGTAAAACATGACCAGAAGGTTGAGAGTATTCAGCCAGAAGTTGTAATGGCATATAGGCCTAACAAAAGCAAAGAGGCATCGATATCAGGCTAAGCCTGAGGCGAGGTTTTATAAGTGTGAGAGAACTGGGTCTTCGACGAGAGAAAAATCAATCCGGAGTGTAATGCGGGAGAGGATCGGGTGCCCGAAAATTATGACGTTGCAAGTCGTTCGATGAACGATTCTTTATTTTTATTTTCCACTCTGTTTTTCATTCCAAAATCACCAAGTTCGTGATTTCTAAACCTAATTTTAATACAGAAAAACGAACAAGAAATCGAAAATCACAAAGTTCATGACTTCTAAACCTAATTTTAATAAAAAACAGGATCGAAAATCACAAAGTTCGTGACTTTAAAACTTAATGTAATTTTAATACAACGGAAATTTTAGTTTACAGGAGAAAATGGTTCACATGTATTTCTCGTTCTAGTATGATTGTTGGGCGATTATCACAGGTCGACATTTTTAAACTTTTGAAATGCTGTTTGAGGTTTGATGGGTGATTTTCATAGTATTTTTCGCACTGATCACGAGAAAAATAATGAAAAAATTCCATCACCCAAGGATTTTTCACAATTTGAAATTTTCGTTCAACGGTTTTTCTACTTTTCTGGTAACTTTTGACACTTCAAGTCGATTTTCTGAGAAAAGGAAGGGTTCTACGAAAAAAATAAATGGAAAATAAATTGTAGAGCGTCAAATTTCCTATCTGTAAAGTCCGATTAGTTTTTTCTCAAGAGGCGCAGCTTTCGAGATATTTCAGCTCAAAGTTTAAAGTTCAACTTTTTTTAAAAAAATTGAGTATCTCAAAAACTAAGCCTCCTAAGAAAAAACTAATTGGACCTTGCGGGTAGGAAATTTAACGTTCTACAATTTATGTTCTATTCATTTTTTTCGTAGGACCTTTTCTTTCCCCATAAAATCGACTTTAAGGATCAAAAATTACATCAAAAAGTGTAAAACAAATTTTCAACGAAAAATCTTCCAATCATGAAAAATCTTAACGTCCTGGAATTTTTCCACCATTTTTCTCGTGTAGTACGGTCTTTTTAGCTAAAATAAAGCCCAAACCCAAAATAAATTAGCAGAAAGGGGAAGTTTCGTATATAAGCTCAGTAAGACATGTATTTCAATATTCCCGAACTTCCCTAAAATTGGTGAATATTTTGACCCCTTTTTGAGGGGTGAGGGGGTTCAAATTTTGGGTTTTCGGCCATAACTTTCGAAATTACGCATTTATGGAAAAAAAGTTGAAACAAAAATTGTAGAGAATTAAAAAACAAATAATTTTGTTATTTACAGTTTTTCCCTGGAACGTCATGGAAGGGAGCTGGAGCCTTCCGAAAAAAATCAATTTTGAAAATTCCCCATTAACAGAAATAATTATCAAAAATCGGGTTAATCGACTTTTGGAAGCGGCTTTTTTGCATAGTATATCCCATTACTATGTAGAACAAGAAAAATGTATAGTCGACCCCTCATCTCAGAGTAGGGGGGTGGACCCTCCATAGAAAAAGTCGAGTTTTCTCTCAAGCATAGCTCAGCTACAGTGAAAAATTCGAAAAATTGGTTCAAACAAACATTGTAGAGCGTTAAAAGACGAACATTTTACTTTTTTTACTTTTTTTCTAGCTGGTCTTGGGGGCGAGTTATCGCACAAAGAAAAATAATTAGCGCAGCGTTCAAAAATGTTTTCCGAATTTTGTACCTTGTCTTTTGGGGTCAAATTTAGTTTCAAGGGTTAAATGATAATAAAAATCGAGTTCAGTGATCACAAAAACCCCAGAAATCCACTTTTTGGGCTATCGGTTCGCTAAATTTTATACCAGATCTACATTATGCGTAATTTATTGAGTTGATGAAAAATTTTTGAACGCCGCGTCGCTTTTTTTCTTTTTGCGATAACTCGCCCCCAAACCCACGTAGAAAAAAAGTAAAAAAAGTAAAATGTTCGTCTTTCAACGCTCTACAATGTTTGTTTGAACCAATGTTTTGAATTTTTCACTGTAGCTGAGCTATGCTTGAGGGAAAACTAGACTTTTTCTACAGAGGGTCCACCCCCCTACTTTGAGATGAGGGGTCGGCTATACATTTTTTTTGTTCTACATAGTAATGGGATATACTATGCTGAAAACCCGCTTTCAAAAGTCGATTAATCCGATTTTTGATAATTATTTCTGTTAATAGGGAATTTTCAAAATTGATTTTTTTTGGAAGGCTCCAGCTCCCTTCCATGACGTCCTAGGGAAAAACTGTAAATAACAAAATTATTTGTTTTTTAATTCTCTACAATTTTTGTTTCACCTTTTTTTTGGTAAATGCGTAATTTTGAAAGTTATGGCCAAAAAACCAAAATTTGATCCCCCTCACCCCCCAAAAAGGGGTCAAAATATTCACCAATTTTAGGGAAGTTCGGGAATATTGAAATACATGTCTTACTGAGCTTATATCCAAAACTTCCCCTTTCTGCTAATTTTTTTTGGGTCAAAACCTAAAAAGTCCGTATTAGTGGTCAACGTAAAAAATAATATAATAATTATCCATTAAATTTAAAGCAGAATTTTCTTTTTCTCGTTTTAATCACTGTTTTTATTCTAAAATGTAGCGCTGATTTTAAAATTTCTCCATCACTCAAGTTTCGCTGGTAGACGATTCTCTCGTATTTTTTAGTACTGAGTTCGAATATGATTACAGTTTTTCTCGATTACGCCAGAATTTTTTATAATTGGAAGATTTTTTGTTGAAAATTTGTTTTACTTTTTTCTATGAAACTTTTTACCCTTGAAGTCGATTTTCTGGGAAAAGAAAGGGGTCTACGAAAAAAATGAATAGAACATAAATTGTAGAGCGTTGAATTTCCTATATGTAAAGTCCGATTCGTTTTTTCTTAGATGGCTTAGTTTTTGAGATATTTTCAATTTTAAAAAAAATTGAACTTTGAACTTTGAGCTAAAATATTTCGAAAGCTTAGCCTTCTAAGAAAAAACTAATTAAACTCTGCAGATAGGAAATTTGACGCTCTAAAATTTATGTTCTATTCATTTTTTTTCGTAGAACGCTTCCTTTTCTCAAAAAATCGGCTTGAAGTGTCAAAAGTTATGGAAAAAAGTAGAAAAACTGTTGAATGAAAAATTCAAATTGTGAAAAATCCTTGGGTGATGGAATTTTTTCACTATTAATCGATTATTCAGCACAAATAATCGCATAATCAATTATTTTTCACTCATCTGTTTATTGAACGAAAATTGAAAAAATAGGACACAGTACGGTTTGGTAGAAAATTCAGAAAAATGGAAGCTTTGACCTAACACATACGTTTTTTTGCTAATTTTTCATATTTTTTTCAAAATTCCTTAAAAATTTCTCAAAATGTGAAATTTCTCAGAAAAATAATTACAATTTGCCACGAACCTCAAAATTCCTCAACTTGAAGGCATTTTCCCTAATTTTAAGGAATTTGTTGAGGAATTTCATATTTTGAGAGATTATTGAAGAATTTTGAAAAAAAAGGTGAAAAATCATCAAAAAACACGTAAGTATTTATTTTCAGGTCAAAGCCTCTATCTATTTTTTCTTTTTCTTAAAAATTTTTCATTTCTCATTTTTTCAAATTGCCCAACACTATGATTTTTTAAATGTTGAACCAACGAATGCCGCTTTAAAAAGGTTTTCTTGCAATGTGCACTGCATACTGGGGTGGGCCAAAATACCAAAAATTTTGATTTTTAAAAAGTTACCCCCCCCCCTCTACAAAAGTTGTTGGCAGGATAGACTAGAAAAATGGTGAAGAACATGAGAAATTTAAAAAAAACTATAAAACATGGATTTTTTCAAAAAAGTTGTGTTTTTTGCTTTAAATAGACCCTAAATAAGCTCTAAAATTGATTTTGATAAATTTTGATTTTTTTTTAATTTTTAAAAATTGTTGAAAATGTTGAATTTTTGACAATTTTCGAAGAATTGAAGGCTCATGAATCGATTTTGAAATTTTTCATTTTATTTTTCTAGTCTATCCAGCCAACAACTTTTGTGGGGGGGGGGGGGGGTAACTTTTCAAAAATCAAAATTTTTGGTTTTTCGGCCCAGCCTACTGCATACTCCATTTTTTAAATAATTTACCGAAAATAAATTTACACCAAGTTACATTATAGATACCTGAATTTTATTTTACTTGGACAGCTATTTTCATCTGTAAACTGAAATTTCCGTTGTATTGAAATAAAATTAAGTTTAAAAGTCACGAACTTTGTGATTTCCGATTTTTTGTTCGTTTTTCTGAGTTAAAATCAGATTATTACCTATTTATTTTAAATTTTATTATCAACGATGGAAAATAAGATGAAAACAAAAAAAACGATTTTTGGGCAGTCGATCCTCTCCTTGAAATTCAACATTCGAAAACGAAATAGGTACAAGCGTTGATGGAAAACACGTAGGTAGGTTTTTTTTTTCCTCTCCTGAAAGACCATGGTGTTGGTGTTCGATTTGGAATATACCCTCTTACACGTTTCTGTGGCGATACGCGTCTCGACGATATAAAAACCTTATTCCGAGGTCTGTATTGAATCCCATAGGGTATTCAGTTGAAATTACCCATGAAGGGATATCGACTACATAATGGTAGATTCCCCGCCCGTAGCTAGATACTCGAAACTATTTATTTTGGTCTACAAACATACCTAGCTATTCTGTGCCCGAGCTTATCAGTAGTGTTGCCGATGCGGCCACCGCCGACCAGGCCCACTTCCATTCGTCTCTATTATTCTTGCCCGCTGCACAAGGTTCGGATCGCAATGTGCATATTTTATTACCCGAACCCGCAGCAGCGTACCGGGATGCTGTTCGAATACGTTAGAGAAGAATATGTACGTATCGATGAAAAATGATACCGAAATTGGAATGCGGTGCTGTGAGTTGAGAAGAGGGGAGAATGGGGTTATGGATGAATTTTCTTTACAGGGATAGGACAGGGATGAGGGGATTATGTGGCGAGGATATCTAGACCTACATATATTGGTAATTCGTAGTTGGAGATGTTGTGGAAATCACTAAAATGCCATCAAAATTGGGGAGAATGTTGAAAATCTTCAAAATATGAAGAAAAATTTGACAAAAACGGTTTTGAAATAGTTCAAATTGATTCAGATATGTGAATATGTGAGCCGGGATGCTAAAACCACCCTTAGGAGTCGAAAACTGATTTTTGAGTCAACGCTGGTTTTGGGCCGTTCCAGAGGAGTAGCGTCAGGGGGGAACCTCAAATAATCCAAATTCAGCATCGTAAAGCATTGAAAAAATTTGCCAAATGAGGTATAAAATTGTTAAAAATAACATGCAATTTACTTGAAAAATTGTAAAAATTGTTGAAAATGATGATATTCATTCAAAATAGTGTACCATTTTGTTGAAATTTGATGAGAAGGTTATATGTAAATGTAAAATTTCAGGTCGAAATATTGTCCAAATTTTAAAGTTCTTACATCAATATTTTATTATTTTAGAAATGTAAGTATATTATTACCTAGCCATTTTTTTGAACAAAATACTTATTATGTGAAAATTTCATAGATTGTTATAATGTTTTGAATAAGTTTTTAGATGTTTTCATTTTTTCACTGATACCATTTTTCATAAATTGGTCAAACTCTCAACGAATTTTTAAGATAATTTGAAAGATTTACTAGCTATCTAGACCACTGTTTCAATGTTTTTTTTATAAATTTTCGAAAATTTCAACAATTTTTATGAAAATTTGAATAATTTTTTCTGTTATTTTAACCATTTTTGTGTAATTTTACTGAAACTTTTCTAAAATATAATGATTTTTAAATGATTTTTTTGGGAATTTCTTTGATATTTTGGGTAACGCTTTTTTTCCTTGAAATTTTGAATTATTTTTGAAATTCTTCATGATTTTTACGAAATTTTAGACAATTACTCGAGTGTTAGGATCACTTTCTCAATTTTTTTTTGAATTTTTTGCAACTTTCGTGATTTTTATGACGTTTTGATACATTTCTGCAACGTTTGAATTATTTTTGCAGCATTTTTAGATATTTTCATGAAATATTGACAATTACCTATTGTAAAAGTTTTTACGTTTTTTTGCTGTATTCACCAATTTTCAAGATTTTTCTGAACCTTTTGCGACTTTTACGACCTTTGTGACACTGTGATGAAATTTTGCAATGTTTGAACAATTTTCACGCTGTTTACGAACTTCCTAAAAATTCGAGCTGTAGTTTTGAGATGTTTTAATTGAAATTTCTAAACTTTTATGAACTTTTTCCTGAAAATTTACCAATTTTCATGATCTGTTGTACATCTTTTTTTAAATTTTGGCTTTTTTCAGGATTTTTTGAATATTTTGCAGTTTATATCATTTTTATGACGTTTTGAATAATGTTTGCAACATTTGAATTAGGTACCTATATTTATAATATTTTCAAAAATTCTGAAATTTCAAAAATTTTCAAGACTTGGAAAAAAAATTTACTTTGATCACTTGTTCAACACTAAATTTTTTTTCAAAATTTTACACAATTTTCAATGTTCACAATTTTCAATGTTTGAACTACTTCTACAACACCTTTTACGAATATTCCGAAATTTTAACGATTTTTGTGACATTTTATTTTATAATATGGTTATGTTCTACATAAAATTTTCAACATTTTTAATTGGTTTTCTCAATTTTTTGAAGATTCTGATGATTTTCAAACGTGTAAGTATATGTGACCCGTGCAGGAACAGGGTACCTAAAGTCGGAAAACATAATTTTGAGTTAGAGACAAAAATATGAAAAATGGGCAATTTTTTTCAAAAATTTTTTTTTCGCTTTTTTAGGTAGTTCAGACCTCTACGCAGCTTTAAACGTGTTTTTTCGATTATTTTTTTTTTTGAAAGTCATGATTTTTTCTAATTTTCAAATGTCTCTACCTCACCGAAAAATTGACTTAGGATGCTCATCCAGGTCTTAAAATGTTCCGCATAGTCTCCCCTATCATTTAAGCCAAAAAACTCATTTTTGAAAAATCCGACTTTAGGTACCTTTTCCCTGCACGGGTCACATATTATTATCTTTGGCAATTTTTGAATTATTTTAAATTGCTTTTTTGGATATTTCAACGATTTTTATAATTTTTTAGCAAATTTTCTAATATTTCAAAAATAATATTTATGATGTTCCAATAATTTTTACATTTTGAACAGATTTCAATTTATACATTTTGATAATTTTTAGTTTTAGATGAATTTAACCATTACCATTTTCTATTAAATTTTGTCAATGTTACAACAATTTTTAGTCATTTTCACAATTTTAGACAATTTCTACCAAATTTTTCCATTTTAAAAAATTTTTAACTACATATTTTTGTGAAATGCAACTCAAACTTGCTAGTTATAAGGATCCAAACACGTATTTTTTGATATTTTTATGAAGAGTTCTATTTTACTCGTAGCTCACCTCCATTCAAATCAGCTGACAGAATCGCCAATTTTATATTCTTCTGCTGAAAATTTTAATTTCTCCTTCTCCTTTTTTATCGCATTAGTGTCAAGATTTAAACTCAAGTTGATAGATGAAAAAATATACATATGTGAGCCTGGATAAGTGGATATAGAAACCACCCTTAGGAGTCAAAAATTGGTTTTCGAGTTTACACTGATTTTGGATCTTTCAGAAAGAGCATAATTGAGGGGGAACCTCAACTCAAAAACCAATTTTTGATCCCTAAGGGTGGTTCTATATCCAGGCTTACGTATACTTAATTATTATTTTTCTGATTTCTAAATTGTTGTTTTTTTCAATTAGAGAAAAACGAGGGGGAGATTTTTTAGACAATATTTTTCAAACTAAAAAAATCACAAAATTCTCTTTTCGTCATTTTTTAGTCCATTTTTCAAAATCTGTCAAGTATTTTTCTAGACCCTAAAATCTTTTCTCTTTTTTTTTTTTGATGAGTTTACTACAATTTGTCGAGTCAATTTTTCAATTTTTCTCCCCCCAAAACATTCCCCATGAATTTTTTTGCCGATTTGAATCATATGCATTTTATTGTTACTTATCAATTTTTCGATAATTTCTTACGCAAGATTGAGATTTTAACTCATTTTGTTTCAAAATCAATATCTTATCAACTATCTCTTTTCATTGTTTCATTTGAACCAGAACCTCACACATCTAAGAAAATTGAGAAAAAATTCTCACTATCGAACGGCTGACTTTGATCGTAGTATGAGCCTTGGATCACTAATCATGGCAGATTTTCTCAGAAAAAATGAATACTTTGGTATACTTCTGAAAAACACAACAAGAAAAATACATTACTCATTTTTCTTCCCTCAGACGATTTAACGCTTCAGGATTATTTCGCGGAATATTACCAACTTAGCTGAACTTACTCATACTTTGCAATGGAAATGAAATTACGATATCAGTTGTGCGAATCTGAGCAACACTCCCCCAAATTCACTTTCATATTATCTCCCTATTCGCAGAAAAGCGATTAATTACGGTCTCGGATAGTTTACAAAATTGATGGGTAAAACCTTTGAAAAAAACAAAACTCGGTCACGGTATTATTGGTCCATTGGGCGTTTCAACAAAAGGGAACGATGATTGCCACGTATAAGGTAGATTATTACGTTTTCCAGATGCTTTCCAGGGTATTATTTTTACATGGTCGTTGTGCACGTGAAACATGCTTAACAACTTTCAAGAAGATATTGCAAAAATTATAGATAGCCTTTTGCAGGATCTTCGGTTCGTAGCCTCTTTCTGCCATCTCTCGATTAGTCCCTGCGGTTAGCATGAAAAAACAGGAGAATACTGAATTTTTTGAACACGAGTTGAAATGTTGTTTTTATTTTAGTATGAACCAAAAAAAATGTTTCGATAAATGGAGCCATCGGTTCAAATTATGTCTAAAAAAGCGAAGATCAAGAAAGTATTCCACTTCTTATCGGAAAACCAATAACAAATTCGGATTCAGAAAATTCGAATTATATTAAACACTGGTTTCAACCCCCACTTGATTAACATTACTCATCTCAAGATGAAAAAATTGCAATTTTGCCTCTTTTCCCTCAAAATTAGCAACTTTTCACGACTCAAATTATGCGATTGTGCAAATTCTGTACTTTTGATCGGAAAACTAATCACATATTCGAGTTCAGGAGGCTCGAGCTACATGAAAATGACACCAAATTCACCACTTTATATGGAAAAATCGAGGTAAAACCACCCCTAAAACTCCCCCTCACTGACTTCCTAAGGAAAATTTTTGATGGCCCACTTCTCGAAAATTTTCTTTCCGGCCATACTAAAATAAAAACCACATTTCAACTCGTGTTCAAAAAGTGCAGTCAGGAACGAAACTTGGGCAAAAATCTCGGAGGGTGAAAATGAAAAATTTCCCGAATAATATTATTAAAAAAGAAGAACTTTGCCGACCAGTCATATTGAAAACAAGGAACAAAAATTCGTGCATTTTTCGTGTCACTTTTTCAACTTTTAAAAAACTACTCCTTAATAATCTCCTCCCTTCTGAAGAAATCGAAATTTTTTTGAAAATTCCATTCGAAATGGCCACTAGGTAAATCTCCTAAAAAATGAAAATAACGCATTTTTTCCGTTTTAAAATATTCAATTTTCTGGAATAGAAAGGGAAAGAGTCCATACAATGATTTTGAGAATGAATTGTGTAAATTTATCGAGCCCAAGCGAGGCGAGGGCGAAAATTTTCGAAGAAAAAGACATCCAGAAGCTGAAATTTCTTCATTAAAAATTGTACTTTTTTCATGCTACTTTTTTGACTTAGAAAAACACGATATTCTTTGGTAAGCTTCCTATTTTTCCACAAAAAATCTAAAATTTTTAAAAATCCATTCGAGATTGTCGCTATGTCCCACAATAAATGCGACGAAAAAATTGTTTTCACTTCAAAATATTCAATTTTCTGGGGTGGAAGGAAAGTAGGTTCATACCATCATTTTGAAAATGAATTGTGCAAACTTACTAAGCCCGGGCGAAACGAAGGTAGGAATTTTGGGTTTTATATGTATACTCGAGCATAGCGAGGGCTAAAATTTGAAAAATTGATAATTTTCAAAAAGAAAATAGTTCGTGTTTTAATGGTTTGTCGTCTAAAAAAATCCGTAACTTCGGAATAAAAATTTCGTGTTCTTCAGTTTTTTCAAACGAAATTTTGCGCATTTTCGTGCATGTTTCCAACAAAATTTTCCGACTTCATGAGAAAATTCCTAAAAAAAATGTCACTAAATCTTGTTGTAAATCTGCAAATTTTTTCAAAAAGTGCAAATTTCGTGCAAATTTTATTTTCAATCGAAACATAGACTTTTTGAGAAAATTTGCCAATTTACATCCGAATTTGCAAATTTTAAAGAAAATTTGTCGACTTTTGGAAAAATTTGCCAATTTCCAACCAAATTCACCGACTTGCAAGAAAATTTGCCGACTCAGAGAAAATTTTCCAACTCTTTGAGACAATTTGTCGATTTTTGGAATAAAATTGCCGAAATTTCAATCAAATTTACCAACTTACAACAAAATTTGCTGACTCAAAGAAAATTTTTCGACACTTTGAGATAATTTAACGACTTTTAAAGAAAATTTGTCGACTTTTGGAAAAAATTTACCGATTTTCAACCAAAGGGTATAGCAGGATAAGTATGGTGTTTTGGCTCAAGAAAGGGATTTTGATGAAACCTACCCCAAAAGTTGAGTCATGATGAGAAAAAATTCTGAAAATTTTTTTGAACCCTCAGAGCAAGTATTTTCGGGAGGGGCAAAATGTGTTTTTTAAACTTCATTTTTTCATTTTTCGCCAAATGTAGATAGAAATTTCGTGTTTTTTTAAATTAAATTTAGAGAGCCAGAGGAACCCTAAACAAATTTTTTCAAAATTTTTGATCAATTTTTCGTCGAGTTATGGCGTTTTAAAAACTTTGAGCGGCCATTTTGGAAAGAAGTTTCAGGTTACAGTCGCCCTTTTTTTTTTTAGAAAATGTGTTATTTAGTGTTGATTATACCACATAAGTTTCAAAGAGTTTGAGTTGGTGCAACATTGTCAAAAAAAATAAAAACTGACCATTTGTCATGCGGAGCCCGAACGTTCGTGTCAATTTCCCACGGCGCTGTGGTGGAAAGTACAGTGCTCGCGCACGCCATGTTTGACATACGCCATTCTAATCCGTAGACGGATTACATTTTTTCAAATATGAACCCAAATGATGATAGAGGTGTAAAATTTGGCATAGCGAAGAAGGACACAATAAAAAAATTTTGAACCTGGAGAGTTATCGTCAAATCTCATTTGAGGGGGAGAGGGGGACTCCCAGAGGGGGTTCAGCCCTTTTATTTTTCAAAATTGAGCTATCGGTTTTTTTTTGTGTCATTTTTATACGATGAGATTCTGCTAAGTTCAAAAACGAAATTACTTTTGAAATTGGAGGGAGAAAAATTCGGATTTTTCAACTCAAATCATCTTGCCTCCCCCCTCCCCCAATCTTTTTAAACATTTTTCGAAATCCGGGGGTAGATTACCATACATATAATTGACTTTTTATAAATTCTCGTACCCCTAAGCTGAGTAAATGGAGGAATTCGCTGAAATTGAACCAATTCAAACATAGCCCGCGAACACTGTACTTTCCACCAGAGCGTCGTGGGAAATTGACATGAACGTTCGGGCTCCGCAATTCTGCATGACGGGTGATCAGTTTTTATTTTTTTTGACACTGTTGCACCAACTCAAACTCTTTGAAACTTATGTGGTATAATCAACACTAAATAACACATTTTCTAAAAAAAAAATGGCGACTGTAACTCTGAAACTTCTTTCCAAAATGGCCGCTCAAAGTTCTTAAAACGTCATAACTCAACGAAAAATTGATCAAAAATTTTGAAAAAAAATTTTTAGGGTTCCTCTGGCTCTCTAGATTCAATTTTTAAAAAAGACGAAATTTCTATCTACATTTGGCGAAAAATGAAAAAATAAAGTTTAAAAAACACATTTTGCCCCCCCCCCCCCGAAAATACTTGCTCTGAGGGTCCAAAAATTTTTTCAGAATTTTTTCTCATCATAACTCAACTTTTGGAGTAGGTCTCATCAAAATCCCTTTCTTGGGCCAAAACACCATACTTATCGTGCTATACTGATACAAGAAAATTTGCCAAATCTTTGAGATAATTTGTCGACTTTTAAAGAGAATTTGTCAACTTCTGGAAAAAAATTGGCAATTTTCAACCGAATTTGCCGACTTTAGAAGGAAATACGAAGTGAGGGTATGTTTCACCACCACACCCCCTTTGTTTCGTCCCTGAGTGCAGTATGCCTGAGCTAACCGCAGGGACTAGATACGGCTTCATTGGAACCAAAATCTATCCCTTTTTTCCTCGCGATGCAGCTCGTAAATAAATCATCGCTGGTTGTAATATTCGGTTAGTAATGACAATCGTGATTGAATGGCACGAGACAGAGGTATTATTATTTTTTTTTCACATCGACTCTCGAAGGACAGGAAAGGGTATTTGGTAGGCTCTGTAGAGTAATTCTGTATACCTATGATACGAATTGGATTTTATTGTAAACAACAATGGCGCGCATGGCGCGTGAAATTACAGAATTAAAATCAAATACACGAGTTATAATAATATATCGAATTGTATTATCATCCGAATACTCGAGCACATATTGACTCGTTGTGTATAGGTCTTGTATTCGAAATATGTATCGGAGTCGAGACAGCTGGACGATAATTGGAGGTCCCGTCGTCGCCGTCGTCGCCGCGTTAAGTAATCCTATCATAAGTACCTGTGTAACCTTTTCATCAAAATACAGTACGTAGGTGTTTATAACGTAATATTCGCAATAGCCATAAAAAATACCTACAATGTAAGTACCAAAATCCGCACAGAGAGAGGGAAAACGCGAGAAAAAATCGAATTAATTTTGACACATGTTTAGTTACCGCGCGTGTTATTTTTCCCTCTCTGAAATCTTGTTTTTTCTTATTTCAATGTCGCGATAATGAAATTTTCAATCGTTCTCAGCGACTCAGACAATTGCTCGACCTATTCGTACTGTCTGACTTTACAGATACACGACGCCGACCCCGTTTTAATAAATTATTCTACATCGCCGCCTGGTTTCTCATTCTAGGCCCCAGCGTCGAGTTAAATTGTATATTAAGGGTTGTAAAGCGAAATGGTTTAAAGAATCGTTTACGTGCAGGGTCGCCGGAGTATTTTTAACACGTTAAATAATCGAGCCCAGGATTCTCGTTTCAGTTTTGTTAAATTCCGCGTAAATGCAATGTACACAGCCTCGTTCGCCTATCCTTAGCCTGGGCGAAAAAAGAGGAAAAAATTAAACCCCCTCGGGTTGGGAAAATCTATAACTAATAAGCCGCCATCGTTAACATCAAAAACACTCCGGAAAAACACCATCGCCTCGAGATATCGAAGGGTGCAACTCGGTTCCGCTGAACCGTTGTAACGCTGGAGTAGGTCCAGGGGGGAGGTTCATTTAAATGAATGTGTAGTGATCCGAGCTGTGTAGCTTTCTCGTCGGTTCGGTGTTGGAATTTTGTAGTTGGGATATTGGCAAGAGGTTCGAGTGTAGTATTTGATGTGTGAAGGGAATTAAGTATGAGGATGGTTGGGAGAAGTTGAGGAGGTTTGAGGTGGAACGAAAATCAAATGTGGAAATATGTTTTAGAATGATAACAACCGATTTATAAGTACATTGTTGTTTGATCGTGTTTTCTTTTCTGGATTTTTTCTCTTTTTCGGGTCGAAAAGTGAGAAAAGGAGAGAAAAGTTGGGTTTTTGGGATTTCCATTTAAACTTTTTGGCTCGGTTTTTAGAGAAGAAAAAATGATGACTCAAGGTCAATTTAATTAAAAACAATCTATGTGAACTCAGTTTTTGTGTTTTTTGGCCTATGTAGCTAAAACTCGAGTTTTGAGAAAATTTGAACATTTCGACTTCCCCAATGAAATACCTACGTATATTTTTGAAAAATATTGAACGTAAAAAGCTTAAAATTCGCATTCCTATTTTCACAGGGACGTTTCGAAGGCTTATTGTCTGGGGGGGGGGGAAGAGGCAATTTATGAGAATTTCAACTCGAATTTTAAATTTTTCCAACAGTACTTACTTAATACCTACATCACTCAAACTTTTTTCGCCCTCCTACAATGCTATTTTCACATCTTGTCTCTATCCTGAACTTCAACATGGAATCAAATCTCAAAAAAAAAAACAAAAAAACTTAATTTTAATGACAGTGATGTACTCTCTGATTTCTGAATCAGTGAAATTTATCAAAAATCACTGAAAAACAGTTAGAATTGGAGCACAGTAATAAATCAGTGAAAATTGTTTCACTGTAAGCAAGTTAGTGAAAGAAAATTCACTGAAAACTCAGTGATATTTATGAAATTTACTGAAAAATCTGTGAAATTCTTTGAATATTCAGTAAAAAATCGCCTCGATTTTTGAAAAATTTTCAAATTTTGGATTAATAAACTTGAATAAAACGTGAGTCAAGTAGGTAGTTTAATTTTAAAACTAGGTAGGTATTAAAGGAGAAATACGATGGGGCCGAGCACATTCAGGCCAAAGATTTTAAAGAATCTGAGTTTCAAACATCGAAAATAAGTTTTAAAGAGAAAAAATATAATAAAATTGGTTGAAATAATTTTGAGGAAAAATGCAAAAATCACTTTTTTTCAAAATTATTGAAGGAGTTAAGAGGTAATTTCAGAGTTGGATTGTAATTTTTTAAAACGGGAAGTTTTCCCCTAAAAAAAGTTTTTCCCCAACTTTATAAACTACGAATACAAATTATGGCGGTTTTCACCTTTAGGGTAGAAATGGTAAATTTTTCCAACATTAGGGTATAAATGGTAAATTTTCCCAACTTTAGGGTAGAAATGGCATATTCTTGTGTTTATTTCCGAATGCCAGGGGAGGAAAAAAAAGAGAAGAAACTAAAAAAAACCTTACGCAGTCGCGTAAGGTAACCGACTTTTCGGTTTTCACATACAACGTAATGTAAGTTTAGTAGCATCGAAGGATGATTCAACTCGAAAAATTAAGGCCAAATTTGAAATCAACAATCCTTTTTACATAATTTATATTGCTTCTTTTCAAGTTAAGTTCAAAATTTTGAACTTCGATACCCCTTATGACATCTAGGGAAATTCAAATCGAAAAACTAAGGCCTTTGAAATCAGTTTCAAGTTATTACTCGAAATTAAAATTTTTGCCCAGTACCCAATTCCAAAATTTTGGACCTCTAAGCTGTCTAATGTACATAGGGGAACCTAGGGGGCTGAAATCGAAAAACCAAGGCCAAATTTGAAACATAACCCCAAATTACATAAAAGCTGTATGTATAATTTTAAAGTAATTGCCGAAATTGAAATTTCAGCCTTTCCCTCCTCCATCCCCTCAGGCATCCTCAAGTCCCTAGGGACATCTAGGGGATTCGAATCGGTAAAACAAAGACAAATTCGGAATCCGCGACCCACAATGTGTCAGAATGTGCCCTTTTACCGAATTTTGAATGCCAAAATGCAAAATGTGAGTTTTGAACCTCTCATTACGCCCTTTGGTGACCGTTTTTTGAGTAAAGGAGGCGTCCTGCAAAAAAGTTAGTAAAGGACGTTGTAGAGAATTAAATTTACTTTCGTCAGTGTGTCATCACATTTTTTTGAGTGGGCTTAGTTTTCAAGTTATTCACGCTCAAAGTTCAGATAAGAAATTCAAAAAAACTGTTAATCAATTTTCAGCTACCTGGTGGATGGCATACCTGAACCGATTGAACTGAAATTTTTACTGTATCACCTTCCAACTTTCCTCTGTCACTTCTGAAAATTTCAGCTCAATTGGTTCAGGGGTTCTTGAAAAATAAAAATTTAAAGCGTTCTGCAACTTTTACTTCATTTGATTGAAATTTCTAAAATTCCCACCTTTTTTATTTTATTCAAATTTCTCAAAGTTCAAAGTAAGATATCTCGAAAACGGCTGATTGGATTTTAAATCGGTTTGAAAATCTCAAAATTTCGATCCTTCCTCTACGATTTTTGTAATATCTGTCCCCTTATGAAAGTTCACAGCTTTCGTGTTTAATCAAAGACAAAAGTGTACCTTTTTCATTAAAATTTCACAAATTTTTTTTTATTCATTTATTCAAATTTCTCAAATTTTAAAGTTCAATATTTCGAAAACGGTTGAATGGATTTCAAATCGGTTTGAAAATCTCAAAATTTAAATCCTTCCTCTACAATTTTTGTAATTTGTGTTTTTTTCTGAAAGTTCGCCGCTTTCGAGTTTAATCAAAGACAAAAGTGTACATCATTCATTCAAATTTCTCAAAGTTCAAAGTTGTGATATGTGTTTTCTTCTGAAAGTTCACAGTTTTCGAGTTTAATCAAAGACAAAATTGTACCTTTTCCATTCAAATTTCTCAAATTTTCACCTTTTTTATTCATTTATTCAAATTTCTCAAACTTCAAAGTTGAATATCTCGAAAACGGCCGAATGGATTTCCGAGATATCTTTCTTTGAACTTAGAGAAATTTGAATGAATGATGTACACTTTTGTCTTTGATTAAACTCGAAAGCGGCGAACTTTCAGAAGAAAACACATATCACAAAAATTGTAGAGGAAAGATTGAAATTTTGAGATTTTCAAACCGATTTGAAATCCATTCAGCCGTTCTCGAGATATTGAACTTTGAACTTTGAGAAATTTGAATAAATGAATAAAAAAGGTGAAAATGTGAGAAATTTGAATATAAAAGGTACAATTTTGTCCTCGATTAAACTCGAAAGCTGTGAACTTTCAGAAGAAAACATAAGTATATCACAAAAATTGTAGAGGAAGGATCGAAATTTTGAAATTTTGAATCCGATTGAAAATCCATTCAGTCGTTTTCGAAATATCTAACTTTGAACTTTGAGAAATTTGAATGATTGATGTACACTTTTGTCTTTGATTAATCTCGAAAGCGGCGAACTTTCAGAAGAAAACACATATCACAAAAATTGTAGAGGAAGAATCGAAATTTTGAGATTTTTAAAGCGATTTGAAATCCATTCGGCCGTTTTCGAGATATTCAACTTTGAAGTTTGAGAAATTTGAATAAATGAATAAAAAAATGGAAAAAATTTGTGAAATTTTAATGAAAAAGGTACACTTTTGTCTTTGATTAAACACGAAAGCTGTGAACTTTCATAAGGGGACAGATATTACAAAAATCGTAGAGGAAGGATCGAAATTTTGAGCAATTTTTGTGATATGTGTTTTCTTCTGAAAGTTCGCCGCTTTCGAGTTTAATCAAAGACAAAAGTGTACATCATTCATTCAAATTTCTCAAAGTTCAAAGTAAGATATCTCAAAAACGGCTGAATGGATTTTTAATCGGTTTGAAAATCTCAAAATTTCGATCCTTCCTCTACAATTTTTGTGATATGTGTTTTCTTCTGAAAGTTCACAGCTTTCGAGTTTAATCGAGGACAAAATTGTACCTTTTCCATTCAAATGTCTCAAATTTTCACCTTTTTTATTCATTTATTCAAATTTCTCAAACTTCAAAGTTCAATATCTCGAAAATGGTTGAATGGATTTCAAATCGGTTTTAAAATCTGAAAAGTTCAAGCTTTCCTCTACAATTTTTGTGATATATGTCCTCTTCTGAAAGTTCGCAGCTTTTGAGTTTATTCAAGGACAAAGTGTACATTTTTCAGTCAAATTTCTCAAAGTTCAAAGTTAGATATCTCGAAAACGACTGAATGGATTTTAAATCGGTTTGAAAATCTCAAAATTTCGATTCTTCCTCTACAATTTTTGTGATATGTGTTTTCTTCTGAAAGTTGGCCGCTTTTGAGTTTAATCCAAGACAAAAGTGTACATCATTCATTCAAATTTCTCAAAGTTCAAAGTAAGATATCTCGAAAACGGCTGAATGTATACCTACGAAATGCCATAAATTTTTTTTGATTTTAAAAATTGAGGTCGAATTCGAATTTTCTTATCAAAAACACAGTTGAACATTTCAAACAAATTTTACAATTCTACCAAAATTTTCGTCGAAACCGTAGCACTTCGTTGGAAAAACTTTAAAGTAGGTACCTTTGTGTAACTTTTGCTAATAAATTTAAATTCAAGGCCAACGAAAATTTTACCAGCGATATCCTACACACCTTTTTAAAATTTTGATAGTTCCTCGAAATGGGTTCGGTGTTGAAATATCGCTCAACTGATACGAAATGACCCATAAATAATTTTGGCGTTTCGTGCGCAATGACCTCAATTTTCTTTTTTCTTTTTCATTGTGTCTTTTAACCAAAATGCCAAACAAGTCGCAATAGTTTTTTTTTATCTATTTCCATTCCCTCCCTTCCATCAAAGTAAAAGGAAGTGGTGGCCTGGTGGCATATCAACGAATGTCTAGCCATTATCGCCATTTTAACCTAAAATTCATTCCTTTGTGACCATGAAAACCGAAACCTTCGGTTTATAGGTCTCTTGCGAGGTATTTTGAGTCAAATATTAGAGGATGATATTTAAAATTGAGCATTTTCATCGTATGAACAATTGGAGATGTGCTCAAATTGATGAAATTCAAAATCATTTGGTATGAGCAGGGCTTTCGAGTTGGTATCAATTTTATTTACATTTTTAGGCTAAATTCGAAATTGATTGGAATATTTGAAAAAAAAATCTTGCTCGAAGCCAAAAATACACATTTTTATTCCATAATTCGAGATTTTTTCAGTTTGAGCAGAACCTTATTCAAATCCCTCTTTTGGCCCTCTCGCCCCAGTCCATTCTCCTTCACATATCGGACCATTCAATTCCAAAAATTAATCTATTTCCTCGAAAATGTATTCGAAATCAACCAATATTTCACGATTTGGAATTTTACGACCGAAAATCACCATCCCCGGACCATTCAGTCGATTGAATTTCGAAATCCGTACGAATAATAAAGGTGCGGCAAAGGCACCAAGCACGAGGAGAATTCGACACAAGGGTATCTTATTTGACCGTGGCTTTTATCCAGGCAGATTTCCAGTATCGTGTCGCGACACAACCCGATGCGATAGGATAATTTAGATGACATTTATTGGCGGCGATGGAGCGTAGTTTTTGTACGCATTTTATAAATCGCCGCAGATTTTTAGGATCGATACGATTAAACGAGTGTGATGTTTTGTGAAAAGGGCGAGCCAAACCGTGTCATTTGTTGAGTTCGTCTCCGTAGGATCGATTTTATCGAATATTTCGCATCGTAGAAATACAACCGATGGCGAGATGCGAGTTAAAAATGTGTTTTTGGTCGAATTTCCTTCAATTTTTCAAAAAAAAAAAAAATGAAAAAATGAAGCTCGGCTCATTCTATGTCAACTCGACCAGGTTTTGACCTCGGGTCTTCCGATTTCGTTCTAAATTTTTTTACGAGTTCTCCTCGATGGTCTAATGAAGGAATCACCGTCATTCCGATCCTAATCCTTCAGGGGGTGGGGGTGGCCCTTGTAATTTTCGTATAATTGGGATTTTTTGCGAAATTGTTTAACTTTAAAGGAGCGTATCTTGAGATTGGTTTGGTCTAAGATGAATCTGTTCATGCTGTTTTGTGGAGAATTGAAAGGAGATTCAAAATTGATAATCACTTTTTGAAAAGTTCAGAGTTGAGCTTTTGTGATGGAAGCTCAACTTTTAGGATAAGTACAAAAGATGAAGGGCCTCATTAAAAAATCTGAAAAAATTACTATGAAGAGAACTTTTAATGTATTTTTCAACTAATTACTTTTCAAGATGGGATCTCAATATCCCTGGGGGGCACAGAGGTCCTAACTTTTGGTCAAAATTCAAAAAAATGGACAAAGTGAAGTAATATATTGATTTCTACTAATTCGAATGCGCTGAGTTCGAATATGTGCTTAGTTTTTTCATTCAACCCCTCTGCCTCCCCTATCAGCCCCCTAATGAGGTCAAAATTCAAAAAAAATGAAAAATAACGTATGACGTGTCGTTTGTTGGGTTTTTGAGGGCGCTGAGTTCGAATATTTGCTTATTTTTGGGATTTGATCCTTTAGTGCCCCCTAGACTCCAATTTTGAAAAAACACATGCAAAAAAATGTAAATAGCATGTGTTATATCGATTTCTACTAATTCGAGGGTGCTGAGCTCGATTATCAACTTACTTTCTCGATCCGCCTCCTTCGTTCTCCACACTGACTCCAAAATTACTAAATCATTTAAAAAATCAATGTGTTTTTTCAAAATTGGGGGCTAGGAGGGCACTAAAGGGTCGAATCCCAAAAATAACCAAATATTCGAACTCAGCGCTCTCAAAAACCCAACAAACGACACGTCATACATTATTTTTCATTTTTTCGAATTTTGACCTCATTAGGGGGCTGATAGGGGGGTTCAGATGGGTCGAATGAAAAAACTAAGCACATATTCGAACCCAGCGCATTCTAATTAGTAGAAATCGACATATTACTTCATTTTTTCCATTTTTTTGAGTTTTGACCAAAATTTAGGACCCCTGTGTCCCCCAGGGATATTGAGATCCCATCTTGAAAAGTAATTAGTTGAAAAATACATTAAAAGTTCTCTTCATAGTAATTTTTTCAGATTTTTTAATGGGGCCCTTCATCTTTTGTACTTATCCTGAAAGTTGAGCTCCCATCACAAAAGCTCAACTTTGAACTTTTCAAAAAGTGATTATCAATTTTGAATTTCTTTTCAATTCTCTACAAAACAGAATGAACAGATTTATCTTAGACCTAACCAATCTCGAGATATTTTCCTTCAAAGTTAAGCAATTTCGCAAAAAATCCCAATTATACGAAAATTACAAGCCCCCCCCCCCGCCTTCTGAAGGATTAGGATCGGAATGACGGTGATTCCTTCATTAGACCATCGAGGAGAACTCATAAAAAAAATTTGAGCGAAATCGGAAGACCCAAGCTCAAAACCTGGTCGAGTTGACATAGAACGAGCCAGCTTCCAAAAAATACCAATAACATTTCAATTCCATTCGTAATTTTTGCTGATATTTCGAGCATAATTTTTAGCCTAGTTTCTGGTTTACTTCTTCTAACTCAGCAGGACTACTAAAGGATTTTTTCGACCGAAGGAAGGGAGATATTTCAAAATGGAAATCCGCCCATCGATCTTAACGGTGGTTTCTTCGGTAGATTGCGTGCAGCGTAATTTCGAAAAAAAAGGTCGATTATCGGGTTTTAAACGGGAGAGAAAAAACAAGCAGTTAAAAAAAATTACGATTTAAAAACCTAACGCCGTTTCGTCTACGTTTTATGATATAATTTGTGGTTAGAGAGGTATAAATGGCCGTCGGTTACGTACGGATAATTTGCCCGAATTAACTATATCCGAATACTTGATAGCTAGGTTCGAGACCGCATTAATTCGTTGAATTTTTAATTCGTTCATTGTTTCCGGAGACCTTGCGATAAGTAATTTTGGAAATTTCGAAAATTGAAAAAAAAACACATTTAATAATCACTCTGTAGATATAGTTCGAGTTTGGATGTATCTTTCTCAATAAGTTGCAATATTGTGTTACCTTGAAACGATGAGATGATATTTTTTTTATCGACGTTGAGATGACGATGACGACGTCAAAATCGTCAGATCATCGTGGCTTTGGTTCGCAGAGAGTGCATCGTATTTTTGGGCAGATAAGGTATTATCGGTTATTCCACCGAATTACCTGGTTCTCGTAATCACCGGGTGCATTCCATCGACGATATTAGTTTATTAATTTCATAAGTGACAATGACCTTTTTCAATCCGCCTCCGGTTGAACGAGATATCTGCCAGAAGTTCCCCCTAATGGATGTGCATTGACGTTTCAGTCGTTATCAGACAATGACATTTCGTTTGTTGGGTTATATTATAAGCATTCTGTCGATAATTATTTTTATTTTACGATTTTTCAACCCGATTTAATTATCGCGATCGTAATGAGGGTTTAGTTTCACGATTTGGTTCGTTCGAGATACAAAATTTGAAGAAATTTTCACGATATTACGTAAAGCTGATAACAGAAATACTTGATTGAGGAAGGTATCCACCTTTGATTAGAACGAGATTGTGATTTTTGGAAGCATCACGTTTCAAATAAAATTCAAGTAGTCAAAATTTTAGTTGCCGAAATTAATTTCTCAATTTTTGGCGAATTTTTGATAATTTAAAAAAAATGTCAAAAATATAAGTATTTTTGAGAAAAAATTACCAAATTTGACGAAAATTGGATCTCTACCGTAATTACGACCTACCGAATTCAAATTTTACATTCAAGCTATTTTGGAGTTTCCTGAGCAATTTCAATTGTTTTCATTATTTTTAAAATTTTTCAGAACCTATAGCAGCCCAGATTGGCTGAAAATAGTAAAATTTGGTTTTGGGAAGTTCGTATTGAGCGATAGACGTTCATTGCAGATAATTGGTTAAATGATTAGGCAATTTGGCGTTTTTAATTATTATTTCGAACTTTTCCTATTTGAAAACTGGTCAAGAATTTCACAATTGAGGTACCTACTACCTACTCGCATGGAAATCAAAGTAAAGACAGATTCTCTTGTTAATGTAAGTAATTGAAGGGAAATAAGAGCCTGTTTTTCATCTGCCTAAATTTAAGAAATAATATTTAATTTATTTTGAAAATAAATTTATCAACTTTCTTAGCTTATTTTTTTCTATTGATGCCCATCTTTTTAAAGCACTTATCAAAAAAAAAATGAATAATTTCATATCTTTCGAAGAAAAACAGAATTGCGTTGGAGGCTCCAGAATGACTGAAAATAGTCAAATTTGAATTCAGGAGGTCGAAATCTAGGAGGAACCGAATTTTCATCAAGTTTGATAAAACAGGGTACCTAACAAAATTTGTTGAGCAAAAAGCTTGACTTAGCTTGACTTTTTGGAATGACTTTTTGCATGACTTTTCCAAGTAACCCCCTCCCCCAAAAGTTATGAGTTTGTACGCCAGTACCTACCCTACCCTACCCTACCCTACCCCCTCCCCACCCCTGATTTGTTTGGAATGTCAAAAAAGTGCTAAATCTCCTAGAAATTTTGAAAATATCTTGCTCAAAAGAAATAATTTTGTAAATTCCTGTGTATTGATTTTATGGCATCATAGAAGAGATTCCACTTTTACGATAATTTTAATCATTTTAAAATTATTCCAACAATTTTAATGAGATTTGTAATAATTTTTATTGAAATTTTTACAATTTATTATGCGATTTTTGAAATGTCTATGTTTTTGAATCGATTAAACGAAAATTTTGATGAATTGTTCACTTTGGGCCATTCTCAATGAATCTTGAATTCTTTTCCAATAATTTTTTAAATGATTTTTCTAAATTGTATTTTCGATACCATTTTTGTGATTTTTCAAAACCATTTTAACAAAATTACTGACAATATTATTGAAACTGTTATAAATTTTACAAAATTTTAGGCAATTTGTAAGAAATGTCTAGTTTTTAAATAATATTTTTAATTTTTTTCTAAGTTTTGATCCTTTTAGAAAATTTTTATTACTTTTTTGACCATTTTAATCGATTTATTGAAGACTTCAATGAATTTTACATCATTTTCGACATTTTTCAAGATACTTCAACTTCTTTAAATCTTATATTATTGTGCAATTTTTTCGTTTTTCGTACATTTTATCGGGGTTTAACCGATTTCAATTAATTTTTTACTGTTTATAATGACTTCTGAAAAATCATTTTCAATAATCTTTTCCAAATTAAATAATTTTTATGGTTTAGAATCAATTTTCATGGAGTTTTAGGGTTTTTACACAATTATTTCAACAGTAAAGAAATTTCCGATTACTTTTTCCAATGAATTTGTAATCAAATTTACAGCATTTTGAGCACTTTTAATTTACTTTCAAGCACATAGGTACTTACTTTTGAAAAATATTTAGTGACAAAACTTTTGATCAATCCTTGATGATTTTTTTTAAATTTTCTATAATTTTTATTACATTTCATGATATTATTATAAGATTTGGCTTTTTGTAATTGCAATATCGTTGATTTTTTTTTAAATAGACGTTTTGGGTAATCTATATCAAATTTCTACTACTTAGTTCCATACTAAAACAGACCAAAAATGAAATTGGGTCTTCCGAATTCGCTCAAATTTTATTTACGAGTTCCCCTTGGTGGCCTATTCACAAAACCACAATTATTTCTTTTCTAACCCTCAAGGAGGCGGGGAGGCGGAACTCAAAATTTTTATGCAATTGCGATTTTTAGTCAAATTATCCAACTTTGAAGGCTCATATCTCGAGATAGGTTGTACTTGGGGAAAAACTGTTTATAGGGTCTGAAAGATAATTAATAGAAGATTCAAAAACGGTAATCACATTTTGAAAAGCTCAAAGTTGAACTTTGGTAGTGAAAGCTCAACTTTCATGATAAGAACAAACGTTAAAGCTACTATTGAAAAATATGAAAAAATTGCAGTGAGTAGACCTTTTCACTCTTTTTTCAACCAAAAATTTTTCAAGATGGGATCTCAAGACCCCTGGGGGTACAAGGGTCCACAATTTTGACCAAAATTCAAAAAAATCGAAAAAGCAAAGTAACACATCGATTACTACTAATTCGAAGGCCTTGATTTCGAATATTTTCATTTGACCCCCCCCCCCCCCCTCGAACCTCTAATTAGCCTTCTTGATAGGGTCAAAATTCAAAAAAACGAAAAATAATGTGAGACCTGTCGTTTGTTAGGTATTTGAGGGCGCTGAGTTCGAAAATTTGCTTATTTTTTGGATTTGGCGCTTTTGTGCCCCTCTAGCCTCCCAATTTTGGGAAAAACTATGTTGAGAAACGAAAATATCGTGTGGCATATCGATTTAAACCAATTTGAGGGCGTAGAATTCGAATATCGACTTACTTTTTGATCCGACTCCCTCCCCGTACTGCAACTGACCCCTTTCTCCACTCTTATGTGATCAATACGGAATTTAATTTTTAGAAAATACGGGGAGAGAGGCGGATCAAAAAGTAAGTTGATATTCGAATTTTACGCCCTCAAATTAGTTAGAATCGATATGCCACACAATATTTTTGTTTCTCAACATAGTTTTCCCCAAAATTGGGAGGCTAGAGAGGCACAAAAGGGGCAAACCCAAAAAATAAGCAAATTTTCGAACTCAGGGCCGTCAAATACCTAACAAACGACAGGTCACACATTATTTTTCATTTTTTTGAATTTTGACCCTATCAAGGAGGCTAATAGGAGTTTTCAGGGGGGAGTCGAATGAAAAAACTGAGTACATATTCGAAATCAACGCCTCCGAATTGGTAGTAATCGATGTGTTACTTTACTTTTTTGATTTTTTTGAATTTTGGTCAAAATTGTGGACCCTTGTACCCCCCAGAGGTCTTGAGATCCCATCTTGAAAAATTTTTGGTTGAAAAAAGGGTGAAAAGATCTACTCACTGTAATTTTTTCAGATTTTTCGATGGTAGCTTTACCTTTTGTTCATATCATGAAAATTGAGCTTTCACTACCAAAGTTCAACTTTCAGCTTTTCAAAATGTGATTACCGTTTTTGAATCTTTTATTAATTATCTTTCAGATCCCGCGAACAGTTTTTCCCCAAATACAATCTATCTCGAGATATGAGCCTTCAAATTTGGGTAATTTGGCAAAAAATCGCAATTGCATAAAAATTTCGAGGTCCGCCTCCCCGCCTCCTTGAGGGTTAGAAAACAAATTATTGTGGTTTTATGAATAGGCCACCAAGGGAAACTCGTAAATAAAATTTGAGCGAATTCGGAAGACCCGACTTCATTTTTGGTCTGTTTTAGTATGGAATAGCCCTTACAGAATTTGAAGTGTTTTTCATGAAATTCCTAGGCCCTTTTTCAAACCAAAATGTAACAAAATTTACCTCTTTTTTTCGCTCAAAAGACGAATAAAAATAGTAGACAGTGACATATGCAACAGAATTCAATGATTATTGATTAGGTATCTTATTGAATCATAGATTTTGATATTCTAATTTCGTCTGGCACCCAATATGCTTACGTAGATATGCTCAAACTCAAACTTATGGAATAAATATGGTTTGGTTTAGCCGGACTAATCCATCAGTATACGATATAGTCGAAGTACACAGAGAGAGAAGTAATTAGCCAAAATGATTAATTCTTTAAACACGTTTTATTTTTATATTTCTCGTATTTTCGATAATTTCAAACCAACACCACTCGAACAGAATTGGCAGACGAACAAGAAACGTGTACGTGCCTGTTCGAGATAAATCGCGCAATCGTATACGTATGTAAACGATTTACTCATGTTACTCATGTTGTCAATTTCCGCTGTTTTAAGTGCGATTCATCGTAATTGTTATGCGAATTATACCCGTCCGCGTCCATCGAGGGCTATCCGAGACATCGGCGTGGTTTGGCAGCTGCCCGGTAACCAGGTAGCTTAAAAGTACATGCATCGGTGTTGGTGGTATTTACATTTGCCAAAATTATGCCGAAGGAATTTCGACTTCGTTGGTGTCTGTGGCAGTGTCGCGAACTGAGTAACGACCATAAACACGTTACGTGATTTTATCTTAATATACGGCTAATAAACGCGTAAATTATGTTTTCAATTCGAGCCCAGTTTATACTTCATACTTTCTATCGGTTTGGTAATTGGCGTGAGGAGGAACGAAGAGAGGATCGGCGTGACCCTGTAATCACCTCGGATGCGAACTCGAAATTTTTCGTATTTGAATTTGAAGTCGATTGGCTCTCGAATTACGAAATTTTATCAAAATTTTACTCTTATCGGTAGGAGCAGCGTGTATTTGAGAGCTCGATTTATTTATGAGTAGGTATACGGTATAGTTCAAATTCCACTTTGAGTAGATTTTTATACGTCATCGGTAAAAAACAAATTTTGAAGAGATCGGAGACTGAGATTGAATAAAAGCGATTGAGTATTTTTTTTGAGCAACGAATACCTACAATATCAAATCAAAACATACTGATAACTTTGTCAATTTCAAGTCTTGCCTATTTTCTTTTAATTTTTCTGACTTACTAGTTACGTTCTTCATTGGAATACAAATTAAGATTGAAAAAGATGGGCGTAAAATTACTCTGGTGAAGGTGATCATGATCAATTTCAAATTCTAAAAAATTATGTGTAATGAGTATCTATAATATGAAATATCAAACGATAAGACTTTTTTTCGTAAAATAGTAAAAAATTTAATGATTTAACGCGTTTGAAAAAAAGAATTGAGATTAGGTACCCTTGTAATATTTTGGGAGTGGTTGTGAAGGGAAGAAAGGGTGGTGAAGGTATAAGAAGAGATTATTCGAAAAACTATCTACGAACTGCTACGTACCTATTATTTCTTTCAGGAAACGAGGCATTTCTAATCGATTATGACGTTTTTTTTTTAATTCTGATTGAAAAGCATAACTTTTTCATGCCTTTTTTCAATTATTTTTTGTGAAAACTTTTCGTCAAAAGTTGTAATTTTTGAACATGAATGTATTATTGATTGGGAAAAGGGGTTATTCTTAAAATTTTATCACTATGTTGAATATTCAAACAAAAAAAACCAGTGTCGAAATTTTTTGTTCAAGTTTAGAATATTTTCTTACATTTCACGAAAAAATAATCAAATTATATTCCAAGTCTTGAATTTTTTTGATAATCTGGACTTTTTTTTAAAAATTGAGAGATTTGAAAAAAAAAACCACTTATAATTTTATGATACAAAGACATTTCGTGAAAACTTTAGAAAGATATTTTATGAGGTTACATTTTCCCCTTTTTGACAAAAAATTATTACATCGTAGTTTCTTTCAAATTCCATTTTTCAAAAATCTTCATGAAATTTGAAATTTTCTTGATGAATTCACATTTTTAAAATTAATTTTCCAACGAATTTTAATAATTCAATGGCCCGTGTACAAATGTTTACCCTAAAATAAAATTTGGCCAAAAATAATTGAATTTTAAAGATCATTAAATGAGTCACAGTTCTTGATTTCGACGTTGAAAGTGATAAGAATTTTTCGAAAATTAGTAAAACGAGTGGTCTTTTTATAAGGAATTTTTTGGTTTCAACATTCATGGACACCCCCCTCCCCTCCCTCCACACAGTAGTAAACAAATCATACATCGTAAAAAACTCAAATGGAAAGGGGGTCTTGATAGTACAATAGTACAAGTTAAGACAGTTCTTAAGAGACAAAAATTTTTGAAATCGGTGCAGCAGTTGTCAAAGTATCACCTACTCACAATTTCTTTCAAAATGATGAGAAATTGCTCCTTTTTAAAATAATTATTTCCTATTTTCCTACCCACTGCAAGGTCGAGAAAAAATATGAAGAACAAAAAATTATGAATTTTTAATCCCCTACAACTTTGGTTTCAGACTTTTTTTTGTATCTTTAATTTCGCTAATCTTTTTCACACGGGTGTCCCAAAAACTGTTGGAGTCACTTCGATATTTCCATTCAATAAAAAACTACGACATAGTTTAGGACATTTTAAACACAATATAATATATAGTTTTTTTATCGGGAAAATTCTGGAAATTCTTGAAATGGCGAAAGATTTTCCATGTCTGACGAGACTTGAAATCGACTAAACCAAAATATAAATTGAATTCTGAGCCAAAAAATTTTATGTTTTTCATTTCATTCTTTTTAGGAGAAACGGGCTATTTTTTATGGCCATTGTCATCTTTTCATAATTCTATCAGGTTTTACATAAAAAACACGAAGAACTTTTTGTCAATCATGTCCTCCAGTACTTTTATCAAAATTATAATTTTTTATGTTTTTTTTTCTGGCTTTTATGAAATTTAAACAGCAATTAGGTACATATTTTTCTTCAAATTGCAGCTTTCTAGATTTTTTTTTGGTTTTTGATTCAAAATCATTCTTGACTCGAAGTTATAAAGAAATCCGAGGATTCTCGACAAAATTGTGATTACTTATAACCTTTTCCAGACATTTTTTACGAATTGAAAATTTTTCTAACACGAAAAGTATCCCAACTCAAAGTAAAATTTTCAGCCAAAACCAAAATTAATCGAAATTACATCATAAAAAACCCCATTTCCACAATTTTAGGTTCTGAAGTTCAATCCTCGAATATTGGCAAATTTTTGAAATTTCAAAATTACCCATCGCCCTGCTAAGTATATAAAAATTTAATCTAATCAACGAAAAAAGCTGAAATTCAGTATATACCCTATTTTCGACCTGCCAACACGATTCAAAGTGGTTTTGAGACGTTTTGGAGCCACCAGAAAATTTTGGAATTTTTTAATGCCGGAGAAAGGGGGAGGGGGAGGTTCATTGAGTGGTTAAGGCCTTAATTTTTCGAAATTGGGTTGTTGGCCCTTTTTTGGTGTCATTTTATATGTAATTGAAGCCCGCTGAGTTGAAAAATGTCTTTAGAGATGACCCTCAAACTTGAGTTTTCAAATTCAGTTTTTCGTATTTTTTCTCAGAAATGTTCAAAAATTGCATTTTTTTTCAACATGGCACAACCTGCCTGTCCCTCCTATGGGATTTGGTGATGACCTCCCAAGCTCAAAAAATTCCTTATAGTGTTCTAATTCACCATACCAAATTTCATTCCTCAATCATAATTTGCCACTCATGGCCAAAAAAAACACATTTCTCGCCTCTGGGCTACCAAAATAAAATCAATTTTGGGGAGGGGTGAACCCTAGAGGTGAGGAAAGGGGGGACTGCGATGAACTTTATAGATGCGAAATTTTATTCTAAATACGTTTTGTTATTACACATTTCGCGCCATATTTGATATTTTTCATAATAAATGGGAATAACGTGATTTTGAGTAATTCTGTGAGTACATTTTTGAAATTTGGGGCGAAAGGGTGGCTCTACAGCGAATTTTCGTAACAACCAAAAATGTAGAGAAGCTTTCAAGGAAGAACTTTTGCTTGAACATTTTTTTGGTAGAACGGATAGAAAAGGAGATACGCGCATTTTTAAGAAAGGGGGTGGATTTTCGAAAGGGGCAAATTCTTTTTTGCTACCATATTATTCTTTATTCATATTATCAACTTCGTATATGTATGTATCAGTATGATTAAAAAGCATGTTGATTGATAGGTATCTCTTCAAACTTATGTAATGTATACTTGGATGTACCAATTTGACGATTAGGGGGGGGGGGTTGTGGTGGTGGTTCAAGTGGGAATTGGACTTCAAAATCGTTTTCAGAAGGTCTGATTCATATGAAAACGACACCAATATCGGTTATTACTTTATTTATCACAACGACCACATGGGCGGGGGAAGGGGAGGGATAAGGGAGGCCAATGGTGTGGGCCCTTTTTCACAATGTTCTGTGGTCCTCAAAATGAAATATTTTCGTGATGATCGACATTGGTAACTAGTTTCCCAATTACTTGTGCTGGAGGTAATTTAGGTGAATTTTGAGTATTTCACCACGCGGGGGGTTAGTTTTTATTTTTTTTGACAATGTTCCACATGTTCAAAATTTTCAAAATTTTTATGGTATACTTATGGGTAAACAACACTTCTTTTGAGGAAAAAAATTCCATTGCCCCTTTGACCCTTCATCCCAAAAGAAGGGTTCAAAATTTTAAAAAGGGCATAACTTGGGGGGAAAGTGCTCAAAAATTTCGAAAAATTTTTTTTTAGGTTCTCTTAACCTTCTAGAAGCTATTTAAAAAAACGCAAAATTTTTATTTGCATTTGGTGAAAAATGAAAAAATTATGAATAAAAACACATATTTTAGCCCCCCCCCCCAAATACTTGAGCTAGGGGTCCAAAAATGGTGTCAAACTCAATTGCCAGATTAGGGGAACATTTTAGGGTAGGAACGGTCAAAATCGGTTTCCAAGGCCAAAACCCTATACTTGACCGGCTATACTCTTTATTAATCTAGGTAGGTATATTATACATTTTTTTATATGTAATAAATTTCACCAATTATCGCGATAAATATTATTATTTTTAGAATAAATTTTTCCAACTTTGTGAATGTAGTCCCGTTATTTTTTGGATAAAATTTATCACGTTTTTTCAGTATGACCGACCACTTCATCTGAATTTTTGGGCCGCCTACAGCGGCGGAATTCTCAATTCGCCTCCGGCAATAAGCCGAAAAAACACGACGAGTACCTAAACATCTCGTAGACGAATTTCTAATCAAGGTTTTCGGTCGATTTCAGCATCAGACGACCTACCAAGAGGGCGCCTCTTTGAGAAAAAAAATGTGCATGAGCATGAATGCAAATAAACCGGTAAACATTCGAAGCTAATTTACCGACGCATTAAATTTAAGAAGTATCCTTTTTGAAATCCAACATCTCTACCGAACAATTGTTTCGTAATAAGTAAACTCGCCGATAAACCGTTTTTATCGAATGGTTTCGCCGGGGAAACAATCAAAAAGTAAAACAATAGTCGACCTTGTAGTTTTTTTTTTGTAATCTGCATAAAAGCAAACGCAAATAAGCTCTATTCTATGTATGTTTAAAGAAAAAAAATAATCAGTCTGATCATGACAATTGTAAGTTTACTTACCATAATAATATCAGTTATGTAAACAATAATGGCATGATTATTAGTCACTAATATATGAGTACCCATCGAATCGAAGTTTACAATGGTCGGTTTGCTTATCTATATTACACGATTTATCTGCTTGAAATAATGTGTCCAGTTTTACCAGCGTACGAGCAACGTACGAGATGAAAAATTATACGAAAATTTATAATTTGGATATTGATGGACCTTTGGCTCGACTCGAAATGACGAAAGTTTTATTTATTTAAAAAATCATTCGCTCGAAACGTGCTCGTGAGAGAAAAAATCACACAAATCGTAGTTTTTATCTTGAGCAAACATTTCGCAGCTTTTACGATTCGCTCGCAAGATCTCCGCATCACGAGGACTCACGAGGTTTGATTTATTCGCGTAATACATGAAAATCTATCATTTTTTTATATTTACTCAATTTTTCTAATCAACTTTCGTGTAAATGGATAAGCAGGAACACGTAGCTTATTTTTAACGATCTTATTTTCTCGCTTCGATGATAATTTTTTTTAATAAAACGACGCAATTCGTCGTATTTTAATCGACGATTGCAAAAGTCTTCTTTTCTCGTTCGCGTATTTTTCCAACTCGAGTTGAAAAACGAGAAAATTCAAACGCAATTTCTTCGCGTTCGTTATCAATACGTCGCGATGACGACAAATTGTGATCCATGTAAGTTCTTATCAGGCTGGAATTAAACTTCGTGTTAAATTGGCAAATGTGATAATGAGATGCTATTAACGTGTAGATATGTTACGCAATAATTGATACGTTATCGGATTCTCGAGAGAATTTTAAATGAGAATTTTCAAATCGAAATAAAATTCATCTTTGTCCTCATTATTACGTGGTTCGAAAATTACTTTTTTTTCAGAACCCTGCGATCCTGCGAGAGCTCTGAAGTAATCGAATAATTTTACGAAATTAGTGAAATTTCTAATGGGAATATTTTTTAATTTGAACGAGTAAGATTGTCTATAATTTCGATATACGAGGTGTGCTTCTGGGATAGAAAAATTGATGGGGTCGAGGCGAAATGACCACTGTGAATTTTTTAACTGGAATAATGCATGACTGATTTTAAAAAAAAAAGTATTTTCGAAGTCATTCGGGGACATTTTTTTGCATATTTTGATAGGAAATGATCTCCAGAGGCAGAAATATGCGTTGCATTTCCCACGAGCACTGGTGTAATGTAATTTTGTGACGTTTCGAATAATATTTATCACTGATTTAGGTCACTTTTTGAATAAAAATTGCTCTGGGAACGTTACACGAAACTTTAGATAATTATAATTAAAAAATTCATTTTTTTTCAGTTGATGGGATAATTTCGTCCTTGAAAATGCCAAGCTTTTGAAAATCTCTGGTACAATAACAAGCGGTGAATTTTAAAAATTGTGTATGATAAGCACAAATTCATGGGAAAATATTTTTCAAGCGTTCTCTCAATTATAAATCGGTGAAAATTATCGGAAATCACCGAGAAACAGTTAGAATTGCAGCACAGAAGAAAATCAGTGAAAATTCACTGAAAAGTCGGTAAAATTTATGAGATTTGCTGAAAAATCAGTGAAAATCTTTGAAAAATCGGTGAAAAGTCGCTGAAAATCAGTGAATATTGCTGATTTTTCCCGTGCTGCAATTCTGGCTAATTACACAAGTCAACAAGATTTTTGTGTTTGGGTTCCGATTGCGAAATTTAGGTTGCTTTTAAGTATCTAATGAAAGGAAAAATAATTTTTTTGTCCAAAATTTGCTTTGGAGTAAAGTTGAACATTAGTTGAGGCAATTGAGAAAAAAAAGAGAAATGAAGCAATTTTTGGCTGTCAAAAGTGTTACAGAAAAAAATTGTGGAAGGTGACTAACCTTTAGGAGTTACCACGACTTCCCACAATTTTTCGCTGTGTTTTGACAGCCAAAAATTGCTTTATTTCTCTTTTTTTCTCAATTGCCTTAACTAATGTTCAACTTTACTCGAAAATATTTCGAAAACTACGCCTCCCGGAAAAATCTGAATGCACCTATCCGATAGGAAATTTAATTTTCTACAACTTTTGTCATGATCATTATGGTCGCAGAACGCTTAGATTTCTCAGAAATCTCACTTTTCGGTGAGCAAGGCGAAAAAATGCGATTTTTTCACATAATTTATGAAAGTTTTAACCGTAACTTTTTTTAAAAAAAGAGATAGAGGTCTGCGGGTTGCGGCATTCGATTCAGCGTAAAATTTTCTATAAGATTGGATCAAAAAAAAAAATTCTTTATTTTTTTCAAATTTTTCTCAAAGGGTATGGACGGATAAGGGGTGAATTTGGCCTCCGGCGCTTTTGGGCTCCTAAACACCTCAAGTTGTGTATATTGACTAGAAATAATTTTTCACAAAATTTTGGACCCCTACCCCCCTCTCATTCGGAGCTATTACCATTTTATTGCATAATTTTCAAGAATTTTTAATTTCAACGGAAGTGAAGGAAATTTTCTGTTCTTTGGCAAAAGGTTACGTCTGGTAGAGGTGTATTCATGATAATTTTTTCAACAATTTTGGTACACTCCTTCACGTTTTTTCGGTCATTTGAAGTTTTAAATCGTAAAAAATACCATATAAGCGAAGAGCGACCACCCTGGAAAAATTCCTAAAAAATACGTTTTTTTATGTAGAATTTTACTATGTATTTGGTTTTGGCGATTTCTTTGAACTAAGGGCCGTAAATCGCGAAAAACCGTACAGAAATGTTGTAATTTTAGCAGATTTTTCAAATTTTGAGCGCTTTATACAGAAAGAAATAACGAAATAAGGAAACCAATTTCAAATTCGTGTTCAGCAGGTCAAAATACCCCGGTAAACATCCTTTTCGTAATAGTTTTGATTAAAATTTCAAAATTCACCTTTTTCACTGATTTTTAATGAAAAAAAAGTGGATTTCGAGACTTCGAGTAAAACAATCGCGAAAAACGTATTTTTCGGGGTATTTTGACCTGCTGAACACGAATATGGATTTGGTTTTTTCATTTCGTCATTTTCTCATGTGTACTACCTCTCGCTTCATCCCCAAGCCCCCATTCACACCCTTTCCTCTAATTTATGTATATTTCAACGTCTTCGCCGAAATCCATCTGCTAAGACGTATTAGAGTTGAGAGTTTTTCAGATAGGGTTTCATTTTTGCCACTTTTTTAATACGTTGATTTTATGGTAGTCCTAGAGTTGAAATCCTCCCATTTAAATTTCCAACTTCTTAATACTATTAATAGTGATGTTATTGGTCTTAAATACGATTATATTTTTGGAAAAAAGGTGTTCTATTCAATAATGAATTAATTTTGTACAGCGCAACAACGAGATGCAAAACGACAATTAGGAATAATTGAAAAAAAACCAAGCATCTTCGATGCCCCGCTCCTGTTTTCGTGAAACTTTTTTCAATCTCGAATTGCTATGTTGATTCTTGTGGAAAAATTTCAAAAAAATATTGTTCGAGATCTGGGCGCGCAATATTGTAACTCATTGGCACGATTTAATGTCAAAGACATGGAGGATACGTGGAAAATAAATTCACCATCACTCCTCTTGGACGGTTTCTGTTGCTGAATGTGACTCAAAAAATTTGAAATGGAAAGATTTTGTTTTCCGACTAACTTTGGGTCGTAGAATACGAATATGACATTAATTATTGTGTATAATAATTTTCTTGTTCGAGAGACCCGATTCAAACTTGAAAATGAGTACGTTTTAGGGGAAAATGACGAAATGAAAAAAAAAATCCATATTCGTGTTCAGCAGGTCAAAATACCCCGAAAAATATGTTTTTCGCGATCGTTTTACTCGAAGTCTCGAAATTCACTTTTTTTTTCATTAAAAATCAGTGAGAAAGGTGAATTTTGAAATTTTAATCAAAACTATTACGAAAAGGGTGTTTACCGGGGTATTTTGGCCTGCTGAACACGAATTTGAAATTGGTTTCCTTATTTGGTTATTTCTTTCTGTATAAAGCGCTCAAAATTTGAAAGATCTGCTAAAATTACAACATTTCTGTACGGTTTTTCGCGATTTTCGGCCCTTAGTTCAAAGAAATCGCCAAAACCAAATACATAGTAAAATTCTACATAAAAAAACGTATTTTTTAGTATAAAACACCCAAAAAATTTGACCCATAAAATGGTCATTTTTGGCCGAAAAAAATTTTCTTGTAATTTATATTTCAAAGTACGTAATTATACACGTCTTGTCAGATTTTCACTTCATTTCATCTCTTTTTCGCGATTTTTGTAATTTCAAGTCCAAATAAGTACAGCGCAAGGCTTGAAATTGAATATCTCACTTTATTTTCCATGCGAAATTAATTGTTGACTCAAAACTGAATTTTCAAAATTTGAGTGCTTTGACCATACAAATGGAGTTCACTGAAGTAGTTTGAGGCGCTGAACATAAATCTGTTGCAAATTTTTTCGTATGACAATTTCGTATGGAAAATAAAGTGAGGTATTCAATTTCAAGCCTTGCGCGCGCTGTACTTATTTGGACTTTAAAGAACTTTTGACCTCATATTCATGATCAGGAGGGACGATTCATATGAAAACGACACCAATATTGCTTATGTATCATTGGTCCCAAAAATGGGGTGGGGGTGGGGGAGGGGTTGCGCAACTGCAGCTGAAATGAGCCTCAATTAATTTTTCAATTCTTAGCCACTATTTTTCAGTTTCCTCAGTAATCGGAGTGCATTTGAATTTTGTACATCGGCCATCTGCTGTTCTCATAATTTGCCTTTTGACCTCGAGTTGAAGCTACTTTTGGCCATTTTTGACCAAGGCGCCGCGCCGGTGAGATAAAATTTTGAAAAAAATATATGTTATTCTTGGGTCAAATATACATCTAAAAACAATTTTTTGAAAAGTGTACCTCGCCGACTTCATAGGTAAGGAGGGCACTCAAATTTTGACTCAGAGTTCTGAGGAGGGAGAAATGGTGGGGGGGGAGCTGTCAATTTTTTCATAAAAAGCCTTTGTATATACCAACAATTTGGTTCAAGTTTCAAAAAAATCAGTTGAGTAGATCCGGAGAAAAAAATTCGAGACTGGTTTTGAGTTATGAGTGAATTACTCAAGACTCACTCGCGATACAGGTCTGAAACTTGGGGAATGAAAGTACCTTGATGGTACCTACCCACCACCTAAGCGGCTTTGGTGTCGCGCCCGGAGGCCGATTCACTATACTTATCCGGGAATGCCCTATGACAATATTTTCCTTCAAAAGGTGAAAAGGTTGGAGTAAAGATTGGGAGATAAGACTTGGAAAATTTCAATTTTGCAATTTTCCGAGTGATATATTGAAAACATGGATTTCGTTATATTACTCAAATAAATTGTAAAATCGAAAATTTTTCAGACTCATCGCTTCTCCAATCTTAACCCTTCATCCCTAAGAGAAAAATATTGCCAAATTCGTATTCTACGCCCTCGAAAGTATTGATTTCGATATATCACTCGAAAAATTAAAATTTTCCTATACTCTCACCACCCTCTTCTACCCCTCCCCTGCCCAACCCTTCATTCCTAATGGAAAAATATGGATGAATTCGTATTCTACGCCCTCGAAAACATAGATTGTGATATATCACTCAAAAAATTGCTAAATTTCAAATTTTCTATGTTTTACTAGCCTTTTTTTCTTAAATTTTGAATTTTGAGTCTCCAGCCTTCAGGGGGTGGAGAAAAAATTCGTAAAATGTGTCCCAAAAATTCTATAAAATTGTAATAAACAAGAAAATCAAAAAAAAAATAGTCAATTTACATAATTAAAACTGAGAAAAAAAATTTTCCCACTTCATGCTTAAATAACCTTACCACGTTTTGTACCTCATATTCAACCCGGCATGGTGACGCGCTCCTCTAAATTTTTTTTGAATTTTCAACGTCTGCCGAGAGATTCCGATCAATTTTTATATTGTAAGTACGTAAATTAGAATTTTTTCAAAATTTTAAATCTCGTTCTCAATTCAATCTTTACACTCATTTTTTATCCCTTTTTCGCTCAAATTAGGACTCAAGATGACAATACCTCATAATTATTTCAAAAAAAAAAATCAAAAATACCCTCGGCCTTTATTTACCCTCAAAGCACAACCTTCTCATCTCACAGCTTCGATCACGTTACAAATGAATTAAAAAAAATTCATTCACGTGTTTAACCCTGCCCTCTATTCTCTATTCTATCAATAATCCACACCGTCTTACTTCTTACCCCCTGGAAGCACCGGTTGCATCATTACAGGAGCTCCAATTCCAGCAGCAGTAGCCGGCTGTTTTTCAATTTATTTACACGCTGTGTAGTTTTTCATACTCGTATTTTTTTACCTCTTTTGAGTTACAATAAGCTTTTATGTAGTACAGGGGTATACCACAGCCCCCTTCTTTTTTTGGACATCTGTTGTAAAATTAATTGATAGTTTGAAGTACATTACTGATTTTAATGGTTTAGCAATTCAACGATGGTCGATGATGGTCGCACGATCGTGACACATACTTATAATGATCTCGAGATAGAAAAAAAGCTCGAAGCGAATGACACGGTTAATTTGGAAATCATCTAAATTCAATGCAGTAAACCCCATAGAATTCTTGATACGTGTATAAGGCGAGACTCCAAAGCAGGTAATTTTCAACCCCCTTTTTTCCAACAATTTGCAAAGTACGGTCGAAATGGAAACTACTTCGGAGAGCTTTTATAGTATTTTCAAAGCAGAATCCCAAAGATACTGCGAGCAAAGTACGTCGAAAACGCTTGGCATTCTCGTCGTAAAATTCACGCTTCGGATTTGATAGTTTTTATACGACGAGAGGAAGCTCGCGTGTCGAGTGTTCTCTCGCGATTCGTGTCCCATAATAAGAGCTCCGAGAAGATAAAACCAGACGAATAAATTTCCTTATCGACGTTTTGTTTACGTTTCGTTGATGACCAGTTCGCGTAATTACTCGAATATGTGAAAGGTAGCCGAGTAACAGAATAAATCATTTTTGCAACTAGGCTTTGTTCTTGAAACGGGAAATTAAAATTTTGCGTAATGGAATTTTTGTAAACAAGCTTCGAGTATTTTTGGTCGAATAAGTAAAACTGAGACGGAAAAAGGTTATTTTCGAATACCGATTAGTGTTATGAAACAAAAAAACCAGGGTCCAGATGGTTTTATTATAATTGTACGACAATTCGGGCAGATTTTTTCAAGTTTATTAGGCATGCATTAGTGCAACCTGTTCGAAAAATTACTCCACTGGTGCATTAAGGTAGAGCTGAAAAATATCCTGGATTTCGACAAAAATTGGCGAGATGATTTATGAGAATTGACAGTTTTTTTTTTCAATTTATTAAAAACTCATTAGCTCGACCTGTTCGAAAAATTACTTCGCTGAGCGAGAGCGCTTAAAATTTTAAATCGATCCAAACCACGGATTAAGGTGGAGTGGGGGAAAAACGGATCTTGGAATTTGAAGAAAATTAATGAGATGATTTATGAGATTTCTGACAGATATTTTTAATGCAAAACCAAAACATGCATTAAGGTGGAGTAAAAAAAACATATCCTGGATTTCGACCAAAATTAGTGAGATGATTTATGAGAATACAGACAGGTTTTTTTCAAATTTATAAGACATGCATTTGTGCAACCTGTTCTAAAAATTACTTCGCTGAGTAAGAATTAAGGTAGAGCAAAAAAAAAACATTTCTTGATTTTGACAAAAATTGGTGAAATGATTTATTTTAATACATAAAAAAATGTGAGCTCCCAGCTCAAAGGAAGCCAGAGCTGGACGACTCAAAGTAAGGCAATTATTGAAAAAAAAAATGGAGTTTTCCACTTTTAGGCTATCACTCTAAAAAGTCGCGATTTTAGTTTCTACATTTTCATGAACCATTAACCTTAACCTTGGATACCTTTTTTGCCCTATACCAAACACTTGAAAATTTGCAGATTGCAATGAGGAATTTTTGATTTTTACCAAATTCGAATCGCTTATTCAAAAAATCTCAAAATCGAGTCAAAATTTTTTTACCTAAGATTAAATTTCCACGGAATATGCATCAGGTACGAAAATTAAAAATGGTGCGAAGTACTGAATCCTTCCTATTCGACTCATGCAAATCTTAAATTACCATACAACTCGATTTTTTTCTAAATCCATATTATTTTCAAATTTTTTTCAAATCCAATGGAACTTATTCTCAAATCTGTAATTTCTTCCTGAAAATTTTTTCTCAAGTCTAAAATTTTTTCGAATTTGGTATTTTCTCCCAAGATACTTACATATTTTTCAGCCCTGAAATATGGTTTTCTCGATATATTTCAACACTAGAATTTTTTCTCAATTTTTTCGACTCCTACAATTTTTTCTCAAAATTTTAATTTTTCAACTCCAATAAACTTTTTCAACTCTAAAATTTCTTCCTCAATTTATCAAAATTATTCCATTTACTAAAATTTATTTCGGCCCTAAAAGTTTTACATTTACTGACATTTTTTCTCAACTTTGACCTTAAAACTTTTTAAAAAATTGAAATTCTCTTGAAATTTTTCCGTTTCGAGTTTCTCAACATTTTCATTTTTCAACTCAAATAGAATTGGTTACTCAAATATCAACTCTAAAATTCCATTCTTTGATTTTAAAATTTCTTTAAATTCGTTTTAATTTTTCCGGGTATCTCAAAATTTTTCCAACCCCCCAATTTTTTATTCTAAAAATTTTATAGTAGGAAAATATACCTATATTTTAAGAAAAAAATTAGAATAAAAAAAACAAAATACCGAAATTCAAAATAATTTTTGAGTCGAAATTTTAGAGCTGAGAAAATTTTTTTCAGAGTCGAAGTTGAAATTTCCGTTGGAAATTGTTTTTTCAATGTTATTGACGAAAAAAATTTGATGAAAATTTTAAATGTGAAAACAATTTATGAAAAAGAAATTTCAGAATTAAGAAAAAATTTTAACAGCTTAAAATTATCTTGAGAAAAAATACCAGACTCAAAAAAATTGTGAGAAAAATTTTAGACCTGAGAAAACGTTTTTAGGAATTTTCAGGGTGGATTTGATTTAATCTAGTCGAAAAATATACTAGGAAAAAAATTTTAAAGTTGAAGGACTGGAGTTTAAAAAAATTCTGGGAAAATAAAAAAACTTTCTATTGAAGTAGAAAAAATCTTGAAAATAGAATAGATTTCGAAAAAAATCGAGTTGTAAGGTAATTGAAGACTCGCATGAGTGAAACAGGAAAGATTCCGTCGTTCGCATCGTTTTGGTCATATAGAACGATTTCAAATGAAATTTTTCAAATAACAGTGTTGCCAACTGCATTTTAATTCACGCAATTTTTTAAAAATTCCAGTAGACTGCACATTAGAGTGGAGTGAAAAAAAATATATCTTGGATTTTGACCAAATTTGGTGGGGTGGTTTACTTTGAGTGGAAGACCTCCCAAAAAAAATTTTATCCCACCGGGGTCAAGGGGAGGGGAGCAGGAGGAGCTCAAAGTGCACCTCCTCTTGAGAAAAACACTGTTTTTTGTATTTTAGTCAATCAAAATTGTGTTTGAAGCCTTCGTAGCACTTAAGAGATGCGATTTCAGTTTCAGCATCGCCCTAAACCATTGCCATCCTTCTCCGATCAAAACTCAGACCACTACCAGGGGTTTGAAAAGTTGCAGATTGCAATATTCCAATGGTACGAAATTTTCACTAAGCTGGAATGATTTTTTTTCATCAAGTAATTGAACAAAAAAATTTTCAACCAATGAAGGTGAATATTGAAAAAAAATTGAAAATTTTATACTTTTCCATTTAGTCAGGTCTCAATCGTACATCCGCGCGCTATTCCTGTTAAAATTGATTTTATGATTGATTCTTGTTCTGAACACTAAAACAAAGAAATTAAGCCCGTATGCCTTTTTTCTCCCCTCTCCCTTTCTCCAGGGGCCACCCCCCAACATTTCAAACGCGTGTATCGCCTTATCTATGGGTTGCAATGAAAAAATTTTCAAACAAAAGTTGTTCTACAGCACCTAATGTACATTTTCATTTCTCATCAAAATCCATTTTGGAGCAACTCCTGTCCCCCAAATTTAGAAACAAAATAATAATGTTTTTGAGAAAAACTCAAAATCACGTTTTCTTCATTTTAAATAAAAAGTTTCGGAGATAGGACAAAATTTGTAATTACAAAAAGTGTTCAAAATTGAATTTCCTTTCCAATAAGCTCTATCACGACCATTTTCACCAACTTTTCCCAACAGAGTGGACCTCTCCCCCATTCCTCCTCGTTTTTACAAAAGTTGGACCCACGAACAAAATTTGCTCCAAAATGAATTCCGATAGTAAATGAAATTATGCATTGATATTGAAAAACAAAAATCGTTCAATTTTTTTTCGTGGGTCCAACTTTTGAGATAGGGGGGGGGGGAGAAATCCACCCTGTCGGGAAAAGTTGTCGAAAATTGCCGTGATAAAGCTCATTGGAAATAAAATTCAATTCTGAATACCTTTTGTGGTTACAAATTTTGCCGTATCTCTGAAACTTTTCGCTTAAAATGAAGAAAATGTGATTTTGAAGTTTTCTGAAAACTGTTTTATTTTCAAATTTGGGAGGCAGGAGTTGCTTCAAAATGGATTTTGATGAGAAATGAAAATGTACATTAGGTGCTGAGGAACAACTTTTGTTTGAAAATTTTTTCATTACAACCCATAGATAAGTCGATACGCGCGTTTGAATTGTTGGGGGGTGGACCCTGGGGAAAGGGAGAGGGAACAAAAAGGGCATACGAGCCTAATTTCTTTGTTTTAGAGTCCAGAACAAAAATCAATCATAAAAGAGAGGGAGGGTGGAGTTATTTTAGGTACATAATGTGTATATGAATTGTTTGAAAAAAAGGGGTAATTTTTACGAGATCAATTATTTAAGTGCTTAAAAATTACTACTCGTTTGAAAAATTATCCAAATGAAGGGAAAGGGAGGTCGTGTATGAAAAATTGTTACATAAATATCCTCTCGTTAGTGCCTTTCGAGCCAGCTCGATTTTCTTTTTATAAAACTTTATCTTATTCATATCTCAGATAACGACAACCAATTTGAAAATTCGCCTAAGTGAGAAGAGTAACCAGTTCGATATAATTAAATACTTAATTTCGCACGAAAATCGCATGTGTATTTATTTTGTTTTGAGATGAAGCTGTATGTGCGGTAGGGGACGCCGCTCCGCGACGTTTAATTAATACATCCATCGATTAAAATGTATAATACACGGAATCAAGGTTGAATAAACGATAAGACGCGGAAGTAACGTGGTCGTGATGCCGTGCGTCTTCGTCGAAGTGCAAAATTGATTAATTATATTCGATAGCCATATAAGTGTGTATTGTGCAATTGATGATGATACAATTGGATACGATGTGTGTCTGTGTAAACGCCAGTGAGATTAAATACAAGAGTACCGAGCACTATGTACGTGGGTTATGAGACTGTGGCGTTTACGAAGGGCGAATTATCAATGTTTTTTTTTATAATTACATTTGACAATACGATAAAGCGAATAGCACACGTGCAAGTAAATGCTATCAAAGACAGAGAATTATTGGAACGTGCTCTCGATGATTCGTGTAGCTGCGTATTGTGCAAGTAGGTGGACGAAAAAAAATCTTGATAGTATACAGGTGTGCACTGTGCAATTTTTTAATTTACCTGGGTTGATTTTTCATGTTGAGTCGAAGTGGGGTATTTGACTATCATTTATATCGAGTATTTCGAAATTCAATGTGATTTTTGGAAATTGCATCCTAGTTAAATTTTTTGATTTTTGGCAAATTTTTGAAATTCAAAAAATTTTTAGGAAGTAAAAAAAAACAAAATATTTAAAAAAATGTGGAATTTCACCGTTTTACAGACATTTATAGCCATCAGCCTTCAGTGAGATTTTGGTAATCAATTTTTTTAAAGGTTTGTAATTGCTCTGCTACCAACTCAGGTTTATTCAGGATTCAGAGCTGGACAGAACAGGATAAGCATCAAGGGGCCAGTTGATCGATTTTTTTCTCCGTGGAAAACTAACTTTCGAAGATTAATTTGTTTTAAATAAGTATGCAATTTTTTTATGATAGTTTCACTAACAAGAGAGGTATTCCAACTCAAGGTAAAATTTTAAGCCCAAAGAAAAACAAATCGAAAGTACAACATAAAACAGCCCCATATCCAAAATTTCAGGTACTGAACGTTTTTTTTCAAAGGGTATGGCCGGATAAGGGGTGAATTTGACCTCAGGCGAGTTTGGACTCCTTGACTCCTAAACACCTCAAGTGGTGTATATTGACTGGAAAAAAAATTTCACAGAATTTTGGACCCCTACCCCCTCCCCTCCGGAGTTATGGCCATTTTATTGCATTATTTTCAAGAATTTTTAATTTCAACGGAAGTAAAGAAAATTTTCTGTTCTTTGGCACAAAGTTACATCTCGTAGAGGTGTATTTATGATAATTTTTTCAATAATTTTGGTGTACTCCTTCACGTTTTTTCGGCTATTTGAAGTTTTCAATCGTAAGAAACATCACATACGCGAAGAGCGACCACCCTGGAAAATTTACTAAAATATACATTTTTTTATGTAGAATTTTTCTGTTGATTTGTTTTTGGCCATTTCTTTGAACTAAGGGGCCGAAAATTGCAAAAAAAACCGTACAGAAATGTTGTCACTTTAGCAGATTTTTCAAATTTTGAGCGTTTTATGCGGAAAGAAATGATTAGATGAAAAAACTGATTCCGTATTCGTGTTCAGCAGGTTAAAATACCCCGATAAACACCCTTTTCGCGATTGTTTTACTTAAAGTTTCAAAATTCACTTTTTTCACTGATTTATCATGGCGAAAAAAGTGAATTTCGAGGCTTCAAGTAAAACGATCGCGAAAAGGATGTTTATCGAGGTATTTTAACTTGCTGAACACGAATATGGGATTGGTTTTTCATTTGGTAATTTTTTTCCGGAAAATTCGCCATTTTCAAGTTTGAATCAGGAAAGAAAAGGAGTGAATTATTTCCCCCCCCACCCCATAAAAATGATTTTTGTCAAAAAAAAATTGAGGTGTGAAAATAAAATTTTGAACCGAATAATTTATAAGTATAAACCGCGTTCGAGTAAAAAAAAACTTGAATAATTTTATAAGTTGGAAATTTTTCAACATTTAGCCTCTCCCTCCCCCTCCAAACTTCGTTTCTTCCCAATTCAGGTAATTATTCTTGAAAATTTGAACATTTGCACACTCGAATGAAACATAATTTCCACAATGAAGAGAATGCATGAAAAAAAAGAAAATGGGGGGGGGGTGAGAATGTACATCGAAGAAAAACTTGCAATCTTTGCGATTTCTTTTCGAATTTCCTCAGTGATGAAAAAGAAGAGTGGTGGATTAGGAAAGGAATCATAGGCAAGTTCAAAATTTCCCGAAATTTTCTCAAAATGCCCTCTCTCAATCCCTAAAACCTCCGCAAAAAGTACTTAATCAAAAGGATTTTCGTATACGTTTTTCATTTTTTTTTTTGGCCAATATTTTATCCTTCTCTTTTTTCAAAAATTAAACCATCAGGGTGGATTAAACGGAAGGACAAAGTAGACAGTTTGTCTTCTTTTCCTTCTCAACCTCGATAATCACAAAATTGTGTTTTTTAGTTGGAAAAATTAGATGCAAGTCAAAAATTTATGAAAGTGGTGACTTTTTTCAGAAAAAAACTTGCAATTCGAGTCCGAAAATATCTCAAGCCAGAAGATCGAAAAAGATGCCAGCTGGGTCAGAATTTTGCATTTTTTGCCCCTTAAAATAATTTCAATTCCAGTTGATCAAAAAAATGGTGATTTTTCGTACGAATTTTTTGAATTCCAAAAAAAATTCAAATTGATGGCCAGCCCAAAAAAATTGAAAAATTTATGAAAATCCTATTCGTTATCACTTCTATTTTTCTTTGAAGTCAGTTCAGATTTGATCGAATGGGACAAATTTTAGTCTAACTAGAGGTATTTCTTGGAAAAATGGATCATACAAAAAATGAAATAACAAGGCAGGTATCCCAACTCAAAGTAAAATTTTGAGCCCAAACAAAAAAAAATCGAAAGTGCATCATAACAGGACCTCGTTTACAAAATTTCAGGCGCTAGTTTATTTCTCGATTTTTGGCGAATTTTTGAATTTTCAAAATTACCTTCGTCCTGCGAAATATGAAAATTTGATCTAATCAACGAAAATTTGGTGTACCTATACCCTAGTTTCGACCTCCTGAATCGATTGTAAATGGTTTCGAGAAGTTTCGAAGCCACCAGAAAATTTTGGAATTTTCCAGCGCTGGAGAAAAGCCCAGAAAATGGTCCATTTGAACTTCAGCACCTATAATCGCGGATTATCCATATTGGTGACCTATTTGATCGATTAAAACACAATTTTCCAAAATTCGTAAATTTGAGTTCAAATTCGTATTTTTGGGCAGGAAATTTTTCTGGAAAAAATTTAAAAATTCGCCTAATGCGCATGCATTGAGGTAAAAAGTTGAAACTTGGTAGATACCCTATTTTCGACCTTCCGAATCGAATGAAAGAAATTTCAAGACGTTTCGGAGCAATCAGAAAATTTTGACATTTTCCAGCGCTGGAGAGAAGCCCATAAAAATGGCCCATATGCACTTCAGTACCTATAATCGCGGATTATCTATGTATTTGATCTATTAAAACAGAACTTTCTGAAATTCGCAACTTTGAGTTCAAATTTACATTTTTTTGGCAGAAAATCAATTTTTTCCAATAAAATTGTTGGCCAAAAAATATAAATTTGAACTCAAAGTCGCGAATTTCGAAAAATTCCACTTTATTCGATCAAATAGGTCACCAATATTAGTTATCCGCGATTAAAGGTGCTGATGTTCATATGAGCCATTTTTATGGGCTTCTCTCCAGCGCTGGAAAATGCCAAAATTTTCTGATTGCTCCGAAACGTCTTGAAATTGCTTTCATTCGATTCGGAAGGTCGAAAATGGGGTACATGCCAAATTTCAGCTTTTTTCGTTCATTAGATAAAATTTTCATATTTCGGAGGGCAGAGGTAATTTTAAAATTTCAAAAATTCACCAAAAATCGAGAAATGAACTTCAGCGCCTGAAATTTTGGATACGAGGTCCCGTTATAATGTACTTTCGATTTTTTTTTGTTTGGGATCAAAATTTTATTTTGAGTTGGGATACTTCCCTTGTTAGAAAAAATTCCACTGAAAAAATTTCAACTTTTCGTCTCCTCCTCGAGAAATAGGTACGAGAAGAATAAAAATGTTGTAATTTTATGAAATATTTAAAAAATTTCATTTCTCATCATAGGAGAAGAGGGAGGGTGAGGTTTGAATTTTTTTTTCATTAAAAAAGATTTCCTTAAGAGGTGCTGTAATCAGAAATTTTTAAGATGGCCAGTTTTTGATAGAATTTGGCCTCCTTTATCAACTTTTTTAGGAAATATGAGGATTTTAAAACAAAAATAAATTATGGCTTTTTATAAAGGGTCATTCCACGTCAGTTCGTACGCAAAGTGGTAGGGTGGGTCGGCAATTTTTTTCATTTTTTTTATGTGGGTCAACCTCGATGAGAGATGACGAATGCCGCAAACCGCAGCTCTCAAAGTCTTTTTGGAGGGCTGCCACGAGCATTTAAAGTTTTGAGGTAAAGTTGGATAATATGGTAAATTTGGGGCGTGGATAACTCGAAAACCATGATGGGTTGAAAATTGAAACTTTTTCTAATGTGTAGGGCTTTTGAAGAGCTTTTTGACGATTTTTTGAAAATCAGTGTTGCCACTTTTTTAACACGAAAAATTAGCTGTAAAAGTTAAAAAATGACATTTCCCTACGATGTCAATCGTCAAAAATTCTGAAAAAAATCTGTAAAGTACAACTTTACATGCTGATTAATATATAAAAAAATTGAGGTGACGTTATTTCGTATTTTCGAGAAAAAAAATTCCAAAGATTGGAAGAAAATACAATTTTTTTTTCAAAGGTCAAAATTGTGTAAATTGATTTTTTTGTTAAATTTACACCATATTCAAAGGAAAAGTCGGTAAAAGCATTTTAACTCCATTCAACACCCGTTAATATGTGTGAAAATGCAGAGTTATTAAATGTTAACTTCAAAAGTTGAAAAAAAAAAAACATTTTGGTATCAGAATTTCTCATTTGGTTACCCCTGGATCACACCAGCACCACCTGATACCGAAATGTTTTTTTTTCAATTTTTGAAGTCAACATTTAATAACTGCATTTTCACACATATTAACGAGTGTTGAATGGAGTTAGAATGCTTTTACCGACCTTTTTTTTGAATATGTTGTAAAATTAACAAAAAAAACATCAATTTACACAATTTTGACCTTTGAAAAAAAAATTGTATTTTCTTCCAATCTTTGGAATTTTTTTTCTCGAAAATACGAAATAACGTCACCTCAATTTTTTAACATATTAATCAGCATGTAAAGTTGTACTTTACAGATTTTTTTCAGAATTTTTGGCGATTGACATCATAGGGAAATATCATTTTTTAACTTTTACAGCTAATTTTTCGTGTTAAAAAAAGTGGCAACCCTGATTTTCAAAAAATCGTCAAAAAGCTCTTCAAAAGCCCTACACATTAGAAAAAGTTTCAACTGTCAACCCATCATGGGTTTCGAGTTATCCACGCCCCAAATTTACCATATCCAATTTTACCTCAAAACTTTGAATGCTCGTGGCAGCGCTCCAAAAAGACTTTGAGAGCTGCGGTTTGCGGCATTCGTCATCTCTCATCGAAGTTTACCCACATGAAAAAAATGAAAAAAATCGCCGACCCACCCTACCACTTTGCGTACGAACTGACGTGGAATGACCCTAAAACAACTTGAGAAGAATTAAAGAAAATCAGTTTCAAAAAAATACACGCATTTCACATTTATTAATATTTCAGAATGATTAGAGAGCTCTCAAATTTTCAAATTTCTCACCCACCATCGTCTCCGAAAAAAACCATCGAGCTCATTTTTTCAATATTTTACAACTTTACGAATTTTTTATCAAAATTCTATATCGAATCAATAATTCGAATTAATTTCCGATTCCAGGTTAAAATTATCTATTCGTGGTAATATTTTTTTGCCAAATATTTACCAAACCAATAAAAATTTTTTATGAAAAATGACACAATGGAACTTTTGAGGGGAACTTCTAAATTTTTACTTGAGAACTCTGAGCTGAAATATTTGAAGATTTTCACTTGAAAATGCATAAAAACGATTTTCAATTCGAGGTAGCATAATTTGCTTTCAATTTATTTCAACGAGAAATAACGAAAATAAATTGATAGTTCAGTTTTTCAATCAAAAATCTCGCAATTGTACTAAAATTGGTAAAGAAATTTTACCACGAGGACAAATCAATCTTCCAACCTACTCCCTCAGGCCTCATGCCGTAATAAACGTTCAGCATTCAAAGCTGTGTCATCCATCTGGCGAAATTTTACTTTCTGGATTACATTTCCACTCCACACTCGATACATCGAATTTACAGATATACCTGGTTATGATTACAAGCCATGCAGAAAACCCCACCCCAATCAATCCAACTATCAAAGTCAAGCTGGGTGTTGGGTGTTGCGAATTAGAATAGGTATTAGGTAGTTACAGTACGTCAAATAAATCGCAATCGCGCCGCGGAATAAAAACGAGTTATTTTTTTCTAACGCTCGCATATGTACCTAAAGGCACGTGCGTTTAAAACAGGATATGACAGGTGATAAGAATCATATGCGTATGCAATGTACTATCATTTAATGAAACCCAGCTCAGTCGAGAGACGAGAGCAAAGTGGAAAAAAAACTGGATAAACGAGTAGCATTTAAATTTACATTTTCTTGCGGAAAATACTGCTCGTATCGACAATTTGAATTTGGCGGCAGGTGATGCGTTCAGCTGATGGTAAAAATTTCGAAACGGTTTTTCAGTTGTACGACGCGTGCTAGCGATCGCCTCGCCTACAATATTGTATTTATCGTGCCCCACAGCTATGGAGAAAAAATGGTAATGAGAGAATATTACACGTACATGAAATTTTTTTCATGCTCGGTATAAATAATGAAGATTTGTAATTTCGTATATGAAACCATGCCCGAATATGTGCTCGTAAGTACAATTACGTTTACTCGTATAACGATCGTTAACCGAGGGCGATGAGGTCGATGGGGAAGTGTCAACGTATGTACGTCCTTCTGGTCGCTTCATACATCGTCTTTGTAATTCTGAACGCCGACGTACTCGATGGTATGACTTTGAACATCCTTTGAATCGCGAAATAAACATGTCAGTAAATTAGCTTTTTCTACCTTTCGTCGCTAGTTCATTAACCGCATTCGTTTAATATCGAAATTACGAGTACATTGTAAAAACGTGCTCGATATTAACCAAAAACAACCGTTTCCGCAGTATCGAGTGAAACTCGACTCGTATATTAAATATAAATGTACATTGAATACGTTGCATCGTCGTTATTGTTATGAGTATTATTTGCATTTATATTTTCACATTATACGAGTATGCAGCATTATAGAAAGAAACCTGTTTATCTCGAGGATTAACGAATTTTCCAAGTTGGGTCGGATTTTCCTGAATCGTAAATGAAGTTGAGAGATGGTTTGGAAATGAAAATTTTATCAGTTTTAGATATTGAAAGATTTTGAGGGAAGGGAAAGGATAACACAGGTCGACACGATTTTTGTGTCTGGTTTCCGATTGCCAAATTTTGGTAGCTTTTATGTAACTAATGAAGGAAAAATAATTTTTTTGACCGAAATTTGCTCTGGGAGAAGGGATCGAAAATAAGGTTTTTCGAGCACAATAAACACAAGCTTGGGAAAAAATTCAAAAATTTTTTTGATCTAAGCTTATAGGAAATTTTACGGAGAATCGAATGGAACAAACCGCAGACTTCTATTTCATTTAGAAAAAAATAATATGTGACCTTCCAGGAAGAAACCGACCTTCGGTCCGAAAAAAAATTAAAAAAAAAAGTTTCTCAATCAATCCAAAACAAATGATAATCATTGTTTTAGATTGATTGAGAAACTTTTATTTTAAATTTTTTTTCGGACCGAAGGTCGGTTTCTTCCTGGAAGGTCACATATAGCTTTAACTTTCCTAACTTCTGTGAAAAAAACTCATTTTTTGTGCCTTGCCTATCAAAAAGTTACATTTCTGAGCAAACTAAGCGTCCTACGACAAAAATGATGAGAACCAAAGTTGTAGAGAATGAAATTTACTAATCGATTTCAAGATACTTTCGAGGAAATTTTGGAGGAAATTGAGAAAAAAAATAGATCAATTTTTGGCGGCCAAAAGTTACTAATGTTCAACGTTACTCAAAAATATCACGAAAACTATAACTTTCAGAAAAATCTAACCGCTTCTACTAGATAGGGAATTTTATTCTCTACAACTTTGGTTCTTATCATTTTTGTCGTAGAATGCTTAGTTTGCTCAGAAAAGTAACTTTTTGGTAGGTAAGGCACAAAAAAATGAGAATTTACACAGAATTTAGGAAAGGTTAAGCTGTAACTGTTTTTCTAAATGAGATAGAAGTATGCTGGTTGTTCCATTCGATTCGTATAAAAATTTCCTATAAGACTAGGCTGAAATTTTTTTTTTTTTCTCAAGTTCGAGTTTATTGTTCTCGAGAAATTGTATTTTTCGACACCCCCCCCCCCCAAGCAAACTTTGAAAGTCACGAATGAGTACGTTGGTGTATTTCGATGCCTAGAATCAGAATTTAGGCATTAGAATTGAAACACAGAAAAACATTTTTTTGTCGACAGTAAAATCTGCGAAGATCCCAACTCGGGGTTTCAATTTCCCCCCAACTAAATGAAGACCTACTAGGGTGGCCCGAAAAAATAAAAATTTTGATTTTTGAAAAGTTATCCCCACAAAAGTTGTTGGCTGGATAGGGAAAAATAAAATAAAAAATTTCAAAATCGATTATCCCGCAAGAGCCTTCAATTCTTCAAAAATTGCCAAAAATTCAAAATTTCAAAAATTTCGAAAAAATTTAAAATTGGCTAAAATTATTTTTAGAGCTTCTGTAGTGACTATCTAGACCAAAAAACACATTTTTTTTGAAATATCAGTGTTTTATAACTTTTAAAAAAATTTTCAGAGGTGAAGAAATAAGAGAAATTTAAAAAAATTATAAAACATGGATTTTTTCAAAGAAGTTGTGCTTTTTGCTTTAAATAAGCCCTAAATAAGCTCTAAAATTGATTTTGATGAATTTTGATTTTTTTTAAATTTTTTAAAATTTCGTAAAAAATGTTGAATTTTTTTGAAAAATTGAAGGCTCTTGCGCGATTGGAAGATATTAATCGGTTTTGAAATTTTTTATTTTATTTTTCTAGTCTATCCAGCCAACAACTTTTGTGGGGGGTAATTTTTCAAAAATCAAAATTTTTGGTTTTTCGACCCACCCTAATACCTACATCAATAAGACTTTTTTCACCATTCTACAATGCTCCTTTTTTACTGTATAGTGGGGTGGGCCAAAAAACCAAAAATTTTGACTATTTTTTGACCGCCGATAGAAGAGGTTTAAAAATAGGGGCTACAGTAGATACCGAATTCGATGAAAATTTACAAATACCTTGTATTTTTTTTTCAAGTAACAAGGTAATGATTAAAACGTGTTTCGCATTATTAAAATAGGTACTTATAATGTTAAATATTTCTACGAATTTGCGAAAAAAAATAACTCACTTATTAAAACTAGGTATTCTATGATTTCGATATCAAAAATTTGACTCACCTGCAACAAAAAAAGTAAAAACACGTTTAATTGGTTCATTGCTAATAAAGCCACAGTAGGTGTAAAATATTTCTTACGATACCTATTAAAAATTAATGAGCATCTGTATCTGCATATCTAATCATCTATTAACATTACCTACTTGCATATTTGGGTGGAAGGGAGAAAAAAAAACATAGCTTGGATTTTGATGAAAATTAGTGAAATCGTTTACTTTGAGCGGGGGACTTTTCGAAAAAATTTTAAGCCTCCCAGCCTAAAGCAGGGCGGAGCTAGGGGCCTCAACGTGGAGTCATTTTCAAATGATGCTCCCGCTGGCAAATTTGGTCATCCTAAAAAAGTAACGATACGAGTCTCACACCAAAATGCTAGGCACCGAAAAAATGAAAAAAAAAAAACACGAAATTCGTGTTTCGACTGAAAAAAAAGTATAGAATTCTTACTTGTGTTTTCAATTTGAAACAGTAGGATTTTTCAGATTAATAAAAAAACAAAAAAATCCCCAAAATTCAGAAAAATATGATATTTTTTTAGATAATGAATCTAATGGATATTTCTTTCTTAACAATAAAGAATATATTATGTAAACTACTCGAGATAAGAAGGGGACTTTTTTTTGAAAAATCAAGTTCATCAATAAAAAATTCACTAAAAAATACGTTTTTTACTTAATTTAAAAGTAAAATGCATAGAAAAATGGAAATTGCTTATTTCGTTGACTGCGAGGTTTTAGAGTTAATAATTTCAGGTAGGTTTCTCTTAATTTTCTTCACAAAAATGCATTGTTGAAAGGAGAGGGAAAAACTGAATAACAAATTTAATTCATTTATTTAAAGAGTATAGTCGACTAAATATGGTGAAACCGCTTTTGAAACCGATTTCGACCATTCTTACCCGAAAATGGTAACCTATTATAGCAAGTAATTTTTACAACAATTTTAGACCCCCCAAGTGTTTTGGGGGAAAGGAGCCAAAACGTGTTTTTTCCATAATTTTCTCATTGTTCGTCAAATGCAGATAAAAATTTCATACTTTTTTAGATAACTTATAGAAAGTTGAAAGAATACTGGAAAATTTTTGGGTAATTTTTCGCTGTGTTGAACCCTTTTTAAAATGTTGAACCCCTCTTTTGTAATGAGGGGTCAACGGTGCAATGGAATTTTCCCTCTCAATGTAAGTGCTATTTATCAATAAGTATACCACAAAATATCACGTAGAATGAATAACGAAGATTTTCACAAATCTACTCTGAAAAAATTGATAAATAAATTTTATCCAAAAAAATAATAACCAAAATTTATTCTGAAAAAATAATATTTATAAACAAATTGGGTAAAATTTATTTTTATGCAATAAATTTTACCAAAGGGTAAGAAAGTATGCTTAGCAGGTTAAGTATGGTGTTTTGGCCTTGGAAAGGGTTTTTGATGAAACCTATCCCAAAAGTTGAGTCATGACGAGAAAAAATTCTGACAAAAATTTTGGACCCCCAGAGCAAGTATTTTCGGGGGGGAGGAGCCAAAATGTGTTTTTTAAACTTTATTATTTTTTCGTTTTTCACAAAATGTAGATAAAAATTTCGTATTAAATCTAGAGGGTTAGAGGAACCCTAAAAAAAAATTTTCAAAATTTTTGACCCATTTTTCGTTGAATTATGGCATTTTAAAAACTTTGAGCGGCCATTTTGGAAAGAAATTTCAGAGATACAGTCGCCATTTTTTTTTAGAAAATGTGTTGTTTAGTGTTGATTATACCTCATAAGTTTCAATGAGTTTGAGTTGGTGCAACATTGTCAAAAAAAATAATAACTGACCACTGGTCATGCGGAGCCCGAACGTTCATGTCAATTTCCCACGGCGCTCTGGTGGAAATTACAGTGCTCGCGCGCGCTATGTTTGACAAATGCCATTCTAATCCAGAGGCGGATTACATTTTTTCAAATATGAACGTACGATGGTGATGTGGGTATACGGGGGCATACTGCACTTTTTGAACACGGATTGGAATGTGGGTTTTATTTTAGTATGACCCAAAAGAAAATTTTCGAGAAGTGGAAACGTGAAAAATTTCCCTTAGGAGTGGAGGAAGGGGAGTTTTAGGGGGTATTTTACCCCTATTTTTTCACATGAAGGGGTTGGGGTAAATTTGGTGTCATTTTCATGTAATTCAACCCTCCTGAACTCGAACATACGATTAGTTTTCCGATCTGAAGCGTAGAATTTGCACAATCATATGATTTGTGTCGCGAAAAAAGGTCAATTTTGAGGAAAAAGAGGTGAATTTGCGATTTTTTTCATCTTGAGACGAGTGATGTGGTTCAAGTAAGGTTTGAAACCAGTTTTTTATATAATTCGAACCTTCTGAATTCGAATTTGTTATTGGTTTCTCCATAAGAAGTGAAATAGCATCTTGATCGTCGCTTTTTGGTAATGAAAAAGAGCAAATTTTCGCTAAAATCGACTCGAATTCGCTATTTCCCATCTTCTCAACCCAATATTTCAAACCAATCCTGGTATGAAACCATTTTTAGACATAATTCGAACCTCCTAAACACGATTTATTGACTAATTTTCCAAATTGTTGGAAAAAATTAAAACTGACCACTCGTCGTATTGAACCCGTGCAGATGCGTCAAATTTTCCACGGCGCTCTCGTGGAAAGTACGGCGTTCACGGGCCAATGGATTTTATACATAGAAAATACGAAAAAAAAAAAGGTCCACTTTCGTTAAAACTAAAGAAAGTTGTAACTGATTTGTTGAGAATGTTCCAAACATTTTTTTAGCTCCATGCGACTTGAAGGGGCTGAATCAATTTTTTTAAAAGAAGTCCGTACTTTGAGAAGCCATGGCTCAGCCACCTGGAGTCCCAAGGAGCTAAAAATTTTGTTGGTACTTTCTCTGGGTCCAAAAAATATGAATTGTACAAAAAAATGATTTTACACCACAATTGGGAGAACGTGTGGTATTTGGAAAAATTAAAAATCGCAATTTCATGTCAGTTTTGGCGAAAATTGGGCGTTTTACACTACACTAATTTAACGATTGAGAAAATTCTCTCCTTCCAATCGGAAAACTAATCATAAATTCGTGTTTAGGAGGTTCGAATTACGTCTAAAACTGGTTTCATACCAGGATTGGTTCGAGGTATTGGCTTGAGAAAATGAAAAATTGCGAATTCGAGTCGATTTTAACGAAAATTGGCTGTTTTTCACTACCAAAAAGCGACGATCAAGATGCTATTTCACTTCCTATGGGGAAACCAATAACAAATTCGAATTCAGAAGATTCGAATTATATAAAAAAACTGGTTTCAAACCTTACTTGAAGCACATCACTCGTCTCAAGATGAAAAAAATCGCAAATTTACCTCTTTTCCCTCAAAATTTACCTTTTTTCGCGACACAAATCATACGATTGTGCAAATTCTACGTTTCAGATCGGAAAACTAATCGCATATTCGAGTTCAGGAGGGTTGAATTACATGAAAATGACACCAAATTTACCCCAACCCCTTCATGTGAAAAAATAGGGGTAAAACCCCCACTAAAACTCCTCCTCCCTCCACTCCTAAGGGAAATTTTTCACGTCTCCACTTCTCGAAAATTTTCTTTTGGGTCATACTAAAATAAAACCCACATTTCAACCAGTGTTCAAAAAGTGCAGTATGTCCGAGCTAACCGCAGGGACTAAAACCCTTTCGCGATAAATATTTTTTTTTAGAATAAATTTTGCCAATTTTGTGAATGGTGTTCCGTTATTATTTTTTTGGATAAAATTTATTTATTTTTGGATGAAATTTATTATTTTTGGATAAAATTTATCTCTTTTTTGATAAAATTTCTCATTTCGTTAACACTTTTAATTTATTTCACATTTCTCTTTTTTTTTCAGTGTAACGGCGATCCCTTCTTCTGCGAAACCTCACAATTTTTAGATTTCAATGTCAGATAATATCGTAAATCTCTCATTTAAAATTTTATGGAATTTTCGTGGGTAGAAAGCGGGCAGAGGAGGAAGAAAAAATACACATTTTCAAGAACTGGGTAAAAAATTCGGAAAAGGTTGAGAAATATTCGACTTTTGTATTTCGGTGAACATCTTAAATTTCGAGATTTTTTCGCAAATCGTCACGAAAAAGTTAATATTTCTGCACCAACTAATAAAAAATACCATAATATAGATATCAATCGTAGGCACGTTTTTGAAAATTTAAGATAAACCGAGAAAAAATTATTCAAAAAATGTTATTTTCTCCATTTCCCAGCTTTCAGAAAATATTTCAATTTTTTCCTCAAATCCAAAAAAAAAACAGCAACATCTTTCGTATCCCCATTACTCGTCTTATCAATAAACTTCGCTTTAATAAGTTAATTACAAATCAACCCACGTATTCTCAATATGTCGATTTGACCGTTACAAAGGCCAGAAAAAGGCTAATAGGAACAGAATTTCGACGCTGGTTCGCTCATAAAAGGCACAAAGTTCATATCCCATTAATAAAATCGCAACGAACAGAAGCTGGCATTTATCTGCGTTTTAATCGTATTGCCAATCAAATAGGTCGCCTTTAAAAACATCAACATTTCATTCATTTCGATTTCATCCAGCCATAAAAATTACTTCCAGTCTGTTTTACTCGTGTAAACTGCAAACTGGATGGAAATTTTCAACGCAGGATGCTTCGGTCGCAAATCATAACGCCGAGTAATTGTTTAAAATGGCAATTTTTTACGACCTAGTTTTACGTAAAACTCGTTCGTACAGAATACGCGCACTGTTCGTCTATCGACTATCGTATTCGGTTGCTGGATCGTAAAATTAAACGTTGTCGTCGCCATCGAGACTGTACATACGGTTTCCGTCCCCTTTGATTTTACACCTAAATTGGTACATTGGGCGTTATATTGCGAAATATTCAACCCGTCGTAATCAAAAGCTCCGGCTCCGCGCAACTACCTAATGAATTAACAACCCCTTCATTCCATTCGAATTACTAGGTATTTAGTGAACTTCTCTCGAATGTACCCACATGCAGAAGATAGAGAAACACATCGAGCTTGGAGTTACGTTCGAGCTGCGTTATCGCAAACGAATTACTTGCTGTATGTTTACAAAGTCATTACGAATCGCGATATCTGCTCTGGGTGAGCTTTTCGATGCGAATATTTCCGCTGATTAAATTAGACCGATCTAATTAAACGATCTTTATTTTTAAATTACGTACAAAGTAATTATAATTAATTACCATAACCTACTTGGAAATTACAAGATTTAACGCCAATACGCAAGGTAGATCGGTTGCGGACGCGGACCGAGTATTGTGAATTGTGTGACAACCGCGATGACATATTGGGTAGGCTGCCTTCCAAAACACTCGCTCCGTCGTATGTCATCTCGCGAGCTCGACGTGTACGTAATAAATCCTTTCTCGTGCTCGGTTGTTAGCACCTTGTTTAGGACGAAATTTTGTATATTAAAATTGGTATTTTTTTAGGTCATAATGCCCTTCTGTACATTCTGAAAGTGTAAGACTGGTGATCGAACGATGCGATGGTGAACTTCAGACTTGATGTACCATATTTTTCGAGGCGATGATGATGGGAAAAATAGTGAAAATTGCAGCACGTCAAGATTTCTCACAATTTGAATTTTTTTGATTTTTTTTACACTAAAAAAACTCTCAAAGAAATAAAAAATGGTACTTGTTACGAAAAATGATAAATTTTATCCAATAAAAATAATAACGGGGCACAATTTATAAAATTGGTAAAATTTATTCTAAGAAAAATAACATTTATCGCGAAAAGCTCTGGTGCAATAAGAGGTAGGGTGAGCCAAAAAACCAAAAATTTTGATTTTTAAAAAGTTACCCCCTACAAAAGTTGTTGGCTGGATAGACTAGAAAAATAAAATAAAAATTTTCAAAATTCGATGCATATCTTCCGATCGCGCATGAGCCTTCGATTCTTCAAAAATTGTCAAAAATTCAACATTTTCATAAATTTTTAAAAATTAAAAAAAAATCAAAATCCATCAAAATCAATTTTAGAGCTTATTTAGGGCCTATATTTTTCTAGTCTACCCAGCCAACAACTTTTGTGGGGGTAACTTTTCAAAAAACAAAATTTTTTATTTTTCGACCCACCTGGTCATTTGGCCTCAGGTGGAACTTTGTAAAAATTCTTACGCCATTCGATTTGCATTGGTAGAAGATGATTTTAGAGCGCATGAGCAAATTTTTATCTCACCCCTGGGGGGCTGGGGGCCCAAAATACGCGATTTTCAAGCTAAAAACTTTTTAAAATTCTCTCTCAGCGAGTTTTTAACCGATTTTTTTTTCAAACTTGGCACGTAGATAGAGGTACTAGAGGGGAGTGCTCTAAAAATTTTTCAGATTTTTTCGACCACTTTACTGACCTTCAATTTGACTTTGAAAATTTCAAATCGCCCTGGGAAGCACAGCTTTGGTGCTGTCTCAAAAATTTTTCCAAAATAAAATTTTCTAATGTATTTCACACTCTTGAGAATTTTTTCAGATTTTTTCAAGTGGTGGAAAGTGGTCAAATATTCAAAAAACTGGTGTAATTCATCATTTTTGTTGCTTAAAATCATTGTTTTTCATCAATTTTTCATTTTTTATAGTTTCCTGATAAAAATATTATTCACTCGCCGTGTCCCATTGCAGTAGTCCAATGTAGTCCCTGTGATTAGCTCAGGCATGCTGCACTTTTTGAACACGAGGAAGAAGTAAAGTCATCAAAAATTTCTCTTTGGGTTAGGAGCGGGTTAACCCCAATTTTTCCACATAAAAGGGTCGGGGTAATTTTGGTGTCAATTTCATATAATTCGACTCTTTCGAACTCTAATCTAGGATCAGATCAAAAGCGTAGAACTCGCCTAATCACACAATTTGTGTGGTGAAAAAAGTGGCCGATTTTGAGAAAAAAGAGGTAAAATTGCGATTTTTTTCATTAGGGTTTGAAACCAGTTTGTAATAGAATTCGAACCTTCTAAATTCGAATTTGTTATTGGTTTCCAGATAGGAAGTGAAATACCTTCTTGATCGTCGATTTTTGGTGGCGAAAAACAGTCGATTTTCGCTGAAATCGACTCGAATTCGCAATTTCTCATTTTCCCAACCAGATACCTGGAATCCGTCCTTTTTTCAAAACTGACACGAAATTGCGATTATAAATTTTCTCAAAGCTATCAAAAACCGAACCAAGGCTTCTTAAAGTAGGGAGTTCTTCAAGAAAAAATTAACTGCAATGGTGTAAGCATTAAATTCGCTCAAAACATTATAGTCGAAAGAAATTAATGAATAAAGGTCGAAATGGGACACGGCGAGTGAATAATAACATTTTTATCAGGAAACCATAAAAAATGATAAATTGATGAAAAACAATGATTTTAAGCAACAAAAATGATGAATTACACCAGTTTTTTTTAAATATTTAACCACTTTCCACCACTTGAAAAAATCTGAAAAATTCTCAAGAGTGTGAAATACATTAGGAAATTTTAATTTGAAAAAATTTTTGAGACAGCACCAAAGCTGTGCTCCCCACGGCGATTTGAAATTTTCAAAGCCAAATTCAAGGTCATTATAGTGGTCGAAAAAATCTGAAAAAAATTTCAGAGCACTCCCCTCTATTACCTCTACCTAAGTGCCAAATTTGAAAAAAAAATCGGTTGAAAACTCACGGAAAGAGAATTTTTAAAGGTTTTCAGCTTGAAAATCGCGTATTTTGGGCCCCCAGCCCCCCAGGGGTGAGATAAAAATTCGCCCATGCGCTCTAAAATCATCTTCTACCAATACAAATCGAATGGCGTAAGAATTTTTACAAAGTTCCACCTGAGGCCAAATGACCCCCTTATATCACCAGAACCTTTGGTAAAATTTATTGCATAAAAATAAATTTTACCCAATTTTGCGATAAATAGTATTTTTTGGATATTTATTATTACTTTTTTGAGTGTATACTTTTTGATAACTTTTGACGCTTGAAGTCGATTTTCTGAGCAAAAGAAGGGTTCTACGAAAAAAATGAATAGAACGTAAATTATACGGCGTAAAATTTTCTATCAGCAGAGTCCAATTAGTTTTTACCTCGAAAGCTAAAGCTTTCGATATATTTTAGTCAAAAGTTCCAAGTTCACAATTTTTATCTCTCAGGCGAAATGTCTCGAAAACTAAGCTTCCCAGGAAAAAATTAATTGAACCTCTACTGATAGGAAATTTCACGTTCTCCAAATTACGTTCTATTAATTTTTTTCGCAGAACCCTTTTTTTTCAGAAAATCGACTTTCAATGTCAAAATTTATCAAAAAGTGTAAAATAAATTTTCAATGAAAAAAAAATTCAAATTATGAAAAACCCCTACGAGCTGGAGAAAAACTAAAATCATTGTCGAACTCAGCACTAAAAAAATAGTTCAGAATCACATATCAGAGGTGATTACGTAGAAAAATGTGAAAAAATGCAGGCCTGTTGTTATCGGTAAAAAAGGGGGAAAGAGGAGGATTTGAATTTTTGGTTTCCGTATTGATTCAATCCAGTACCAGTAGTACCTTCGTTTATGGTGGAAAATTCTGTTCTTTATCATCTGGCTTATTTACTTACTCGAACTGACTCGTATTTGCTGACACATTTAGGTATCTACCTACTTGTTTCCTTTCTTGATAACTCGCTCCCGAGTGAAACTGTAGGTTTCTACATTGATGTTCAGATTTATTGAAATGGCATGGTAAAAAATGTGTATAAAAATCGTAAAAATGTTCAGTTGGTGATATGTACCTATTTAGTTCAGGCAAATAAGAGAAAAAATGTACCAACCCCCAAAAATAAAATCCTGATTTTTTTTCGCGTTTTACGTTCGTAATGATCCAACATACTAAAATGGACACTCTCTCTACCCTCCGCTACCCCCGGAGAGGGGTAAATATCTCCTTAAATAAGCCTCAAAATAGAAAACTAGTTATGAACAGAAACTGTTTGTTTTTTTAAAAACACTCACTTCCTTGACCAAAAATTAAGGGTAAAAACACTTATTTTTTAACAATTTACAGTATATTTCGAAAAAATCGAAATTTTTGTGAATATCTCCTCAAATAATAGGGTTGGCCGAAAAAACAAAAATTTTGATTTTTGAAAAGTTACCCACCACAAAAGTTTTTGGCTGGATAGACTGGAAAAATAAAATAAAATAATTCAAATTCCATTCATATCTTCCGATCGAACAAGAGGCTTCAATTCCTCAAAAATTTCCAAACATTCAAAATTTCAAAAATTTAAAAAAAATTTAAAATTGACTAAAATTATTTTTAGAGCTTCTGTAGTGACTATCTAGACCAAAAAGCACATTTTTTTGAAAAAATCAGTAAGTATTTTATAACTTTTTTCAATTTTTTTCAGAGGTGAGGAAATAAGAGAAATTTTAAAAAAACTACAAAACATGGATTTTTTCAAAAAAGTTGTGTTTTTTGCTTTAAATTTTGAAATATTTCTCTATGTAGGTATTTCAACAATTTTAATCAATTTTCACAACATTTGACGAAACTTTCGGCTTTTTTAGTAAATTTTTCAGTCACATAACGGTTTTCACCACACTTTACCCTTTCCTTCGACATTTTAATAATCTTTTTTCAACATTTTCAACAACTTTTTCGATTGCTTCATAATTTTTTAAAAATTCCCATCAACTTTTTAATTAATTTTTGAAACATTCAGTTGAAATTTAGAACATTCATTCCATTTTTCTTCAATTTCAAGGATATTTTGACGATTTTTATATCTTTTCAATGTTTTTTCATTATTTTTGTGTACATTTTTCTTAATTTAACAGTTTTTTTTGAAAAAAATGTTTAACCAAGTATTTCTTCTGATATGTTTGATACATTTTGATACAATTTTAGTTCACTTCCACCAATTTCTTTCAGATTTTAACAACTTTTTGTATTTTAAGTATTTTTGTGGCATGTTAACAAAATTTTTCAATATCTTCATCAAACTTGACGATTTTTTCGGTTTTTAAAATAGATACTTGATACCTTTTTCGACATTTTAACAATTTTTTTAAATTTTAAACAATTGTTGCTTAATTTTAGTCTTTTTAACGACAGTTTGCCTTTAGTAAAATTATAACCATAAATTTTCGTACCATTTTGACCCAAGTGATGATAATTTTCATGTTTCACGATTTTTACATAATCCCAATGTAATTTTGCGCCAATGTACAATACGTTTCTTTGGGTATTTTCCAGAAAATTTTTCAACATTTTGGCATAATTTATAATACTTTCTCGAGTTTTAACAATTTTTAAAAATATTTTATAAAATTTTATCAATTTCAGTTAGTTACTTATTCGAGATAATTTTTTTTCATTTCACAACTGCCCGGTACTTGAAAGTGCACAGGAATTTTTTAATTGCCAAATTTTTACGACGGTTGAAAAATTTTATAAGACATTCTAATCTTTTTTTGACGTTTTTCGGAGATGAAATTCCACCAAGTCTTATTCAATTAGATAACGTATTTTTCGGAAAAAAATTATATTTTACGATAATTTTACCAACAATTTCAATTCTGCGAGGAATTCCTGGAAACAATGGCATATTGTTATCTTACAACTGATAATAACACTCACCAAGTCCATTCCTCTTCACGACGTAATATTTTTCCTACAATTCGACGTTCACGTAATATCTCGTGATAATGAATTTTGTCGAAAAATGACTCAGTTTCATGTCAATCTTTAACCTTCTCCATAAGCGCACCCGAGGTGCACAGGAGGCTCGAGCCCCCCCCCCCCAAAAAAAAAATAATAATATGATTTTTTTTAAAAAATTCGCCCTCGCTTCGCTCGTACAATGTTTTGATGACTGTTTCTCGAATAAAAATACCATTCTTAGGATGGGCCGAAAAACCAAAAAAAAAAATTTTGAAAAGTTACCCCCATAAAAGTTGTTGGATGGACAGACTGAAAAAATAAAATGAAAAATTTCAAAATCGATTCATATCTTCCGATCGCGCAAGAGCCTTCAATTCTTCAAAAATTGCCAAAAATTCAAAATTTTGAAAATTTCGAAAAAATTTAAAATTGACTAAAATTATTTTTAGAGCTTCTGTAGTGACTATCTAGACCAAAAAGCACTTTTTTTTTGAAAAAATGACCGCCCCCCATTTTTTTTGAAATCTGGGCCCCCTCCCTTCATTATTTCTGGGCCCGTTTACGACCTTCTCATCCTGCAACACAGCTTTTTAAATCCTAAAAATACACAGAGCCGCTGCTTTCAGCAGAGGAAACAGATAAGCAGAAATGGTCGAAACATTACACAGAATAGGATATTATGTACGAAGAATTGGCAAAATATTACAAACGTGTATCTACTCTGGATGAAGGTCGCATTTAGGTGATGATTTAATGACTGACATTCTTTGGTGTTTCCTTACCGGCTTCTTATCAAAGGTATGGTTCGTCGAATACAGCTACCGGACGCAGGGTGTTTGAAAAAATTGAAAACAGATGTAAACTGCACGATGGTACGGAGCAAAAACTACACAGAGGCGAAAACGGTTACAGCAGCATCATAACACGACTCCCTTACCAAATACCCATCTGTGCGTGCTCAGCACTGCTGGCGAATTCCATTTCATATCGCATCTGTTATGCCGAACACCAAAAGGGACCAGGGGACTGGTGTAAATGTAGAAATTGCACGTCATCGTTGCCTCTCAGGGCAAACTTTGCTAAATTCCGTTTCCGGTTAGTCCGGTCTCGAATGGCGATTTTCGCTACGAGACTTTATCATAATAAAATTATATCGTCGGGTTCGGGTTAATGACAATTTACGCCATCAATTTTATGAGGTCAATTGCTTTGATACACAATGTAGCCTTCAAAATGTGACATTTGCAAGTTTGACGCGATCATGTGAGTTTTCACGGCCTCGTGCGAATAACGGGTTTTTCTCGAGCTGCACGAATCCCTCGGCACCCTTCGTAAAGTTGAGCCAACGCGATAATAATTTTCCTCGAGCTTTCCACCACCGACGAGTCGCGGACGACGCAAAAAAATAGCCATTTCGGCGAAAGTGGCCATTATCGGTGCATGCGGCAACAGCTCCCGAGTAATTAAGTGCCATGTAAAACGCATTTCGTCGAAGCTTATCGGTGCAGTTTGTTTACCTCCGCGAGCTGTTCAGATGAACGTCGTGATTTCTCGCAGCGATCGCGTGAAACGTATTTAAAAAATATGTAACAGATAAATGACGCGGTTGTAGTCGTCGTTTTCGTGGAATTTACTCGTCGTTATTTCACGACGATGCTCGTTTCAGGTCATACAAACATGTGTATGGGCTTGTGATAGGTAATGTCGATAGAGAACAGATAACCAAACGACCGGAGGGACTGGCGTATAATTTTTATTAATTTTACGAGGCTTTTTTTCCATCTCGTTGATGTGGAAACGCGATGAGTAAACCCAACGAAGCGATTGTGGTTTCAAAAAAAACGCAGGGCTCAGGGAGAGTAGCTGCGATGTTTCGTACCAACATCGAGTTCGGTAATTGAATGCGTTAAAAGTGATATAAAACAAAAATCATTACGGTAGGAAATCGATTACAGAGGTGTCTGGAAGAGAGGGCGAAGGAGGGGTAAATTGTACGATGATCGTTTGATGCGATAATGAAACCAGCTTATGAGATCTTTTTAGATTTTATGGCTGGTTTTATGTGCCTATGTAAAGATGATATAATGAGAAGGAGCGGGGGGGGGTTCGGAGAGCGAGAGCAAAGGGGGAGATTAAATGATCGCAGACTCGACGCATGAGGACGTTATGATTGTAGGATTGAGTAAACAAACGATGAAATGGGGCAGAGGTGAGTTCTACGTCGTAAAAACAATTCGATAATTGAAAATTTTAAAAATTGAAATTATATTGCGAGAAATGAATAAAACGTAATAAGAATCGTTTGAAATTCAATGAAAATTGTTTCGCAATCGTGCGAGAAAGTTATTGATATTGCACCATCGTTGAAATATTTTTCGAAAGTGAGATCACGAAGGGGTTATTTCACAGGGTGTCTAACAAAATTTGTTGAGCAAAAAGCTTGACGTAGATTGACCTTTTGGAACGATTTTTTGCATGAATTTTCCGAGCAACCCCCCCCCCCTCCAAAAAAAGTTGAAAATTTGTACGAAAGTACACCCCCCCCCAAAAAAAAAAAAATTCATAACTCCAATAAATTTTTTCCCAAACTAAACTTTCTTCCTCAGAATTTTTTTAGCTCTGAGATTTTTTTCAATTTCTTCGATTTTCATTTTTGCTAAAATTTTCTCATTTTACTAATATTTATGTATCTAAATTATCAACTGTAAAATCCTATTCTTCGATCTTAAAATTTTTAAAAACTTGACATTCTCTCGATTTTTTCTCACATTTTTCTTAAAATGTTTTTCAACTCAAATTTAAAAAAATTTTTATTCTAAAAATTTCAGAGCTGGAAAATAATTTGAGAAAAACATTTGAGCTAAAAAAAATAGAATTTTGAGAAAAAAAATCAAAAGCTGTAAAAATTGAATTTTGAGAAAAAATGTTGAAAGCAAAAAATTTGAGAAAAAATTTCTAAAGTTGAAAAATGAAAACTAGGTATGTATTCTTGGAAAAAATGCGGAGTTGAAAAATTGTTACACTTACCTGAAAAAAATTGGAGGAAAATATTTCAGAGTTGATGAAAATTTTATTCCGAATGAAAAAATTTTAGAGTGGGAAAATATTTTGAGGAAAAATGTTCAGAGTTAAAAAATATCAGGAGAAAAGGAAATTAAGAATTGAAACTATTTTTAGAATCGAAAAAAAATTTGGGGTTGAAAAATTGTTGATTTCGGTTTCAAATTTCCAAATCAAAAGATAAAAATTTGATCGACTTTTTAGAAAGATCTTCATTTCTGCTATCTTACGAGACAGGATCCGAAGTTGCGATTCGAGCGAACGATTTACATTTTGTTGTTCACTCCGCGTGAGAATAAACAGACCCGTAGCGGGTGCGATTCATAGATAATTAAAATTTTAACAAACACATTAAATTTTTAAAAAAGTAATTTTTTTGCTATATTTTAGAAAAAAGCTGACCTTTTGAGTAAATCAGGGTAAATTGGTCAAAAAGCATGACTTTTCAGGACCTGCATGACCTTTTTGAAAAAAGCTTGACTTAACAGTACAGCTTGACCTGTTAGACACCCTGTAATACCAACTCGAACCAAAAATGAATTCGGATCTTCCGATTTCACTAAAAAAGTTTACGAGTTCCCCTTGATGGGCTATTCATATAACCACGATTTTTTCCCTTCCCTCAAAGGGGCTGGAAGGTGGGCCTCGTAATTTTTATGCAATTGCGATTTTTCGCCAAATTACCCAAATTTGAAGGCTCATATCTCAAGATCGGTTGTACTTGGGAGAAAACTGTTTGCGAGGTTTGAAAGAGAATTGATGGGAGATTCAAAAACGATAATCACATTTTGAAAATCTCAAAGTTGAACTTTGGTGGTGAAAGCTCAATTTTCATGATAAGTTCAAAAGATGAAAACTACCATTGAAAAATCTGAAAAAATTACAGTACGTAGCTCTTCTTACCCTTTTTTCAACCAACAAATTTTCAAGATGGAATCTCTACACCCCTGGGAGTTACAGGGGTCCACAATTTTGACCATGATTTAAAAATTTCTAAAAAGTATACTGACACAACGATTTCTACTAAATAAAAAGCGCTGAGTTCAAGTATGTACTTAGTTTTTTCATCCGACCCCTCTGAGCCCTTCTATCAGCTTTCTTGATCAGGTCAAAATTCAAAAAAATGAAAAATTACGTGTGACCTGTCGTTTGTTAGGTTTTTGAGGGCACTGAGTTCGAATATTTGCTTATTTTTTGGATTTTACCCTTCAGTGCATCCCTAGTCCCCCAATCTTGGGGAAAAGTATGTCGAGTAATGAAAATATCGTGTGGCATATCGATTCGTAGAATTCGAATATGTGATCTGGAATGAGAAAATGAAGTTTAGGGCAAAAACCACTTTTCTGGGAAATCGGGTTTAAAGTTTGACTACGTATTTTTTGGTGAGAGTTTCTTCACATTTTTTCGTGTAACACTGATGAAATTCCATTAAAAGAGCATTTTTTCCTGGTGAGATGGTGAAATCAGCCCTTAAATCGATCGAGACAAAAATCACCCAAAATATTGGTATATTGATGTAAAATCGTCCCAAAAAAATTTCAACCCCCTACCCTCACCCCATCATGCTTACGGGGCCATATATGCTCGAAATTCAATAGGGAGGGTCTGAAACCATTCTCAATGGTTTTTTAATGACCAAAAATACCCAAAATCACCATTAACTCAAGAATGAGTTTTCTGCCCTTATCACCTCATTTTCTTATTCCATATCACATATTGACTTATTTTTTAATCCTATCCCATTGGGCGGGCTAATGGACCTTGTAGTCCGAACCCATCAAGGAGAAGAGAAAAAATTCCTAAAATTGTACTTTTTCACTCATTCGCTTTTAAATGCTGATCTATGCAAGTAATGAGAACAAATCTTAAGAGATCAACACGGAATTTAATATTTCAAAAAAATTTGAACAAACATCCTCTATTGGGAAAAAAATTATGTAACGTAAAAATAAAATCCCAGGTTCAAATCACAAAACATTAATTAATAAAGACTTGTTCTCATTACTTCTATTTTTGGGAAAGAGAGTCGGGCTAGAGCATGGGGAGGGGATAAGATTAAAAATTAAGTCGATATTCGAATTTTTCGCCCTCAAATTGGTGGGAATCGATATGCCACACGATATTTTCATATTTTCTTAACATACTTTTCCCCAAAATTAGGAGACTAGGGGAGCACTGAAGGGCCAAATCCAAAAAATAAGCTATTATTTGAACCCAGTGCTCTCAAAAACCTAACAAACGACAGGTCACACGTCATTTTTCATTTTTTTGAATTTTGACCTGATCGAAGAGGCTAATAGGGGGTTTAGAGGGGTTGGGTGAAAAAAACTGAGCACATATTCGAAATCAGCGCCTTCAAATTAGTAGTAATCGATGTGTTAATTTACTTTTTCGATTTTTTTTTAAATTTTGGTCAAAATTGTGGACCCTGTACCCCCTCCCCCCAGGAGCGTGAAGATCCCATATTGAAAATTTATTAATTGAAAAAAGGGTGAAATGGGCTACTTACTGTAATTTTTTCAAATTTTTAAATGGTAGCTTTTTCATCTTTTGAACTTATTATGAAAGTTGAGCTTTGAGATTTTCAAAATGTGATTATTGTTTTTGAATCTTCTATCAATTCTGTTTCAAAGCTTGGAAACAGTTTATTAAATAGTATATTATGCAACTAGGGAGATAAAGTGATTTTCGACGAATTTTGAGGTTTATTGCCCGAGCGAAGCGAGGGAAATAACTCAAAATCGTCGAAAATCGTTTATTTCCCGAGTTGCATACGATATTTTTCATTGAAGAGGGAGTAAAAGGCGAGTTTGAGCACTTGAGCGATTCGCGAGAGGGAGGAAAAGTAGACTTTTACTCCCTCTACAATGAAAAATAATTTCCAGAAATGATTTTCCAATGCTACACTGAAAAATTCAGCTTCCTATTGGAACGTCACAAACTGACAATGAAGCCAGGATCACCAGTAATGAACCAACGAAAAAGTAGAAAATATTTCCAAAAAATATTTCCTTACAAGAACGATCAAGTTTTAAAACACGTTCGTTTAAAACTTTCTTCTTAATTTAACAATTTCTATTCAAATTTTAAAAAATTATAAAGTTTAATACACTTTTTTACATTTCCTTCTTTTCAACTGTCAGCTGTGACGTCGAGGCTTGAAAGTCGAATTTTACCCTAGTGAAAATTTGTATTAAATTATTATATTCGTGTTTCAGGTCACCCTAAATAAAACATCCTTTTCCTCATTCGCTATAAAAAAAATTCGTCAAAGAAGATAATAAATAAGCGAAAATAATCATCTATTAACGTGGCAGCGAGCTCGTTATTCTCTTATCAACAGATATTATTTTCTTTTGAGCAGAAAAAATAACAACGAAAGGGGAATGGTATAAAAAGATGATGTATATGCTGAAGCTTTTACAACTATACGAGTACGATATGGCCATAGCCAGGGCGACGGAGCTCGTATATGATTTATTGAACCATAAGGATCGACTCTCAAAGTCCATTTCCTCTGTTGCTTTTCTCGATGGTATAACCGACGATTCCATTTATTCGAGACGAATTGCTAGAGAGAAACGACTGGAATATTTTCTATAATCTCGGGATCGTTTCCGTCGTAAATTTTAGAAAATGTGCATCCGTGCGAACAATTACGAAATACGAAATTTTGATGCGGAGAAAAAATGTATTTTTTTCTAAAGAGGTGAGACCGAAATATTTGGTCTTTGGTGTACCTAGTACCTAACTAGCTTGAATTTTGATGGGATCGGCATTATCTCGAGACTTGGGGTGATTTACCTTTTCTGGTGCGTGCGGAGCTCGTGGCTTGTTCATTTTGAGACGTTGTTTACGGATGAAATTATGTCGAAATTTGTATTGATTTTGGTTGCGATTAATTTTTTCGATAAGATAAGAAGAGATGGAGATTGGGTATCTAGCGCCGACGACCTTTTAAACAATAACGTCGTTGTAGATGGGCTTGTTCCAATCAGTTATCGGATCGCGATCTATGAATAATCTGTTTTGATAATGGAGTTCATTAATGGATTAACGAAATCGTAAACGAAGCGTGTTTTTTGAGGGAGCAGGGTCCACCGGAGAATTAAAGATGAACGCAAAATGGTTGAAAAAGTTAAATCGCAGTATGGCTGGATTCTTTTAAGTTGAGAAATCGTACTTGAGTAATATTCGAGTAAATTGCGATTCAATTTTTTCACGTTCAACTTCTCTTTCTTCGAAAGAAGGAAAATTGGCGAAGGAAATTTTGGACGATTTTTCCCTGAATTTTTTCTATTTATTTATTTGTCCTCGATGATTTTTTTTTTTTTGATTTTCTTCTAATAATCTCAATTTTGCGGTTTTTTTCAATTCTTTGGTGATTTTAATTCTATCCTTACCCCTACTCCTCCATTTATAATTTTCTAGTCCAATAAATCTACCCCCCCCCCCTCGACTCAATTGTCCATAAAATTAATATGGGAGGACAGAAACTTCCAAAGGAATTGTTCTCTTTTGAATTGTGTCATTTTCGAAAAACTTTACCTATATTTCATTTCCTATGAAAAATAAAGGAGGAAAATGAAAATTCACCTCGAATAGGTAGTTTAGTACGGTCGAAATACGATAATTATTTTATTTTCCAATTTTTTCCAAGATCTATTTTTGAAAATATTTCATTTTCAAAGCAATTTTTACAAGGATCATACTCTCTTAAATTGAGTCAGTGAAAATTCACTGATGAAATAGCCAGAATTGAGTCACTGAAGAAATCAACGAAAAACTACCGATTCAATTGGTGAATTTTCAATTTTAAATCAGCACTTTAATCCAACAAATCGTTTTGAACTTTTGAATTTTTTTTGAATTTTCAAGCTTCAAGGGATTTTTTTAATTCGTTTTTTAATTAAGGTATTAAATTTTTTGGAGTTGATTTATTTTAAATTTTGAAAATTTACGTGTTGCTGAAATTCATTCATTTTTTAGAAAAATATCCCGCTTCTTTTCTTTTGGAAGTATTTTTGAAACATCGTCCAATTTTCGAAAAACCATCCAAGTTTTGGAATAAAAATCGTTCAATTTTTAAAAAAACTGTCCATGTTTTGAAAATCTTCGTTCGTTTTGAAAAATTCTTCAAGTTTTGGAAAATTCTTCTAATCAGTTTTTAGCAAATCGCCTGAGTTTATAAATTTTGAGAAATTCCTCAGCTTTTTAAAAATCGTCCTGATTATGAAGAATAGGGTGGTCCAATTGGAGAAAACTGTTCAGATCATGGAAAAAAACGCACAAATTTTCAAAATTCGTCCAATTGTTGAAAAGTTTGTTAACGTTTTGGAATTTGAAGAATTCTTCAAGTTTTGGAAAATCGTGTAATTTTTATAAAATTATGGAATTATTGAAAAATGGTTCGTGGTTTTTAAAATTCTTCAATTTTTAAAAAATTACCGAAGTTTTGAAAATTTTTTCCGATTAAAAAAAATAATCCAAGCTATAGAAAAAATCGTACCTGTTTTGATCCTTTATAGTAATCTTCAGTCAATTTTTAGAACAGAAGTCTACATTTTTAAATAAGTATTCTCCAAATTTTCAAAAATTGTCTTTATATAATATTGAAGAGCATAGACTCATACAGAAGGTGGGCTCAGGGGGCTCGAGCACCCCCCCCCCTTAAGCTCGCCAAAGAAATTTTTCATCATAAAAATGTAAAAAAGAAGTGCATTAATTTTTTTGCTTTTCAAATATTATTTTTAAAAAAATTTCGCACTCACTTCGAATCAGTAAAATTTGGCGAAATTCATGCCTTTGATTTTTCACCGATCTTTCAGTGAAAAATCACTAATCTAGAGTGAAATTTATTTCTCTGATTCGAAAAGGCAGCATTTTTCCAAACGCAAATGTGACTGATTCAGATTTAGGAAGTGCCTACCCATAGACCTGATTGCCCGTTATTCCAAAAATCTCACAATTTTTTAATTAATTTTTTTTGCTCGAATCTGTACACGTATCATCTGCCTGTTGAAAATACCCCAACATACACATCTGAAATAACAGATTTTTAAATTTTTTAAACGATTTTTACCCCCCCCCCCTCCCTTTCACTCTTATAAATTTCTGGATGCGCTTATGTTGAAGAGCAGGTACGACGGCGTCGGGAAGTAAGTTACAAAGGGTATATTGTAACCCCCCTCCCCCCTCACATTACATCAGATAGGGATTTTCAAAGCATTAAAACATAAAAAAAATGTATTTTGGGGGGATTAAAAATCCAATTTTTTAAGGCTTCGCCTTCGCTTTGCTCGGACATGAAGAAAATCGAAATTATGAATAATTTGAGACAAGAGGACGAAAGAAGGCTCCTTTTTGCCCCCTCCTCCGAAAATCCTTTTGTACCCTTCTAAAAAAATGCTTCCGACGCCACTGTTGAAAAGTATTTTCTCAAACCGTACCAAGTCTTATAAGTATGAAAAATCTCACAGTAGCCGTAAAAAATTGTATGTAACTACTCAAAATTTTCAAAGTTTGGAGGAAAAAATTAAATCACTGGAAAAAGTTTTGGAAAACCGTCCAATTTTTCGTAAAGGGTCTGGCCGGATAAGGGATACATTTAACCCTGGATCCGATTTTCGATTTAACCCCCTCAGATGTTATCCCTTGATATAAAAAAATTCTGAAAAAATTTTCAATCCCCAACCCCTTCCTTTTCGATGCTATGGCCATTTTATTGCATCATTTTCAAAAATTTTTAATTTCAACGGAAGTGAAGGAAATTCTCTATTCTTTGGCACAAAGTTACATCTCGTGGAGGTGTATTTATGATAATTTTTTCATCAATTTTGGCGCCCTCCTTCATGAAGTTTTGGCCATTTGAAATTTTCAACTGTAAAAAGAGCCTTGTAGCGAAATTCGGCCACTAATGAAAATATCCCAAAAACGAGTTTTTTAAAGCAGATTCACCTCGCACGTATTCACTTTTGGTTAATTTCGATGTAGTGAAGGCCAAAAATCGCGAAAAAGTGTAAAAAAAAATTCATTTTTTAGCAGATTTTTCGAATTTTATACGTATTTCACGGGCAGAAATGACCAAATGAAAAAACTAACGTCGGATTCGTGTTTAGAGGTTCAAAATACTCCGATAAACACCTTTTTCGCGATCATTCTACTTGAAGTCTCGAAATTCACTTTTTGTTGTAATGAGAGAACGATTTCGAAAAGGGTGTTTATTGGGGAGTTTGCCCATAGCACCGAAAGGGAGGAGTTGGGGGGATTAAAAATTTTTCTAGAAGAAAATCGGAGCCAGGGCCAAATTTACCCTTTATCCGGCCCAACCCTTTGTCCAACGATTGGACTAAGTGCTGTATATTTATTGGAAAACTGTCCAAAAAATATTTTAAAAATTGTTCAAATTTTGAAAAATTGTTCAAATTTTGAAAAATTGTTCAAATTTTGAAAAATTGTTCAAATTTTGAAAAATTGTTCAAATTTTGAAAAATTGTTCAAATATTAAAAAATCGTTCAAATTTTGAAAAATTGTTCAAATTTTGAAAAATTGTTCAAATTTTGGAAAATCGTTCAAATTTTGGAAAATCGTTCAAATTTTAAAAAATCGTTCAAATTTTTCAAAATTCTTCAAATTTTGAAAAATTCTTTAACTAGAAAAATATCAAAGTTTTGAAAAATTTCCCCAATTTTCAGAGAAATCCTCCTATTTTAAATTTATCACCCACATGTAGTAGAATCGTCCAAACACTCTGCCATAGTGAAAAAAATTGACCAAGCTGTTCAAGTCGTCTCGTTCTGTCAATCATCATGCCACTTAAATTATTTAAAAATTTGTTCCGCATCCTTATGGTTTGTAATTTTTTAAATTCCTATTTGTAAACATTTCCCATTCGAAATTACTTTACTCCATCCTTACTCCCCTCGTTCACAAAAATATCCATTTACATTCATTTATTATTCGAAATTTATGCCAAGTAAACTGAAATTGCCAAATTACGGTTACTTAACCTGTTTTTTTCTTACACGTAAACTTGAAAAAAAAAACAATAAATAGACGAAAAAAATTATAATTATAAAAAATGACGCATAAAAAGTCGCTTAAGCCTCGCTTCAGCTTACGTTAATTTTTAATCCGTAATTTCGTCGCTAATTTATTTCGGGTACCGCTATAACGTACTTGGAAAATGCATCGTCGATATTAAATTTAAAAAAAAAAATCCCCTTTAGAAAGGCAATAATACGGTTTAATTATTCTTTTATTTTCAAAGTCAAGGTATCCGATGACGTAAATTAGAAGGAAAAAAACGCAAAATCAACAAAAATTGGAAATTAATTCCGATCGATTTGAAGAGGCGGCTAAATTACCACGCTATTTTGGGTTTCCAATTAAAAAGGTAAAATCAGCCCTTTTCGAAGTGCGGGGGGGGGGATTGAAATTTATTCGAGTGAATTTGTTTGATGGAGTTGCATGCCTCGAGAGACTAAATAACCTCGAATGCAATATTGATGTATTTTGTGCGTTCGAGCGTTAGAATTTGTTTACTCGATTTTTTTTTCCAATCGTACGATAAATTATCTGCGGTAACGAGATAGAAAGAGAGAGATAGAGATATTAGAGGCGACGGTGGCGATTACCGCGTCAATTCGGCGGAAGCAATAATTTAAGTAGAACGCACACGACTCTGATAATTTTAATTGTACAAGTTATATTTATTTAGAATTTGATAAAGATTGAAATTTGACGTTGACGGAGCGGCTGGCTGAAAAAAATGCAGACGTGTTTGCGTGTCTGGTTCAGAGAGCGTGTGAGGGTTTCGGACGGTGCGATGATGTTATGTAAAAAATTTTGTTGACTTTGGCCCAGCGATTAGGATCGTTGTTGGTTTGTGTAATTCAATCGCGGTTTCACGCAATCGTTTATCGAACACGAGAACGACCGTGGTCGGATTTTAATTAAAATGGTTTCAAATGTCATTCTGGAAAGGTATTGGAAAAAGCAGATTAATTATATGGCATAGAGAGCTTATAGTGTGGATGAGAGAACCCGGCTCGGCTCGTCTCCGTCGTCTTGGTATTGTCGGTAATGCTTATACGGGCTCGAATATGGCTCGTAAAATCTTCCGATTATATTTGAAAGATTGCCGTTAAAAAGATGGGGAAAAAACCGGTCAATGAAGATGCTCGAGACGTTCAGGTTCGAGATGCGGGGTATTAATTTGTTGTGGTATCGGGTATAAATTAATTAACAGCTGAGTCGTGTTATGTGCTGTGTACACGTAGCGTACCTATTCGATCGGCAGTGAAAGTTGACTGATTCATATGTTTCCGACTCGTGTCCTCCACCGGTGGATCAGTTCACGTCGGCTAATTATGATCCTGGAGTCGAAATCGAAGTCGGGTCCGGTACAGCAGACGAGCAACAGCGACCTTCGAATTGAAAGGGTATTCGACCCGGGGGTAGATAAAATCAAGGGTAGAAAGAGTGATTGGTTTTGTTGGGGGGATGTATTTTTGTAAAGTGGTCTATTTCAGACTGGTTGCGGTGGTTAAGATCCGATAAATTATGTTTTTATTGTAAAATAAATTATACGGTAATTTATTATTAATTTTAGAACGAAGATTCGAAGTTCCTCTTTATTTTTTTTGAATGTTCGTAATTTTAGGAGATTTTCAATTTTCTAATGAATTTTTCATTGTAAAAGATTTGTGTGAAAATGAAGTTGAAATTTTGATAAAAATATAAAATGTTCCAGGAATTTGATATTTTTTGAAATTTTGAATTTTTTTGTCATTGTGATCAGAGCGCTGTGAATATTGGAGAATTTCATGAGTTACTTGTAAGTTAAATTGCTTCCACTAACATATTTCAAGTTTTTAATATTTTCTTGAAATTCTTGAAAATTCTGCGAAATTGATCTAATAAGAAAAGTATCTCAAAGTAAACTTGAAGTAAAATTTTGAGCTCAAACAAAAATAAATCAAAAGTACATCATATAAGAACCCCATATATAAAATTTTAAATGCTGAAGTTCATTTCTTGAATTTTGGTGAATTTTTGAAATTTCAAAATTATGGTACCTCCCACCTCGATCGCCCTGCAAAATTTAAAAATTTGATCTAATTAACGAAAAACGCTGAAATTTAGTATATACCATATGTGACGGCGCACAGTAAAAGGGACCTTACGTCCAAAAACCACTTTTCGAGAAAAACGCGTTTAAAGTTTACCATTTTTGAAACAATTGTTGTAATTTTATTTCCAGAACGGAAATAAAATTGCGAAATTTTCAGCAAACAACCGTAAGGTCCCTTTTATTAAAATGAACTTGAACTTTGAGCTTTTGAGATTTTTCGAGGTACAAATTGCTGAAAACTGTTATTTTGACCTATTTTTGAAACAATTTTGGTAATTTTTTTCCAGAACATAAATAAAATTGCGAAATTTTCACCAAAAAACCCTAAGGTCCCTTTTATTTTTCGAAAAAACCCTAACGTCCCTTTTATTTCCAAAAATTTTTTTCGACTCTACTCAAGAAAAATTGGCGTAACTCGCTTAAAAATCACTTTTGAGGTCTGGGACCACTTCCATTCGAATTTTAAGGAAATTTCCTATCAGAATCAAAAAAAATTTTGACTTTCCTACCCTAAGGTGATACAATTCCATAATTTTTTCCAGTAAAATTTTTTGGAAAAAATCGAAAAATTCGTCTACAGCATATCTTTGAGGTAATTTTTTTTTATTCGTCATTCATTTCAGTTTCGTCCCTTACTTACTTATATCTTAAATTTAAGAACTATTCAATCATTTCATAAATCAATTTTTTTCAACTAAGTAGATTGCTAAAAATTGTTCAAATCAAAAAAAAAATATGATTTTTAACATTTCTCTCGCTGAGAAACTAATTTAATTTTTTCACATGGGAAGAAGAAACCTTTTTTTTGGAATAAAAAATTTCACTCAGGAGACGTATTCTTGAAATTAGTCTACGAGAATTATCAAAGTTACGGAGTTATTGACGTTAAATAGCCACGTAAACAATGGTTATGAAAATTAAATAGCCAAGGAAAGTTATCGTATTTTTCTGAAATACAAATGGTTATTTATATTTTTGAGTTCGAATTGTTTTTACTTACGTGATTGTTTTTTTTGATAACATTAATTACCGAAATGTCGCCAAAAAAATGATAAGGAAGGTAAGTTGAATCATAAATTTTGAATATATACCTCGCGAAATCACAATATTTTTCAAGTACGCATAATTTTGTTCAATGATCTTATGCAACCAATTGCATTTAAATTATGTCTATTATTTCATAAGCTCTATGAGAGCTAAATAGCGCGAGGGACAAAGGTTATGGGTGCTAAATAACTCCGTAACTTTGATAATTCTCGTAGACTAATTTCAAGAATACGTCTCCAGAGGGAAAAAATCATAATTTTTATTGCAAAATCAGTAGTGCAATTCAATATTTTTTTAAATAAATGATTAAAAATTCTCACCTGTGAAAATCCTTTTTGAAAAATCCTCAAAATTGTTCACATACATGTTGAATTTCTTAATTTTGGAAATATCATATTTCTAAAGTTGACAACTTTACTTTCATATTTTAGAACGATTATACATAATAAAGAATTTATTTAGTGCCTATGCAATGATTTTACAAATTTTTTTTGTTCATTTGCATGAATTCTTCTCAACATAGTTTTTCCCAAAATTGGGGGGCTAGAGGGGCACTAAAGAGTCAAACCCAAAAAAAAGGCAAATTTTCGAACTCAGTACCCTCAAAAACCTAACAAACGACAGGTCACACGTTATTTTCATTTTTTTTGAATTTTGACCTTATCAAGGAGGCTAATAGGTGGGTTGGGGGGGGGGTCGAATGAAAAAACTGAGTACATATTTGAAATCAGCACCTTCGAATTAGTAGTAATCAATGTGTTAATTTACTTTTTCGATTTTTTTGAATTTTGATCCAAATTGTAGACTCCTCTACCCCCCCCCCCGAGGTCTAGAGATCCCATCTTGAAAATTTATTGGCTGAAAAAAAAGGTAAAAAGGGCTCTTTACTGTAATTTGTTCAGATTTTTAAATGGTACCTTTCATTTTTTGTTCTCATCATGAAAGTTGAGCTTTCACCACCAAAGTTCAACTTTGAGCTTTTCAAAATGTACCGTTTTTGAATCTCCTATTAATTATCTTTCAGACTCCGCAAACAGTTTTCACCCAAATACAGCCTATTTCGAGATACGAGCCTTCAAAGTTGGGTAAATTGACTAAAAATCCGATTGCATAAAAATTTCGAGGCCCGCCTCCCCGCCCCGTTGAGGATTAGAAAATAAATGATCGTGGTTTTGAGAATAGACCACCAACGCAACGGGAACTCGTAAACAAAATCTGGGCGAAATCGGAAGACCAGACTTCATTTTTGGTCTGTTTTAGTATGGAATAGCCCTACTTGGTCTCTATCTTATCAAAATTGCAAGCGGATAAAAATTTCCACCGATATCAAAAATTTTGATTTTTGACTTTTCGAAAGGAAAAGTTTCGATTTGCATCGAATGTAAATCATTTTCACTCGAAGGTCCCAAAAATTTTCAAAATTTTCCACCTAAGGACCCATCACGTACAACAATTTTAGGACCTTCAAGTTTGTATCGTACACCAGCTCAAATTCTGCCCTTATCGACAATCCTCCTTCTTTCTTTTTTAAAAGCTAATTTCATCAATTTTACGGTTTTTCATAAATTTTAATGAGGATTTTCAACATTTTTCGACCATGGATGACAAAAAATGTATACTTCTTGATTAAGTATCGAGTTTTTCGCAATTTTGATATTATTTCAAATTTTAGCCAATTTCTAACATTTTAATCATTTTTTAAAATTGTAACAATTTCTGTTACCTTATATTGGTTTTAATGAGTTTATGATTAAATATACCATTTTTGTTCTACGAATTTTTCTATATTTTTCAACTTCTTGCAGATGAAATAATTTCTACCATTTTTAACGTTTTCCACAATTTTTTCTTCCTCTTTTTCTTCGCACAATTTCCAAGATGAATTTAACAAAATGATTTTTCAAGTCACTTCGAATCAGTTCTGAAAATATTTTCATTACAGTTGAAATTTTCACTATTTCAATTGAATTTGAGCAATTAGAGGCTACCGAAGTGTAATGAAATGATCTTTCCTAAACTTCGTCTTTATGACACTGTAATCAATTTCAATGGTATTTTCAGCGAAAGGGTACCCCCGGTTAAGATAGGTGAATCGGCCTAAGAGCTACTTTTTGAAACTAACAATCAGACATTATTGGGGACCCCAAAAAATAATTTTAGGCCGTATTTTCAACCCCCCACCTCACTCCCCCTCACCCCCACCCCCCAAAATGTCGAATTTTCGTCAAAAAATCCTTTCTCGGAACCTAATGAACCAAAAATTCTGAAATTTATGTGGTGTATACGGGAAGTGGTGACCAACTTTTGAGAATTTTTTCAGATTTTTTTGCACCGCCTTCAAGCCAAAATCGCACTTTGAAAACTTAAAATCGCTCTAATTTCGAAACTAAAAGACATACATTTTTTCTTTTTGGCACAAATATAGTCCTACTTTGGTACAATATAATGATATTTTTTTCAGATTTTTAGCGTTGGGAGAACAGACGAAAAAATGCGGGTTTCTATTCAAAAATGCTCATTTCGTCATTCACGCAACCAAAAAATTTTGAAAATATTTTTATGGTATGAATGGGGAAAGGTAACAAATTTTTGAGAATTTTTTATGAATTTTTTTGCAATGCATTCCAGCCAAAACCCCACCCTCAAACTTTTAAAATTGCTCCAATTCCAAAACTATAAGGCAAACATTCGTTCTACTTTTTGAAACTAATCACCACACATAAATAAGGACTCCAAAAAAAATTTAGGATGCATATTCCACCTCCCATCTCACTCCGTTTCACCCCATCCTCCCAATATTTAGTTTTGTCAAAAAATCCCATTTTGGTACCTCAATGAACCAAAATTTTGAATTTCACTTTTTTTTGTACATGCGGAATGATAATCAACATTGAGAACTTTTTTTGATTTTTTGCACCGCGATTTAGCCAAACACCCACTTAGAAACTTTAAAATTGCTCTACTTTTAAAAGTAAAAGATACTCTCTCATTTATAGATCAGTGAAAATTATCGAGAATCACTGAGAAATCGTCAGAATTGCAGCACAGGAGAAAATCAGTGAAAATTCACTGACAAATCAGTGAAATTCATAAAATTTGCTGAAAAATCAGTGAAAGTTAACTGAAAACCCAGTGAATTTCGCTGATTATTCCTGTGCTGCAATTCTGACTGTTTATCAGTGACTTTTCACTGATTTAGAATGAGAGAGAATACATTTTTTCTTTTTGGTGCAAATATGGTCCTTCTTTGGTACAATATGTGACCGTGGCAGGCAGAACCGACCTTAGTTGTCAAAATTTCAATTTTCACGAGCAAGAATGTGAAGTTGACTATGAAAAAAATCAAACAAAAAAATAACAAGAAATATTTAAAAATCGTCGTAAATCAACTAAATCCGTAGCTATGCTAACTGAGAGCTCGTAGGTAGGTAGCTAGGTACCTAGGAATGGTGTTTAACTGTTTAGGGTAATTTTTAGCTTATTTCAGCAGAAAAATACAGTTGATAGGCTATACAAGCGAATAAACACTTCCTGGCCGTATCGCATCGCTAATTTTAAAAGTTCGTATTTTGAAAACTTGTTTTCGCATGTAAGGTCGATTTTTCCCGACACGGTCAAATATACCTAATGTTAATTTTTTCAGAATTGTATCTTGGGAAGAAAAGGCGAAAAAAATACTTTTTCCTATTCAAAAATACCAATTTCGTCATTCATAAAAACAACAATTTTTTTAAAAAATCGATTTTTTTGCAGTGTATTCTAGCCAAAACCCACCCTCAAACTTTGGATTGTTCCAGTTTCAAAACTAAAAGATACCTATATATAATTATTCTTTCGGTTTAGTAGTTGAAGGGTGGGTTTTGGACTAGAATACATTGCAAAAAAAATCTGAAAAATTCTCAAAAGTTTGTTCCTCACACTGTTCATACCTTACCATATAATTTTCAACGACTTTAAATTTATTGAGTGGGGGGTTTGACTACAACGAGGTGCAAGAAAATCTGAAAAATTCTCAAAGTTGGTAACCAATTACCATTCTCCATAAATACAATACCAATAAATTTCAAAATTTTGGTTCATTGAGGTACCAAAATGGGATTTTTTGACAAAACTAAATATTGGGAGGATGGGGTGAAACGGAGTGAGATGGGAGGTGGAATATGCATCCTAAATTTTTTTTGGAGTCCTTATTTATGTGTGGTGATTAGTTTCAAAAAGTAGAACGAATGTTTGCCTTATAGTTTTGGAATTGGAGCAATTTTAAAAGTTTGAGGGTGGGGTTTTGGCTGGAATGCATTGCAAAAAAATTCATAAAAAATTCTCAAAAATTTGTTACCTTTCCCCATTCATACCATAAAAATATTTTCAAAATTTTTTGGTTGCGTGAATGACGAAATGAGCATTTTTGAATAGAAACCCGCATTTTTTCGTCTGTTCTCCCAACGCTAAAAATCTGAAAAAAATATCATTATATTGTACCAAAGTAGGACTATATTTGTGCCAAAAAGAAAAAATGTATGTCTTTTAGTTTCGAAATTAGAGCGATTTTAAGTTTTCAAAGTGCGATTTTGGCTTGAAGGCGGTGCAAAAAAATCTGAAAAAATTCTCAAAAGTTGGTCACCACTTCCCGTATACACCACATAAATTTCAGAATTTTTGGTTCATTAGGTTCCGAGAAAGGATTTTTTGACGAAAATTCGACATTTTGGGGGGTGGGGGTGAAGGGGAGTGAGGTGGGGGGTTGAAAATACGGCCTAAAATTATTTTTTGGGGTCCCCAATAATGTCTGATGGTTAGTTTCAAAAAGTAGCTCTTAGGCCGATTCACCTATCTTAACCGGGGGTACCCTTTCCCCAATTCTAAGCAATTGCTACGATACTCATCTTCCACGAAATTTTTAATTACAGATCTTATTCTTTCTCCTCTTCTCCCCGCCCCATCCCAAATAAGTTTTTTACCAATTCCGCGAAAAAAAAATGGATCAAAAGCGAATTTCATCGCATCTTTTTCGATTAACACTGGCTTTTTTTCAAGCCATCCACCTCTTACTACCTCTGGTTCGAAATGCTTCGATGCATCGAGTCTTGGCACCGGGCTCATATGCGTCGTAACGAGCATCTCGTAATTCACCGCGAGTTGTAATTACTCTTCGACGAATTTATTCGTGTTTTGTGACGATTGCCGAAACCTCGATGAACACGTGTTTTTTTCGCTTCTTTCGCATCTCATCGTCATCGTTTGCGGACACGTCCGGGTCCGGCATCGGGAGCGCATTCGATAACACCATGTCGGTGCTTTTTTAATGTTCGAAAGGTATTTGGCAATTTCTACCAAAATTGTTTTCGCTTTTGTGTCGCAGAATGTTTGGCAGCTGTATGGCCATCGTATACGATATTATCTACCGGCCAGTATATATCATTAGCGATATACACATTCGTATGAAAGCAATGCAACGTAAGCGCGTATTATTTATTATGGCATATAAATAGAGCTCTTATGGTGCGCTTTTTAGTCAGTATTTTCTCTCTGTTCTTCGTAAAGCTATACAAATACGTACGCGAGTCTTGTGTGAGATAGGTACACGATGCTCTGTTTGGTTGCCTACAGTCTCGTGTACATATTATTCTCGAGCTGATAAATTGTTTACATAGAAATACTCAAACACATTTGTCGCGGACGAGGAGAGTGGCCCGGTCGAAGCAATTTATTCGTTATAAATCCTCCCATAGATAAATGAGCGTCTCCCCGCAGAGAAACGTCGGCGAGAGGAACTCGCCTAACCCAAATTTTATCACGTGTAACAGCTGTCTCGAGAAGGGCACGAGAAAAAGTAAACGCGTTTATTTTATGGATTATAAAAGTCAAACCGACCAAATGAAATCTATAAACGCGATCGCTAATTTTTTTCCCTTGCTCACGGTGTGTCTGCGTACCACGATGTGCCAACTAAATTAATCCGGCGACTAACTGCGTCGAAGTGTATTTTTGAAATTTGCCATATTTTTGCGACACGCGTATACCAAACGGTATAATTACGAAATCGATCGAACTTCTTTGTTTATAATCGATCGAGAATATCGAAATTTATGAAAACTCGAATGATGTTTGCGTTTCGAATTCGATGCGGGAAGCAGAGGAAAAACGAGGAATCAAGACGAAGCTATGATCTAACTGTTTAAAAATGCTACGCATTATCTCGACAACTCTGCTCGAATAATGGGATTAAATGAGTATCATAAATTAGGTTAAGAATTTACCTACTCTGCGCCGCGTGCATTCTGTAGGTAGTGAGATCACAGGGATATTTTAGAGCGGACGGAGGCATTGGCCATGTAGAAGTTAACGAATTACGCTTCGACCGTGTACGAAAGGTGTTCCGGTGAGAGATGTAAATATTTGGGTGTGAATTTTTCCCAGAAAAATTTTCAGATGTGGGGGAAGTAATGGGAAATTTTTGACTGAATTTTTTCCCATTTTTTGACCAATTTTATTCTATTTTTTTCACTGCAAACCTTGAAATGCAAAATTTTCTAATAACGAAATGAAGTGATGAAGGGGAAGTGGAGGTGGTGAAAAGTTCTCCTTCTGACGTTCTGAATACACCATTTTTTCATATTTTTTCCGACTCATAATTAGTAAATTTTTTTCAACTTTTCTGACTTGGAACTCGAGATGAAAGATTTTAAAATTTTCCGAAAAAATGAGGTCACCTTTTTTACAATTTTCGACTCAACGTAGACTTTTTCACTGAAAAATGTAATTAAATTTCCATAATGGTAAAAAATTAATTTTTATTTAAAAATTTTTAGAAACTAGCAACTTTCAAGTACTTACTTAAATTGTAAACACTTTATGTAGAAATTTATTAACAGTCCTGTAAAATTTGCATTCTAGAATGCAAATTGAGAGGGCAAACTGAATTTTGGTATACTGGTCCATTTTCATCCCCTAAACACGAATTTAAGATGTCCGGTCGCGTCCGGACCCGGCGTCCCCCGAAATTGTGGATCTTTGCTTCCAAATCAGGTATTTGGCCCATATCTGCCAAAATATCGGTTCTAGAGCAAAAATGGGGTCTATGAAACTTATTCTACGTCAAATTTCCTATCAGATGACTTATGAATGATATTGAAAAACCCAAGAGGCCTGGAGCTACAACTAAGCAAAGAGAGGGGGTACCTCAGTAGCAGATTTCAAATAAACATCGAATGATGATAGAGGGACAAAATTTGATATGGTGATAAAAGGATACCACTAAAATTTTTTTTTTGATCGATAAACTATCACCAAACCCCATAGGAGGAAAAGAGGAGTAGGGTGGGCGGAAAAACCAAAAATTCTGATTTTTAAAAAGTCCCCCCCCCCCACAAAAGTTGTTAACTGGATAGACTAAAAAAATTTCAAAATCGATTTATATCTTCCGATTGCGCAAGAGCATTCAATTCTTCAAAAATTGTCAAAAATTCAACATTTTCAAAAAAAATTTTAAATTAAAAAAATCAAAATTCATCAAAATCAATTTCAGAGCTTATTTAGGGACTATTTAAAGCGAAAAGCACAACTTTTTTGAAAAAATCCACGTTTTATAGTTTTTTTAAATTTCCCATATTTTTCTTCACCTCTGAAAAAAATTGAACGAAGTTATAAAACACTGATTTTTTCAAAAAAAATGTGTTTTTTGGTCTAGATAGTCACTACAAAAGCTCTAAAATTAATTTTAGTCAATTTTAAATTTTTTCGAAATTTTTGAAATTTTGAATTTTTGAAGAAAATACGACGAAAACCGCTGACTTTGCGTGAGGAGCGTGAGATTCGATTGGGCGAGACGATCGGTAGATGAAAAACGCTTTTCCGAGACGTAGGGAAAGCGGTCGGAAAATTTTCGTGAAAATATTATCGCACGAAGCAGATATCGATACGGACAGCTCAGGAAAATGGGCTGACCAATAACAACGCGCCAACGATTGATTTCCCTAAATTTTCTTTATTTAGGGAGACTTTCGACTGCGCTACAGATTTGAACAGTTTTCACGATGGATCGGAATTTCGACGATTATTGTTTCTACGGAAACGATAGTTGCTCGATCGGACGATACCAAAAGGTTAATAATTTTCATCGAAAATTATTTTCAAATTAAAATGAATTTTTCTCGAAAAGAAAATTCAGACAGTTTCACGAAGAAAATAAAGGAAAAACTCGAGTTAGTTTTTACCTTATATTAAACTGAATATAGACATCGCGTGAGGCTATAAAAACTCGGTAGTTTTTAAGCCTAGTTTAAATTTAAGTACAATTCGACTATACGCGAGAACGGTTAAAACGATACAACGATCGCGGGTTAACGAACGACGCGAATAAATAAACAAAAATAAATTAAAGGCCGTAGCCAATAATTTTACAAAATAACTAACCGCGTATACATCGATATCGGTACGGTAAAATTAACAATTTTTGGCAATTTTTGAAGAATTGAAGACTCTTGCGCGATCGGAAGATATGAATCGATTTTGAAATTTTTTATTTTATTTTTCTAGTCTATCCAGCCAACAACTTTTGTGGGGGTAACTTTTCGCAAATCAAAATTTTTGATTTTTCGGCCCACCTTAAGAAGGAGCTCCAAAGAGGAGTTCGGACCCCCAATTTTCAACATTGACCTATCGGTTCATTCTTTGTGTCATTCCATATGATTGAATCCTGCTGAGTTCAAAAATGTCATTACTTTCAAGATTTCAGGGAGATAAGTCCCTCAAATTTAAAATTTCTCAATTCAAGTATTCACATCTCAAGTTCCAAGTAAAAAAATTGAAAAAATTGATCAATTATGAGCTAGAAAAATATAAAAAATTGTACTTATAGTCAGAATGAGAACTTTTCATCCCCCCCCCCTTCCTCATATATTCAATTTCGTTTTTTAGAAAATTTGGTTTCTTGAGTTGAAACTTGGAAGTACAAAAAAATTGAGAAAAATTGCTCAGAAAAAAATGAAAAATGGCAAAATCTGAGTCGTAGGTATCGATTTCATGGTAGCTCTAATAGTCCCAAAACAACTGTTAGTTAACTTCCCGTTCGCTTTTATCTTTTTTTTACGACCAAATTTTCACCGGATTCTGAAAATTCGATTTTTTTTCTTTTAAAGGAATTTTTTCGGAGTCCATCAGCTTACATGGGTAGTTGGTAGGGCGGGGAGGCTTCAAAAAAGTCACATGAGTTTGATCTCAAGAGTTTTTTTTTAATTTACTGAAAAGAATGCCAGCACTTGAAAATTCTCCCCCCCCCCCAAAAAAAACATCACTTTTGGAACCTGCTAACAAGATCTTGAAAATTTCACCCTAATTTGAAATGTTCTTCCTCCTTTTTTTAAATTATTTTGTGAAAATACGTAGGTACTTTCTCAGAATTTGCAATAAAAGTCAGCCTTCTGACATTTTATTTTCACCATTCCTCTTTAAATTTTCCAATCTTGATTTAAAATTTTTTATGCATTATTTTCGTCCTAAAAATACTGGAATCCCCCTTACCCCATCTTTTCGAGGGGTTCAGTGGGGGAGAAAAAAATTTAGGTAAGTTTTGCTTTAGAGCAGACGCTTTTAATCAGGTTTTAAAGAGGACTTTTTAATTGAATTTCAGATGACTGTTTGTTTAAAACGTTAAGCATTCAAGTACCTAGGTATTATATTTTTTTTCTTTTTTCGAATTTTAAAAATGCAAAACAATTTTAATGAATAGACAAATGATATTCAAATTTGATAATTCCTGTAACATTTTCAGACCTTAGCTTCTGAATTTCCTAGCAATTTTAATAAATTAAATATTACGTCCAACAAAATGCCATTAAGTCAACGATTTTAAAAACTTGGTTTCATCACCAAAATTTGATCTTGATTTTTTTTTGGGGGGGGGGGAGATTTGATCACCGTTTTATAGATTGACCCCCCATGTTAAAATTTCTAAAAAAACACACACACACTAAATTACTGTGCGATTGTTATGTTTTTGAATGTGCTAAATTTTAATTTTGACTCGGTTTTTCAATTTAAACCCCTCATCCCCCGCCCCCTCCCCACCTTCATAAGCCAAATACGGTGTGACAAATCGTTTACGTTTTCGGAGACACCAAGTTTAAATTTCAACTCAATTTTGAAATTTGGTCCCTTCAGCCCTCGACTGGCCAGTTTTTGTCAAAATTTGCAAAAATTCCCAATAATACCTTAGGACATATCGTTGCAATGTTGTAAAGACGCTGAGTTCGATTTTCGGATCAATTTTGTGATTTGAACCCTTCTACCGCTCTCTCATACCTCTAAATTTTATAAAAACATCAAGAATGACATATAAAATGATATTTTAAAAATTTTATCAAGTATGGGATAAAATTAGGGGATACGGAGCGGGCAAAAAGGTTTAAATCATGCACAAAGGAAACTGATCAGAAAATTGAATTCGACTTTTTTGAAAACATTGCAAACAATATTTGGCAAGAAAAATTCTAAATTGACAGTAGAAAATTAGAAAAAAAATAAGGCCGACTTTGGGTAAAAATTTTGCAAAATCTGAAGATGGCATACTGACAAAATAATCCAAAAAATGAGAAAACTTTTCAAATCGGAGTAAAATTTTCAGGATCTGTTTAGTAGTTTTCAGTAATGATGTTTTTGAAGGAATTTTTTTTAAGTAGGTCTAGGTACATGCTTTAAAGCGAATTTTCAAAAAGCTGGTGAGGTTTAACTCACGTGAATTTTTTAAGGACCCCCCCCCCCCCACCTCCTCTCCATCCACTCACCATTTGGACTGATCGACTTATGGAAAAAAATCCATTTAAGAAGAAAAATATATAATTTTCAGAACCCGGTGTAGGTAAGTTATTCGCTAAAAAATGATGAGGGCGAACGGGAGGTCTACTGACAGTTGTATTGAGACACCCTACATACTTTCACATTGGTGGAGCAAAAAACTACGCAAGAAATATGGCAGTTCTAAAATAAGGGCTCATTTTAAACTGGTACTTGAACTTGAATAAAACCATTGACACCGATCTAGGTAACATCTGACGAGAGAAAAAAATCCTTCACCTAACCATAGGTACACTACGATTACATACACCAAAAGATATGAATAATTTGGCGAATCCGATTTAATGCTACCCGCATCCAGGTACCACGATGATAATAGCGTTAACTCTTTATTACATACCAATCTGTCATTTAGAATCTTTTTAGCCGACGAGCAGACACATATGTTCGGCGGTGCTGGTATGATCCGCGATACCATACGTGGATACCACGTTGCTAATGCGAGCGAAGATTTACGTTTGTTATTTTCTTCTTGCCTCGTCGTCGTCATCGTTGTCATATCTTCACCAAGCACTTGAAATTATCTTAAGTACCTATCGTTTAATATTATAAAAGAACCGTTGAGTGTTATGACAACGACCGATAATGGGTATTTTCGAACTTCGACGATGTGTTTTTCATCTTGGCTCAGCGTAAGTATAATTATCGATAAGTTCCTTGTGCCCTTCCTCGCCAGCGCGGAAAATACGTTATTGAAACGTGATTTATTAGGTGATTTTTGTAAATCGTCGATATTTTTTTGATGAGTTGTCGTAACGACGACGAGGGTTCAGGTTTATCGGGGTATTGCGCAACAGGCGAGTGTTCAATCGTTAAATACATAACGATTGTGGATGTTTTTCGTTAATTTACCAATAATAATGGTTAATTACCGATAATGACCGTAAACTTATGTAAATTACCGTAATTACGGAAATTTACCGCGAATTATCTGTAAGTGCCTTCATAACCATAATTCACGTTGAATGTGCGAGATTATTCAAAATTTGGATAGTCAACTCAAATAATTTTTTTGATAAAAAATTACCATTTATTACAAAATTTTACCAGAGTTACCGTAATTTTACCAGAATTATCGTAATTTTACCAGAATTACCCAAACAATTTCTCCAGAATTACCTAAATTTCTCCAGAGTTACCTAAATTTCTCCAGAATTACCATAATTTTACCAGAATTACCGTAATTTTACCCGAATTACCGTAATTTTACCAGAATTACCGTAATTTTGCCAGAATTACCGTAATTTTACCAGAATTGCCGTAATTTTACCAGAATTACCGTAATTTTACCAGAATTGCCGTAATTTTACCAGAATTACCGTAATTTTACCAGAATTACCGTAATTTTACCAGAATTGCCGTAATTTTACCAGAATTACCGTAATTTTACCAGAATTGCCGTAATTTTACCAGAATTGCCGTAATTTTACCAGATTTGCCGTAATTTTACCAGATTTGCCGTACTTTTACCAGAATTACCGTAATTTTACCAGAATTACCGTAATTTTGCCAGAATTACCGTAATTTTACCAGAATTGCCGTAATTTTACCAGAATTGCCGTAATTTTACCAGAATTGCCGTAATTTTACCAGATTTGCCGTAATTTTACCAGAATTGTCCAAATTTAGCGTATATAACAGCTTTGAAAAGATTGGATTTTTAATGCCCTAAAAAGACATTTTTTTCATGTTTTAATGCTTTGAAAATCGCTATCTGATGTAAGTGTTTTGTAAATTTATAAATACAATATAAATTTTGCGGGAGGGGGGCTGAAACTTTTTTGGGGGCTGCCCCTGTCCCCCTTGACGATGCCTCTGTACTCGATAGGAAGATTAGAGGAGTGTTGATGTTCATTAGGGTGGGCCGAAAAACAAAAAATTTTGATTTTTGAAAAGTTACCCCCCACAAAAGTTGTTGGCTGGATAGGCTAGAAAAATAAAATTGAAAATTTCAAAATCGATTCATATCTTCCGATCGCGCATGAGCCTTGAATTCTTTAAAAATTGTCAAAAGTTCAACATTTTCATAAATTTTTAAAAATTAAAAAAAAAATCAAAATTCATCAAAATCAATTTTAGAGCTTATTTAGGGCCAATTTAAAGCAAAACACATAACTTTTCTGAAAAAATCCATGTTTTATAGTTTTTTTTAAATTTCTCATGTTTCTTCGCCTGTGAAAAAATTTAAAAAAGTTATAAAGCACAGATTTTTTCAAAAAAATGTGCTTTTTGGTTTTGATAGTCACTACAGAAGCTTCAATTTTAAATTTTTTTCAAAATTTTCAAAATTTTGATTTTTTGGCAATATAAATCGATTTAAAAATTTTTTATTTTATTTTTCCATTCTATCCAGCCAACAACTTTTGTGGGGGTAATTTTTCGAAAATCAAAATTTTTGGTTTTTCGGCCCACCCTAATGTTCATTTCAGACGGTGAAACATTATTTTTCTTGATGCGGCCAATTTTCATCTCGAAAATGTTATTTTTCTGAAATCTTCAGACCCAGCCATCAAAAACGGTTTTTTTTGGAAAACTTTTGAAAAATAATCATTTTTGGACGATGGTCACGAAATTCATCGAGTTCATCACGGTCGTGGGAGGTTTGAGTGGACTCGTTTTTAAAAATTGACTGAAAACAGCTCGAATGAGCTAGAGTAGACCAAAACTATCGAAAATACAATTTTTTCATTTTTTTTCTCTCCTGTTCCCATATCACCCTGTAAAAAATTGAGAAGAAAATTATATTCAATGTACTTGATAGAAGGAAAATGGATCTTTCAAAAAATTCCTTTCCTCTCTTTTTCTATGCCAGCTCGGTCTGAAAACCTCTGTTTCGGAAGAAGAGATGAAAAATGAAAAAATTGATTAAGAAAAAAATGATAGGTAAATGAAGAATAATTAGAACAGAAAATTATTGTGAATTGCAATGGAGAATTCCCGTAGATAATGAATCATTACAATGAAAAATTACCGAAAATTGCGTGTAATTACGATGGTAAATTACGAGTGTTTACCATGGTAAATTACTGTGAACTACAAGTAATTGCAATATAAAATAACCCATAATTACGAGTAATTACGATGAAAAATTACTGGAAATTACGAGTAATTACAATGAAAAATTACAATTTTTACGAGTAATTACGTCGAAAAAATATTTTAAATTACAAGTGATTAAGATTTAAATTTCATATAAATTACGGGTAATTACAATGAAAAATTACCATTTTTACGAGTAATTACGTCAAAAAATTATTGTAAATTACAAGTAATTAGGATTGAAATTTTATATAAATTACGGGTAATTAGAATGAAAAATTATCATTTTTACGAGTAATTACGTCGAAAAATTATTGTAAATTACAAGTAATTACGATTGTAATTTTATGTGAATTACGGGTAATTACAATGAAAAATTACCATTTTTACGAGTAATTACGTCAAAAAATTATTGTAAATTACAAGTAATTACGATTGTAATTTTATGTGAATTACGGGTAATTACAATGAAAAATTACCATTTTTACGAGTAATTACGTCGAAAAATTATTGTAAATCACAAGTAATTACGATTGAATTTTTTTATAAATTACGAGTAATTAAACTGGAAAATTTCCATTTTTACGAATGGAAAATTACTGGAAATTACAGGTAATTACGATGGAAAAATGTTGTAAAGCACGAGTAATTACAATGGAAATTTACCATTGGTTACGAGTAATTACGACATAGAATTACCGTTAATTACAGGTAATTACGACGGAAATATTCTGTAAATTACAGGTAATTACAATTTATGGAAAAATTTCCGACGTGAAAAATAATTAGTATGAAAAATTTTCCTAAATTAAGAATAATTGAAAAGGTAAATTACGGGTAATTACGAGTAAGTTCGGTAATTTATCGGTAATACTCGTAATTTATAAGTAATTACGATAAATATGATTGAGAATTGGTGAATATTGAAAGTATCAATGTTGGTCACAAATTCTAAAAAAAAATTACACTACTCGACTCGCGGTAATTACGGTAAAAATATGGAAATTCATCCGTAATCGCGCATTATCCTCGGTAAATTACCGATAATATTGTAAATATCCTATATTCATCGGTAATCGAGGTACCAAGCAATAATTCAAGTTAACCGGGTGCAATTCCTACATTATTATTGGTTTTTTACAACCTGATTCGCTGTTTCCAGCCAAGTACCTCGTTCGAATCTTTCCAAACGCTAAATATCCGGTAAATTACCAATAATCGGGTTACGGGACGCGTTCGAATGATAAATTCGGTGTTTAATTTCTAAATCTGGTCGAATTTGTTCGGCGTTTGTTTGTTGTTTGACATAACCCGAGCCACAGTGGAAAAAAATCGTTCATCCGTGTTATTAGTATGAACCTTGAACGACGAATACAATCGAAAAGAAGTTTCTCCTAGTATGGAATATACGACCGAGGGGGGACCGAAGAGCCCGAAGATACCATTCGTTTTCGTGATATATTTACAAATACGACTCGGCGCGGCGCGCTTTGCTGTACGGACACAAACGTCTTAATCATCGGAATAAACGAACCAGCGTTCGATTTGAAAATTTCTAATTGTAATTACTCGAATGCCGCCTAAGTTAGCGTCGATCATCGATCATACACGATCGAGAAAATTAACGTCGATTCGTCAAAAGCAACGTGAAATAATCGAAGGGCCGGGCATAGCAGTAATTTTGGTCAGATGCTGCGTGGAGTCGCGAACGTATCGAAAAAAAATCATTTTAATTGCTCTCGAAGAATATCTCTTATTTATGGTTATTATTAGTATTATTATTATTTATTCTAATCACAAATATCTATCAAAAGACAGACGAATTAAATTTATTTACGATTCCAAGTTCGTAGATATACCGGGCGGTTCGAATTTCTTGCTGCTTTGATGTCCAACGAATCGAAACAGAGATGAGGTTTATTTGTACGACGGGTGGATGAATAAAATCGACGTGTGTGAGGCGGATTTCGAATTAGGAATTTAATATTTTTTCCCCCCCAAATGGAAATACAAATAGAGGAGATAAATGTACTTAAGAAATTAAACGTAGGTCTATGTATATTTGAATTTTTTTTAGTTAAAATTGTATTTATACGAGACAATAAGTCGTGAATAAGGTGAGCAAACAAGAGGCTCGGTCGTCAAAGAGTTGAAATGTTCGAAATACCAACCCAGGTTTGGCTCGCCGCCCATGATACCGGTAACTCGAGAGCGAAGAAAAGCGGAGGAGGATACATACCCATAAAAAAAATATAAATTACGAATAAAAGCCGCCAAAAAACAAGGCTTAAAAATTATACTCACGCCGAAATGATTTACGATTAATTAAAACAATCGAAAGGTGCGTTTGACGAGTTGTTATTTCGCAATGTGGTAGGAGGTGCAAACCGATTGAGAAAAAAATTTTTACTACCCTGTATGTTTTATTTGTAAACACTGCGTGGAGCCTATTTACCATAGCATTTAATGCATACATGTGGCTGGACTGGTGCAAGTTTATGACCTAACTCCTACAGAGTTAACGAACGCTGTCTCAAGGACAACGTATTTTCGTCTTCTTCCGTGCATCTCATCTCGGTGCATCCTGCATTTTACCAAACATCCCAACGCAACAATTTAATTTCTTAATATACCTAAAACGCTTTTATTACCGTATTTGATCTTTTTTTTTTCGTGTATATGGAACCTTTTTTCCCTTCCCCTTCCCCCGTGCCTTCGGCAGGCATGTTTTTCTAAATCCATAAATACTCGGAATATACGTACAAGTAAATATGCTCTGGGATTAAGGTCTTTGAAAATGCTCACGTGTGCCGATGAAATGTTTTCTTAAATTATTATAAAATGGTTGCGAAAAATACGAGTAAAAATATCATATAAGAAGTGAACCGGAAACGAGATGGAGTTTTCTCAACCGGTCGGGTAATTAGTTTTTTCGAAGGTATTTCGATGTGACGATGATGACGGCGGCGCAGGCGTCAGTGCTGGAATTTTTTGGTCAATGAGTCGAGCATGCGTAAGATAGGTTACGTGATCTGATGACATGGACGAGGATTTGGTAATTCGTGATTAAAAAACGAGTGAAAAAATTCATTGTATTTGGGACCCGGGTATGATGCTGAGAGAATTCGACGTTACGTAGATTATGGGTTTTTATGGTATCGAATGGGAGATAATTCGTGGGTAGGATGTCATTGGTCATTTTACGAATTATGGTTCGACGAAGTTGTCTGAAAAAATTCTTCGGGGATTTATTTTCATGAAAATATACACGATGTCAAATTTTTTTGGAAAATGGACATCATGTCCGTGATTTTTGAAAAATTGACATTTCGGGTATTTTTTTCAAAAATTGGACACCATGTCGTAATTTTTTCCAAAATGGTCATTGAGTTCTCATTTTCCCCAAAATAGTCACCATGTCCATGATTTTTTTAGAAAAAAAATTAGGGTGGGCCGAAAAACCAAAAATTTTGATTTTTGAAAAGTTACCCTCACAAAAGTTGTTGGCTGGATAGATTAGAAAAATAAAATGAAAAATTTCAAAATCGATTCATATCTTCCGATTACGCATTCTTCGAAAATTGTCAAAAATTTAACATTTTCAGAAATTTTTAATAATTTAGAAAAAAATCAAAACTCATCAAAATCAATTTTACAGTTTATTTAGGGCCTATTTAAAGCAAAAAGCACAAATTTTTTGAAAAAATCCATGTTTTATAGTTTTTTTAAATTTCACATATTTCTTCACCTCTGAAAAAAATTAAAAAAGTTATAAAACACTGGTTTTTTCAAAAAAAAAAGTGCTTTTTGGTCTACATAGTCATTACAGAAGCTCTAAAATTAATTTTAGTCAATTTTAAATTTTTTCGAAATTTTTGAAATTTTGTATGTTTGGCAATTTTTGAAGAATTGGAGGCTCTTGCGCGATCGGAAGATATGAATCAATTTTGAAATTTTTTATTTAATTTTTCTACTTTATCCAGCCAACAACTTTTGCGGGGTAACTTTTCAAAAATCAAAATTTTTGGTTTTTCGGCCCACCCTAATAAAAGGTTCTTAAAAAATTCATATCATTTCGACTTTTTTTTGACATTAAATTCATGCTTTTAAAAAAATGAATATTATCTCCCCTTTTGAAAAAATAGACGTGTCCAATTTTCCAAGTTTTTGAAAAATGTAAATCGTGTCCTCAACTCATGTTTTGAAAAAGAGACCTCTAGTTCGAATTTTTTGAAACATTCCTTGAAAAATTGGCATTATATCGACGTACAAACAATCAAACATGCAGAGAATTTGTATGTACTTTTGAATATTTGACCACTTTCCACCACTTGAAAAAATCTGAAAAAATTCTCAGCAGTGTAAAATATATTGGGAAATTTAAATTTGAAAAAAAATTTGAGACAGCACCAAAGCTGTTCTCCCCAGGGCGATTTGAAATTTTCAAAGTCAAATTCAAGGTCATTAAAGTGGTAGAAAAATTTTGAAAAAATTTCAAAGCTCTCTCCTCTAGTACCCCTACCTACGCGCCAAGTAAGAAAAAAATCGGTTGAAAACTCGCGGAGAGAGAATTTTTAAAAGATTTTAGTTTTAAAATTTCATATTTTGGCTCCCCAGCCCCCCCAGGGGTGAGATAAAAATTCGCTCTTCCACTCTAAAATCATCTCCTACCGATGCAAATCGAATGGCGCTGGCGTAAGAATTTTGACAAAGTTCCACCTGAGGCCAAATGACCCCCTTCCCCCCCCCCCCTTGCACCAGAGCCTTTATCATCTTCCGAGATGATTTTGAAAAATTGAAATTTATCTATTGATTGATTATTAACTTCGATGTAAACAATTTTTTAACAACTTATTGTCATATTTTATTCAAAAAATCATGTTTTATCAATTTTAACCAAGTTTTCATAAAATTTTCACGACGTTTTCTTTGTTTTCGACCATTTTTTGATAATTTTAGCAAGTTTTCAGCCATCTGGCAACTTTTTTCAAATATTCACTTCACTTTTCAAAATTTTTAATGACAATTTTAAAAATTTTTGGTACAATGGCGAGCCATTTACGATGTTACTTGAATTTTGAAGTCGCTCCAAAGACACACACAAAAAAATAGAGCTTTCGGATTGCGACATTTGATTCCTTTGAGTTTTTTCAGAATTTTTCAACGCCAAAGGAGTGAACTCAATATTAGATTGCAAATCACAACAAAAAAGTAAGGAATAAAAGCTCGAGAAAATATTCAAAAAAATTTCAAAAACGAGTCTGAGGAGGCTTTTGAACCTTCTGGATCCATTTCTTGAGTTATTTTGATCTCGATTTCAAAAGGCGACTCTCAAAGGGTAACAAGTCGAACATAAAATGGAAAATTTTTCAATTTTATCAAGTGAGGAGCCTATCAAAAATTATGTTTGTTGGGTCCCTGGATCCGTTATGGGATCAATATTGAAAAAAAAATTAACCTAGGCATCGAAATTCATGGTTTCCCCCCTCTCCATTTTCCTGGGTATTTCAACTTCAACCCAAACTGTTGATCATCATAGATTGAAAAGTGATTAAAATGAAAAAATTCCGTGGTTTTTACCCCCCCCCCCCCATCTATTTTTCGGATTATTTTGACTACGAGCCAAAAAATTGACTCTTGGAGATCGAAGAAAGACCAAAATTGAAAACATCGAATGGGGTATCGATGTCTAGGTTATTTTGCCCTCTGGATCCATTTTTGGGATTATTTCGAATCCAAACCCAAAATTCCACACGTTCTTTTAGGATTTAATTTGTAATTTTATTCGAAGTTTCTTCCCTGGGACTAGAAAATTTTTTAAAATCACAGTTTCCTACTCAAAAAATACTCCAAAGGAACCGACACTGATGCAAAGCCGAAAGCTCTATATCTTTTGCGTGCCTTTGAGATGACTTTTTTTTAGTTCGGGTAACGCTATAAATGACCTATTCTGTATTTTGAATTTTTTTTTCTTGCATTTTTAGTAATTTTAACAGTATCTAGATGTAGATATCTCGTAGGTGCTTGATTCATTGAAATTTTTTCAACCTTTGCATTATTTTCAGCATTTTACATAAAAATTGGAAATTTTTCTTCATTCTTAGTAATTTTTATAATTATTAAAGCAAATGGGAAATTTTACTTCCAAAAAGTTTAACAGGAGTTGATTATTTTTTAGTACAAATAATTTGACAATTTTTCTTGCATACTGAAATATTTTAAAAATGTTCGAGCCATTTTATGGCATAAATTCGACATCATCTGATAAAACAAACCTTGTTTTTTAACGAGACCATTTTTTCCCAATAACGAAATTTTTTTCCACATAAATTAGCCACGCAACCCTACTTTTTTTAGGCCAACTTCGCCACACTAAATGGCAATTTATCCGTTTAAATCATCAGACGCGACGTACCATAACGGTTTAATTTATTCTGAGAATATGTCGATACAACGCCATCATAAACACCGAGTACGACGAAAGTTTCCCCAATGATAATCACGCCGATATTGTCGAATAAAAAGGGAAATGCGTCATGCGAGGTATTATTCACAAGTTGTACCGTAATTGACGTTACCGAAAACAGGTCGGCGAAAAAATTTCATTGGGGAAACCCCACGTGTCAGGTAAAATTTCAATATAGTAATTTAATTAATAAATATTTTTAAAATTCCGTTACACTGCCGTGGAATAATTCCTTTTCGAAAACTAGACCAAACCGGGAGCTTTTATTATGAAAACAAGTACGAGGTGTATTTTTACATTTTGCGGTTTTTTAATATACGAAAAAAATTGAGTGTTTTTTCCGCCTCGCCTGTGTAATAAAACACTTTGGATTTATTCGACGTGTAATTCCATAAATTCTCCGACCGGAGTTATTTCTCGCAAATTAATAATCTGTAAACCGATTGGTAAAAATTCCAATTATTTCCGATTCAATCTCGCTGTAGATCAAAATGAAAATAGTTTTTGGAATGCCAAGGTTTGCACACAATTTCAAATTCGAATGTTTAACCGATGGTATTTCGCTGCAACGTTGCTTCTTTTTTCAATCGTTCGTACCCACATTTTATTCGGTTTGGAATTGAAATACGTATTTGCCTACAATTAGGTCCTAGTTTCACCTGCGAACTGAATTTGTATCAGTATTCGCTAAACTAGATATGCATTTGTGGTTCACGAGGTTGCATTCGCGTCGCGTCCCATGTGTTTGTGCAGGTAATAGGGAAATTTTATGCGGATTTTTTTCCTCTCTCGATCGCGTTCGTTATATGCAATTAAGGTACCTAGCTAGTAGCTACCTACCGGCGAAATTAATTCGCATTTCAGCGAAAAATACATTTTAGCCGGTGTTAATTATCGCCGTGTGGGTTTTATATTCGCGGAATACCAACGAAGCAGTGTAATTTTCAAACGTACCAGGAGCGAGAATATTCTACGCAGATTATCTTCCGCCCTTCGTCCTTCTTCCGTTGTACTAATTTGGAGCCAATTCGATTTAAATTCGGTAAAGTAATGCAAAGTAATTGCATTTGCGTATGTTTCGCTGCGAAATTACCGCAAATGTATTCGAATTGCGGAGCTTTGGTAGTTTTGAGGACCGGGGGGAGGAGGGCATTTCGAAATTTGTTTTTTTTTTAACGTAAAACAGGAAAAAATTAATCTATAAAGTGTTATTATTCATAAATTTCAGAATTTACAAAGTCTTTAGTCGTATTTACGGTAAATTACCTGTATTCACCACAAATTACCTATATTTACCACTAAATTACCTCTAAATTACCGTAATTACCGTAAAATCTTCAAGTTACTGATTAGTGACGATATTGTAAGTTGTAGTGAAGCTTTAGATCATCAATTACACAGGTCTGAAATTTTTCAGTGATTTTAATATATTTTTTAGTGCTGAATTCAAGAATTTGATTTCAGTTTTTTCCTTCGAATTTTTTGTTGAGACTTGAGAATTTGTTTTGCATTTTTAAATATAGATTTTGACACTTGGAGTCGATTTTCTGAGAAAAGAAAGGTCCTACAAAAAAATAGAGAATATAAATTGTAAAACGTAAAATTTCCTTTCTGCGGAATCCAATTTCCGGTTCAAAATTCAAGTTTCATATTTTGTATTGAAAATATCTCAAAATCTAAGCCTCCCGGGAAAAAAATTAACTCGACTCTACAAAAAGGAAATTTTACGTTCTACAATTCATGTTCTATTCATTTTTTTTCTGGAGGCATAATTTTTCCAGAAAATCGATCCCATTGAACACGACTTTACGGTTAGTTTTTTCATTTAGTTATTTTTTTCTCCAAAAATTCATAATTTTCGTGTTCTACGACCCATAAAATTACTCAAAAATTGATGTAAAAAATTGTTCCAGTTTTGAAGAAATGTTTACCTAATTTTTTGCAGTGTGCGATTTTTAGAAAATTCCCCAAAGGGTCCGGTGTGGTAAGGGGGTCATTTGGCCTCTGGTGGAACTTGATCAACATTTTTATGCCATTCGATTCGTCATAGTAGATTGATTTTGGAGTGTATGAGTGAATTTTTATCTCACCCCTGGGGGGCTGGGGCTGGGGCCCCAAAATACGTAATTTCCAAACAAAAAATTCCATTTCCGCAAGTTTTCAACCGATTTTTTTAAAAACTTGACACGTAAGTACAGGTACTAGAGGGACGTACCCTGAAATTTTTTCAGATTTTTCCAACCACTTTATGACTTTGAAAATTTAAAATTGCCCAGGAAGACACGATTTTGAGACGAGCAGGAAAAAAAATTTCCAACGTTTTTCAATATATTTCACATCCCTATAATTTTTTCAGATTTTTTCGAGCGATGAAAGTTGGTCAAATATTCAAAAATTCGTGAAAAATTTATGAAAAGCAGTAATTTTAAGAAACAAAAATGATTAATTACGCCGGTTTTTTGAATATTTATGAAAAAATTCTAAGAAGAGTGAAATACATTGAAAAACATTGAAAAAAAATTTTCCTGCCCGTCCCAAAATTTTGTCTTCCAGGGCGATTTTAAATTTTCAAAGTCAAATTCAAAGTCTTTAAAGTGGTTGGAAAAATCTGAAAAAATTTCAGAGTACTCCCATCAAGTACCTTTACTTACGTGCCATGTTTTTTAAAAAAAAGGTTGAAAACTTCCAGAAATGGAATTTTTAGCTTGAAAATCACGTATTTTAGCCCCCCCCCCCCCCGGGGTGAGATAAAAATTCTCTCATGCACTCTAAAATCAAATCTATCAAGACAAATCGAATGGCATAAAAATTTTGATTCATCAGCCCTACCAAAGCCTTTATAAAATCGTCCAAAGGGTATGGCCGGATAAGGGGTGAATTTGGCCCCAGGCATTTTTGGGCTCCCAAACACCCCAAGACGTGTATATTGAATAGAAATAATTTTTCACAAAATTTTGGACCCCTATCTCCCTTTCTTTCGGAGCTATGGCCATTTTATTGCATCATTTTCAAGAATTTTTAATTTCAACGGAAGTGAAGGAGATTTTCTGTTCTTTGGCACAAAGTTACATCTGGTAGAGGTGTATTCATGATAATTTTTTCAACAATTTTGGTGCACTCCTTCACGTTTTTTCGGCCATTTGAAGTTTTCAATCGTAAAAAATACCATATAAGCGAAGAGCGACCACCCTGGAAAAATTCCTAAAAAATGTGTTTTTTTATGTAGAATTTTACTATGTATTTGGTTTTGGCGATTTCTTTGAACTAAGGGCCGAAAATTGCGAAAAACCGTACAGAAATGTTGTAATTTTAGCAGATTTTTCAAATTTTGAGCGCTTTATACAGAAAGAAATAACCAAATAAGGAAATCAATTTCAAATTCGTGTTCAGCAGGTCAAAATACCCCGGCAAACACCCTTTTCGTAATAGTTTTGATTAAAATTTCAAAATTCACCTTTCTCACTGATTTTTAATAAAAAAAAAAGTGAATTTCGAGACTTCGAGTAAAACGATCGCGAAAAACGTATTTTTCGGGGTATTTTGACCTGCTGAACACGAATATGGATTTGGTTTTTTCATTTCGTCATTTTCCCCTAAAACGTCCTCATTTTCCAGTTTGAATCGGGTCTCTCGAGCAAGAAAATTATTATACACAATAATTAATGTCATATTTGTGTTCTACGACCCAAAATTAGTCGGAAACTAAAATATTACCATTTCAAATTTTTTGAGTCACATTTCACGTCTTAGCAGATGGATTTCGGCGAAGACGTTGAAATATACATAAATCAGAGGAAAAGGGTGTGAATGGGGGCTTGGGGATGAAGAAAGAGGTAGTACACATGAGAAAATGACGAAATGAAAAAAAACAAATCCATATTCGTGTTCAGCAGGTCAAAATACCCCGATAAACACTTTTTTCGCGATCGTTTTACTTGAAATCTCGAAAATCGCTTTTTTTGTCACGAGAAATAAGTGAAAAAGGTGAATTTTGAAACTTTAACCAAAACTATTGCGAAAAGGGTGTTTATCGGAGTATTTTAACCCGTTTAATACGAATATGGAATTGGTTTTCTTACTTGGTCATTTCTTTCTGTACAAAACGTTCAAAATTTGAAAAATTTGCTAAAATAACAACATTTTTGTTCGGTTTTTCACAATTTTCGGCCCTTAGGTCAAATAAATTGCCAAAACAAAATGCACGGCAAAATTATACATAAAAAAACGTATTTTTAAAAATTTTTCCAGGGTGGTCGCTCTTCGCTTATGGTATTTTTTACGATTGAAAACTTCAAATGACTGAAAAAACGCGAAGAAGTGCACCAAAATTGTTGAAAAAATTATAATAAATACACCTATACAAGATGTAACTTTGTACCAAAGAACAGAAAATTTCCTTCACTTCTGTTGAAATTAAAAATTCTTGAAAGTGATCCAATGAAATGGCCATAGCTCCGAAAAGGGAGGGTAGGGGTCCAAAATTTTGTGAAAAATTATTTCTAGTCAATACACACGACTTGGGGGTGTTTAGAAGCCCAAAAGTGCCTGGGGCCAAATTCACCCCTTATCCGGCCATACCCTTTTAGAAAATTCTTTAAATTTTTAAAAAATCGTCTACGTTAAGGAAAAAATTGTCCAAGTTTCGAAAAATTCACAAAATTTTACCAAATTATTCAATTTTTAAAAAATCGAACAATTTTTAAAAAATCGAACAATTTTTAAAAAATCGAACAATTTTTAAAAAATCGAACAATTTTTAGTTTTTTTTCAAAAATCATCTTAATTTTGGAAAAATTCTCCAATTTTTAGAAAATGTTTCAATACTCGAAAAATCGTAAATTTTGGAAACATCGACACCCTGCTCCTGAAAAAAATGACATTGTGCAGCTGTTCAAGTCATCTGGGTCGGTCAGTGGCTGGCAAGGCTCAATTTTTTTGAGAGAGATCCCCAATCAAAGTAAATCACCTCACCAAATTTTGTCAATATCCAGGATAGGTTTTTTCTATCCATCCCAGTGTACTTTTACTAGGTATAAATGAACCGAAATTTAGGAATATTTCATTACACCCGACAATCTGAAATTTCTACTCGAATTAATCTGATTATTTATTGAATTTCGTAAATTATGCGATCTCTCCCGGCTTCGTCTTGAATTCGTTCGTGTAACGTTAATTACTAATCTTGAAACGGATCATGAGAAAATACACACCTGACGTTATAATAAGTACCTATCGAGAACGTTATACCTAAATGCTATTTTCAAAGTTGGAATAACTCTAGTCCCTTATGAATATTGAACGTAGCCGGTACCTATATCCTAATGCATCAAATTTCAACACTTACATAATTTTATCTTTCGACCGCTCTAAAGATAACATTCAGATATACCGTAATTTGGGGTGAATCGGACCCCATGGGGTGAAACGGATCGCTAATTAGGAAAGTTTTTTAAAATGATGTAAAATCGGTTGGATAAGTGATAACGCAATAATCTTTGCGCAGAAGTGTAGTAATATGTCTTGCGCATCGAATGTATGGGGGTTTCCGGGTCGCAAGCTCGTATTCTATTCACCACGCACATTTTGTGTGGAACGTTCGAAATAAGCAGATAATCAAATGTCCTAAAACTTTGTTTGTAGAGCGAATTGAGCAAAATCTGTGAAGGTGATTTTTGGGAATTTATTTTCTGAATACGATCTAGCGTGATAATTTCTTTTCAAAATTTCATTTACAGTGATATTTATTGATAAATTTAAATTTTTTTGTGGTGAGGTAGATATTTTAATACAATATGGGGTGACTAGGATCGGTAGTTGAAAGTGGTATAAACATTTATTTTCTTGTTGGTTTTCACAAATTTTGATACCTATTGGCTAGGTACCTATTCATTGTACAATACATGCCTTGAAAAACATCAAAATTTGTTAAAACTAACAAAAAAAATTAATTTTTTACCATTTCTCACTACCGATCCTAGTCACCCCATAAGGATTCTTGGGGTGACTCGGATCGATCGCCATATTTATTAAAATATCTACCTTTCTACAAAAAAAGTGATTGCTTCACATTGTATAGATATATATTTTTTCATTTTAACCGATCCTAAACGTCCGAGAGTGAGTTGTGTCGAATGAAACACGAAAAAACACAACATGCGATCCGATTCACCCCATCTTGCGGACCACTCGGATAGATGAACAAAAAAATATATATAAAATCAGCGATTTGGGATGGGGGTTCCAAAATTAAAAAATTTGAAAGAAGAGATTGGGACTGGACTATACCCGTTGAAATTTTTCTTCTAACTTAATTAGCTGCGAAGTTATACTCCCTTAAAGTTCAAAAACGATCCGATTCACCCCAAATTACGGTATTTTTCTCTCGGTGTAATTTTCCTCGCGAATTTCCAAAATAATTTACGATCGTCGTATTAAGAGAGGCTGATACAAGCATTTTTTTCGTACTCACCATACCACCTTGATGTGTACGTAATACGTATAAATTGTAATGACCTTTTATTAGCATAATAAATTAAAAAGTAATACTCTCGGTTGAATAAATTATTCGACGAGAACAATTATTGATTTAACCTTAATACAGTTTCGAGTATTTAACGCAGATACGCTTATTAATCGTCGAGCTGCGAAAAATATACGAAAATTTGGATTGACTCGTATATCATATGCCCACAATGGGGTGGCGGAGCCTCGACACACCTGCCTCTTCCCGTCTGCTAATTATTTTCATTAATTCGCGTTATTTTTCGCGCTAAAAAAAGCTACATTCGTTCGAATATAATTGAAATTTCGCTGCAGAATTTATCGTCATGCGATCGCCGAACTGGTTTCAGCGAGTCGATCGAATATTTCATCCTACGTGGTTTTGTAAAAAAAAGGTGAAAAAAACCTGGCTCGGTCGTCAAATAGATTATAATTCAATTAAACATAATTGTACGGCGTTTATTTTACCAATATTTACTCAGGTCAGTGGCCAGTTCGCCCGATTCGAATATCGTCGTTCGTGTGTAATGATAATACACTCTCTGCATGAATCATTCGACGCCAAGTAGATGGTAATGTACTCGAACGTACGAAGCTTGCTCTTTTTTTTCACCATCGCTCGTAATAAATTTCATCAATGGAATCAGAATCACCGGTCCCGGCATAATCGTGTCATTCGCACCGATACATAGATTAAGCATAAGTAGAAAATGGCTAGATTAGGATTAACGAGCATTTCGCAAAAATATCTCCGGTTTAAATTTTAATCTCGGTCCTACATACATAAAAAACAACACATTTGCGACTCGTATTTACCAACGTATAGGTACCAAGGTGTATGAACTATTTAGATAAAAAAAAAAAAAAAACAGTACCCGATGAAATAAACATAAGTTCAATGGCATTGCCATTGTAGTGGAACAAAAAAAAAAAGGTACGAAAACTTTGACAGCAAATTATGCTGTGTATCGTATCGTCGTCGTGCAGATTATACGGGACAGATAACGATTTCCAAATCGAGAAAAATAGTGTTTTGCCATAGCGAAGTTTCGAAATGGTTTATTTTTCTAGTTCCGATGCAGGGATAGGGATGGAGGTGTGGGGAAAGGGGTAGTAAGAGGTCGCAATTTTAATAATTCTGAAATTTTATTGTTATTTTGATCCAAATGGTGGGTTATGAGTGGAGCTCGTGGAGATTCACAAAATTGAAACGAATAACGTCGAATGAGGTTTTTTTATCATTTTTTTTTTAACGAGAGGATTTTACGAGGTTGTTGTACAGATAATATCGGCGAAAGTTGACAAAAGCTCGAGGAAAAAGTGGAAACAAAGGCAGAAATGGTCGTTCGAAGGTTTGAAGATATTTTTGGAGAGGATTGCCACAGGCGCGTTGAGAGTAATTTTTTATGATCTGGATTGTAATTACATACTCCTGCGAGAAATGAAAAAATATCCAATTACGAACCAATGTATTGGAAATTTTTGAAAATTTATATTACTTAATTTCAAAATGATCAAAAATTGTCCTACATTACAGAAAATTTGCAAAAAAAAAATAGAAATAATTTGTTCAAAAACATGAATTTTTTAAGGAAAAAAATTATTGAAAAAGTCACAATTCAACGGAAAAGTCACTAAAGATCCATTTGAATAAAAAAAAGTCACGTTTTGTCGTCAAAAGTTGTGAGAAAATTAACTTTGAGCAATAAGTCCACTTCTGTAAAAAAAAGTTTCAAAAGTCAAAGTTTTGGAAAAAAGTTATCAGTTTGGTCAAAAGTAATAAAAAGTCACTATTTTGACAAAAAGATGATTTGCACATTTAAAAAAAAAAGAGGATTTAATTTAGAATAAAATTCTAGAATTTTGTAAAAAAAAAATCGAAAGTAACAATCCAATATTGAAAAATTTTAAAAAGCCAATTTTGAAAAAATATCAAATAAAAAAAATCACGTTTTGTCATCAAAAGTTATGAGAAAATTAAAATTCATGAAATAGGTCAATTTTTGGAAAAAAGTTTCAAAAGTCAAAGTTTTGGAAAAAAGTTGTCAGTTTGGTTAAAAGTAATAAAAAGTCACTATTTTGACAAAAAGATAATTTGCACATTAAAAAAACAGGGTTTAATTTCGACTAAAATTCTAGAATTTTGTAAAAAAAAAAAATCAAAAGTAACAATCCAATATTGAAAAATTTTAAAAAGTCAATTTTGAAAAAATATTAAATAAAAAAAATCACGTTTTGTCATCAAAAGTTATGAGAAAATTAAAATTTATGAAATAAGTCAATTTTTGTAAAAAAAAAACAACGTAAAAAAGTCAACGTTTTGGAAAAAGTTGTCAGTTTGGTCAAAAATAATAAAAAGTCACTATTTTGACAAAAAGATAATTTGCACATTTAAAAAAAACAGGATTTAATTTCGACTAAAATTCTAGAATTTTGTTTTTAAAAAAAAACATCAAAAGTAACAATCCAATATTGAAAAATCCTAAAAAAATCAATTTCGATAAAATATCTAAACAAAAAAATTCACATTTTGTCATCAAACATTATAAGAAAATTAAAATTTATGAAATAGGTCAATTTTTGTAAAAGTTACAAAAGTCAAAGTTTTGGAAAACAGTTGTCAGTTTTGTCAAAAGTAATGAAAAGTCACTATTTTGACAAAAAGGTATTTTGCACATTTAAAAAAAATTTAATCTAGGCTAAAATTCTAGAATTTTGTAAAAAAAAATCCATCAAAAAGTAGCAATCCAATATTGAAAAATCCTAAGAAATCAATTTTGAAAAAATATCAAATAAAAAAAATCACGTTTTGTCATCAAAAGTTATGAGAAAATTAAAATTTATGAAATGAGTCAATTTTTGTAAAAAAAAAAAAGTAAAAAAGTCAAAGTTTTGGAAAAAGTTGTCAGTTTTGTCAAAAGTTATAAAAAATCACTATTTTCACAATAAGACGATTTGCACATTAAAAAAAAACAGAATGTAATTTAGACTATAAAATTCTAGAATTTTATAAAAAAAAAAGTCAACAAAAAGTAACAATCCAATATTGAAAAATCCTAAAAAAAAATCAAATTTGATCAAATATCTTGCATTTTGTCAAAAACTGACAAAAAATCTCAATTTCAATAAAAAATTCCAAATTATGTATTAGTAATGTCAAAACAGTCACGATTTTGATAAAAATTTGAATTTTGTCAGAAGTCATAAATAGGCGGATACCAGAATTTCGCCAGGAAGATTTCCAAAATGTGAAAAGTTGAATGTAAAATTCAATCAAAATGACTTATTTTTCAAGAAAAAACAATTGAGTTGTTAAAATATCAATTTGGACAAAAACCTTGTATTTAGTAAAAAGAAAGTAATGACTAATGAAGAAGTCAACATTCAGATGAAGTTAGTTTTTGTTAAAAGACTTCAAAAAGTTGAAGTTTTAAATTTTGTCAAGTCAATTGACGAAGAGATTATTTGCATATTTAAAAAAATCAATCTAAGAGTCTGAAATTTGGTGAAAAAAAATACTTATCATTAAAAAAGTAACTATATTTACTTGAATTAAAAAGTCATAAAAAATCATATTTGACAAAAAATCTGACCATTCCGCAGAAATTTTCATAAAATTCCTATTTGAATAAAAAACAAATTTTATTTTTTAAATAGTTAGAAAATGCACACCTTCTGGTCAAAAAATTTAAATTTAGTCAAAAATAATGATCCACAATTTTGAAAAGATCTGCATAAGTGTTGTAAGAAGTTGGAACATTTTATATTTTTGAAAAAAAAAAGTATTTAAAAAGGTCACAATTCAATTAAAAAGTCATGGAAAGTCAATTTTGACAAAAATCTTGCAATTCATCTGAAAATAAGTTGTGGAAAATAAATCAAAATTTGCATGAAAATACAATTTTTGTCAAGCCATAAAAGTCATGTTTTTGACAACGGGATTCGAGATCTATCAAAGCACATGAAAAAATTACTATTTCGACGAAAATACGATTCGCTTATTTTGAAAAAAATGAAATTTAGGTATGTTAGGTCCTAGGTACCTAATTTGGACTGAAAGTCTCAACATTTTTTCAATGCATTAGGAAAGTTAACAATCGAAATAAAAAGGTATGGAAAGCTAATTTGACAAAAAAAACTTACATTTTGTCAAAAAAATTTACACTTTGTAAAATAAGTCATAATATAGGTACAGATTTGACCAAAAACTTGAATTTCATTGTCAAAAGCTATGAAAATAAAAAATATCCTTTAAAAAAGTTCTTATTCAAGTCAGAAGTAAAAAAAAATTATACGTAATTTGGACTAAAAATTTCTAAAATTCTGCACAAAAAAAGTATTTTAAAAAAATAACAATTTTTTATATAAAAAGTTCCAAATTTTGTAAAAGAAAAAAAATTAAAAAAGAAAAAGGTCATAAAAAGCATGATTATTGGGAAAATATTTAAATTTTGGAAAAGCCACCAAAACAAAATATCACGATTTTGACCCCCCCCCCCCTCCAAAAAAAATGAATATTAATTCAGTCAAAATTCCTTAATTTTTTTGAGAAAGAAAAATGCAGAATAAATCATAATTCAATTAAAAGTTCATGAAAAGTCACTTTGACAAAAATCTTGAATTTCGTAAAAAATTTACCTAAAAAATCCCATCTTGAATAAAAATTCTCAAATTGTATTTTTAAAAAAGTCATAAAAGGCACAAACTCTGACATAAAATATGAATTTTGTTCAAAAATCGTGAAAGATACAGCCTCATTTACCGCACGCAGATAGGTAGATTATGGTGAATAATGTTTTGTCAAACTTGAAAAAAATTAGAAAATTTCTTAAATCAAAGAAAACTTTATCACGGTGGCATCCGGCCAATGATTAAGTAAAACATGGCTCTCAAAGTATACCTAAACCTATGTAATTTTTGAATAATTTTTGAAAACTTTTTCAACCTGAAAAATAGTGTGAACTTTTCTACCTTTTTTTTTCGCAGGTAAAATTTCATTGAAAAAACATATTTAATATGGAAATTTCCATATTAATTCCGAACTAAATATTGTAATTAGCTCAACTCGACTTCCTTTCTTCCCCTTCCCCTGGTGCCACTTCCGACCCATCTTCAAGGCCTAAACTCCACTCTCGGACCACTTCCAGTAAATGTGATTCATCTGTTACAGAATTTCTCCATTCATCACTCTGGTTTTACGTCATTCCCTCAATTTTTCGTGACTTTCGTTCCAAACGTTGGAAATTCATCCGTGCAGACGATACAATTATCCGACAATTATCAAATCAACAAAGCGTGTATGAAAGATGAAGATAGCGAGGTGCAGGACAGCAAGGTACATAACGTGTACGGTACCCGAGTAAACGGATATGATTCATACTCGGCCCATTCGCAATAAAGCGAAAAAATATCAATAATAAATTACCCATTAGCTTGATATGTTTACATAAGTATTTGTGTAATTTTTACACAATTCAAATTCTAAAATCTTGTCTGCGAGAGAGACAAAAATATGGTTATGACCTCGTGATTAAAGAAAAAAAAAAAAAGTGGTAAATATTTACCCGCATATTTCACAACTCTCCCGAGCTACCATCGAGTTGGTATAATTTGTACTGCACGAAAACTAGTTTTTCCATATCAAAAGAAGAAAAAATTATATCGCACGAACGACATCCTTTCAGACGACATCGACATCGTATCCCGTAACTATTCGAAAATAAGATTTTATTCTGTCCAAGTTGAAATTAAAAACTTTTGAAAACACGCTCTGCTTTGTGGGTATAGAAGAGAACTCAGCTTATGGAATTATTTTGTCGTATCGAAGCTCACGTTGCAATCGTAAGATTAAAGAAAACACGAAGCAGATTTAACTTATATATAGTGCCATCTCAGCGGAGCATTTTAAAAATTTCCACCAGATAATGAAATTCGATCAATAAGCGTTATAAGTCTTTGAGAAAATGCTTTCAAAGGTCTGAAGGGATATAATCGGATTGCGAGTACGAAAATGATTTTTCTTACCGGGGGTTTCGACCCCGAGTTACTTCATCGAGTAATTACTCGAGTTAGTATAATTATATACTAACACCGAGATAAACCTTTGAAAATTATATTTCGGGGTTAGTGATCCAGCGGGGTTACGGGTATCGACCCCTGAGCTGTTTCTTTTTACGAGAATAATAATCCGAGACGGTGATTCGACTTATGTAGGGTGTGTCTTCGTTGCTTCGCTTCCAAAGAGTAATTTCTTAAGGAGAATGGAATAAGTATGGATGATCGGTGCTAATAAATCGAATAATTAAATTGTATTCTGCGAAAGAGAACGAGCTTTGAGAAAATGAGATGTTCAAAGCGGTGCAGAGAAAAGATTTAGGAGAGAAGGAGAGCAGAAAGAGGGTGAGTTGATTCATGGGTAAATTTTTTTAAAAAGGAATTAAAGATGAGAGAAAGATTCGGTGAGATTACAGATGACTGGATTTTAATTCTATGAAGTAAGTAGGTTTATCCTTCTCCCTCACTAGACGATTCGATTCGTTACGAATGTTGCAAATTGAAGCAGTTTCATAAGACTGGGAAAAATATGAATGATTGGTGCAGATAAATCAAATAATTAAGCATTATGAAGAAGAAAAGGAGCTGTGAAAAGATGAAATGTTCAAAGCGATGTATAAAAAGTATTTTGTGGGAGAAGAAAAGAGTGAGCTGATTCGTGGGTGATTTTTTTTTTAATAGAAAAAATTCAGCAGGTTTGCAGATGACTGAATTTTTGTTCCATGAAATGAATGAGGAATTATATTAAATTTCCCGGTGAACATTATAAATTGGAGAATTTCGTGTTTTTATTCATTCAAAAAAAAAATCATTTTGAAAATTTTCTTTTTTTTTTGAAAAAATGCGCCCGGATCTCAAGTTGCCAAATTGGATGATATTATTGAGTTATGGGTCCGTTTAAAAACGACAAATGAAATATTATTTGTTAGTTGCATGAACTAAATTCGGATTTTTGGGAAGTTTAAAAAAATAGTGTGGGTATAATTGAGTAAATTTTTGTTCATTTTAGTTGTGGAGGGGAGGGGAGGAGAGGGGAGGATGCGGAGTTGATTCAGTTACGGAAAATTACGTTTAAAAATTATGACTTTTTAAGCTTTTGACTCAGACTTGATTCCAAAGCATCCCTTTATTTGGGGTTCAAAATTTCAATTTTTTTGAAAGGAAATGAAGAAAATTGCAATCGAAATGAAAATTGTTTGAATATTTGTGACCTGTCAAAAAAATAGGTTAGTGTTCAAAAAATAAAAATAAAAATTTAATGGATTCTAGTATGTAGTCTTGAATACTTATGTAAAATTTGTCTGTGAAGTTGAAAATATTGGAGAATTCGTTTTGGCATTATTTCGAGATCAAATTGAAAAGTAAATAGAGAAAAATTACAATTTTTTCTCGCCTTTCTCCACTCAAGTAGATATATAATGAAAAAAATTTTAATAAGTTTTTTTTTCGTTCGATTTTTTTTTGTGTAAGTGGCTACTTTTTTTCAAAAAACGAAAAAGAAAACCTGAAAATTTACCTGTTTGAAAAAAACAATATTTTTTCATAAGTAAGTAATTCATATTAAAACTTCTATAATCCTTTACAATTTTTTTAAAATTTTTACAGTTAAAAATTTGAAACGAAACGAAATTTGGCCACATTCTTTTAAGGTGCTTTTACTTCAGTTTTTGAGTTTTTTTCAACTTTTGAAGCACTTTCTGAGGTCTTCATCTAGCGAATTATCATAATTTTTTGTAGGCAAAAGCGGGGGGGGTGAAGACCTATCCCTCCCCAACGATTTTTAAAATCTGACTGTGTGCAAAATTTTACCAAAATTCTACCCAAAATTTTTTGAAAAATTGTTGAAAGGCCTGTGATCATTTTTCAAGAATGCTTGGAAAACATCACTTTATTCATGTTTTCCAAATTTCTAGTGCTTTCAGAGAAAAATAATTTTTAAAAATGGTAAATTTAAAAAAAAAGTCTCTGAACATGGTTATTGTTCAAAAAGATCACCAAGAACGATTTTTTACCATTGACTGCCATTCTGGCCATTTTTTTTATTGAGCACGTGTTTTTTTTTCAACAATTAGCAAAACAGAAAAAAATCATCGCTGATGACCTTTTTGGATAAAAATATTTGAAGAAAGATATTTTTTCTTTTTTTTGCTGGAAGTTTTTAACAAAAATGAGAAAACTCGCCAATTTTTTTCATTCCCCTGGAAAAATGAAGTGCAGGTAAAAAAATTAGTGGCATTGGTTTTCATTGAATTTTCAAAAAATTTAAACATAATAATGTCTGATTTTTAAGGTAGTTGAGAAAGGGTAAAGGGTAAGGGATGAGTCATCAGAACAAAATTTTTCAGATTTTCCCGAAGTCGTTTCGAGGATTAGACACAACTATTATTCCCCCCTCACCCACCCTCTCTCCTCCCTTTTCCTTTCCAAAAAATTAACGTACATTTTTCTTTGGATCATGTTAAACTATTTATTTTTTATTTCAAAAAACTCGAGTTTCATCTTGCCAAGGAGGGGGGTGATCGAAATTGTGGTGAAAATCATATTCTTCAAAGTTGATCAGGAAAGCTGGTTGGAGAAAAATTACACACCAAAATGAGTAAATCCATTGAAAGTAGTTTAAATTCGCAATATTTGCAGCACTGCTTTTCTAAATTGTAATTAGGATATTTTTTAATAAAAAAAATAGAGCATATTTTTTAAAAAAAATTTAAAAATAAAAAAATCAGAAAAACATTGAAAGATGTTAAAAAAAAGAAACAGAAAATTGAAAAATGAAAAAAAATTATTCAAAAAATTAGGGTGAGTGTGTTTTTATTTTTTTTTTTTTAAATGAGAAAGTGTATAAAAATGTTGAAAATCTTCATTTTTAATTTTAATGTCAGCGATCATTCAAATTTTTTCCGTGTTTTCAAGTCTAACAAAATGCCATTACGTCAATTTGACTTTAAAAACGTCACATCACGTTATCTATTGAAAAGATCGTTTCAACTTTCAACTCACTCACCCCCCCCCCTCCGCCAAACCTGAAAAAATTAACTATTTGAAGATTTTTTGATTAGCTGATTACTTTTTGATGAAAATCCATCATTTTGACTATTTTTTTTTTAACAATCATGAAAAATACAAAAATTAACTAAAATTATTTTAAAATTTGTGAGAAATGATCAATTTAATGAAAAATTTCACGAAAGTATCGTGATCGATATGAATTTAAGCACTTTTGAACGAATTTCTTCCTATTCTCGAAATTAAGGTTAGAACGAATCCGCCTAAAATTGGATTCGAATCCGATTTCGAATCATCGAACCACGAATCCACGAATCCATCATTTTACGGAATAAAACTTCTAACAGATAGGTATGAATTTTAAATCGCACCTCCAGTGCAATAACACCACTCTCTCAATTATAAATCAGTGAAAATTACCGAAAATCACTGAGAAACAGTCAGAATTGCAGCACAGGAGAAAATCAGTGAAAATTTTTTCACTGAAAACAAATCAGTGAAAGAAAATCACTGGAAATCAGTGAAAATTCACTGAAAACTCAGTGATATTTATGAAATTCACTGAAAACTCAGTGATATTTATGAAATTTACTGAAAAATCTGTGAAATTCTTTGAATAATCAGTGAAAAATCACTGAAAATCAGTGAAAAATCACTGAAAATCAGTGAATTTCACTTATTTTTCCTGTGCTGCAACTCTGACTGTTTATCAGTGATTTTTCACTGATTCGAAATGAGAGAGCACATCTCAAAAAAATTTGACCCTCATATTTTTTTTTTGAAACGTGCTCATCTGCGATTAGTTTTCAATTTACACCAAAAATAAAAAAAATCGATTTATTTTGAAATATGTGGTGTTATTGCACTGGAGGTGCGAAATGGAACACGACTGATATTGAAATATGAAATTTTCGAATGGGGAAGGGGGCATGGGCAACATTCTTGGCCTGATAAAGTATACTTATAGAATATACAGACGATTCGCAGCAAAAAATTAAAAAAAAAACGAAACGATATCGAGTTTCGAATCCTTTGAAACGATTCGAATGCATTTTACGAATCCGAATTATTTTTTTGGATTCGAATCAATTTTTTCGAGTCCAGAAATGGATTCGAATCCTTTCTACTCTCTCATTTCGAATCAGTGAAAACTCACTGATAAACAGTCAGAATTGCAGTACAGGAAAAATCAGTGAAATTCACTAATTTTCAGCAATTTTTCGCTGATTATTCAAAGAATTTCACCGATTTTTCAGTGAATTTCATAAATATCACTGAGTTTTCAGTAAACTTTCACTCATTTCCAGTAATTTTCTTTCACTGGCTTGCTTTCAGTGAAAAAAATTTCAATGATTTATTACTGTGCCGCAATTCTGACTGTTTTTCAGTGATTTTTGATAAATTTCACAGATTCATTAATGAGAGAGTAACCTTGCTCGAAATCCTCGACACGTTATCTATTTCAATCGAAATCGTTTGTTTGTAAGAAAAACGAACAATGAAATTCATAATTTTTTGCCTATAAGGTATTCGCCGACCAACGACGCCAATTCCAATAACGAGCAAGATTTCACGAAAAATGATACAATTCTATTTTCAGATCAGCTCGAATAACAACAAAACCGGTAATCTTTTCCATTAAAAAAAAAAAATACAACGGCTTCAGGGGCGTGCAGAGAGCTTGAACTTTACCGGGCATTTTTTGGAATTTTAGCCACCCACCCACCACCACCCCTCACTGATGAGAGCAAAAAAAGCAATATGGGTGTCAAAATACTGGATTTTTTTACGGGAGTTAAATTTTTGCAATATTTTGAGTTTTAACAATGATTTCACTGAACAAAATAGAAAAATCAAATTAAAATATATTTGAAAATCAATTTTGAGAAAAACTAGAAACGATGAAGTACCTACTAGAGACCAAATTTGGGCAAAAATCCTGGGGAGGGGGTGAAAAAAAATTGTTGACCAATGTAATTTAAAAAGAAGAAATTTGCCGACTCATAGTTTTTAAAAAAATTAATGTTTTAAAAAATCAAAAAAAAATTGAAAATTCTTTTTGAGATTGCCACAAAGACCCTTGATTAGAAAACAAATTGTGTAAATTTATCGAGTCCGAGCGAAGCGAGGGCGAAAATTTTTGAAGAAAAATGCATCCAGAAACTGCAATTTTTTATTCATATTTCGTGCTTTTTTCATGTTATTTTTTTCATCTCCAAAAAACACGATATTCTTTATTGTGCTCCTCTCCTTTGAAAAAAATTTTTAAACTTTGAAAATTCGATTCGAGATTGTCACTAAGTCTTATGATAAATAAAAAGTGCATATAGGTAAATTGTTTTCACTTGAAAACATTCAATTATCTGGGCTGCAAGGAAAGATTGTTCATACCATAATTTTGAAAACGAATTGTGTAAATGTACTGAGCCCGAGCGAAGCGAGGGCGAAAATTTTTCAAGAAAAATGTATCCAAAATTTGACATTTTTTCATTTTTTTAAATCAATATTTTAGCATTGAAAGGGATGCGAAATCCTCAACTCCTATCCCTGACATACTTATATATGTCAAAACTTATACGCCCGAGCGAAGCGAGGGCTAAGATTTGAAAAATTGATGATTTTCAGAAAGAAAATAATTCGTTTTTTAATGGTTTGTTGTTTGAAAAAATTCTATAACTTTGGAATAAAAATTTTGTGCTCTTCAATGTTTTTTTTAACGAAATTTCGTACTTTTTTGTGTTTTATTTTACTAAGTACGTGGTAAATATTTGTAATTTTTCAAAATTTTTCGACCTAATGAGAAAATGACTAAAAAAAGTCGTCAAATTTTGATGTAAATCTGCAAATTTTCCCGGCAAATTTTCTGAAAAAGTCAACAAATTAAATTTTAAATCGACACCTTTTCAAAAATTTTCGATTTTCAGCAAAATTTTCGAACTTCCTCAGTATGTTAGTTCCCATTAAAATTTGCCGATTTCAAAAGAAAATTTGCCAAATTACAACAAAATTTACCGATTTACAACGTGATTTACCAACTTTTTGAGAAAATATGAGTAAGGCTGAACCACTCCCTACACACCCCATTGTTTCGTCTCTGATACCTACATGTAAAATATTAAAACTATATGTATGTACTTGAAAATCACAATCAAATTCTGTTAAAATCAATTTTTCAAAAAACGTCTAATAAATCCATAACCGATTCTAATTTTTTTTTTAAATAGTGAACCCCGGTAGTTTTTGAAAATTTTGAAAGTTATTTTTTCAATAAAAATTTTGCAGTGTGAAAATTTAAATGTAGGTAATAATTTTTAAAATCTTCCCAGTTCAATTTTTCAAATCCTGAAAAGAAATCCAAAATTTATTTCTCTGAAAAATATGTTCAAAGTTCATTTCCCAAAATTTTTTCAAAAATTGATTTATTAAAAGAACAACCTACTTACTACACTAGTTAGTAAATAGAAAAAAGTATAGAAAAGTTTTTTGAGTTGTCGCCTGATAGTTTTTAGTAATAAAGTAAGGATTAGATCTGAGGAATTAATTGAAAACGAGTCGGAAATTTTAAGGTTCTGCCCTCGCAATATTCTGATATCGGCACGTTACTGGCCTAGGGCCGACCAACCGAAATCCCATTTCATATGATGCATCATCACATACGATTTCATTTGTGCAGTGATACATATTTATAAATCAATCACCATCTACACCTAGGTACATCTCAATCTGAAATTTACTTGTTACATAAAATACGATTAAAAGGATAGGTAGTAAGGATGAAGAAACAAATCCATGTTAGGTATCTGTATCTGTAATAATTTTTTTGCCTTTTTAATTTCTTTCGCAAACTTTTCAATTTTCATTCATTTTTACCATCCGACACCTCTCAACTCACAAGGGAGCTACCCGAAGTCGGACACACGGAATGAAAAAATTTTTCCACAGGCTTGTAGAGCATCACCAAATACTTCCACAGCCAAAATTTCAGCCCCTAAAGTTGATATAGGGGGGAGCTATGGAGGTTTGAATTTCGAAAAATCGCCTAATACACCGAAAAATTACAAAAATCTAAATATGTAACTCGCGTTCTTTTGGAGTTTAGGAGATGGATTTTATACCAGGAAGGCCATCTGAAGATGGGATAGTCGCCTAGATTCGATTTTAACATCGAGGGGGGGGGATTTTCACTCATACATTTTATGCGTGATGTAGAAAAATTGTAATAACGACCAATGTATGAGTGAAAATTCCCCCCCCCCGATGTTAAACTCGAATCTAAGTGACTATCCCATCTTCAGATGGCCTTCCTGGTATAAAATTCATCTCATAAACGCCAAAAGAACGCGAGTTACATATTTAGATTTTTGTAATTTTTCGGTGTATTAGGCGATTTTTCGAAATTCAACCCTCCATAGCTCCCCCCAATATCAACTTTAGGGGCTGAAATTTTGGTTGTGGAAGTATTTGGTGATGCTCTACAAGCCTGTGAAAAAATTTTTTCATTCCGCGTGTCCGACTTCGGGTAGCTCCCTTGTCAGGTAATAAGTATAAATCAATAACCATCTAAGTAGGTATACCTAGATCTACATCTCAATCAAAAATCTAATTGCTACAATGCGATTAGAAGGACGGTAAAAATAAGCAACAACTGCATATTAGGTACCTTGCGTATCTATACCTACCTCTAATCATTTTTATTTCCGTTTCTTTTTATTTTTCAACGAACTTTCAAACTTTCATAACCACCACCTCAACCACCCACCACCAACCCATCCACCACCCCCTACTCGCCTATACCACCACCCCAAATTTTACCGGGCATTTGCCCGGTAAAATATGTCTGTGCACGCCCCTGAACGGCTTTATAACAAATTACAGCCGGAAAATTTTGATATTATCAAAGTATCAATGTTTTCTTGGTCACGACTGCGATTTCTCAAATGATACCATTTCGGCTTCTTTTCAAAACAGTACATGGTAAATAAATTAAAATAAATTTTACATTTCGAGTAACTTAGGAAGGTACCCGAATTATTATTATTTTTTCAAACACACGAAGTGAACCGACAATTATTACTGAGAAACTCGGCGATAGATTCGAGATGTTGTGTTTTTTTTTTATCAAAAACGTTGATTTTGTAACAGAGCTTAATTTACAAGTACGATACGAATGCGATACAATTATCGAACAATTTTCGGCGTTAATTTCACCTTGTTACTTATATTCGTGAAAAATTATACTTAGGCCCTCAGAAATGCACAGGCACACGCACCTCATCGCGTATAAACCATACATAAGGAAGACAATTTAAAAAAATAGAGTCACCGAAACGATGGTCGAGATAAGGCCAATGTGACTCATACGCGAGTATCTAATATTCGAAAAAAAAAAGAAGAAAAAACATAACCTAGAACCGAGTGATAAAAGCGGTAAGATAAGCACGCTTCAAAGTAACGAATTACTCTACGAGAATTGTAATCAGTCGTTAACAATATTGCATAATTAATTATAAAAAAAAAATTTATAATCAACGTGGTAATGTTTTTTTATTGCGTACAACAATTCCTTATTTGTAGTTATTAAGTACACTTGAAAGCTCTGGCAAAAGCATAAAGTCGACTCGGTCGGCTTTTCCTTGTAGCATCCTTGATGGCAGAGACGTAATGTAGTAAAAAATAATATTTTTTTCCAAATAGACGCGCGAATGGCACATAAGCTCGCTAATCATTTGGCTGCGATATGGAAAATGCGAATTGATTTCGAAAATGAGCCAGTCTCGGCAGCGAGATGTGATAAAATAGTCTCGAATGAGAAATTGTACTTTATTGATTTTGCAATATGCATCGAGCTTTAAATTTACATCGTTCTGATCCGAATGTACATAAGTACTCGGCCATTTAGAAAATTATCATTATTTGCATATAATGTTAATGATAATTAATCTTTAGATTGGCGCGTATAATGGATGCAGTAATGACCTACTTATATTACCTACATAAATTATTCTCTCTCTTTTGCTCTCCGTGTCTCTTCACTCCTCTGTCATCTTCGCTCGATCGAGTTCGATTTTACAACCAAATGCAGGCGATTTTTACACTTTTTCAAATCCATTTGCGGTTTATTGGCGAATTTTTTTTTCAACAGAGAGATGATCGGGATTAAAATAGAACTCTAGAGGTGTTTCGACACACTTTCGCGCTTGTTTGGTTGCCTATGTGACATCTCCTGATAGGGGCGAGGAGCGAAGTGTAGGTAAACTGCATGCACAATGCAACGTAGTAGAATACGAGATAATCGCGACGATTAAAATTCATCGTAGCCGGAGTGGTTATTTCGACCAGGATGGCCTTGGTGGGATGGTTTCGTGAAATTTTTAAAGTAAATGACCGATGGAGATAGGTCGACTTGGAAGTCATCGATGAGATATTTTATGTATTGTTGGAGTGTGAAAATTGGGTGATGAAATTTATCATCGTCGAGAGTAATTTACGATAGCAAAGTATGTTTGTGTAGGTATATGAGGTTGGAATTTGGAATATTTTTTTATGATAGTGAATCATCGGATTATAGTTTAATCCATTTTATCGTCGAAGTAGACATTTGAGTGATTTAAAAAAAAAACTGTGGCCAGTATTTTGAAATTAGATATTTTGACGGTTCAATGTAGAATGATGAAAATGACGTTGCATTTTAAATTGATGAAAATAATTGGGAGATTGTAAAATTCCCAATAAAACATAATTTTTGCACCGCCATTGATTTGAATTCGGAATTAATTAAATCTAAGCCACAGAACCTTGAACTGAATATTTTGCTCTGAATCAAAAAGCGAGTTTATTATCATTTCTCTTGATCGAAATTATATCAGGAAAGATTGATTTCGAAATGTTTGTCTTAGAAAAGTTGGAAAAATATACTGAGAAAATACAAACAAGACTTCAGAATGAGTCAGGAAAACGCAGAAAATCGATCAGAGGGTCAAGTTTTTGTCGTAGATATGATTTTCAGCAGCTGAAATTAATTTTTGTCCGTTTGAAAAAATTAGAAATTTATGGGGAAACATAAAATTTTTGCCGGAGGTCTCGTATAGGCTAAAAAATATGTTAAACGCCAGTAAAATTTTTTTGGAAACTATAAGCAAAAAAATTATTTATTGACTGGATCCTCTGGTGTGACTGGAAATCGAATCAAATCAATCAAAAGAGCAGCATCTTTTTAGTGAATTAAATTTCAGCTGTTGAAGTTCATTTTTACTTATTCTGGAAAAGTTGGAAAAGTATTTGAGTCTCCAAATGGGTAAAAAAATATTTTGAATTGATTTAAAAATTTAATACGAACCCATAATTCCATTTCCAGCCACCGAAGTTACTTTATATTAATTTTAGATGAATTTGAAAAATCGCAGAAATGCAAAAAAAAATTACTGGAGACTCCAAAGTGACTGGAATTTTAACCAAATTAAATTCCAAGTCCAATTTTACGTCAACGATCCGATTTATAGTGTTCGGAGTTAATTTCCACCAACTCTGGAGAATTTCAAAAATTTTGGAAAATTCGTCGATTTACTGGAGGCTTTGGAGTTAATGAATAACGAGTTGAATCGATTAAAAATTCAACTAATGTCGATTATGAAATTTCTATCTCATAAAGATGATTTCTATGTCAGTTTGAAAGGAATTTAGAAAATTCAAGACAGTGGTGGCAGCCTTTGTGTTGCACGTGTTGCAACGGCAACACGGCGAAAGTCTGTGGCAACACGGCGAAAGTTTGTGGCAACACGGCAAAAATCTGTCGCAACCAGTGTTCAAAACCACCAGAACCAAAATCCACCAGAACCCAAATGGGAACCAGGGCCAATTGGAACCGATTCCAAGATGTGTTGAAATATTCCCAAAAAAGACCAAAACGAACCAATTCAGCTGGGAAAAAGAGAAATTCCCAATTGGGAGAACCATAAGAAATTTTGAAGCTTGTAAATTAACAGAACCACCAGAACAAGCATAAGTATTTTGAGATAAAAACCACCACCAACAGGAACCATTTCAATAAATTTCTAATCAGTACAAGAACAACCACCACCAATTTGTGAATCGGTTCCAATTGGTTCCAAAAAATTTTTAAGCAATTGAGTAGGCACCTTTCTTTAATCTTTATATGAAGTATGTAGTGTATTTAAATTTGGCGGAGGATGACGGAATGTAATATTCAATTCATATTTTCGTAATTTGGTATTTTTGAATTTTTTCCCTTTATTTGGCGTGTTCCATGTCAACTCGAGCAGGTTTTGATTTTAGGTCTTCCTAGTCTATTTTTCTCAAAATTTGTTTACAGGTTCCCCTAAATGGTACAATCGAGGAATCATTGTCATTTCGATCAAAATCCTTTAGGAGGGTGGGAGAGCCGAGAGCCCACGTAATTTTCATACAATTAAGATTTTTTGTGAAACGACTCAACTTTGAAGGTTCATATCTCGAGATTGGTAAAGTCCAAGAAGAATCTGTTTGCACAGTTTTGTAAACAATTGAAAAGAAATTGAAAATAACACAAGTCGACACGAATTTTGTTTTTGGGTTCTCATTGCCAAATTTGGGTTGCTTTTATGTAACTAATAAAGGAAAAAATATTTTTTTTGACCAAAGTTTGCTTTGGGGGTGGGGGGGGGCAAAAAACTGATTTTTCGAGGTCAATAAGCCTGAGCATTACAAAAAAAATTGGAAAAAATTTATTTTGGACTAATCTTGTAGGAAATTTCACGGCGAATCCAATGCCGCAAACCGCGGACCTCTATCTCTTTTTGAAAAAAAGTTACAGCTCATCCTTAAAACCCTTAGTTTTCTCTCAAAGGGTATGGACGGATAAGGGGAGAATTTGGCCCCCGGCGCTTTTGGGCTCCTAAACACCTCAAGTCGTGTATATTGACTAGAAATAATTTTTCACAAAATTTTGGACCCCTACCCCCCTCTCTTTCGGAGCTCTGACCATTTTATTGCATCATTTTTAAGAATTTTTGATTTCAACGGAAGTGAAGGAAATTTTCTGTTCTTTGGCACAAAGTTACATCTGGTAGAGGTGTATTCATGGTAATTTTTTCAACAATTTTGGTGCACTCCTCCACGTTTTTTCGGTCATTTGAAGTTTTCAATCGTAAAAAATACCATATAAGCGAAGAGCGACCACCCTGGAAAAATTTCTAAAAAATATGTTTTTTTATGTAGAATTTTACTATGTATTTGGTTTTGGTGATTTCTTTGAACTAAGGGCCGAAAATCGCGAAAAACCGTACAGAAATGTAGTAATTTTTGCAAATTTTTCAAATTTTGAGCGGTTTATACAGAAAAAAATAACCAAATAAGGAAACCAATTTCAAATTCGTGTTCAGCAGGTCAAAATACCCCGGTAAACACCCTTTTCGTAATAGTTTTGATTAAAATTTCAAAATTCACTTTTCTCACTGATTTTTAATGAAAAAAAAGTGAATTTCGAGACTTCGAGTAAAACGATCGCGAAAAACGTATTTTTCGGGGTATTTTGACCTGCTGAACACGAATATGGATTTGGTTTTTTCATTTCGTCATTTTCTCATGTGTACTACCTCTTGCTTCATCCCCAAGCCCCCATTCTCACCCTTTTCCTGCAATTAGGAATATTTGAAAAAAAATCATGCATCTTCGATGCCCCGCTCCTGTTTTCGTGAAACTTTTTTCAATCTCGAATTGCTATGTTGATTCTTGTGGAAAAATTTCAAAAAAAATTGTTCGAGATCTGGGCGCGCAATATTGTAACTCATTGGCACGATTTAATGTCAAAGACATGGAGCATACGTGGGAAATAAATTCACCATCACTCCTCTTGGACGGGTTCTGTTCTTGAAATGTGACTCAAAAAATTTGAAATGGAAAGATTTTGGTTTCCGACTAATTTTGGGTCCTAGAACACGAATATGACATTAATTTATTGTGTATAATAGTTTTCTTGCTCGAGAGATCCGGTTTAAACTTGGAAATGAGGACGTTTTAGGGAAAAATGACGAAATGAAAAAACCAAATCCATATTCGTGTTCAGCAGGTCAAAATACCCCGAAAAATACGTTTTTCGCGATCGTTTTACTCGAAGTCTCGAAATTCACTTTTTTTTCATTAAAAATCAGTGAGAAAGGTGAATTTTGAAATTTTAATCAAAACTATTACGAATAGGGTGTTTATTGGGGTATTTTGACCTGCTGAACACGAATTTGAAATTGGTTTCCTTATTTGGTTATTTTTTCTGTATAAACCGCTCAAAATTTGAAAAATTTGTAAAAATTACTACATTTCTGTACGGTTTTTCGCGATTTTCGGCCCTTAGTTCAAAGAAATCACCAAAACCAAATACATAGTAAAATTCTACATGAAAAAACGTATTTTTTAGGAATTTTTCCAGGGTGGTCGCTCTTCGCTTATATGGTATTTTTTACGATTGAAAACTTCAAATGACCGAAAAAACGTGAAGGAGTGCACCAAAATTGTTGAAAAAATTATCATGAATACACCTCTACCAGATGTAACTTTGTGCCAAAGAACAGAAAATTTCCTTCACTTCCGTTGAAATTAAAAATTCTTAAAAATGATGCAATTAAATGGTCAGAGCTCCGAAAGAGAGGGGGGTAGGGGTCCAAAATTTTGTGAAAAATTATTTCTAGTCAATATACACGACTTGGGGTGTTTAGCGGCCATACCCTTTCACTTTTTCGCGAAAAAGGCACAAAAAATATGATTTTTTTCACAGAATTTTGGAAAGAATGAGCTGTAACTTTTTTTAAAAAAGAGACGGAGGTCTGCGGTTTGCGGCATTGGATTCGCCGTGAAATTTCCTACAAGATTAGTCCAAAATAAATTTTTTCCAATTTTTTTTGTAATGCTCAGGCTTATTGACCTCGAAAAATCAGTTTTTTGGCTCCCCCACCCCCCAAAGCAAACTTTGGAAGCCAGGATTGAGCAAGGTGATGTATTTTGATGTCTAGAAACAGAATTTCGGCATGAGAACCCAGAAACAGAGCAAAAAAATTTTTTTGTCGCTCTGTGTAATTGATGATCACATTTTGAAAAGTTCAAAGTTTAACCTCCATAATTAAAGTTCAACTTTCATGATGAATATAAAAGATGAAGATGTAGGTCACCATTTAAAAATCTGAAAAAATTACAGCAAGGAGAAATTTTCATGCTGTCAAATAATTACGTTTCAAGATGGGATCTGAACACCCCAAGGGGGGACAGGGATTTCCAAATCTGGTCAAAATTCAAAAAAATGGAAAAACCAAAGTACCTTACATATCAATTTTGAATTTTTTCTAATTGATTGAAAATTGAAAAAATAAATTGAAAACCCGAATGGAACCGGGAGAACCGGGACCAATTGAAACATTCGGGGGGGGGGTGCGAAGCGACCTCTTACAGGGATTAGATATTCTTGACAGTTCTTGGCAACATGCCGGTAAAATTTAGGCTGCCACCACTGATTCAAGAATATTTCAAAAATTGTTAGCTGCCTTCAGAGTCAGAGTAGCTGAAAAATTATGGAAATTTAAATTTAAATCCAATTAAATATCAGTTTCTTAATTTTTAAAAACTAAAGAAAATGTCTACAATTTTTAATGAATTTGAAATTTCACTAGAAACCGAGATGATTTGAATTTGAGCAATTTTCAGAAGGGATGGGGAGAGGAAAGAGGAAAGAATCGATTATAAAAATACCAAATAATATAAAACATGAGTGATTTTTGTTTGAAATTTCGTAAGTATTACATTTTGTCAAATAGCTACGATCAAAACTGCTGGAATTTTGCCATTTTTTTGAATATTTAAACGAATATTGATGGGAGAGGGGGGGAGTTGTCGCTAAAGTTGATCGTTTTGATGTTATTTCAAAAGTTGAAAAAAAGGGGCTGTCTACATTTCAAAACAATCTGCAGACTTGATAAAAATTTCAGTTTTCTACTCCACCCTCACATCTCTCCCCCCTCCCCACGCAGCCTTAAAATTTAACCATGTTTAAAGAATTTTAAAAATTAAAAATAAAAATAAAAAGTGGAAAAAAAGTGAAAAATATCTTAAAATAATTCTGGTGTGAATTATTTTTATTCAAAAATACTTTTGGTGTGCATTTTTCAAGACTCCCTAAAAATATTAATTTTTCCAGGTTTCCTAAATTTTTGATCCGTAAATAAAAAAATTTTGAACGACCTCAACCTTAATTTTTACGAGTTGAATATTCAAAAAAATATCAATTTTCTTGAAAATCCTCTACCAAACAAGCAAAAAAACCACAAAAATGGATTTTTCAAGAATCTTCGAAAAATATAAGCGTCAATGGTATCACTTTTTTCCAATTTTTCAAAATTATTTGATCAGGAAGGGGTAAAGATGAAATTTTTTATAGGTCGTTTTCATGCCCCCCCCAAAAGATAGGTGAAAAATTGTCACCCTTTTCCATATAAAACATCTATTGAAAAAAATGCTTCAAAGCAGCAGAAAATCAGCAAACATTGCATCACAAAATGCAATTTTATAATTCTGTATAAGGTCAAAGATCATTGACCCAATTTCAGCAGCTAAAATTAATTTTCACTCAGAAATGAAAATTTTGAAACCCCAAAAATAGTGTCAATCAGATTAAATAATTAAAATAAAGTACCGAACAAAACGTCAACTCTTGACCTTGAAATAAAATCGAACCGATTTAAATTTTATATCCATGCTTGCACGGTCGTTACAAATATATTTTTTAATTTTTGTAGGAAAGTATCGAATAGAAAAAAAAACATGAAAAAATAATGTTTTAGGAACCCCTGAAAAATAAAAGCGTCAATGTTTATCAATTTTTTTTCATTTTCTTAAAAATTTTTTGATCATGGTCAGATTTTTAGGTCAAAAGGGGAAGGGAAAAGATAAAATCAGCAAATTAAATTTTTACCAGCTCGTTTTGAGGTTCAAACTCAACTTTTCAACTACCATTCTACTTTCCAAAAAAAAAAAAAAAAAATGCAAAATTGTCACCAATTTCCATCCAGAATATCCAGTAGAATGTTCCAAAGCAGCAGTAATATTCCTATAAAAAAATGTAATTTCATGATTCGGTACAAAGTCAAAGATCAGTGATCCAATTTCAGCAGCTAAAATAAATTTTCGCCCATAAATGAGGAATTTGAAAATCGAAAATTTTCTTAGGGCTCCAGTAAGACCAAAAAATAGTACCAATTAAATTAAATAATCAAAATCAAGCTTCAAACAAAATTTCAACCTTCGACCTTGAAATTAAATCGAACCGAATTTTTTTCAGTTTTATTCCAATCAGCAGCTAATATTATCAATTTGAAAATCGAGAATTTTCTGAGGGTTCCAGGATGACCGAAAAACAATGTCAATTAGATCAAATAATTAAAACCAAGCATCAAACGAAATTTCAACTCTTGACCTTAAAAAGAAATAAAATCGAACCGAATTTTTTTAGTTTTATTTCAATCAGCATCAGCAGCTAAAATAATTATTAATTTTCACCCATAAATGAGAAGTTTGAAACCCGAAAATTTTCTGAAGGTTTCAGTATGACCAAAAAACAATCTTAATTAGATCAAATATAATTAAAACCAAGCATCAAACAATATTTCAATTCTTGACCTTGAAAAGAAATGAAATCGAACTGAATTTTTTCAGTTTTATTTCAATCAGCATCAGCAGCTAAAATAATGATTAATTTTCACCCATAAATGAGAAGATTGAAAATCGAAAAATTTCTGAGGGCACCAGGATGACCAAAAAATAGTATGTAGGTATCAATAATTAAATAAAATAATCAAAATCAAGCATCAAACCATACATAAAGCATTTTAAAAAAGTTTAACCCTTGACCTTGAAATTAAATCGAATCGAATTTTTTTCAATTTTATTCCAATCAACAGCTAAAATTAGTTTTCACCCATAAATGAAAAGTTTGAAAACCGAACATTTTCTGAAGGTTTCAGTATGACCGAAAAACAATGTCAATTAGATCAATTAATTAAAACCAAGCATCAAACAAAATTTCAACTTTTGACCTTGAAAAGAAATAAAACCGAACCGAATTTTTTCAGTTATATTCCAATTAGCATCAGCAGCTAAATTAATTATCAATTTTCACCCATAAATAAAAATTTGAAAATCAAAAATTTTCTGAAGGCTTCAGGATGACCAAAAAATAGTATCAATTAGAAATAATTAAAACCAAAACCAAGCATCAATCAAAATTTCAACTCTTGACCTTGAAACAGTGGCGTCGTCAGAACCGAAAATTGGGGGGGGCACAAAAGGGGCCGTGTGTTGGACAACTTTTTTTTGGTTTTTCGAAATGGAAAAGAGGGAGGGGAGGCGGAGTGGAGACTGACTTTTTTCACCTGTTAAAAATGAGGAGGGGGTAAAAAGGGAGCCTTTTCTGCCCTTTCGTCTCAAATAGATCATAAAATTGTGATTTTGTTCATGCCCGAGCGAAGCGAGGGCGGAGCTTTGAAAAAATTGGATTTTTAATGCCCTAAAAAGACATTTTTTCATGTTTTAATGCTTTGAAAATCCTATCTGATGTAAGTGTAATGTAAATTTATAAATACAACATGACTTTTGGGGGGCCAAGCGGGGGCCAGAATTTTTTCCGGGGGGGCCTGGCCCTCCTGGGCCCCCCTTGACGACGCCTCTGCCTTAAAAAGAAATAAAATCGAACCGAATTTTCTCAGTTTTATTCCACTCAGCATCAGCAGCTAAAATAATAATTAATTTTCACCCATAAATGAGACGTTTGAAAATCGAAAATTTTCTGAGGTCTCCAGAATGACCGAAAAATAATAGGTGTCAATTGAAATAAAGCATAAAAAAAAGTTCAACCCTTGACCTTGAAATTAAATCGAATCGATTTTTTTAAATTTTATTCCAATCAGCAGCTAAAATTAATTTTCATCAATAAATGAAAAGTTTGAAATTCGAAAATTTTCCAAGACTTCAGTATGACCAAAAAATAATATCAATTAGATCAAATAATTAAAACCAAATTTCAACTCTTGACCTTGAAATAAAATCGAACCGAATTTTTTCAGTTTTATTCCAATCAGCAGCTAAAATAATTATTAATTTTCACCCATAAAGGAGAAGTTTGAAAATCGAAAATTTTCTGAAGGCTCCAGGATGACCAAAAAATAGTATCAATTAGATTAGAAATAATTAAAACCAAAACCAAGCATCAATCAGAATTTCAACTCTTGGCCTTGAAAAGAAATAAAATCGAACCAAATTTTTTCAATTATATTCAAATTCTACACCACATTCTTAAATTTTCTAGAAAAAAATCAAAATCCACCCCCAAGGCCATTTTTCTCAAATCCATAGCTCAACAGCTCATTCAAAATACGTCAAAACTCTACCAAAAAAATTACCAAAAAACAAATTTTCTCTCCCCCTCTCCATACAATTTTCCGCATGACGCAACAAACACATCGTTACGTATCGTTACCCCCACCTCTGCCTCTCTCATTCCATCTCGTGGTCAATGGCGTTAGTAAAAACATAAAAAATTCAACGATCCGGCTTCCATAATAAAATTGCATCGTTACATTGTATCCATTACACGTAAAACACATCCACAAGCACATACGTACCAGTACCACCTCGTGCTGAAAATTTTCCACCTGAACTCGAACTTCGGAAAGCACGAACTTTCGGGCTTCGACTTCTCGGACGAGTTCGAACTAGCAAAACAAGTACCAGCAATTCGCTTCTTGATTGGTCCAGACGAATGGTGGGGTAGGTTTTCGGTCGTCCGGATAAACACGCGGATGCCATGTGTCTGCGCGTCAGTCCTCAGTCATCACTTCTGTTCTGTGTTGTTTAGTTTTACACGTTGTACGCTATACACAGTCTGTTTGTGTTAAACAGATGACCTGCGTTTAGTAGTGTTAAGCTGTTTGTACGGTGAAAACGTGCTCGTTTGCGTTGTCTTCGAGAGTTTTGTAAATTTTTTTCAAAAAATTAAAATACGAAAATTTCGTCTAATTTTTCAATTTGTAATATTTTTTCGTTTGTTTCAACTTTTTTATCGATAACGTTACGTGATTTTTTTGCCAAGTAATCGTTTTTTTCCTGCAAGTTCGTTCTTTTCTTGGTAATTTTTTTTCACTTGGCAATATCGTTTTTTTTGATTTTTAACGTAATTTTTCGAGTGTTATGTTCGATTTGTTGATTTAAAAATGGTGCCCCAGCAAGGGAATGATCTAAGTCCCTCCTCGAGTGGAATACCACTTTTCGGGAGTCAACTTGTGGATAAAAATTCATCGACGCCTTATTCAGATGCTACTCAGGTTTGTGTAGAATTTTTTTTTTCAACGTGTGCACCTGCTAAAAATCATTTGTGGGGTATTTTTTCCCACGATTTTTTTCAAAATTCGCAATTTTTATCGTGTCGTAGTCGTCGATGGCGATGGTGGCGTGATCGTTTGTGTATGTGTATTTTAACCAGCGTCGTGTTAGTAAATTATTCTTGGCCTGTAATCGTTTAACCTATATTGGCTAATTAAATCTGTCCTGTGGTAAGATTTGCGATTCTAAATCAATAAAATTTTCACCACTGAGAATTTTCATATTCAAATTTATTCCCCTGTGTAATACGTATAAATTTTTGAATATGGATTTTTTTTGTACGTATAATGTGTCGTATTCGCAACAGGATTGGTCGTTTGTGGAAGTGCGTTGTTTTCCAACACAGAGGAAAAAATGAAGAGAAAATCTATTTTGAAGGAGATCCGGAGATTTTTTTTAGAGGAATGATAATGGAAATTTTTTTCAAAATAGACCCAAAGTCTCCTCGTTTTTTAGAGGAAGAATGATGAAAAAAATCACTTTTGAAGGAGATCTGGAGCTTCATGTTTTTTTTTCAAAGGAGGAATGACGATGGAAAAAATTATTCGAAATAGACTCGTGGCCCCTCGTTTTTTAGCCGAATGATGAAAAAAATCAATTTTGAAGGAGATCTGGAGCTTCATGTTTTTTTTTCAAAGGAGGAATGACGATGGAAAAAATTATTCGAAATAGACTCGTGGCCCCTCGTTTTTTAGCCGAATGATGAAAAAAATCAATTTTGAAGTAGATTCGAATGTTTTTTCGAAATAGACCCGAAGCTCCCTCGTTTTTTAGAGGAAGAATCGTGAAAAAATCAATTTTGAAGTGGATCTAGAGAGCTTTACTTTTTTTCGGAGGAAGAATGATGAAAATTTTTTTCGAAATAGACCCAAATCCCCCTTGATTTTCAGAGGAAGAATCGTGAGGAAAATCAATTTTTTTGGAGGAAGAATGGAGATGAAAATTTTTTTCAGAATGGACTCATGGCCCCCTCGTTTTTTGAGGAAGAATCGTGAAAAAAACAATTTTGAAATAGACCCACAGCTTTTTTTTAAGGAAAAATGACGATGAACATTTTTTTTCGAAATGTACCCAAAGCCTCGTCGTTTTTTAGAGGAAGAATCGTGAAAAAAATCAATTTTAAAGTAGATCTAGAGAGTTTTACTTTTTTTTTGGAGGAAAAATGATAACGAAAATTTGTTTTCGAAATAGACCCAAATTCCCCTTGATTTTCTGAGGAAGAATCGTGCAAAAAATCAATTTTGAAGTAGATCTAGAGAGCTTTACTTTTTTTTGGAGAAAAAATGATAACGAAAATTTTCGAAATAGACCCAAATCCCCCTTGATTTTCTGAGGAAGAATCGTGCAAAAAATCAATTTCGAAGTAGATCCAGAGCTTTCCAATTTTTTTTAGAGGAAGAATGAAGATGAAAAAATTATTTTCAAAATGGACTCGTGGTCCCCTCGTTTTTTAGAGGAAGAATCATGAAAAAAAATCAATTTTGAAGTAGATCCATAGCTTTTGTTTTTTTTTGAGGAAAAATGACGATGAAAAATTTTTTTCGAAGTAGACCCAAAGCCCCTTCGTTTTTTAGAGGAAGAATCGTGAAAAAAAATCAATTTCGAAATAGATCCAGAGCTTTCCAATTTTTTTTTTAGAAGAATGAAGATGAAAAAATTATTTTCAAAATGGACTCGTACTCCCCTCGTTTTTTAGAGGAAGAAACATGAAAAAAATCAATTTTTAAGTAGATCCATAGCTTTTGTTTTTTTTTTGAGGAAAAATGACGATGAAAATTTTTTTTTTCGAAGTAGACCCAAAGCCCCTTCGTTTTTTAGAGGAAGAATCGTGAAAAAAAATCAGTTTTGAAGTAGATCCAGAGCTTTTGAATTTTTTTTGGAGAAAGAATGGAGATGTTGTTGTTGATTCTTTATTGCATATGATTTTTTTTTGAAAATGGACTCATGGCCCCCTGGAAGAATCGTGAAAAAAAAAATCAATTTTGAAGTAGATCGACAGCTTTTCTTTTTTTTAGATGAAGAATAACGACGAAATTTTTTTCAAAACAGACCCATATCCCCTTTTTTCAGAGGAAATACGACGAAAAAAAAATTCGAAATAAACTCCCAGCCTCCTTGTTCAAAAAAAGAGACCCCGATGAAAAAAATAAATTTCAAAATTAATCCACAACCCAATATTTTTTACCGAAATGAAATCCGCAAATTTTCAAATACACGTACAAGTCTGTATGTTGTTTCATTTCGAGTATGTTGAGCTCTGATAAAACGCCAGCTCTTATCAGTTCCTCGTTTGATTACGATACTGATGCTAAATTAACGACTCGACGTACCGAGTATTTGTTTTTCAACGTGTTGATATAATATTATATTACACGGGTATGACTTGGACTCGATCATCGTCGTACGATGAATCGAGCGTGAGCATTTTTCGAGTGTTTTCGACTATCGATGTCGTCCAACTGTCTTCAGTACGTTTGTCGTGTTGACTGGATGATTGGGCTTTTCTTATCTTGAAATTTACCATAATACAATGTTATGATTGCGATAAAATTTAATACCATGTCGTCCGAGTGTCTCAGTCGTGAAAATTCTCGTGAAAAAAATTTACCTACGTATTGTTGACGAATAATGAATCGAGTATTTTGTATTTCGAATAAAATTACGAGCGGGCTTATCGCATCGATGGGGGTTTTCTACGAATTTGATTTATTATTTTATTTGTCGGCGCGATGAGTATTTAGATGATAAAATAATCTGTTATCTGTCGCGAGTAAAATTTCTCGAAATTGTATCATAACTTTTTTCAATCGAGGGCAAATTACGATGATTCGTTGAATTTGGAGGTTGAGGTAGAGAGTAGAGAGGAGACGTTGAATGGGGATCGATTCGTAGGTGAGAGGAAAAATTTGAGGAAATTTGATAAGTTTAGTGAATTGAAAAAAAATTAATAAAAATGCTGAAAAATTGAATTCCAAAAAAACATGATCTGTAGAAAAAAAATTCAAAATCGTGTGTATAATTTTTTTTGACCGTTGACTCGTGAAATTTACGATGGCTCGTTGGAATTAATTTTTGGTTAGGTAGAGGGGTTGTGGTTGAACGAGGATCAATTTTTCATCATTATACCTATTTTGGGGAAAAAATTGAAAATAACGAAGTGAAAAATAAATATTGAAAAGTTTAATTTCAAAAACCCCGATGTGAAAAAAATTTCCAAACTGTATCAATATCAATTTTTTTAAACGTGAAATCGTACAAATTTACGATGGCTCGTTATGAGATTTTTATTTGAGTGGAAGAGAGGTCGATTGAGGATCTATTTGTAAATTTGGAGAACGTGAGAGGTAGAACATCAGAAAACTTGGAGTGTTTGGTAAATTTATTTTAAAAAAATTGAAAATAATGGAAAAAGTAAAAATGCTAAAAAAAATCAGAGAAATTGAATTCCAAAAAATATGTTCTGTCATGAGAAAATTTTTTCAAAATTATAAATTAATTTTTTTCACCAAATTTAAGTATAATATCGTTGGATTTGACTTCTGATTTTTTCGAGGGGGGGATAAGATTGAAGATGAATTCGCGATTATTTCGAGTGCACACATAAGTGAAAAAATATTGGCATGGACTGATAGACTTAGTACATAGTCTACCCTCCTCTCCCCCACCCACTCCAAAAAAGTGAGAAAATACATTTTTATCCCATTTTCTCCTTCAAGAGAGAAATTCCTCATAAAATTTCAAAGTGTTTCTCCAACTTTTGATAAATATTTTAAATTATCAAAAACTTGAGAAATTCTTGGATGCATTTTTATGACTCAAAATTCTCTTGTTTTCAAAAAAAAAATATTAAAAATAATGGAAAAAGTGCTGAAAAAAAATCTAAATAACTAAACGTTCAATTTTCAACTATCATCAGAATAATGATTCAGAAAATAAATAATCTAGACGTATCAAAATGCACAATAAATTGCATCAATGACAATACAATTTTTCAATTCACCCAACTTACGTCAGGAAAAAACAGAAAAATATTTCGATTAATTATCATAGAAAATTCTAAATTTCAAAACACCTGTAAAAAGCTGGTTTGTGAGTCACAAAATGACGTTGAAAAATGTTAAATCTACGTTTGACTGAAAAAATACGAAAAATTGATGTAATGAAGTACGAAGGATAAAACCATGGACGATAATTATCGAATTACTTAGGTACTTGGAATTGATAAGTGATAAGCTGAGTTTAATTAGGTACCTTATATTTTCAATAAAAAAATTGATATCAAAATATCGTAATCTTGAGATTATAATTTGAGGGGGAAAATTTGAAAAATTTGAAATTTACCTAATGAAATTCGATAGATATTATGAATCGTACTGATTTGTTGAAGTGATTTCGTTTCATTTGGCGAGAAAGGAATTATTTTCTAAATTGTGTAATAATTTTAGATTTTCTAAAAAATACTAAAAAAGAAATCATTATTTCAAAATTTTCTCCGCATTTGTTTCAAAAAAGTATCTGGAAATTGGTGTTTTTCCAATCAAGCTGCTTCTCTCAGTACTAAATAGGGACACTTTTCTTGAAAAAAATCCAAAATCTTCGTATTTATTTTTAAAAAACCTTACAAAGTAATTTTTTCGTAAAAAAACTTACGAAAAAATTTTTTTCGTGAAAAAATGTTTCATACGAAAAAAAAAGTCGGTAACAGTCGAACATTCATTCATCCCCCCCCCCCCCATTCTCCCCCATCTCTTCAATGAAAATTTCCACCCACATTCGCGGATCGAAAAAAACTTGAAAAATTCACTCGACCATAGAACCAGTCAAAAACTGAAAATTCCGTTCGAAATTGTAACTCCAGGAAGTTTTTAGGACCTATAAAAAAAGTAGAAATAATTTACGACTCGTTATCGTACGAAAAAGCGAAATATTTGCGTGAAACGTTCGTACACCATTTTCCAACTCTGGTAAAAAAAATATTAAAACGAGAGCCATATGTGAAAACACGAAAATAATGCGAGTACTTGTACTGATAACGTGCTAATGATAGCCGTACAGATATACAAGTCTGCGCAAAAATCAAGGTCGGTTTCGAAGCGAAAAAATGCTTCGAAGAATGCCTGAAAAAAATTCAACGAAAAATAAAATTGACCAACGTGTTCGAGATTTATAAAAAAAAAAGCTAGGAAAAAAAACCAGTTCGTCGTGTGTAGGTTTTAATGCATAAAAACCTGATGAGAATTTAATTTTTTGACGAAGAAGTGAGATTGGAGCGAACCAGGTTGAAAATTTTTTCAAATTTTTTCTCGAGCGAGACGAAAGAGAAAAAAGCACACCGAAACTATAAAATATCGCAAAAAAATAGCCCATTAAAAATTCTTATCTGACGTACGGTTTTAAAAATATAATCCTCCGTTCTTGAATGTGAAATTGCTCGTATCAGCGGCGAAAAAATAAAATGACGAGTTGATTGTTTGGCAATAAGTACCGTATTTCATAAAAAAAATGACTCATTTTATATAAGTAGGTACCAACGAACGACGAAAGATAATTAGATTTTTTGCAGCTGAGGAAGGAAAGATGTTGGAAAACCCTTTTTACTGCTTGAAATTTTCCAAGTGCATCCGCATATGAATAATTTTTTTCGAAAGAGATTGGAAAACCCCTTTCGTTGTTTTGAAATTTCAAAGTGCATCTGCATATGAATAATTTTTTTCGAGGAAATTGTGTCAGCGAGTTGGACACGTTTATGAGAATTTTCCCTTTTTTATTTCGTCGAACTTGAACGTGAACTTGAACTAGATTTTTCGACGATTTATTTTCAGCTCGAAGTGTGGGAGCGATAAGTCGTGAAACGAGTACGAATTTTAATGTTTCGAAGTTGCGGATAATTTTTGCCATGTTATTGGCCTATTTGTAGGGGTCTCGAGTCGATATGGATGAGGATGCTGAGTAAATTACGAGCTTATGGGTAGTATCGGACGCAAGGCTATCGGATGCTCGAGCCGAATAGTCTTACGTACTTGTATATTTAACGAGAGGGGCAGCAAAAAATTACCGACTGGTATGGCTAATAAATTTCTTCAAAGGAAATCGAAAATTAACAATTAAAAAACACACTGGCGTAGCAGGCGAGAAAGACCTTTCGGTTAATTGCTGTTTCGTTTTGCTGTTTTTAATTAAATTATTTTTCACTCCGGTGCGTTCGTTCGGCTGCAATCATCTCGTATGTAGGATTTATAGTCGAAAATGGCCATTTTTGTAGTGCGAATCTCGGTCAAGGTCGATATGGGTAGTTATATCGATGGTATTTTGAAATACACGAATACGTGCGTTCGGGGAGACGAGAATTTCATATTGTGGACGAAAAACTGACGTTAATAAAATTTACCACAGTACGTCGAGGAACTACCCGAGTAATATACTGGTTGGCAAGATTGAAGCACAGGTACCCGATCTCTCGGGAGTGCGAGCTGTACGTGGATGTGTTTGTGACATTGGTAGCGGTGGAAAAATAGAAACGGATACGTGCTTACGTTATCAGTTTTCCACGAGTGGAAAACAAATAAGGAAAGTAATCGGGAAATTGAATTGGACTGCGGCGGCTGCAACGTGTTCGATACTGCGACGAATGTAAATGTTTATTTTATATGGAGGATTAATTGTGATTTAGCTGTGTGTTTATTGGCATCGGTACGTGAACGAGGATGGGCCGAAGTAAGCTTAGAATTAGATCTTAGATGCTGGGTTCGGTTTGGGTTTGTACTCGTGTGGTGCTGTACGAGATGGAGCGAGACTATTAGCGACGTGTTTATCGTTTCTTAATTAGATATCGTTCGCTGGCCCGAGTGTATTTATTTTTAACGGTGACATGTTGCGTGTTGAGAGGTTTTTATTGCTAGATGTGCTCGTTCGTGATGTTCGTGTACGACCAGTGCGCTGTGGTGAATTTATAAGCGGGGTCGAAGCGCCATCTCGTATGTTTCCGCATCCCTGGTACTTCATTTGAACGATATTGAGGCGATGATGTCGTTCCTTCGGTGCGGAAATATATCGTGGTCGAGAAATCACCGGATGGATGATGAAATAGATGATAAAACCGTAGTTGAAGTATTTATAGATGAATTTAACGTTGAATTCACTGGTCAAATTGGCGAATTTAGGTTGAAAATATTTTTCAATAGCATATTCGGATTCAGCGCGAAATTTTAACCTATTTTGATATGTCACAAGTTATATTTTGGTTAAATTCGAAATCGATGAAATTTCGCTCTAACAAGCGAGCGTAATAAGACAATTTTTGGTGATTGTGTAAAGTACTCGTGTGACATATCAAAAAACATTGAAATTTCACGCTGAATTCGAATATCAACTTGAAATTTGATTTTAATAAATTTATCAACAGATTTATGATGATTTATGTATTGAAATTTGATGATTTTTCATACTAGGATTGTAATAGACAAAGAAATCAAATTATTGCAAAATTTTAATGTATTTAGACATAGCATATACAAAACTTGCGAAAAAATTAAGAATGGTGATTTTTTGTCATGAAAAGTAGCATTTCAAATGATAATTTTCTTCGATTGCATTGTGATTTTCTTCAATCCATCAAAAAAAGAGAAAATTTTGAAAAATGAAGTACCTATAAAAATCAATCTGGATTGATTTAAAACAAGTTACCGTATATTTCATAGCAAATTAGATTTGTTTTTATTTCAAATCTGGTATTCAAGTATGAAATTAATTTTTCTCGGATTATTCAAATTCATCGCAAAATTTTAAGATATTTTTATTTGTCACAACCCATTATGTTGAGTAAAATGAAAATCTTGAGCTGCAAAAATTTGGTGCATACAAAATGGCCACTTTGGTAAATTATTAGAAATAGTCTCGTGAGATATCAAAATGATTCAAATATTGCACTTCGTTCGAGTATAATTTCAAAATTTCATTCGGATGTGTTTATCGTTGTTTTTTAATGTCATTTCAGTTTTTAAAATTAATATTGTTGTTCAAAAACGTTTTTCAATACAATATTTGAATTTCTTGCGAAATTTTAACCCATTTTGATATGTCACAACCCATATGTTGAAGATTTTGAAAATTATGGATTGAGGCCTTTGAGCCGCATCTTTTTTGGGGCATGCAACGATGATTTTCAATAATCATTAAAAGTAGTCGTGTGACCTATCAAAATGGGTTAAAATTTCGCACTGAATTCGAATATGAATTTAAAATTCCTTTTTAGCCCGTTCTTCGTCAAATTTGTTTGTATTTGTGTAGTTTCAATTTGATATTTTTGTTCAAAAAAGTTTTCAAGAAAATTATTCAAATTTTTCGCGCAATTTCCACTTATTTTGATTTATGCAATGTCCTAAATTCAAAAAAATCAATAGCAACATTTTCCATCGTACAAAAATCATCCACTAAAACGACGTTTTCCGTCGACCAATTTTAGCATCCACCCAACCTACCAAACCTGAACGAAATTTCGCTCCCAAATTCAACTACCTCTTCAAAAATTAATTTCAACCCCTTTTCGAAGCCTTTTTCGGCGTTCCGTTTATTTCAAGACGAATTAGGGAACGTTCGAAGAATGTAAACAAATTTAAATTCATGGAAAATTACCAAACCCCTAGTGCCGAATATAGCGTAAAAATGAATTGACCTGTTTTAACTTACTTAACGTTTGCTATACGCGGTGGTGTTGATATAAAAGCGAAAATTTAATTGCCTATATCTCGGCCGGCGATGCGATGAATTCGGCTTATTAGTTGTTGGATTAAAGGAATGCCTCCGGTTCAGCAGCGTGGTAACTTAATTTAAATAAGATTTATCATGTTTTCGCCTTTTTGCGCTCCGCGCCACCAATTCCGCTGCTCGGTTAATTACGTATCTCGACTCGGCCAATGTTGGGAACCAATTTAATACCGACGAACTGCCTCACTTCTAATCTGCGTATAGGTGTGGGCTTTTTCGCGTCGTTTTAATTGATACGTCACGTCGTATACGAAATAGTGGAGCTTTTTAGCTCGCTGTGGCGCTTATGGAGGTCGTTTTGCCAGCTCTTAGCCTACGTTGGAATTGCCTGCGTTTGGCTGGCTCGGGTAGGTAATATTTTGGCCATATTTTTGATAAAAATTAAACCTTTCGTTTATGTCGTGTCACGTAATTTATGTAAAATTAGTTAGCTCGGTTCATTTTCGAAATATAAAAAAGGAAAAAGATTCGTACTTGAAGAATATTTACTGTGTTTTGAATTTTTTTCCCTCTCGAATTATTTTTCGTTCGAGTACGTACCATATATTTCAATGTAAACGATTCCATTCAACACCGAGTCAGCTTTCGTGTCAGTCGAATTGTATTGTAACTTGAAAAGGGTATTTAAATGTCGGACATACTAAGGCTGTAACTGTGGTAATATTTCATCGAAAATTTGAAATTACACGCACTCGAACAAAAATTATACCTTAATGATGGTCGACAATTGGGGAGGGGAATGACAGGGGGCTTTTTTCTTGTTACGTGTATTACATAAGAAACGCGTTATACATAAAATCGCTGCCAAAGTAGAATAAATGTTTACCATATTTAGTGCTCGTTTTCCTTCGTGTACAATAAATGGATATGTAAAATTCACGATTCTCGTAATAAAACAAGTGAAATATTCGACGGAAGCAAGGTTTCAAAGTCGTATAGTATCCGAAATGTTTTTATAATATTTATAATACACATCGAAGAAAATAATCGCGAATTTTTTCCCCTTTTTTCTTCGTAAAATGACGTACGAGCGTGCGCAGGTCGTGCGTTTTTTTTACGAGTCGAGGCGAGGGTCGCCAGACGTAAAACGAGGTAGTTATTTATTAAAGAAGTTAAACGTTAGGCGTTAAAATTTTTTAAAATATAACCCGGTAAATGGTGGCCTGGCCGTAGAAACCTTGAAAGTGTTATTTGTAGAATCAGCGTTGTTGATTTAATGCTATACGCGAAATTGCCATTTCAATGTTGTAAAAATGACGTGTTTAGGGTTAGAGTGTAAAATGTTCCTCGTTTATGATCGATTACCGTTTCCTTTTAACAGTTAATTATCGATTGTGCTTGCCTTACCGAGCGGAATCTCGATAAAAGCTAATTTCTATTGCGATATTTGGATTCGGCGTGAAATTTTAATCATTCGTGATACGTCGCATGGGTACGGTTTGTAAATGCGCTCGAGATGAAAATTTTTCAAAAGGTTTATCGAGCGAACGCGAATGTGTTTATTTTTCGTCATTTTGCCACTTTATCGGCACGTCGGTCGTATCGAAATGGAATGGAATTCGTGCTGATAACGAAATCGAGCTGAAATAGTGGGTTTATAACGATTTGGTACCGAAATTTAACAATGGCGGAGGAAAATTTGCCGAGAAGTAAAGAAAGTTGATTTTTAATGTCATATACGGATCGAACGCGAAATTTTAACCCATTTTGATAGGTCACACGACTATATTTGGTTTCGTGGAAATTCTTCCACCAGCAAATCTTTATTGGAGCTGGAAAGAATCGTAAAAAAAAATATAGAGCTTTTTCAAACTTCCAGTTCCTTGAAAGAATCGTCCGAGAAAGATATTGATCGAAAACGGCTCTTGAATCGTTCACGAACGAACAAACTTTTTTTTCGATAAAATCTTTTTTTGAAAAAAAAAAAAAAATCGTTCGGAAACAAATGAACTTCTTTATGGGTAAAAAATTTTAGGAACATTGGAACAACAGAGTCGATTTTTTGAACGAATCGTTCGCGAATGATTCGGTCAGTTTTATAAATGAATTGTTCAGGAAGGCTCGAGTTCGTTTTTTTAGGAAAAATATTCGTGAACGACTGGGTTCATTTTTTTAAAAAGATTCGTTCGCGAACGTCTGAATCAGTTCTTTGAACGAGTGAACGAGTCGTTCACGAATGACGGAGTCGAATCTTTGAACGAAAGAATTGGCTTGATTCTTTGAACGAGTTATTCGCGAACGACTGAATCAATTCTTTAAACGGCTGAATCAATTCTTTAAACGAATCGTTTGCGAACGATTCAGTCAATTCTTTGAACGAATCGTTCGCAAACGACCAAGTCAATTCTTTGAACGAATCGTTCGTGAACAACTGAGATGGTTTTTTCAATAAAACGTTTGCGAACGACTAAATCAATTTCTGAACGAATCATTCGTGAACGATTGAGTTGATTCTTCGAACGAATCGTTCGCGAACAACTGAGACGGTTTTTTTAATGAAACGTTTGCGAACGACTAAATCAATTTCTGAACAAATCGTTCGCGAACGACTAAGTCAATTCTTTGAACGAATCGTTCGCGACCGATTGAGTTGATTCTTCGAACGAATCGTTCGCGAACAACTGAGTCAGTTTTTTCAATGAAACGTTTGCGAACGACTATATCAATTTCTGAACGAATCGTTCGTGAACGACTAAGTCAATTCTTTGAACGAATCGTTCGCGAACGACTAAGTTGATTCTTGAACGAATCGTGTGAGATTGAATCGTTTCTCTTTCTATCACTTGTAAACGACCATTCATTCGCAGTCGCAGACGATCAATTGCTCATAGTCGTAAGCCATAAACACTCAAAACCAACGACATATTCTTACAATTTACACCCATCATTGTGACCTATCAAAGAACATTAAAATTTCACGCTGAAAACGAATATCTCATTGAAATTCAATTTTACAACGATTCCAGACCAAAATCGCCCAAATATTGCAAAAATTTCACAGTAAAATGGTCAAAATCGAGCCCCACCCGAATATTCGAACCTTCAGTGAAATTTCAGCCTATTTCAACACGTCACATCGTCGAATTCGAAATTGATGAAATTTACGACGTATTTTCGGTCATGCAAAAAGGGCGTAATTTCTGGTCACGCCAGCACACAAATGCGACGCGTAAAAATAGGTTGAAATTTCGCGCAATTTCCGAATCCGCGACTGAAATTCAATTTTCTCGTAATTGGGAATTTCATTTTCTGGGAAAAATCGAATTTTATCGTTGTAAATTGAATTTTTATCTAATCTAACGGACGTGTAACCTTGAAAGTTGGCCAAGTTTGATTTTTACGGTTCCTTCGGTAGAAATTCTCCAATTTTTCGATTCGCAAAATAATAGCTCGTTACGACGTCGATTATGTTGTGAATTATTTATCGACTCGTCCGCGTAATACGTTGAACTTATTTTGATAAATTCGTAAACGTGGAAAAAGTTGCCGAAGTTTTTCGGCGGTTCAGGGTGGTGCGCGGTTATTACTCGTAGATGCCGGGTACACGTACCGAGGTGAACTTTGTAAAGGACATGGGAATTATAGAAAAGGTTGGCATGGTTGCGGTTGAATCGAAGGTGAAATTTTGGGCAAGTGGAGTACTTCTAGACGTTGGGTCGTCGTATTACACACGCTGGTCGTCTTACGTATTAAGAGAAAAGTTTCATGCCAACACGTTAAGTACCGTACATTGAGAAATTACGAGTCCGCGCGTACTGTTTTGTAAAAAAGTTTATTCCACTCCTCGCACCTCTCGTCTCGTAGGTACACAATTTATAGTATTTATCGATTAGTAAATTTAATTCGAACCTGACACGTGAACTAGTACGCGCCAAAGTTGTCGAACTCGAAAAGGTATTAACCCCGATTCGTTCGGAAGGAGAGGTGTTTTTTTCATTTCGCCAGGAGAGGCCAAAGGGATGGAAATTCGTAATAAGCAGATTATTTTCGAACCTTAATCGAATTCAAGATTGCGATACGATGGGCGATGATTTAGCGAGATTTTTCGATTCGCTCATTAAATGTTGGTAATTGTGCGTTAATTTTCGATACGATTGGGCGGCTTTTTTCTATATACGGTTTGCTGGTCGGTTCGATTTCACGTGATGATAAGCGCGACGAGGACGCGCCAGCCGGACCAGTGTTATGAAAACATCGCGGACTGCGAGTGTGTGCGTGTACAGCTCGCGGTGCGATAATGACGGGTATTTTTTTTACATACCGAGTGTCCGACTATACATATAACAAGATGACGTTTAATGAGTAGCGAAGCGTCGATAAATACGTAGGTAGACGCGGACGCGAGAATGATACAAGATTAAGGTTACATTGTCGTTAGCGTTAATAGCTGTTTTATGCGTAAAGCGAAAAATTATGTAGTTTTATAAGCACGAAATTACCAACGCTGTAGTGCGTTTAGCACCGAGTCATCGTAATGCCTGTCTCTTTACCAGCCAACCAACCGATCTAAAATGATAAACGTTGCTTAGCTACGGTGTTTTTTTAGCCGAATTACCTCGCAATATGAAGGGCGTTGGTGGGGTTTTCAAAAGGGTTGCAGCGTTTGGGGTCTTCGGTTTGGGTCTTTGAATAGAGGAGGAATGTGGAAAATTGGATGTAGGCGTGAAAAATGGTGAGAATGATTCAGAACTCTGTAGTTTCTTTTTGAAAAAGCTAATGTGAGAATTTTCATAACTCTGGATTTCAATTTTTTGTCATCGAGTTCTAAGGTAGTGTAGGCCGAAAAACCAAAGATTTTGATTTTTGAAAAGTTACCCCCACAAAAGTTGTTGGCTGGATAGACTAGAAAAATAAAATAAAAAATTTCAAAATCGATTTATATCTTCCGATCGCGCAAGAGCCTTCAATTCTTCAGAAATTGCCAAAAATTTCAACATTTTCAGAAATTTTTAAAAATGAAAAAAAAAATCAAAATTCATCAAAATCAATTTTAGAGCTTATTTAGGGCCTATTTAAAGCAAAAAGCACAACTTTTATGAAAAAATCCATGTTTTATAGTTTTTAAAATTTTTCATATTTTTTCACCTCTGGAAAAAATTGAAAAAAGTTATAAAACACTGGTTTTTTCAAAAAAAATGTGCTTTTTGGTCTAGATAGTCACTACAGAAGCTCTGAAATTAATTTTAGTCAATTTAAAATTTTTTCAAAATTTTCAAAATTTTGAATTTTTGGCAATTTCTGAAGAATTGAAGGCTCTTGCGCGATCGGAAGATATGAATCGATTTTGAAATTTTTTATTTTATTTTTCTAGTCTATCCAGCCAACAACTTTTGTGGGGGGGGGGTAACTTTTCCAAAAATCAAAATTTTTGTTTTTTCGGCCCACCCTATTCTAAGGGAATAAAATTGAATATTTTTGGGCTGCGAAGCATCGATGATTGAATAATAAAACATCTAGAAAATGTAAGCATACTCTCACATTTTGAATCAGTGAAAAATCGCTGATAAATTAGTCAGAATTGCAGTCCAGTAAAAATCAGCGAAATTCCTTGATTTTCAGCGGATTTTCGCTGATTTTTCAAAAAAAACACTGCTTGTTCATCCAATTTCAAAAACTTTACTGACTTTCCAGTAAATTTTCACTGATTTTCCAATTATTTTCTTTCACTGATTTATTACTATGCTGCAATTTCAACTGTTTCCCAGTGATTTTCGATAATTTTCACTGATTTATAAATGAGAGAGTACTCTCTCATTTTGAATCAGTGAAAAGTCGCTGATGAATAGTCAAAATTGCAACACAAGGAAAATCAAAATTCCTCGAGTTTCAGCCGATTTTCACTGATTTTTCAGCAAATTTTAGAAATTTTACTGACTTTCCAGTGAATTTTTACTGATTTTTCAGCAATTTTTTTCACCGTTTGCTTTCAGTAGAAAGTTTTTTTCACTGATTTATTATTGTGCTACAATTCTGACAGTTTCCCGGTGATTTCCGATAATTTTCACTGATTTTTCAACAAATTTCAGAAGTTTTGCTCACTTTTAGTGAATTTTCACTGATTTTTCAGTGATTTTTTCACTGTTTGCTTTCAGTGAAAATGCTTTTCACTGATTTATTATTGTGCTACAATTCTGACAGTTTTCCAGTGATTTTCGATAGTTTTCACTGATTTATAAATGAAAGAGTAGGTACTTTGAACTTTCGTAAAGTCTGAAACTGAAATTTATCTTTGCGACAACGACGAATCCAAGTTAAAATTACCGAAGAGGGAGGGGTAAATTGGAAAATTTTGAACTCTTGGGTTTCGTTCTTCCAAAATTGAATTTTCCAGATTTTTTCACTCAAAATGGATTTTTTAATTCAGAGTCGACTGCAACAGCGATGAACTGGAGTTAAAATAGTAGAGGAGGAGAGAGCGAAAATAAAATTTTCGGCTGATATTTAATTTTTCCAGTTTTCCTGGCTCTGTAAAAGATTTTTCCCAGTTTTGTTGTGAGTCTGCATGTAAATTTTTCCGGATTTTTCAAATGTAAGGTCACCACTATGGCAAAATTTCGAACTTGAACCTCTTTTTTTTCTTACTTACAATCCAATTTATTTATTTTTCATGCTTTACGACGGCGACGAACTCCAATTAAAATTACTGCGGCGGGGGGAAGGTGAGGGATCGAATGAATTTTTCTATTTTTGTCTTCCCGAAATTAATTTTTCGTTATTTTATTCAAAATAGATTTTTCCAAAGTTGAATTTTCCTTCTTTTTAAAATTCAAAATAGTTTTTTTAGATTTTGAATCAAAGATTTTAGTTTTCCAGCAACGAGTACTCTATCGAAATAGAAAAGGAGGCGAGGGAGGGGTGAATTTTCCCGATTTTCATTGTGAAAGGTTGCCATTTTGCGAAAATTCGAACTCGAAATCATTTTTTTCTGACTTACAATACGATTTTGTCACTTTAAGGATAAATCCCCCCCCCCCCCAAAAAAAAAAAAAAATTATCCATAACATTTCCTGTAAATTAAATAAACTCAATATTTCTTTTACACATTTAGGTGCTTATAACAATATATTTCTACATTTTCTGGCTAGTTTCAATGTGTTTTTTGCATATTTTGAGAATTTTAGTCCAAATTTTTGTTTTTTCTTTAGAATAAATTGCAAAACTAAAATTAAGTTTATTTACGATTTTTTTTCAATCAAAAATTCAAAAAATTAGGTTGATGATGGTATTTTTTTAAACGCTTCAAAATACCCTTTAAACCAAAAAATTTGTAAATTTTGAATTTTGTTTCCTTAAATTTCCAAAATTTCTGAGATTGGGGTTCTTTTTGGAATAATTTGGAAACTTTTGCCACCTTCAAACTAATGTTTTAGATTCTCCACAAATTTTAGACTAAAATCAAAATAAAAAGCCAAAATCAAAATTTCCAAATTCTCGGATTATGAAACACCTGAGAGATTTTTGAGCCAGTTGGAAAATTAAATATGGCTTTGAAACTAGTTTCCGATTTTTTCAGTCAATTCCTCGCAGAAATTAAAAAAAAAAATAAAGTCATTTTTCTCCAAATTACCCCCTTATTTCTTGAAAAACGTCACATACCGTTCTATGGTTTAAAAATATTTTCCTGAAACTCCCCTCCCATATCAATTTTTTTAATTTTCTATATTTTTTAATTAAATGTTCCGATTGATAAAATGCATATCGTTCGGATATTATGAATCACAACGAAAATTCAATTTAAATGCTCATATTTTGATATTATTCGTCGCTTTTTTTATCGAGCCCTAGTCCCGAGGGCTTAGTGCATGAACTCTTGAATATTATACTTAAAGGTTTTCCCTTCCTTAAATTATAAATTACTCACCCATTTAAGCCTATTTCGTATTCTAGCAATGGAAATCCGTAACTCACCTGGAACAAAAAAAGCAAAATAAATCGTTAATTTGTTGGTATCGATCAATTCATTTTTATATTTATTTCGGGTTCGACTTTTCTCTTTCTCCCCCTCCCTTCCCCTTCAAAAATTGACAAGTATTCTGATTTTTCTATACAAATGCCATCCTTACTTTAGAATCCTTATTCTTCCACCAGTTTGATTCTGTTCCTCAAATTTCAGCCAAGAATGATCCTTTGATCCATATTAAAATCAAAATAATATTCTCAAAAATCAAAATTGATTAAAAAAATCGGAAAAAATTCACTCAAATCAATTTAATTTTGCTGATTTCTCCTCTTCTGCAATTCTGACCGTTCACCAATAATTTTTCACTGCCCAGGAAAACTTGATCGGCAAAATCTCGATCGATTTTCAGTTCCACGAAACCTGTTTTCATCTCCCCTTCGAACATCATTCAAACCTCCATTCTCAATAGCACCATTTTCCTTCGAAAATTCACCCAATACCGAACATCTGCACATTACTTTCGTACACAATCGAGGTCACACTCCACCATTGGAAAATTATCATCGATACGACGAACGGCTTCGCAACGACCAAGCAGCGTCTCCTATGCCTTCGGTATCGGCCATAGTTCTAGAAAAACTCGGTAATACCGACCGGTAGACCATGAAAAGGGTTGTCGCCAAAGCTCCCAGTGCCAATCCAATGTCAAGGTTGTCGTTTTTCACCATCGTATCGTAATATTCGTACACATACGTTGGGCTACGCGTGTAGCATAAATCACGCCTTATAATCTAGGTCGTGATGGGGCTGAACACGACGACTCGTGGCATAGATCACGATACGGTGTACTTTGGACTCTCGGGGGGCCTCTCAGGGTCTCGAGAATTGCAGAAAAACCGACACGACTCGATCGTCTGTTTCTGGGATATTTCCTATTTGTAAAAATTTACCTCTGTTTTTCAAAAAAATAGAAAAAAATACCGCAGCTGGCTCACCTCATCATCTTTTTTTAAACCATCGATTGAAACGATTTTTTAACGAGTTATTAGTAATAGAATTTCAAAACGTGTTTATAAATATCTGTTTTAATGAGAAATATCGTTCTTACGAAATATTCGAAGCGTTTTCACGTCTCACTTTTTTCCCACAAATCGAAAAAAAAAACACTCGTGTTTCGTACCTTCGTCGAACTTGCAACTTTTCTCATCCTGAAGGTGAAAAATAACCGATATCGTCGTCGAAAGTTCAACGACCCCGGCCGTCACAACATTTACTACGTTTTGACTGTAAAACGTGCCGTTGCGAGTTTTTTTTCCATTCCGAGTCGTCTTTCTGCTCGTCTGCCTCTCACCATTTCGTTGAAATTGATAAGACGACATCGTTTAATGACCATTACTACCCATACCCAATACACAAAACAGAGATAATACGTGCTCTCTTATCGCATTACCGTTTTTACTGCGTATTTACCGAGTTGAACGACGGACGCGTGTGTTACGCACGCGCAGAAAAGGGTTAAGGCGAAAATTTTTGCGCATTTGTACGTACGACCAGAAAGTGCACGTGGACTGGGTGGTGGTATGGCGGAGGCGCCGTGCTCGGCAGGGCAGAGGCGTTGATTTTCAGCTCGTGATGTTTGTGTAATATTTATACAAACGTAGAGGTGCATTATACCACATACATACATAATATGGCTACGACCGCGTGTAAAAAAACAACGTAGTATTTCCATTCGAATTGATTGTCGTATTTATTACGAAGATACGACGTAGAAAATTTCGTGGGGGGCAGGAAACCGTTGAACTTGGGCGATTTTATCCTTTCCTCGTAGGTATGAGTTTTCCCCTGGCTCCTCGTTAGGTTTAATTTTTGGCGCGAAATAGTCAAGTTTATTGAAAAAATTGCGTCGCAGAAGCTCGCACACGAGGCATAGTTCACTGGCCCACAAGATTCGAAGCGTGTTAAGGAGCGAGAGGGTTAAAATTTAATTACACGCCGAACGACGTCGACGAACGTACCGACAACAAATGTGTTATGTGTTTGAATACCAAACTATGTTGTCGAATGCGGTAAATATGGCGCTAATTTTTATACACTTTTTTCGCCCGCTGCCTGCACGAATCGCTGGTGTGTGGTTGACGCCTGATGCCTTGATCCTTCAGCGATCGTAGATACGACGTTCGAACCGAGAAGTCGTTTATTTTCCAGATCGTAAATTTCGTCGAGTATCAAGTTTAATTGTAATTTTAATGGTACGCTTGCGTGTTGTACGATTAACAAGTTGCCAGCTATAGAGATCTGGTGTGCGAGGATACGTCCGTAAAAAACCAACAGGACAAAATACCTTCGACGTAATGAGCCTGGTTAACGCGATAATTACCTAACGCTTGGCTACGTGTGCGATTCGAGTCCGGATGTTAGATAAATTTTCAAAGGTCGGACCACGAATGAAGGATTTGTAATTTGCCAAGCAGAAGTCAAGATTCGTAGAGATTAGAAACAGACGTGTGGTGGTATTTTTTCAACGTTGAGTGGTAAAGATATGCGAGAGGTTTTTGGTTGTTTTTTTTACGTGATGAAGTTCGAAGGGAGCAGGTGTAAAATGAAGCAGAAGGTGGAAGCAGAATTTGATATATGCAGAATGGTGGTTTGATGAGATCAAAAATATGCAGGTGAAGACTTGAAGTATGAGAGAGGAGGAGAAGCTGAGAGGTAAAATAGTGTTCGAGAATGAATAAAAGTTTCATAGAATGATCAAAATATTTAAAAAAATTGATGAAAAATATCCAAGTATATTTATATGTAAGCCTGGATATGGAAACCACCCTTAGGGGGTCGAAAATTGATTTTTGAGTTAAGATTCCCCCTTGATTCTACTCCTTCTGAAAGGCCCAAAATCAGTGTTGACTCAAAAATCAATTTTTGACCCTTGAGGGTGGTTTCTAAACCCAGGCTCGCATATTTATTCAGAAAAATGAATCAAATTATTGGGGAACTATGTGGAAGGATAGGAAAAATTGAAAATCCTTTTTAAAAATATGTCATCTGTAGACTTTCAGACTAAGATTGGGCTGGGGGAAGATGTCAAGGGACAACTTCGCCTCCAAAAATGACCAACTACTGATTTTTAATTGAAAAATGTTAGTTTGAGTGCAAAAATTGTAGAAGTAATGACCATTTTTGTTGATAAATTTGGAAAAACTCGAATTTACGAGTAGGAATGAAAAAAATCAAAAAAAATTACTCTTCACAATTTTTCGTCCTTCTTTAATTCAAACCAGTAATAATACTGACTTAGATTCGCGATTGCTTCAGCTTTCTCGACTTAATTTCAAATCTACTTTCAATGTTTATTGCAAAAATTAGACTCGAGTGAGAAAATTCGCCAAAAAATGACTATTTTGGTAAAAAATGATGGATTTTGAGTCAAAAAAGTATAAAAAATTTACCAAAGTTTGAAATTTTCAAACCCCTCCCCCTACCGACCCGCAGCTCTTACGATACAAAGTTGATTCGTCCTTTTTTCAGCTTGTTTAATTTCGAATTAGTTTCAATTTTTATCGAAAAAATTGTATTCGAGTGAAAAAAGGTTGAGAAAGTGAAGATCATTTTGTAGAAATTTAGAAAATCGTGAGATTTTGAGCCAACAAAGTCTATATATAAGATTACATCACCAGGTAAAATTTCTCAATTACCCCCCCCCTCATCTCAGCTCTTCCAATGTTATAGATTTAAATTTGTTAATTTTCAACCTCTTGACTATATTTCAAATTACCTTTCAATATTGATCGAAAAAATTACAGAATGTTCAAAAACGAACACGTCATTTTATTAAAAAATTTGAAAAGTTGTGAAATTTGGGACGGAAAAGTATATCCTCTTCCCATCTCTCAGCGTGAGAGTTACTGTAATTTATCCTTTTTTTTCATTCGAACTACTTCCAATTTTAATCGAAGAATTACATTTGAATGTAAAAAATTTGAGAAATTTTGAAAGCCATTTTTTTTAGAAAAATTGAAAAAAAAACATGAAATTTGAGATTCAAAGTTAGCCTCTTGACTTCATTTTGAATTTACTTATAATCCAACTTTGAAAAAAAAACACTCGAGTAAGAAATTTTGTGAAAATGAAAGGCGTGAAATTGAAATTCAAATCAGAAATGTTAGAAAAATTTCATCAGTGACTGAAAATTTCAACTCCCCTCCTCCCCTTGTCGATCTTATTGCCATTGATTTGTCTTTTTTCAGCTTCTCGACTCAATTTCGATTCGAGTAGAAAAATTCTGAGAAAATCGGAGTCTATTTTTCAAAAATTTCTAAAAAATTTAAAAGTGAGAAAAATGGAAATAATTTCACCCGAATTGGAAATTTTCAACACACCCCTCCTCCCCCCCCATATCTTCCATCATTCGTCCTTGTTTTATAATTTCTAATTCGAAATTCGAATCCACTTCCAATTTTGCTTCAAAATTTGGAAATATTGAAACAATGCAATGTATTAGTTTGTACCTATTTTTAAAGCCAACAATTTTGATTTTTGTTCAATCAAATAAAATCAAGAATCAAGAACTTCTGGAAAATGAAAAAAAAAACAGTCAAATATTGTTTTCTCATTTTTAATTCGAAAATTTTCTTAAGTTATCCATTTTATTGCATCATCTTCAGATGGGTAGGTAGGTAAATGAATAACCTCCAAATTTAATGAATTTTTTCACCTTCGAATTGGAAAAATCGAGCTTTACAGTTTATAGTCACAACAATTGTAACAACTGAGTTCCCCCTTTCTTATCTATAATTTCATTTCTTCGTTTCTTTGAGCTGATCAAGTTCAGATAGCTCAATTTAGAGTTAAATAATGTGTATCGTCGTTAAATATCACTTAACATGATTATAGCATTTAATTAATCCGATGTTTATTTTGTTTGTGTGTTTTAGGTTGGTACCAAAATTCTGATGTGAAATCAAAATAAGATAAAAATAGCCAGTTATCTTATCATTAGCCTATGGTTCGAGCATGTAAGTTATAATTTTACATTTTCCTATATTTTCACTCGTTCTCCTTTCCCATCGCTGGAAAATAATTTTCTAGAAATTTTCCACTCGTAAAAACGAGCATTTTTCTTCAACTTCGTCGCATTTTGTTTGAAAATTTTCATCTTGTTTATTTTTAGATCGATTAGCTCATCTTTGAAATCACAAAAATTGACTTTTTTTTTCGAAAATGTAAATCAACCAGTTCCTTATTCGGTTATTATGATAAAAATTCCATCCCGATACTCGGTACGACTTCCCGAATACGTAGGATGAAAATAGTTTAGGAAATGGATTCGTACATTTCGAGGTTATTTTTCCAACGAATCCTCGTTAATTGCTCGAAACGTATAAATCTGATGAATAACCGACCGCAAAAGTTGCCAGCCATCGACTGGAATAGTTCCCATGGGTCGAGAAATAGAAAGACGAGCATCTGTATGAGTCACAATCGGAGAGCAACCGTGTAAAAAAAAATTCGTACATGTGACACGACCGAGGGGACGAGGTAGGAAGCAATTGGTACCTTGCGGTTTGACATCTCAATATACACGATTGTACGCATTCTGGTCTCGCGGTGTCTTGGTTGGTGCTTGAGCAACGACGATGGGACGCTTTTCGACCGTATTATATTATTTTTCAACTTCATTTTATTTCTAAATGCACGACGACGTAATTAATGCAAATAACGTTGTGAATATGTGTTGTTTAAACGGTCGACAGTTACCGAGGTCAACGACAATATACAATCGCGATAAACTCGCGTTAACTCATCGTTTCGCCTCTGTCTCTGCCTGCGTTTTGCCCACTCGGTGTGTCTGTGGTTGTAGTCGATGAATACTCGTATACAAGTTCAATTTTTCCACGTCTTGGGAGTATTATTTCTAGAGATCTGAGAGCAATATTGGTTCGAGAGGTGGTTTGAGGTGTTTGGACGATGCCTTGGCAAGAGGAAGGCGAAAAGGCCTCCATGGGGTTGAAAAAGTCTCGTTGGATGTTCGATAAATAGTTGGGTAGGCCGAAAAATCAAAAAATGTGATTTTTGAAAAATCAACCCCTGCAAAAGTTGTTGGCTGAAAAAAATAGAAAATAAAATTAAAAATTTCAAAATCGATTCGTATCTTCCGATCGCGCAAGAACCTTAAACTCTTCAAAAATTGCCGAAAATTTCGAAAAAAAATTGAAATTGATTAAAATTAATTTTGGAGCTTATTTAGAGACAATCTAGACCAAAAAGCACAATTTTTTTGAAAAAATCAAGAATTTTATAAAGGGCGTAGCCGGGTAAGAGGTGAATTTGGCCCTGGCTTCGATTTTCGATCAAACTCCCCCAAATAGTACCCCTTGATGTAAAAAAAATCTGGAAAAATTTTTGACCCCCCCCCACCTCTTTCGGAATTATGGCCACTTTATTGCAATATTTTCAAAAAATTTTAATTTCAACGGAAGTGAAGGAAATTTTCTGTTCTTTGGCACAAAGTTACATCTTGTATAGGTGTATTCACGATAATTTTTTCAACAATTTTGGTGCACTCCTTCACGTTTTTTGGCTATTTCAAGTTTTCAATCGTAAAAAACACCATATGAGCGAAGAGCGACCACTTTTTGAAAATATCCCAAAAACGTGTTTTTCAACGCAGATTCACGTCACGTATTCAGTTTTGGCGATTTCGATGCCGCAAGGGCCGAAAATTGCGAAAAACCGTACAGAAATGTTGTTATTTTAGCAGATTTTTGAAATTTTGAGCGTTTTATACGGGAAAAATGGCCGAAAAAAGAAAACTAACGTCGGATTTGTGTTTAGCGGGTCAAAATACCCCGATAAACACCCTTTTCGCGACCATTTTACTTGAATCCTCGAAATTCACCATTTTTGTTATGAAAAATCAGTGAAAAAGGTGAATTTTGAGACTTTGAGCAAAACGATCGCGAAATGGGTGTTTATCGGGGTATTTTGACCCGATAAACACGAATCTGACATTGCTTTCTTCATTTGGGCATTTCTTTTCATATAAAACGCTCAAAATTTCAAAAATCTACTAAAATAACAACATTTTTGTTCGGTTTTTCGCAATTTTCGGCCCTTGCGGCATCGAAATCGCCAAAAGTGAATACGTGAGGTGAATCTACGTGAAAAAACACGTTTTTGGGAGATTTTCAAAAAGTGGTCGCTCTTCGCTTATATGGTGTTTTTTACGATTGAAAACTTCAAATAGGCAAAAAAACGTGAAGGAGTGCACCAAAATTGTTGAAAAAATTATCGTAAATACACCTCTACGAGATGTAACTTTGTGCCAAAGAACAGAAAATTCCCTTCACGTTCGTTGAAATTAAAAATTCTTGAAAATATTGCAATAAAATGGCCATAACTCCGAAGAGGTGGGGGGGGGGGGGGGGGTCAAAAATTTTTTCAGATTTTTTTTAAATCAAGAGGTACTATTTGGGGGAGTTAGATCGAAAATCGAAGCCAGGGCCAAATTCACCTCTTACTCTGCTATTCCCTTCTTTAAATTTTTTTCAGAGGTGAAGAAGTATGAAAAATTGAAAAAAAAAACTATAGAACATGGATTTTTTCGAAAATGTTGTGCTTTTTGCTTTGAATTGTCCCTAAATAAGCTCTAAAACAAATTTTAATGAATTTTGATTTTTTTGAAATTTTTAAAAATATTGAATTTTTGGCAATTTTCGAAGAATTGAAGGCTCTAGCGCGATCGGAAGATATGAATTGATTTTGAAATTTTTTATTTTAATATTCTAGTCTACCCAACCAACAACTTTTGTCGGAGGTAACTTTTCAAAAATCAAAATTTTTGGTTTTTCAGCCCACCCTAATAAATAGTCATTTCTTGATTTCCTGAGGTAATTTTTCTTGAAAAATGTTCGCCTTTGCTTCGCTCGAGCATTTTTATCTCATTTTCAATGAACGATGGCTGCATTTTAGCAAAATTTATCAAAAATCATGCTATTTTTGAGTTTCCTTTCACTTGGACTTCAAATTTTTTGATTTTCTGTTGCACCTTTGGTGGTCATCTACATGTTTTGCCTTCTCCTTGAGAAAATCCTGGCTAGGCCACTGTATTTGGGCGAAATTTTGAGCTCATTTGCATTTTTTGCCTCCTCCTTGAGTAAATCCTGGCTAGGCCACGATTTTGGGGCGAAATTTCGAGCTCATCTGCATATTTTGTCTCCTCCTTGATAAAATTCTGGCTTGGCCACTGTATTTAGGCAAAGTTACAAGCTCATCTGCACGTTTTGCCTCCTCCTTGAGGAAATCCTGGCTAGGCCACGGTTCTTGGGCGAAATTTCGAGCCAGATTCCTCCAAATAGGCATCGACGAACACAGAAGAAAATCCTGACACGATTGAGACATCTAACCCTTTAAAACGTCGAGAACTGCACGTAGCAGAATATAAAAGCGAAAGGGTTAAGCAAACGGGGCCTTTCAGCTTTAAATTCGGATACTGCGACGCCGCCACGATACATAGGAGAAGAGTCAATGTTATGACGCGATACTTGGAAAACCGCGAGGAGCAAGGCGGATATGGCGGCGGCGCCTCTTTCACAAACCGCCCGCCGGCCACCTCCGCCTCGGTCGGCCTATCGATGGCATGAATTGCGCTCTATCGTGTGTACTGTGTACGTTGTATATACCGGTACACGCGCTTAAAGGTTAACGTACTACACGGTCGCTGCAGCTGCCTCAGTCGTCGCCAAATTGCGCATTAGCGAAAAATTTTTTCCACCCTGTGGGTTCAGAACTCCGGTTCGGGTATTTTTCGGTGTAATTAAACCTGAAATATGGTCTTTTTGGTCTCTCATCTGCTCGATTAGCTTATTTTCCCGACGTAATGGAGGTGTCCTTTGCGCCACGATGCCACCATCACGTTCAGAGAGCACCGAGTCTCTACGGTGTGGTATTTCCCTGACATACGTTTAGAGCTGTACCATAGTAATTTTTTTTCGTTTTTCGGCAAGGTTAACGAGATGTGAGCAGCACGTGCGGATATCTAGACGTTCCCTCTCCCTGCTTAATCGTAGGTTCGAATTTGCTCCAGGTAATGTTCGAGTGGAAATGGAGCTGAGCGAGGTAGGTGAGGTAGAAGGAATTTTTGGAGGCTTCTAACCCTTATTTCAATACCCTCGAGTACTGAAGGAATTATTATCTCGGAGGATTTTCAATTTGTGTCGTATTCTGTTGAAGATAGGGTCATTCGATTTGAAATTTTTTACACACAGGCTCTCGATGATATTTCAATATTGAATTTTCTTTTCAATGTGCTTTCAGGTGGGCTCTCATTTTCAAATTTTGAAAATGTGTTTTCTCATTTCTTATAGTTGTTTGTTTCAATGAAAAAATTGCATCCATTTCTTTCTCCAGTAGAATAGGAACCCACGAGCCCCTAATTCGATAAATAAATTGAAAAATTGAAAAATTCTCAAAATTTTGAAATTTTTTATCATCACTTTAGCAGTTTATCCGATTTCAATGGGAATGAATTTTGAAAAAAAAATTTATTCGTCACTTGCGAAAAATGAGGAAATTGATTTTTGACATGGATATGTTTTAGAGCTGGGAGAGGAGGGGGGGATTTGAAAAGTATAACCTAATGTAACGACGCTGGCTGTTTTTAGATCATATGTATTAGGTATAAAAAAACTTGTAAAAAATTGATTTCAGATGAAGACATAATGATATTATGTTGGACTTGAGAAAAAAAAATTTAATACTAAAAAAAAAGAAAAAAACAATTTTAAAATAATATTGAAAAAATAAAAAAAATTGAAAACAATTTATAAAAAAATAAAAAGCTATAAAGTAGAATACCTTTGTTTTGAAAAAAATAAAATATTTCAAAAAATTAAAAAAACTGAAAAGAGTGATTTAAAATGTTGAAAAAATAAGAAAAAAATTGAATTTTTTTTGGTAAATTGACATTTAAATAATAAGTTATGAAGTTTTGTCTCAATTGCCTCATCTCCAAAGTGAGTACCTACCTACATTTGAACTAAGGTTTTTACCTTGAAGGAAAAAGTGCGTTCTTCTTGAAATTATGGATATTTTTCCCTCTTTTCTAATACGAAACAATTTTTCACGAAAAATTGCAATTTTCTCAGAATAGACCAATATTTTCCACTGAAGGAAACTGCATTAAAAAATTCTAACAAAAATATTAAAAAAAAATATTTAAAATTTTTGAAAATTTTAGTCAGTTTGAAGTCTTTTTTAACCAGGATTTTATCAAAACCATATTTTTATTTTTTACTAGATGATATTGAAAGACTTGAAGTGACTGTTGAAAAATGCGAAATTTTCTGATAGAAATGGTTTTTTGGGGAGGTGGGGGGGGGGGGATTAAAGACGCCAATGGACACACCAATAATCTTGAGATTGTCATTTTTTCCCAAGCAAAGCAATGATGCCCAGGGATTCCAAATTTTGAAAAAAATTAAAATAAGTAGCTGAGAATTGAAAAATTCTCAAAGTTAGTAAATTTTCTTTCTTCATTTTCTCAATATACTTTTCTTTTAGTGAGAAAAAGCTTGGTAAAAAAATTCTGCTGTCATCCATGAGATTTATTTCAAGCAAGATATGATGAATTTTGTAGTTTACTTCCCTTCCTTCTTCTCCATTCTTCTTGTACGAATTTCTCATGCAAAAAATGGAAATATTAAAAAATTTTCAATTTTGAATGATTTTTTCAACTTTTTGTAAATTCAAGTCTTTTTTCAACAATTTCTTGTTTAAAAAGGAGGAAAATTATATTGAAAAGGGCCAAGGTGGCTTTGTGAGGGGAATTTCCTAATGCTGTTTTGCTCTCGGAGACGCTCCTGGACTCAAAAATAGAAGATAGCATCATTTGAGATTCGTAGAAAGGGATCAATTTTGACAATTTTGATGGAACCAGGCCCTTTCTCGTCTCTTCCTAGCAGAACTATTGAAGTTGGAATGAATTAATTTTCCAATTTTCAATTCTTCATTTTTTGTAGGGATTGAAATTTGAAATGGATTATTTTTCTTCGAAAACGAAAGAGTTATTTTTTAGAGAGGGGGGAGGGGATTAAGGAGAAGAAATCTGAGAAAAAACCATTACCAAGTCTCTTTTAATGCGACGGTATGGAAAAATGAATTTAATAAACTAGTTCAAAGGTTCTAAACCAGTTTTTAATAATTTTTCAAAAAAAAAAATGAAAACGCCAAAAAAATGAAAAATTTCATATTTCAGTTTTTTTTTTCCTCCGACTTCACCTTCATAGAGTAACAATCAATGAAACTGGTTCGAAACCATTAAACCAATTGCACAGAACCCGACCTACTTACATTGAAAAAATTCCTAATCTCCAACCCTTCATCTACGACCTTGGCAAACGTTACACGCTGCCTACTGTTTTTCGGTAAACCTGCCTTCTTATTTTCATCTTTCAAAAAATCGTTTAAAATTTTCCACCGAGCTCGACGTGCGTGTCTTTTTCAAGGCCGAAGATTTTTCTCGGCGGCATTTACTTCGTAATCTTGTTCCATAGTTCGCAGACGACGCCGCCTCCGGCTTATTTCTTCTCATTTTCTAAATGAGAACGCGTAAAAAGCCAAAAACGCTTTAATTTTGCAGCTTGAATTTAGTACGCGGCGTAGATTACGTTTAAATGTAGCTTTCTTCGCTCGTCGAAAAAGCTAAATTGAGTTTTATGTGTTTCGCAGTCGCGCAGGAGGGCGGCGGCAGTTAAATTTCGGTTCGGAGATGATGAAAGAGCTGGCGAAATGTTTCTATTTCTCGCTCTCTCCGGTGTTTGCTTTCGCGTTGAGAGAATTTCAGCGAGGGAAAATTTTGATAAATTGAGAAGTATTCGAGATCGATTCGAGAAATTGGAAATTTAATTTCATTGGACTATTTTTACGTACTTTGGAGCCTATCTTCGGCATAATGGCTAATTTTTCGAAAAATTCCGATAGAAGGAAGGTCCCAGAGAGAGGGAGTTATTCGCTTGCTCAAAATTCGTTTTCCAAGTTTTTTTTTAAAACCAGGTTCCCTACAAAGTTCAGAGTGTTTTGTGCTTTTGCTCGGTTTAAAATTAAAATAACGTCGAGCCATAAGGACGAAAATTAGCTTAGCGTGCACCCAGAATAATTTTACGAATACGCAGCCGCGACCCGACGTCGAACCGCTGCGCTTTTTCGTCAACTCCAAGGGTACGTGAACTTTGACGTAATTAAGTCGCGGCTCAGCTAATGACGTCTCCTGCCCACGTTTTAAATATCAACCAAAAATATCGATATTTTCGTCGACCTTGTGACCTATGCAAACTCCCTTCTCCCCTCTCCCGTCGGTTTTTATGTTTCTATGATGCAATGTGGATTTGGCGTCGTCATCGTTTGTTTGTTGTTAGCAAAACCACACACCAGAGTGTTTCTCGAGAGGTGTCGAATTAAAAGGCTGAATAATTGACATTTAACGAGACTCTGGTTTAAATACCTTCGTACGTAACCAGCGATGGGCAAATTGACGATGGTATTTAGTACGTTTGTTCCTCGCCTCCGTTCTGTGCCATGGTTCGCTTCGCAACCTCCACCGGTCGATGTCGGTTACGTAATTAGGCCTACGACGTAATCCGCGCCATCCTCTTATTCCAGTAATCGATGTCCTTATTTTTGACATTGAAATATTTGCATTAAATGGCGTATGCGGCGGAGATAACGGCGGCAGCACGGTTTCGTGTGTAAATTCGCGTGTTTTTTTTAATTTCTATTTTATATACGTTTGTGTACGACGCAGCGTCGCCGCCGCCAAGTGACGTAATATGAACGTGTGTAGCGTGCCTTGAGACGAACAAACGCGTGGTGTTTTTTTTTTTCCTACGGTGCTCTTGTATTACTGGTTTATTGCCTGGCACCCTGATTTATTGATATAGAAATTGGTGCGAGATCGAGATTGGTGGTCAAGTTTTTCCTCGAGTGATGGTCGGATGATCTAAGGTGGGTGGAGGGAGGCAGAGGGTGAGAAATGTGAGAGGTTTTGTAGAGTGTCTGCTAAATCACAAAAATGAAAATTCGTACCTTTTCGGATCAAATTTTTTGAAAATTTTCTCATAATTGATCCCCCCCCCACCTCCTCAGAAAAAAAAAACAGAAATTATAAGAAGTATAGATTTTCCATACTTGTATTTGAATTACTCGAAACGAACTCAATTTTTTGGCTCTCCAAATTCATTCCCATGCTTCCTAAAAAGAAATCCGAAAACAATTGGAGAAAATCCAAATTTAGTTAGAGCCTCCAAAACGACTGAAAATTAAAAAATTCGATTTTTTTGCTTGAAAAAAAATGCCTAGAAAACCAAATGAAAAATTCTCTTTTTTTCCCCAAAAATTCGTAGGTTTTTTTTGGAGATTTTCGTATTTTTCGTACCACTAGACACCTTGATTTTGAAAATAAAAATCGATGAATTTCTTTATAAAAAATAGACTAAATTTTTGAATTAATTGTTGAATTAAAATCCTGCTTGATTTCATTTAACCCCCCCCCCCCCCCCCGTTGAACAGAGGAAGTCTAGATTTAGCTGACGCCTCCAGAACGACTGAAAATTGAAAAATTCGACTTTTTTGCTTGAAAAAAAATTGTCGAGAAACCCAAATGAAAAATTCACCTTTTTTTCCAAAAATTCGTAGGTTTTTTTTGGGAATTTTCGTATTTTTCGTACCCACTAGACGCCTTGATTTTGAAAATAAAAATCGATGAATTCCTTTCCAAAAAAGACTAAATTTTTAAATTAATTGTTGAATTAAAATTCTGCTTCATTTCATTTACCCCCCCCCCCCCCTCCCCCTCCCGTCTTGAACAGAAGAAGTCTAAATTTAGCTGACGCCTCCAGAACGACTGAAAATTTAGAAATTCGATTTTGGCTTTTTCACTTGCATAAAAAAAGAATTTTGTCGAGAAAACTCTCAGGCTTTTTCAAAAATTTGTACTTTTCATACCTTATTGACATCTTGATTGTAAAAATGAAAATCAATAAAAATGTATTTTGTTTCAAAAAATGGACGAAATTTTCGAATTGAAATTCTATTAACCCCCCCCCCCCCCCCGCCTCTACATCTCGAACAGAGTCCAAATTTGGCTAAAACCCCCAGAACGATTGAAAATTTAAAAATTCAATTTTGGTTTTTCAACTTGCATAAAAAAGAATTTTGTCGAGAAAATCAAATAGAAAGTTCTCTGGCTTTTTCAAAAATCCGTGCTTTTCATGCCTCGTCGACCTCTCGATTTAAAAAAAAAAAATCGATTACAAAATTTTTGAATTGAAATTCTGCTTTATTTCGTTTACCCCCCCCCCCCTCACCTCCATCTCAAACAGAGAAATTTCAAATTTAGTTGAAGAAATTGATTTTGTTTTTTTTTGTCTAGAAAACCGAATGAAAAATTTTCAGGTTTCTTTCATAAATTCGTTCTTTTCCGAATTTTTTTGTACTTTCGGTTTCGACCTTGATTCAGAAAATTTGAATTTTCATATTTTTCATACTCAGTAGACACCTAGACTATAAAAATAGAAATCGATAAATTTCTTTTAAAAAATTGACGAAATTTTTGAATTCAATGTCGAATAAAAATTCTGCTTGATTTCGTTAACTTCCCTCCCCTCCCCCCCCTCACCTCGAACATCGATTTGGAATATTTTTTCCACCCCAATGACCTCCAATTTCAAACACTCGAATAATCTGAGCCGTATCGAAATTTAACTACCCTCCTCTCCTCCGAATTCTGAAAATATCTCGCAAATAGTCAAAGGAACGCCGAAGAGTTGAAAAAAATCGCCAAAAAATTGGCAAAAAAATGGCGAAATTTTGAGAAAAAATATGAAAAATGCGAATTCCACGGCATATCTCTTTCATCTGGTCGCGAAACGATAAAATATCCTTTTTTGTCGGCTTCGCTTCTTATTCTCGATAATACGTTACTAAACGACGACCACTTCTAATAAAATGTACCCGCCGCAGTCGAAAATTCGCTCGGAAAAGACCGATAAATATATCGTTCAAAGAAAACCCAACCAACCGCGTAAACCAGCAAAAAATTCGTCTATTTGAAAATATTTAAAATTTTTACGACCGACCGGAAAAAAAACACCGCAGGTTAGCAATTTTTTATCATCCAAGTCTCGCCTGTTGGCGTTCGCGATGGTCAAAAATGGACGCTGTTTACGTAACGCGCGTGCATCGAATCGATATTTTTGGATTTGAATTAGAAAATCGTTAATTCGTTCGAACCGAGGGAGAAAAAAAATTCAGTCGTAAAAATTTTACCTTTGGAACAACAATCGATTATCCGGACCGCGCGAATCATTTCAGTCGTTCAGCGTTCAACTCTTTTTTACGTCTTATCACCATTTGAAAGAGGGAAACTGGAGGATGATGAAATAAACATTTTCGAATTTCGTTGTCGGTTGTATTCTGAATGGTCGAATTTGCTCAAATTATTGAATAATATTCATAATTTTGTGCGAATTTTACCATACAAATACAACCGACAACGAAATTCGAAATTGTTTATTTCATCATCCTCCAGTTTCCCTCTTTCAAATGGTGATAAGACGTAAAAAAGAGTTGAACGCTGAACGACTGAAATGATTCGCGCGGTCCGGATAGGAAGTCGTTCGTTCGAATACTGATGATGATTTTGTTTCAAACATGAGACGGTTTTAGGAACCGGTTCAGGCAGCACGAGGGAAAAGGGAAACTTTGTTATAATTTTTGATCGCGCGAGCGGGACGGGGGTCTGAATTAAATCATTTTTATAAATAATTATAATTCGCGACGTGTACGAATCAAGTTCTGCGCTCGAAGACATTACCACGTCGAACGCTAATTATCGACGATCTCTCCGGTAGACTCAGGGCGGGGGGGAATTTGCAGACTGGGAAAGACAGACGGACCTTGATCGGTAATAAATTTCAAGTTCGTCGTATATTACATGTATAAATATACGTGCGCGGTGGGATTGCAAATTCTGAGAATTCAGTTCGATAAAAAGCGACAATTTCCGCACACAGGCCACGTTGCGAGTTGAACTTGAAGTCGGAGGCATCGCGATCCGGTGAGTACGATATGGACGTCGCGTTCGGTGCCAAAAAATCCTATGTGATGAGCACGAAGAGACCGGAGGGGCCGAAAAAAAACTAGAATTATCGACGCCGCAGCCATTATTATGTAGCGAGAAAAAAAAATCGCCAATGTACAAGGTCTCTCGTTGTCGTCGCTGCGTGTAAATTGATAACAGAGCTGCACACAGCAGACCCTATAATTCGCAATCGACAATGGCACGTACTGGTCGTATTTACATTTGATACGAGCCGGATATGTCGCCCGGAGACGAGACGTAACGCTTTGAGCATCATTTCGGTTAATTAATCATCGAGTTTTACCAGAGAACATAGTGCGAGCTGCGGGGCAAATAGGGTATTGGATACAAACTACCCTCTTAGTATTTTCCAACCCTCTGCATGGGGGGTCGAGAGAAAGAAACTTGGGAGCAGGCGAGAGGTTTCCAAAACGGAATCGTTTTATCTTTGTAATTAAGGGCGAACGCGGTGCCAAGTCTGCGTACACATACAGGAAATCCAAACGAGAACGTTCGCCACATTTAACTACAGATTTAGGATGAGGGGAATGCAGCGGCGTCGTTTTATAGTATGTGGAATGTCGATTAAAAAACGATCTGTGTGACGTTTTTAAAAAGGGGCGACTCGTTTATTGAAAACGTCCTACGAGAGGTTTCCAATAGCTAACGTTTGCAGTTTTACGAGCTCGAGTTGGAGATTGGTGTGAGGGAAGGGTTGACTGGTGGAGTGGTTTTGAGGAAGGAGAAGGAGGGTTGTAAGTTGTGTTTTGATATGGGAATTTTTCGGCGAGTTCGGTCTTTGTGGGATTATGTTCTTGTGCCCCGCAGATTTTGGAATTTGAAAATATAGATTTTTGAACGTTTCCCCAAATCCGAAAAATTTTGAAATACAATTTTATAAGGTGTGTTCTGTGGAAAAATTGTGATGTAAATTGGAATATTTTTTGAATTTTCACATTTCAGGACCAGGTGCGATGAATTTTCAGATTTTTTGCTTGCTTTTCAGGGGTAAATTGGTCTATGGTTACGAACTCAGTGTTTCCACGTCTGTCGAAACAAAAAAATACAGTACGCCGTGAATAAAAATTTTGAAAAAATTCTCATTAATTAATTTTTTAAATGAAGAATAACGTATCAAAAACCCGAAATGAAATAATTTTTGAAGATCGAGACTTTCAGCAAAAATTACGTTGTTTGACTAGAAATTCATTATTCTTATTTTTACACTATTTTATGAGTAGAAATCCTTCATTTTTTGAAATTTCGAAAACAAATTGAGAAAAAATTTGCGTAATAAACTTTTTTGGAAAAAACTGCTAAAATATCCCTTTCATATTCAAAAAAAATATTTCATCAATTCTTGTTCAGAAAAATTCGAAATTGATTGAAAATGCAAAAATACAATTTTTCAGTTATATTTCTTCAATTTTTTTCTAAAACTAATCAATATAGGTACTTTTTTCTGCAATTGTTTTAAACGCTCATTCATATGAGAATTTTTTCTAAATTTTTTCTCGATTTTGGAGAGGAGACAATTTTTAAAAATTTTTGTCAATATACCTACCAATCAAATTTCTTGAAAAAATGAGAAAATTTTTTTTAGTCGAGTTCAGCATTTCCCCCCTCCCCTTACAAAAAATCATTATTGAACAAGTTTGTCGTCAATTCTTTCTCAGATTTCAGAAGGAATTTTTTTTTTACTTCTGAAAATATCCCCTACAGTGGGCGACACTTTTTTACCATCTTTGACCAATTCTTCTTCGAATGTAAAATAAAACGAAAAAAAGTTCAAGTTTTCAAGTAAATTTGAATTTTGGTAATCTTAACTTGAAATTTTCAACTGTTCATCATCTTACTAAATTTCGGTACTACCTCATTATGGTACTTTCTCAATTATAAATCAGTGAAAATTATCGAAAATCACGAAGAAACAGTCAGAATTGCAGCACAGGAGAAAATCAATAAAAATTTTTCTACTGAAAACAAATCAGTAAAAATTTTTCTACTGAAAACAAATCAGTGAAAATTTTTTTACTGAAAACAAATCAGTGAGAAAAATCTTGGAAAATCAGTGAAAATTCACTAAAAAGTCAGTAAAATTTTTGAAATGTTGAAAAATCAGTGAAAATTTGTTGAAAATCAGTGAATTATGCTAATTTTTCCTGTGCTGCAAATCTGACTATTTATCAGTGACTTTTCACTGATTCAGAATGAAAGAGTGGAGAGATAGAAAGGTAGAAATGATAAGTAAACTTCACTGATTATTCAAAGAATTTCACAAATGTTTCAGTAAATTTCATAAATATCACTGAGTTTTTAGTGAATTTTCACTGATTTCCAGTGATTTTATTTCACTGATTCTGATTTTCAGTGATTTCCTTTCACTGATTTTCAGTGATGTTTCTTTCACTGATTTTCAGCGCGTTTCTTTCACTGATTTTCAGTGATTCTTCTTTCACTGATTTTCAGTGATTCTTCTTTCACTGATTTTCAGTGATTCTTCTTTCACTAATTTTCAGTGATTTTTCTTTCACTGACAAAATTTTCACTGATTTGTTACTGTGCTGCAATTCTGATTGTTTTTCAGTGTTTTTTGATAAATTTCATTGATTCAAAAATGAGAGAGTAGAAAAAATAGGTATAAAAGGGAAAAAATTCTGTCGTCAACATATCGTATTTAATAACAAAAAAAAAGTACTTTGTAGAAAATTTACACTAAAATATGGATTTCAAATGAGCAAAATACCTCAAAAGATCAAATAGTTGAGCGTTAAAAAACCCAACTGATAGAATGGCCAACGTGTAGAAAATAGAGGGGGAAAAGGAAAATATATTTCTGTTGCCAACCTTTGAATTGAAAAATTATTCTTTATGGAGCAATCTGCAATAATTTTCCATTCTTGTATGTATAACTCGTCCATTCTATCACTCGGTTTCGAAGACTATTTCAGTAGGTGGGTAATAAAAGTATTTTCATTTTTTTCTCCCTAATTTTCTGTCACTTGTCCAATCTAACAGTTGTTTATTTTCGTTTACTTCATAAAATATGATTTTTCAATTCAAAGGTTGGCATTAAAAATATATTTCCCCTTTTCTCTTCATTTTCTGCATGTTGTCCATTCTACCAGCTGGGTTTTCTACCATATGAGATGGTCTCCTAAATTTCACAGGATCATAACTCAGTCAAAAAAAAAAAAAACGACTCTTATTTTGCCCCATTCCTTATCTTTTAATATACCTTCATTCGCATGCAAAATTTGAAAAAAAAAAATTCATCGTGCTATTTCTGGTCGAATTTAAGTATAGAATAATCCGTTTTAGGATTTGTTCGTTAAAAATTTTTTGACCCGAATTGGATTTATTTAAAGTTCTGCTTTACGAGATCAGCTGAAATGAGCTTTTGTATTCTTTTCCTTGATTCTCAGTTATTTTGAAAATCGTCATGATCCGAAATTAAGAGCACTGGATTTTCAAACTGAATTGAACTCACTTTCAAGTGGTGAAATTCAACATTTTTCAAAATTTTCAAGAATTTTAAAACTTTGATCAATTTTACAAATTTACGAAAATTTTCCTGGAGTAATTTTTTTCAAATGATATTTTGTAACCTCTAGCCCTCTTAAAATAAAAAAAATACATAAATTTTTTTAAATTTTGATATTTTGAATAATCTTTGATTCTTAAATCTTTTTTCGACATTTTTTGTAAAATAGTAATTCCACTGCATTAAACTTCTGATTAATGAGTTGGCCCATTTAAATCGAAATTTTTTTTAAAACTGAATTTTAAATTTTCAAAATTTCAAGAACATGACTAAGATAAAAATCGATCCAGCATGCGAATTTTTCATTCATCACGTTCTTCGAACCGAACCCTACCCTCAACCGCCATTAATCTTTGAAAAACCATCCAATTTTAACCCACCCAATTGACCATGGGTTTTCTGGGATGGTCCAGCCGAACCATGCACTATCTGTGATGTCACTATTAAACGTATATGAAATTACCAGATAACCTCGGCCATCACCAGCCCACATACGTTCGTCTAGTCTTGATTTTTTTCCCTTCCAATATGGGGCCTCAGCCTAATGGTAATTATATCGGTAAGCCTGCGCCTCTCTGCTGAAGAGCTACAAGATGTAACATTGCAGACGCAGACTTTTTCGTAACCATTAAATTGCAGGGTATCGGGAGCCTGCGCCTTGTTATTATGACAGATACGTATGTATTTGTATATATGCTAATATAGGCATACATTTCTTCATCTCTCACAAGACATACACAGTCTCGCATCTCACATCCATAATCGTATTTCAAACGATCTGACGTTTTCCTAAATTAACTGTCGATGTCAGTTGTACCGCGATAATAATAAATACATACGCAAACAAACTAATAACTAGAGCTCTCAAAAATATTCTTTGCATGTTTTTTTGTATGCGATATAATTGCGCATATTCAATACATCTTTGCGTTTCATAAGATTCCGAGTAAGAAAAACCCAACTTCATTTTGCATATTTCGCATATTTCGACCAAAAATGCATATTTTTGCATATTTTAAACACCAAAAGTGCATATTTGTGCATATTTCGACTATTTTTACAATTTTTGGCATATTTTACTTTTTTTTTCATTATTTTTTCATTATTTTTTCAAAAATTTCCATTTTTGTCTTATTTTTTTTGCTAAAATTACAAAACTGTAAAAATTTTTCAAAAAGAATTAAAAAAACATTTTTGAGAGAAAAAAATTAAAAAAATTTTGCTTTTGACAATAAATTTGATTTTTTGACATAAGTAGGTATTTAATATTCATTTTTCAAGCTTTCTATGTTTTCAAAAATGTTCTTTTCAGCTTAGTGGTGAAGCAACACTGCGTTCAACAGTTTCGACAATGGTACAGTGTTATAGAGGTTTAAAAAACCTTTTTTTTGATACCCATATTGGATATGCATATTTCGCATATTTTGGGTAAAAATGCATATTTTTAGCATATTTCAGGCATCAAAGAATGCATATATATGCGCATATTTCAGTGAAAAAAGTGCATATTTTTGACAGCTCTACTAATAACGCCTGGGTCTGGTCGTATCGAACTATTGTATTCGAAAAGTGAAAATGTAGCTACAATCGCCAAAGAAAAAATCCACATTTGTAGGTAACTGTACCGCGAGGGAAACGAAAAAAAAGGCTGTTAAAAGCCTCTCTAGCCCAGGCTCTTTTCATTTCGCCGATGTACCGTTATCGCATCGATCAAAGCGTCCTAAAAAGCCGAGCTGCCGCAGCTGCTAAGTATAATATTGCGATGGCGAAGGCGCGGACGTGGACGGAACGAGGCGTTGTAATATTTTCACGAAGAATAAACGCATTTCCTTCTTGGTCGTTGTATTTGAACAGGTGTTATACGTCGTCGTGTGTACCGTATATCGTGTTTAAATATTTTTTCATTTTCTGCTCAGCCCTCCCACCCGGGCCCTACACCCTTCTAGATATAGGTTTATTTGCCAGAACGTGCATCGAGCAGAATGAGTTGTCGGAAATATAGACGTATAAATTAAACTCGGACGTCGCAGCGAGTCCGAAATGCCGGAGCTCCGGTGGATATTCGATAAGTAAACCCGGTCGACCGTTTCGACGTGGAGAGGTGTGTTCGCGTCCGTGTCCGGTGCTCGGGTGTGAAATACCCAGATGTGTTGGGTAGAGATTTTTTCGAATTTATGGCGATAAATTTGCGAAGCTGTTCGGATACTTGGTCGGTGATAAATTGGTATTGGAGATTTATGGCGAATGGAGATTATTAGGGGATGGTGGAAGTCCACTTGAGAATGTAAAAATCGACCATGTTCGAGTTTAGACGATGTCACGATGAGAATTGAATAAAATTATAAGAAATTTCCGTCGAAATGAGTTTTTTTTTACCGTAATTACCAGTTTTACGATGATTTACATGCGAGTTGAAATTCAATTAGACCTTTTCAAAAGGTAAAAATCCAACGTAATATCAAAAATGTCAAGGATATGCGCTAATTCACCAAAATTTAGCGATTTACCGTAATTACCCAAAATTTACCGTAATTATCCAGAATTTACCGTAATTACCCAAAAATTACCGTAATTACCCAAAATTTGAAGTAATTACTCGAAATTTACGGTAATTACCCGAAATTTACCTTAAATTACTGTTGCATAAATTTTGAAAAAATTCCTCATAGAAAATGTTGACAATTATTGCCTAAAATATATTACTGAACTCATCGGGTTTCATCATGCCATTGTGGTAATTGGTAATTAATTACCCAAACTTTACCGTAATTACCTGAAATCGCCAGGTTGTTAATAATACCAAATTTTGTAAAATTTCATAAATATATTTTGAAATTACTTACTTTCTTAAATTTTTTTTTATAAATATGGCAAAATTTGTATCTCGTGGTAATTACCATTTTTACCATCATTATTATAGAAGGAGTTGAATAATTGAATTTAATAATTTTAACTGTTTTTTTTTTTTTGTAAATTACCCATTTACACATAAAATATCGGTTATTACCTAAAAATTTGGCAATTACCTGTAAAATACCGGCAATTACCATAAATTTTGTAATTACCGGTAAATGATTAGGGTAAAATTTTTGTATAAGAGTTTACAAATTTATTAATTGAATCGTTGTATCCCTAATTTTAATTCTACTTTTACAGTAATTACCGTAATTCTTGGTAATTTACGTAATTACCGTAATTCTGGGTAATTTATGTAATTACCGTAATTCTTGGTAATTTACGTAATTACCGAATATCTTGGTAATTCATGAAATTAACGCTCAAATTGAAGGAATTCTCGGTAAATCAAGGAAATTTTCAGTAAACCGAGGTAATTTTGGGTAAATCTAGGTAATTTTCGGTAAATCGAGGTAATTTCCGGTAAATCGAAGTAATTTTTGGTAAATCAAGGAAATTTTCAGTAAACCGAGGTAATTCTGGGTAAATCTAGGTAATTTTCGGTAAATCGAAGGAATTTCTGGTAAATCGAGGTAATTTTCGGTAAATCGATGTAATTATCAGAAAATCGAAACAATTTTGACCAAATGGACGGTAAATCTTATTAATTATCCGAAAAATAACAATTTTCCGGGTACTTGCAACTTTCGACGTTAAATGGCGGTATCTGCGGATCGCAATCGGGCGATAATCGAGCCAAGGTACCTATCCGTTTACGTTTAGGCTATAGACAAATACAGCACGAGCGCACGATATCGGTTAATGAAGCGAAAGGGTCAAAGCCCTTCGGCTATTCGACTACGGCGCGATGCACGGTTGTTTATTTTCACGTACATGCGTCGCGTCGCTCCTCGCTTCGTATTCCACTCCGAGTATATATATACGAAATAACGGAAACGCGAGCGTAATTTTTTTTTCCTCGTAGAAAAAACTACGTTACGAACTGTAAACCAACTCCACCACTCGAATTACCATCACAAATATACTCGTTAATCGTGAAATTGGAAACGAAAATAATGAAAAGAATCGTTAGAGATGGTAAACGACCGTATTGTGTAGGAGAGCTCGACCGAAGGGAAAAAAACGCGAAGCAACCTTCGCCGCGGGTTCGGATTCTCGAAAGAGATGCGATTTGGACAAATGATGATGATGTCGACGACTACGCCATACACATCGATCAAATAAAATACCCAAAGGCGCCCGCCACCGCCTCGACGTCGATAAATTGGCGCTAATTGAGGAAAAAATGAACCTTTTTGGACCAAGACGTCGATAGCGACGCGGTGCACAACTTATCGTCACGAGTGTGGTTCGGGTGTATTTGTGACGTACGCAGATAAATGTACGGCGAAGACGCAGAAGATTTCCTCGTACGTAACAAGTGGCTTCGGAGAGATGAAGATGAATTGGCGAGTTGTTAAAACAATCGACGGAGAAATGCGGGGGGAGGGGGGCTCCTCGCACGCATATTCGTGTATCGCGGTGACACGCGGAGGGCGATGCGGCGAGCTTAACGAGAAAGGTCTCGCAGTTCACAGTTCGCGGTGTGTGAGCGATGGCTGTGTGTGATAAGTTGTGCACGCAATTTAATCTGTTACGTGGTGCTCGGATTGTATCTGCTCGTGTTCGAGTGTCTGATGTCGCAGTCTCGACCGAGCACGTTGCCCGAGCTAGTCGCCGAGAACCGACCGGCGATATTTTTAGAAAACTCGATACGGTCAGGGAAGGTTCCTTTGGGATGGCGGATGGCGGAGCCGAAGGGGAGCTTAATTTTAGTTCATTGTTCAGGTTAATTAAATCGCCTAGGTTGGTGATTTTACGACGATGACTGGTTTGTCTGCAGGTACTCGATGGTTGCAGTTTTTTTTTTCGCCAGCTAGTACGAAAAACGAGTCGACGAATGGTAAAGAAGGAAGAGAGGCTGGATAAATTTGATGTAATACCGGCGTGTACATGTTTATGCGTTTTCCCCCCTTCGACGATTTTTTTCCAACTGAATAGAGCACCTAGGACGACGAGGGGGTTCCATCGTAGTATATAGTACATTCGAACGTAGAATTAGCAGGATTTTGGCGACCAGTGAGCCTAAAATTGGCTGAAGGCCAATAATGCGGTGTCTATTTGTGTGCAAAACAAGGCCGATGTTATTTGGTATAACCTTCAGCCGGCCATCTACCTCTCCTCGGTGGTCATTTAGTTCTCGGATCAGTTTTTTTTTTCCTTTCAATTTTTTTTTCCACCTCGCTCCTACGGTCTACCTATCGTCGATAAACTGCATAGTTGTGTATCCGAGGCGGCGATAATTTACCATCCGAGGTATTTCTCTCGCGGGGTTTACAAATTCAGATCATATAAAAATGGATAAAGAATAAGAATTCCCGAGATGGAATTTTTTTTTCGCCTCGTCTGAACGTATTATCAATGCATTTCGAAGACAGACACACTGAGGTTGCAGAAGTCTACGACTCGGCCAAAGATTTATAGCGAAACCTGTTGTACCCCTTTGTGATGACCGGTGTGTATCGCGGATGGATCTGCATAAAAGGGTGGAATGCCGTTGTGTAGTCGTGTTTATGCTCGTGGATACCTGTGTGCCTGTGATTAGAAAGTGTTCGTGTTCGGCGAGATGATCACGAACCAATGGAACCATTGTTCCGTTTGTTGAGGAACGAGTGTACCTTTTTTTTTGGTCGAGATTTTTTCTCCTATTCTTTGGCTCTTTTCCATGTAGAATTATAGAGGTTGTTTTGGGTCGGATTGGGATTTTCTCGAGCGTGAAAAAAAAAACATAAAGTGTTGATAGGGTTTTTATATTATCTATGATTCTCGCCCACTCACCCTCCCCCCCTCACCCCTCAGCCGGTCTCTAGTTCACGAGTATCGTAAAAAACAATGTTTTAGGATCCGATATCCGATGGTCGGTTACGTTGAAATGAGTCAACACGATCGAGAGGTTCGAGTTGATGAAATTATAACCTTTGAGAGAATAGGCGTTTTTTTCTCTCCCCCGAGTCTTGTTAATGTTTTATTATTATCTCGACGAACGGAGGAAGACCTAAACGAAACGAAGGAGTAATTATCGCACGAGCGACTTCTTTAATGGGAACTTGAATTCGTTTAGTTTTCCAGTTAACTACGTCGATTATTATGGGCTTGAGGGGAGACGAGAAGTGGAGGCTTCATTTTCGATATTTTCTTTTTCGACGATTGTTTCGAATGACTTTTTGTGGGGGGAGGGGGCTGTTTTATTTTATTTTTCCTCGGTTGGTGATATTTCGTTGATTTGGATAGTTCTGCGAAGGAATTGGTGCGAAAAGCTATAATTTTGGGGATAAATTGAAATTATTTCGGGAAATTGATTTTTTTCAGTTGTTCGATACATTTCGAAGGGAATCAGTTGAAAATTCGGTGTTTTAGTAGAGTGAGGGGGAGGGCAGGGATGGAGAGTCGGGAAATAGTCTTCGTATAATTCATTCAATCAATATTTCTCCCGGTTCGGTTCGAAATATTTAGAATGGAGTTGTAATTTTGACTTAATTTGACATTAAAGGACCCGCGAGTTGAGAAATTGTGCAGTTCGTTTGGTTGAGTTTATCTAACGTTATTTTTAATTTCGAATTTTCCGCATATTCTGGCATATCTTTCGAAAAAATCATTTCAAAGATGAAGAGATAATTTTCTCTAATCGAAGAATTTTGATAAAAATGTAGAAAAATTACGATTTCAGTTGATATCCTCCCCCCCCCCCTTCATCCATCCTCCATCTGATTAAATGATCAAGTCTTATTCTGTAAAATTCTGAAAATTGTCTCAATTTTTTCATTTGATTATTGTTTTTGTGAATTAATGATATTTTTCACCCCCCCCCCTCCCCAATTTGCTTTGAAAACGACGATTTTTTATTTGAAAAAATTTCATCAATTCTTTACATAAAATTAAGATTTTTAATTTGAATTTCTGCCACTTTGGGATGATTGGAATTGACAATTATTTCTAATCTGAAAAATATTTTACTTTTTTCATTCTATTATTGTTTATGAATTGAAAATATTTTCCCGGTTATTTTTTTTCTCCCCCCCCCCTCAAATGAAGAGCTCTGTTTTGATGAAAGTTTTTTGATTTATTTTGAAAATGGCAATTTTTATTTGAAAAAATTCCTTCTATTTTTGAGATGATTAAAATTTGAAAAAATTTGAAAAAATAAGAGTGAGAAATGAAGGTTGGACATTTTCAGCCAATTTTTTCGATTCCTTTTGGAAAATACGATTTCTCATTTGAATTTCGTCAACTTTGAGATGATTGAAATTGAAAAATTTCATCAACCTGAAAATTGTCTCACTTTTTTCATTCGATTATTGTTTATGAATTGAAAATATTTTCTCGATTATTTTTTTCTCTTCTCCTCCCCTCCCCACCTACAAATGACGAGCCCTGTTTCACTCAATTTTTTTGAAAATGACAATTTTTCATCTTGAAAAATTCCTTCTATTTTTGAGATGATTGAAATTTGAAAAAATTTTCCAGAAATAAGAGTGAGAAATGAAGGCTGGACAATTTTCGGTCAATTTTTTCGATTTCTTTTGGAAAATACAATTTTTCATTTGAATTTTGTAAATTTTGAGATGATTGGAGTTGAGAAATTTTTCCAACCTGAAAATTGTCTCAATTTTTTCATTTGTTTATTGTTTGTAAATTGTAGATATTTTCCTGATATTTTTCTCTCCCCCACCTTCTCGCCCACAAAAAAATGATACTCATCTGAACCCTTTTCAGTAAGTTTTTCGATTCAAGTGCTTCGAAAATGATGATTTTTTTTTATTTGAAAAAATTCTATCAATTTTCGACATGTTTGGAATTGAGAAATTTTTCCAAAAATTAAAGTAAGAATTGAAGGTTGAACATTTTTCAGTCAATTTTTTCAATTTCTTTCGTAAATGGCGATTTTTCATTTGAATTTCTTCAACATTGAGATGACTGGAATTGAGAAATTTTTCAAAAAATCAGAATTGGAGGCGAAGAGGAGTCTTTTTCAAATCGAATAATTCGAAGCAGCGAATCGAAACTGAAAAAATACGAAGTTTGAAAACGTGAACGAGAAAAACACCAATGCACGGTGGAAATAAATGGGGAGAAAAACCTGGCGTGAGAGATGCTTGTAAAACAGTAGCTGCTGAAAAGGTGTTAGGTTACCTACAGACATAAATTGATAACAGTTGTTCGTTCCATTGATTTGAGCTTGGGTTTCGATTACCACACGTACACGATATTTACCTTTACACGAACCTCTATACTTGGACGTTTCGTATCTACGCCGGTACGTCGATGGGCGCGAAAAAAAATATGATTTTTCAGTTCACGGCGTTAATTAACTCGTCATACACGACGACGGATGCTAGGGACGTGTACGAAGAGCGAAAGAAAAGGTGCGCCGGGTACAAATACGAGGTTTGTTTGTGAATATCCAGCAAGCGCCATTGCCGTCGATAGTGGGAAAAATATCACGCTCGAGTGAACCTGCATACAGCATTAGATATACGAGAGTGAGAGGTAGAAGAGTTAGCCGACGCCGCCGACATATGGAGTTATTCAACTATTCACGTACCATATTAATAAGATATTATATGCAAAGTATACGTATAGAGAGATCAATTTGACGCGAAATTAAATTTTTCGCTAATAACGTTGCTCGTATAGCTGGCTCCAGACTATGCGCGTTGCGTCGTTTTTTATGCGCGAATCACCCGCGAAACGCGAATTTGACGCGAAACGTGAATAGTGTGTAGAGCTAAATTCGCGTTGATTCGCAATAAAAAACTGATTCGCGAATCGGTTTTTTCGCGATGCGCGTTGCGCGCCCGATCGCTCGACCGAGCGGTTTTTTGACGAAACATCAAAGGATTTTCGCGTTGCGCGTTTCGTGTTCGAACTTTTTTATTGTTCAAACTCTTCGCTACTGCGAATTATCGACGAAAGGGGAATAGTGTGTAGTGGATGATTCGTGGTGATTCGTAATTCATCATTTTTTCGGCGAATTAATCGTGAATCGCGCAACGCGCAACGCGAATCGCGAAACGCGCATAGTCTGGAGCCAGCTTATCGAGAGTGGAATTGCATCAGCGTCGCGACCGAGGCCGAAATCTAAACCTTCTTATCAGCAGGTCAAAAGTAAATTTTCATGTTTTGTTTAAACTCGTCCGTATGTACGTAGCGTGTAGAACAGCGCTGATTATTCCAACGATGAGGTTTTTTTTAAAAGTACCTATATGTATAATTAGGCGTTTTATATTCGAAGCTCGTACTTGATTCGGTGTACGCGTGGTTTTTTTTCGCGCGCGGTTTTCAAGTGCTGTGGTGCCGATGTCGACGTCGTGTCGTCAACTGGGTTATGCAAATTTACCATTTGGATGGATTTGATGTCTCGTGCTCGCCGAAAGGTGTCTATTGCGAGAATCGAGTGATGAATGTGTGCCACACAAGTAGAGGCGATGGGGAATGAAGGGGTAGAGTATGTTGGCGCAGTGGAGGCCGAAAAAGTCGGATTTTGGTTAAGAGGTCATTTTTCTACGTCGTTCCAAACCTAATTGAAAATAACATCAGAAATGATTCAATAAGATCAAAATATCTTCACAATTTTGACCAAAAATTTAAATTACTCTTCAAAAAATATTAAAAAAACACATAATTTTGTCAAAGTCATTAAAGAAATGTTTTTGGTCGCGGTTTTGGCATGTAAAGATTTGAAATTTTTTATCGAGAGTTATTATAAAAAGTCACGTTTTGGCATCAAACTTTACTTTAAGGAAAAACGTCAAAAAGTCATATTTTATCGAAAGTCATAAGAACAATAATTTTTAAAAAAGATGTTACTATTTTTGTCAAACTAAAAAATGTCGTTTGGCAGGAAAGCATCAATGTTGAAAAATCGTTTTTTTTTCGCCGAAAATCACTGAAAGTTTATTCTGAAAAAATAAATGTAATTTGACAAAAAAGTAAATTACTTATTGGAAAGATTACCAATTTTGGTCAAAAATAGGATTTCTTGGAAAACGTTGAAATTTTTTGTCAAAAGTCAGAATAAACAATAATTTTTTGACAAAGAATGCAAAGTTTGAAGAGAATCGTCATTTTTGTCAAACTATTTCATCTCCTATTTTTGCCAATAAATCATATTTTTTCAAAACAATGTCAATTCTGTAAAAAAATTGGCTATTTTGTCGAAAAAATAGTCATTTTGTCACAAAGGTGGTCATTTTGGCAAAAAATGATCATTCTGTCGCAAAAATACATGAAAATGAAAATAAATTTTAAAATGGACAATTAAATCAAAAATTGACAGTTTTGTAGAAAAAATAGTCAATTTTGTCAAGAAATGATCACTTGGTAAAGATGGTCAACTTTTGTCGGAAAAATGATCGCTAGTTAAAAAGTAGTGAAGTTTTTTTTTGAAAAATAGTCAATTTTGACCCAGTGGTCATTTTGTAAGAAAATGGTCATTCTGTCACAAAATTTAATAGTGCATAATTAAAACAGAAAAATAGTCAATTTTGTCAAAAAAAAATAGTCAATTTTGTCAAAAAAAAATAGTCAATTTTGTCGAAAAATAGTCATTTTTGTCAAAAAATAGTCAATTTTGTCAAAACAGTCAGTCAGTCAGTCAGTCAGTTTATTTGTTTGTTTCCAGCGCGATCATTTATCAAAGATGGTCAACTTTTGTCAGAAAAATGGTCACTTTTTGGTTATTTTTTTGAAAAATAGCCAATTTTGTCAGAAATGGTCAACTTTGGTTCAAAAAATGGTTCTCTTGCCAAAAAAATCACTTTTGCCGGTCATTATGTCAAAAAGTTCCAATTTTGTCAAAAAAAAGTCATTTTGTCAAAAAGTTCCAATTTTATCAAAAAATTGTAATGTTGTCAAAAAATTGTATTTTTGACTGAAAAATTGTATTTTTGACTAAAAAATGATAATTTTGACTGAAAAATGATAATTTTGTTCAAAAAATGGTTATTTTGTCAAAAAAAATGATAATTTTGTCAAAAAATGATAATTTTGTCAAAAAATGATAAATTTGTCAAAAAATGATAATTTTGTCAAAAAAATGATAATTTTGTCAAAAAAATGATAATCTTGTCAAAAAAAACGATAATTTTGTCAAAAAATGATAATTTCTGTCAAAAAATGGTCATTTTGTCAAAAAAATGGTCATTTTGTCAAAAAAAGGTCATTTTGTCAAAAAAAAATGGACATTTTGTCAAAAAAAATGGGCATTTTGTCAAAAAAATGGTCATTTTGTCAAAAAATGGTCATTTTGTCTGAAAACTGTGATTCTTGTCAAGAAATGTTCAGTTTCTTCAAAAAAAAATACTTATCGTACTTTTGTAACAAATAAATCATTCGAGAAAAATGTTCAAATGTCATGATTTTGATAAGAAGTCTTATCGAATGGAAAATCAATTTTTCAGAAATGACTTGAATTTTGTGAGAAAATGAAAAAAACTAATTTTTGTCAGATCATTGAAAAAGTCAGTTGGCAAAAGATCAACAATTTTCAAAAGTGCATAATTTTAGTCGAAAGTTCGCAAAAATCAAGTCAATATCTATCAACCGAAAAATCAAATTCTATTCTCGCGAATCTCAAAATTCGTGCTACGTTTTCAAAACATCCCTTTTCAGTCAAATTTCGGCCCAGTAAATACTTTCCCGGCTTCCTGGAATCTTTGGCAATGACAGTCTGATAAAAGAAATACTAAAGATTAAAATCACAATACATAAATATAAAAGGCAGGAAGTACAGGAAGGAAACGCGAACATGAGTATGTACATCTTGGAACTTCACAAATCAAACAGGATAAAGAATCGTGACTTTCCAAAAATCAAAAGGCTCCTTTTCCAGTCTGTTTCTCACTTAACCAAAACAGAATCCAATTTTCAAAAGATAGGTATACATTTTGACAAATACCCAATACTGGGTCAGCTCGGCTTAAAATATCGAATTTCTATAATATTCCACGAACGGGACCATAGTCCTGGCCATTCTTTATAGTTTTCTATCGTCCCAAAAATACACCATCATTCGCTCGGGCACCACCAATCCACATAATGATACTAGCGAAGAATGAAAGAGCATCGGGCAAGACGGCCAGGGGGTGATACGATAGAATTATTTCAAAAACACAGTCGGTCGGGCCATCAAACTGCCAAACCTCGAGCCGAACCTCTCGGCAGGTAAGATCGTAAAATCAGATCGAATAATGGTTTGAAAAGCCTTACGCATCAGTTTCGTGAAAGCATCCATCGTATACCTCGGTCGTGACAAAACACAGGCAACATCTTGGCCGGAGAAAGAAAAAAAAAAGAAAAAAAATAATACGATGAAAACCGGTCTTATCGAATACTAAATTCGTCTCTGGTACTATATCGCATTAGATGGTTACCCGAGAAGAATACCAGAGATGCAAGGCAAAAGATACACAATCGTAAATTACTCTGGCTGGAAAGGTAACCGTTTTTTTCCTACCTCCTTCTGCGTGGCAGGCATCAAAAAGCTTAACCGTTTGCTTACATTAACGGCGCATTATGCTCATTCAGAAAGTACACGACACGAGAGGGAGATTTTTTGTTTATTGAAGAGTCGAACTTACCCCCGAAAAGGCCAACTAGTTTATAGAAACACTCGAAACACACGTTTTGGAAAAAGTTTTTTAACCGAGGAGCTCCGCAGGAGTGAGCCTGGAAAGCAGCAGAGTCTGCGTTGCCTTCGAGCGACATGGCACACAGAATTACAATTCGCATAGGCATTAATGTTGTTACGTAATTGAACGGCGACGAGTACCCATTAAAAAGGTACATGAAAGAAGGGTACGCGGCAGCTGCACACCTTCGGAAAAAGGTTCGAATAAAAAAGGGAACCTCTCTTTAACTTTCAACATACATTGAAGAGCCGAATAGGGCAGGAGAAGGAGAAAAATACTCAAAACCACGCATACCAGGTCCCCTCTTCTGCATATACCAAATACCACCCCGGGTCGCGTAATTACCAACTCTGGGCGGGCTGCTGCAGTTCATCAAAGACGACGAACCGATCGTAAAAATCATACCGCATCTGGCATCGAGTTTGGAAATTACCTAATAATTTCGCCTGGCTTTTTTTTTTCCACCGGCATAACTCGACTGAAAAAATACACGAGATGGTCGGTCGTAGATCTCGACATGAATTACGTATTCGAATGGTATACCGAAGACCATGTTACGCTTCCAGGATGAGCCCAGCAACAGCTGCCGATTATATTCGAACCATGTGTGCATAAACATTGTAACGTTTCCAGGCCTCTCTCTGCTGGTACCCTGGTTCCCTGTTCGTATTTATGTCTGCGTACAGAGTACGTACTTCTTTTACTCGTTCGTAGCATCGTCGTCGGTCTATGTACACGCATAAGCGTACACAAAAAGCCCATAATTACCCGGTACTTTAGAGCCGCAGAGTATGCGTTGGTAGGCACGGACAACGCGATCCGTGAAACAATATGTTGACTTAATTTTTCAATTTCTTATATTTCTCAACGTATTTCTGGTCGGTTTCCAGCCATGCAGCTTGGCTTGGAATTTGACGAAGCGTCATCGTCACACCCACGTAAGCGATGAAAACCAGTACTTAGCGAGTATGGGTGCTTTGCCCGATGTCAGATATTGTATGATTAGGGTTGGGTCGGACTGTCGTGCGGAGAAATACGGTTAATGACTTGTGAATTTGATCGAGATCGAATATTAATTAATTTTTAAGATATTCCGAAGGTTTGACTAATTCGAAGTTTTATTTAAAGGATTATTTTCAATATGTCGGCGCTGGATGGAGAAGAGGAAAAGGTTGGGCACGATTTGATTAATTTGATCGAAATTTGGCCAATTTTTTGGGGGTTTTGTAGGTAAGCAATGTGAGGAAAGGAGGGACTCGTTTGATCCTTGAGATTACACGAAGTCGGAGTATCGAGGAGCTTGTTGGCAAAATGAAGCTTGCGTTGGCAAATTTGCAAAATCAATGAACCGATGACCCTGAGTTTTTATGCTACCGATGTTAAAATTGGTGTGTTTTAGAGCGCAGATGTGCCACGATTGTTTTTACGTATTCTCTTTGTAGTTTTTTTTTGGTCGACCTCAAAGGTGATAATCGATGTGAAGTCTCAGAGAAAAAGGTGAAGAATTTCAGTAGAAATTTGTCAAAAAAATTGAGTATTTTTTTAGAAAAAGGGCTATAAAAAGTCATAAGTAACATCGAAGAAAAATTCAATTTAGAAAATAATTTTATGAAAATAGTCGTGAATTATGTCTAAATTGAATTCTATTAAGTGTAAATAAATGTAGTTGAAAAATCATTATTTTTGTTAGAAGTCGATTAAATTCATTTGATGAGCGAGTTTCCAAATTTGGAAAAATGTGAATGGTAAATTTTTTCAGGACGATTTACTTTTATCAAAAATCATTCAAAATGACCGCACTATGGAAAAACGAATATTTTGAATAAGAACTTAGTAAGTTGAATTTTTGCGATAGCGGAATTCTGAAAAGTCCATTTTGAAAAGTCGTTGCTCTTCTTCAAAATTCATTAAACAGATCACATTAAGTTGTGACAAAAACAATTTTTGAAACAAATCATCTTTGAGAAGAATAATAGTTTTTGTAAAAAAAAAAAACTGTAAATTTTTGTCCAAAATGTATTTTTTGCTATTTTTTAAAAAGTATCAATTTATGTAAAAAAAAATATGTCCATTTATACGCCAATAATGTCAATTTTTGTGTTCAAACATGTCAATTTCTGTCACAAATGTCAATTTTTTGTCACAAATGGCAAATTTGTGTATTAAAAGTCAAATTTGTGCCACAAATGTCAATATTGTTTCACAAATATCAATTTTGTGTCGCAAATGGCAATTTTGTATCGCAAATGTCAATTTTGTGTCACAAATGTCAATTTTGTGCCACAAATGTCAATTTTGTGTCACAAATGTCAATTTTGTGTCACAAATGACAATTGTGTGTCACAAATGACAATTGTGTGTCACAAATGACAATTGTGTGTCACAAATGACAATTGTGTGTCACAAATGACAATTGTGTGTCACAAATGACAATTGTGTGTCACAAATGACAATTGTGTGTCACAAATGACAATTGTGTGTCACAAATGACAATTGTGTGTCACAAATGACAATTGTGTGTCACAAATGTCAATTGTGTGTCACAAATGTCAAGTTTGTTGTCCAAAATATTTTTTGTCATTTTTTTCAAAAAGTTTCAATTTATGTCAAAATGTCAATTTTTGTATCAAAAAATGTCAATCTTTGTGTCAAAAAATGTCTATTTTTGTGCCAAAAAATTCCAATTTTTACCATGTCAGTTTTTGTCAAGCAAAACCAACTTTTGCAAAAATCAAGAAAAATTACAATTTTCCTGAAAATTTTCTTCTTCAGATAGTGAATCACTTTTTGAAGTGATTGCCCCCACCCTCTTCCCCCATCCCCAACATCTTGTGTTTCATTGAAAAAACATAAAATTTGGTCGGAAATTCATTTCTTGTCAAAAAATCACCTCTTTGGTCAACCGATCACTTTTTTTAGCCAAAAAATAATTTTTGACCAAAAAAAAACTTTTTATAGGTTAGTGGCGTTTATAATAAAAAAAAAGTACGTATTTTTTTGGTCAACAAATCTCTTTTTTGGTTAAAAAATTACTTTTTTCGTCAAAGAATTATTATCTTTCCAAGAAATCGGAAAATCACTTTTTGGCTCAAAAATCATCAATCTTTTGGTCAAAAAATCACTTTTTCGTCCACAAGAATTGCCCTTTACGAAAAAATTACATTTTATAAATTACTTGTTTTGGTCAAAAAAAAGTTTTCTCATCAAAAGACACCCATCTTTTATCAAAAAATTATCCCCTTCTCAGAAAATTACTTTTTTGGTATAAAAATAGTTTTTTTTTAAAATCAATAGGTACCTATGCATTACTTTTTTGGCTAAAAAATTACTTCTTACCGAAAATTAAAATTTTTGTAAGTAATATTTTTGGTATACAAATCACTTTTCAAAAATTACAATTCTGTGGATCACTTGTTTTGGTCAAAAAATCTATTTTTAATCAAAAAAAAATTTGTTTTTCCTCGGAAAATCACTTTTTTTCATAAACGAATTTTTGGTCAGAAAATCTCTTTCTTTGACAGGTTTTACTAATCAGAAATGACTTTTTTGTACAAAAATGACTTTTTTTAAATTAAAAATGACCTTTTTTGATTAAAAATGACTTTTTTGATTAAAAATGACTTTTTTTGATTAAAAATTACTTTTTTTGATTAAAAATGGATTTTTTAAAAAATAAAAATGACTTTCAATTTAAAAATTATTTTTTTCATTTGAAAATGACTTTTTTGATTGTAAATGACTTTGTGAGTGAAAATGACTTTTTTGATTTAAAAAAAGAAATGAAAAATAACTTTTTTGATCGAAAATGAATTTTTTGGTCAAAAGGTCACATTTTTTGTTCAAAGTATTACTCTTTTGACGAAGAAATGACTAGGTATTTTTGTAAATATTTCTTGCTTTTGAGAGTACGAAAAATAAAGCGGGGAAATATATAAATTTTCCGCTCAAACGTATCGAAATATAAGGTTGTCTCTGGTAACTGAATTTTTCCCATCTCTTCCATATTCCTCTTCCTTGCTTCAATTTCCACCATCATTTATACATAATTTTTTTTAAAATTTACGTTACAAATATCGAGTATAAATAGTTTTTCACAAAACTGTAATCGAAACGATCGACTAACCGTCAATTCCTTCTGCTTGTTACAGACGAAGAAAAACAACCCGAACCACATCAAACGGCCCATGAACGCGTTCATGGTTTGGTCGCAAATCGAGCGTCGTAAAATCTGCGAAATGCAGCCGGACATGCACAACGCCGAGATCTCTAAACGTCTGGGCCGCCGTTGGAAGCTGCTGGCCGAAGACGAACGTCAGCCATTTATCGAAGAAGCCGAACGTCTGCGTTTAATGCATCTTCAAGAATACCCGGATTACAAATACCGACCGCGTAAGAAAAGCCTAAAAGCGACCAAGCCAACCATCAGCCGACCGCGAAAACAACTCGCTTTGAAGAAATCCGCGGTCGTGGCGGCCGTCAAAATGATGAAAGATACGAATAATAACCGCGGTGTCTCCGGAATCACCATCGATCTCGACGAGGTCGGCAGCACCACAGATATCGGGTCCGAATTGGTGGGCGTCGGCGGCGGCCTGAAGACCTGCGGAGGTTCGATGACGGTGACATCTTCTTCGGCGTTGAAAAACGATTCTACCATGGTGATTAGAAGTAACGGAATAATACAGAAAAGAACTTTGACGTCTTCGGTGGATGTGGCCAAGTTCCCGTATAAGTTCACCATCGGCCCGCAGACACGCAAGGAACGCGATCCGATGCTGGACGGACGCGTCTCGGTGCAGGCCAAAGTGCCATCGAGTCCGTCCTGCGAAACGCCCGATTCGCCGGAAAGCGCCACTTTCTACGAAGATACCAATAGCAGCATGAGCGTCGGCGGTTCGTTGCTGGCGGACGACGTTTGCGATATTAGCCACGCCATCGTTATACCCGTCAAAAAGGAAATATGCCTCAGTCCGCTGATGACCATTAAAAATGATCCGGATGATGATCTCTTGTCGAAGGACGACGATACTTTCTTAAGAGTAGACTGCACCTTCAAGTCGGAGCCGGACGATTGCGAATCCGAAACCGCGGCCATCGGACCGGTCGGCGAAAATCCTAGTCTTGCCGATTTAGACTCTCTAACCGATCTCCTCCAAATTCCTAACGATTTCAAAATGGAACTAGAAGTTGTCGACGAACTGTCGCCGGCCGGACTCGGCGGTAATGCCAACGGCGCTACGCATTTAGAATTTAATTGTAACGAAGAGATGACCGAGATGCTCTCTGACATCGGCGTGACCAACGATTGGGTCGACTATACCTTCGCCAATCTAATGAATACGTCTTAATAGCCCCCTCGTTCCCCAGCGTCGGTCGAACCAGTCCTAAAGACTTCTTGGTCTTCGGCAAATTCGTATTTTTAAAAAAAAATCTTCATTATTATATTGTTTCGCAGATTTAGGGCTTAATCGATGCGTTTATTTTTTTCTCTCGTTTGTTGTCTGTCGTTTTTATTTTATTATTTTTTTTGTCTTTTGATTATTATTTTTTCTATCTTTTTTTTGTTTTTTCTTCTTCGAGATTCTGTTTTTCTTTTTCATTTTTTTTCTCGGTCGTCGTCTCCTGAATCCTTTACCCGGATTTGGAAGATGTGCCGATAAAAGCCTGTACATATAATTTGCTATTTTTCTTTTTTTTTTTAAATTTTTGCACCTTTTACACTTTCTTTTCTTTAAAGAGAAAATATTACGTCTTAGAATCCTAAGTTATTATTATTACGAATATTATTAATACCAATATGTTTTACGATATTTTTATTTTCCTCCCCCTTTCCCCCCTCTCTCTATATTTTTCTTTTTAATACCGAAACATGTTTTTATATATTTTAATGTTATTTTTATTATTTTTACCCTTTCCCACGTTGCGTTACGAGCTAAGTCAAAAATATGTTCAGTGTACGCGGGCTCTAGTCAAAAATCAGGATTCTGTATGTGTTAAGATTTCTTTTTTTATTCTCTTTATTTTTAATTTTTTTTTCTTTAACGTTTTAAGCTGATGGTTTTTTTTTCGTTCGTTAACTTTCGTTTTTCATTTCGAAGGTAACCCTGTAAAAAAAAAAAGAGCAAAAAGTCGTATCGTTAGATTAAAACGGTCCTCCGCGAGAAAAAATTACGAGCAACGTGCCAGACAGATGCATATGCGTGCTCGTTTGCCAATTTAAAAATTCCTATCTTACGAAGGGTATAATTATACACGCATACGCGTCTCCGGATACTCTGTACGAGGAATATGTGAGTAATGAAGGTTACCCCTGCTACTGTAGAAAAAAATTCTTAGAAAATGTACGCGAAAGAGGAGGAAAAAAAAGGCAGCGTTGGTTTGCGTTTATGAATCATTAAAATTATGTTTGTTTTGGATGGTGCGGGGTACGGGCAGGGGTCGCCGGCGTATTTTTTTTCGGTAATTGCGCGGAAAATTGCGTTTTTTTCGCCGAGGTGAAGTGAGGACGTTTGCCTGGTCAGTGATCGTTACGCGGTGGCCGTGATCTTGAGAGTGGTTCAAATGTCAACGCAGGGAAGTGGGTCGAAAATAGAACCGAGGTGAGATTTCGAAGCTGGGGAGCGAATGGTCGGGGTGAAAGGGATAAAAATCGAACGATCAAAATACAGAGTAAATTTGATCATTTGGATTAGTAATTATGATTTTGCGGGGTGAATAAAAATTCTGAGCTGTTTGCTCTGTTTCAATAGAGAGCTGAAAAATGTTCCAAGTTTTGTAGCCCCTTCAATTTTGATTTTAGGCAAAATGGTCTTGTGACTTTTTTTCGTAAAACGTCTACCAATGAAAATAACATTTGCGAAATTGAAATTTGACAATTTTTTGACCCCCTCCCCACCACCATACAATAAACTTCAATCGTCCAAAAAAAATTACCAATGTGAAAAATGAGACTTGTGGTACAATTCGTGTGAAGAGAAGAAGGGGAGGATTGAAAGTACAATTTTCTGACTGTCACTTTTGAAAAATTTATCATTTGGATTGGCAGCCCTAATCACGTAACCCAAAAAAGATCCTATGAAAATCTTGTCTTATCAGTATTTGAGGAATTGAAATTGAAATTTCAATTTTAGGCAAAATAATCTTACGATATTTTTTGTAGCATAAAATGTGAGTCACAAGATATCAAATTTCATAAACGGGAATTCGGTATTCAGTAGATCTTCCCCCCTCCCCCCTTCAACCATCTGGAAAAAATTTAACAAATATTCTATGTGGAAAATATGAAATTTTATGATTTTGTTGATGGGATTGGAAATTTTTTTCCAGCAGGTGTGTTGGAGGGGGGGGGGGGGGAGAATGAGGATACTGTTAAAAGGCCATAATTGATTTAGAAAATCGTTGGTTATCAATTTCAAAACAAAACCTCATGTTTTTTAAAAAAATTAAAATTGTGTCTAAAAAAATTAATCAAAATTTAAGTTGATAATTTTTTCTGATCATATGACAGAAAATTTCACTTCTATTCGCCAAAATTAATTTTTAGGAGTTGAAACCCCGAAATTTTCTAATCCCTAATGAAAAATTCACATCATTTCAGTCCAAAAAACTTTTTAAAAAAATGTAGAATAACTTCGGACATTTATTAAATTTTTTATCAATTTTTTTCTGAAAAATCTCAATTCTTGAGCATTTTGTTAAATTAGGATTGATTGAAATTACATAAAATACACATTTCAAATCACCCCTTCCCTCATATCACATCTCCTAATCCAAAATTATATTTTGAAAAAAATCATAGGGAAATTTCGAAAATCATTTTACTTTTAACGAACAAATCAGATATTTGAAAATTTGACTTTTGAACATCATTCACGAGGTAAAAATTGGAAAAAATCCTTGATTTACAATTTCTGTTGATTTTTTGGAAAAAAAATCCTGCATTTGAAACAAAGCTTGAAATGATGGAAAATTCACATTTGAGATCACCTTTCCTCCTCCCCTCTCATCATCACTCTTTCGATCCAAAAAAGTATTTTTTGCAAAATTTTTCAATTCTCATGCATTTCAGCCAAGCCTGAAATCACAGAAAAATCACATTTGAGACCCCTCCCTTCTCCTCCCTCCGACTTCTTTTTCAACCCAAAACGTTACTTTGAATAAAAAATCATCGAAAAATTTAACAAACTCGTTAAATTCCAACAAATGAATTTCTTTTTAATTTGAAACCTTCAGACATTTTTCACACGTTGAAAGTTGATATAAATCGATTCGCAATTTCTGTCCATTTTCTAATTCTTTTGCATTCGAACCGAGGCCATCTTGTTATCCAATATCTTCGTGATCTTGGTGACAAACCTTACTCCCAAACTCTCTTCATGCCAATCTACTTACTTCACAATTGCAAACCCATAGATCTTTATTTTTCAAACGAACTACTTCGGTGAGCTCGTTTTTCTCCTATTATCTCGACTACAACAAACTATATGGTCTTTTGTATAAATCTGGTAAAAGTACGTACTCGTAGCCGGGGTACGGATTCGATCGTTTATCAAAAATTTACCTGCTCACCTCGACCGGTCGTCTGTATTAATCAGTGTTGTCAGCTAAAAGATAACTCGTTTTCGACCGATACAACACAACAATAAGGATGCATAGCTGCATAAGCAAGTAGGTCAATGCGGCGGTGGCTGTGAAGACCAAGACTGCATTGACCGTGTTCGATTCGACCAGCAGATTACGGAACGTTCGGTACCTATTTCGGGTACAAGGCATTAGATAATTGATGCGGTTGATCTCCATAGTGTACCGGAGAGGTTGATTTGTATGGGTTCTTTTGAGAGACTGGTGAGATGTGTGGTAGGAATCCCTCGGAATTGACCGCACGTTGTGTGGGATCTGAGATCCATTTTGAGAGTTGGATTTTCATTGGGTGGAGGGGAAAGGGAAGATTATCAAAAAAAATTCGCATTTCGTAATTTTTTGAAAAATTACCAAAATTGTTGAAAAGTTAACAAACTTTTGAGTAATTGCCTAAATATTTAAAAAATTGTCTAATTTTTTGAAGAATTACTTTAATTTTTGAAGAATTACCGTAATTTTTGGAGAATTATCGTAATTTTTGAAAAATTACTGTAATTTGTGAAGAATTACTGTAATTTTTGAAGAATTACTGTAATTTTTGAAGAATTACTGTAATTTTTGAAGAATTACCAAAAATTTTAAATTGCTGTAATTTTTGAATATTTACCAAATTTTTGAAGAATTACGATAATTTTTGAAGAATTACCCTAATTTTTGAAAAATTGTCGTAATTTTTGAAGAATTACCAAAAATTTTAAATTGCCGTAATTTTTGAATATTTTCCAAAAAATTTGAATAATTACCAAAATTTTTGAATATTTACCGTAATTTTTGAAGAATTACCAAAATTTTTAAATTACCGTAATTTTTGAATATTTTCCAAAATTTCTGATTAATTACCAAAATTTTTGAATATTTACCAAAATCATTGATTAATTACCAAAATTTTTGAATATTTACCAAAATTTTTGAATAATTACCAAAATTTTTGAATATTTATTAAAAATTTCAAATTACCAAAATTTTTGAACATTTTCCAAATATTTTGAATAATTACCGTAATTTTTGAATATTTTCCAAAATTTCTGATTAATTACCAAAATTTTTGAATATTTACCAAAATCACTGATTAATTACCAAAATTTTTGAAAATTTATCAAAATTTTTGAATAATTACCAAAATTTTTGAATATTTATTAAAAATTTTAAATTACTAAAATTTTTGAACATTTTCCAAATATTTTGAATAATTACCGTAATTTTTGAAAAATTACCGTAATTTTTGAAGAATTACCAAAATTTTTTGAAAAATTACCAAAATTGTTGAATGATTACCAAAATTGTTGGAAAATTATCAAAATTTCTAAATAATTACCAAATTTTTTGGGGAAAAAACCCTCTTCAACGGAGATTAACGGGTTTCCAATCAATATCGACGTTTTTCGTTCCAATTTCAAGCTATCACATCCCACGTTCGTACGTTATTTCCTGAACCTAATCAGCAACCGCGTTCGATAACTCGACGACGCTTTTATTGGTCGTGTTGCTGAGAACCTTGATCGTAATTGTACGAAAAATTGATAACAGCTAATGGGCACGCGGTCGAGAATATTCACCCAACTCGACGTGTTATTCTGGTGGCGCGTTCGCGATATAATTACTTCTTCGTTCGATAGGTATGCTTATTCCTACCAACCACCCAGCTACCTACACGCAAATACCGCGGCAATATGACGCAATACGAAATTTTCTTACGATACGACTCCTCGATTAAATTTTTTCGCCATTATTGACCGATAATAAAATACTTCAAGGAAGGAATTTTTTTCAAAATATTTAAAAAAAACGTTTACAGTTTCTAGAGAAAATTCTGGTTTATTAAAACGCGTCCAGCTGAACGCTACGCTAGTCAGATCATTTATTTAAATGCATTACGAATGGAAATTAATATTTGTATATATTTTTTCCCCTCGAAATTGCCAATAAAATGTACGTGTAGATATATTTGAGAAGGAATACGTGTTTTGTTACCTGTTTGTATAATTTTTTCCCTTTTTTTAAATTTAATTTTTCCTTTTTTTTTTCGTCTTAATAATCTACTTCGCAATTTTTTTTCGTTTTCAATGGCATTTTATTCTGCGTTTTCGACCTATATTCTGTTCGATTTTTTTTCAAGCATTCCAAAAAATTAAGTTGAAAATTTTTTTTAATCAAATTTATTTTTTCTGGTTTATTTTTATTTACATTATACCGATAAAGTAGTTTTATTCCGGTTTTCATCGTTGTTGTAATCGCTTTACATAGTATTTATTTTACCATAAAGGCAAAAAAAAAAAATTATCGTAAGTTCGGCCTCTTCGAACGATGTGTACTGGTGGGCAGAAGGGAAAAAAAACGTTGCTGGCCAAATTTTAGGCGTTATGCCAAGGCTAATAACGTGACGAATACGCATCGTACGCAGAGGCCTGTATTAAAATTAGGAGTTAAATTCACATTAGTGTACCAGGTCGCATTTAATTTACCTAACTATGTATTAAGAGATGAATTTCACTATGAAATAATATACATGTACCTGTTAAATACACACGTTACTGTTTTTTTTTTCTATCTTTCTTTAGTGTACCTAGTTATTAGAATTGTTTAGAAATCGTGTACTGTAGTTTTGTATGATTCTTTAGTTTGTCATTTTCGTTAGATTTATAATTCGTGGAAAATTTTCATCTTTTTCGTTCGGTCGTATCAAAAATAAAAGCTAAAATATGAAGCGAATTCGGCTTGATTTTGTTTCGCATCTTTTTTTCAACCTTAGAAACCAGTGAGCAGTTTAGGTATCACTTGGTCAGAGCCATGTGTTTTATTCTCTGTCTCTCTGACTTATCTAAATGAGTAATTTACTAGAGTGGATGTACTTATTTAAGCATTTCTGTGTTATTTAACGATTTTAATGATCTCTCGCGCTAATTTATTGTTAGTACTGTGAAATTTATACTATACGAGCACATTTTCGTAGCCGAATTCGCCATCATCAGCATCGAGTTTTTAAAACCTTGTTGTCGCTGCTTTGTATAGCATTATAAAACTTTTCTTCTATATTTTCCTCCCCTCTCTTTTTATCTGTTCGTTGTATAAAAAAAAATGCTTGTATAGATGTGAAAAGTATTGTGTAGATTTTTTTTCTTTTTTTTTTTTCTATAAGCGCGAAACTATATAAATTTTTTCCGGGTAAAGAAAAACTATTTATAAGCAGTTTGCGGTATTTTTGTTTTCGTGAATCGATTTAATGTGCCATTAACTGCTTGACGAAGAAGACCGATATAAAAAGTTTTTCTTTTCTCGACGATTTTTACTTTTTTCTTTCTCTTTTTTTTCTCCTTATCTCTTTTTATTATGTGTGTTTTTTTTCTCTTCTATTCTGTCTTTATATGCGTTATTTTTATAAGTCCAGATACCTTTCGTATGTTATTGCTTTGTTATGTATATTTTTTTGTATTTAATTTTTTTTTCTCTCTTTTGGGTTTTACTTTTCGATGTAGGCTTTTTTGTCTATCTACCATTTCTTCTTTTTTTTTTTCATCTTTATATGTATACCTATAATTATTCTTATAGAATTTTTACACGCTATGTAGTGTTATATTATAACATAGAATATAACTCTTTCATTTCAATGTGTTTTTATTTTTGCGTCAAAGAAATATGTTGAAAAATTTATCGTGTTTTATTTTTTCTTAATGCAACATCGACGCCTGTGCGATTCACGTGATCGTACGGAAGCTTTTTAAAGGTCGCGTGTGTGGAGTGATGAAATACGGTTTGGATGGAGGGGGGACTGGTGGGTGTATGTGATCGATGATGATGAGGGTCAGAATGTGCGTTGTACTGGTGGAGATTTTTTTTCCACGGATGACTTTGTGGTGTGATTTTTAAGTCGAGAATTGAGTACGTGAGGGATCACGGGGAGCTGAAGTTGGAAGCTTTAATGAGATGTAATTTGAAGAATTGAATGATATGTTATCGCGCGAACGTTAAAAGTACTGTTTGTTTCGTTTCGATTGAACCAAGATAAAGATGATTAAGCGTTGGGAAATGGTACTTTTTTTCTTCATTCATCGAAGCGAGAAAAAATATTGGCAATATTTACTCGCTCGATAAGTTGGATAAATTCGTACTTGAGATCGAAAGCGACAGCCTGGGAAATTCACTCGTAACCTGATCTGTGAATAAGTTGGTAAGTATGGGTGAGTATTTTACACGAATTCGAGAATTATTCGATGTGTCTGGTGGATCTGAAAAATTAAAATTCTGGTTGTTATGGATTTTTGGGCCATTTTTTGCCTGAAATTTTCCCGAAGGCAATGTCTTTTTCAATTTTCGATTAAAAAATTCCGAGGGAAGAAGAAAGTTGAAAATTCTTGCTTTTTGCAGCGAAATCATTGAAATTTTTGCTATTTTCTGGTTTTCTCGGAACCAAAGTGAAATTATCGCTGTTTTCTGGTTTTATTGTTTTTCTAGCCAGTAGAATCCATGTCTAGGGAGGAAAAAGCAGTGGATCTTGTCATTTAATACGAAAAAGTATGCGTATTTTGATCAAATTTCATAAGTGAAAAAACTTTTATTGATTCGCACAGTTTCTGTTATTTTGATTACAAATGAAATTTTGATGCAATTTTTTAAAATCAGACGATTTTTCGTCTCAATATTTGTACCTATATATTCGAACAATTTCCATTTCCTGGTCTTCCCTCACAGGACTTCGTATGCAGTCGTGTCGAAAATATTGAAAAAGATCAATATCACGCTGATCAATAGAATCGATCGTCAATAAATTATTTTTCGCGAAGTCGGAGGAAAAAAAGTACTGAAATGACGTTAAAAAAAATTGATGAAAATTTCAAGGCTCATTATTAACCATAATTATTTGCTTCGAACTTTTTTCAAAGTTCGATTGAATTTTTCTTTAGATAGGTACAGTTTTATTGACAAATTAGTTTTTCTGCAGTGCTAAAGTGACGTGAAAAGTAAAAAAAGTTTCGTAAGTTTTTTTTTAAGCCATTTATTAGTGAAATATGTAATTTTGAACTCCAATACGACCAAATTCACTCTCGACTTGTGGCTCTGGCTGTTATTTTGATATAAAATGACATGAAGGGTATGGAACAGTTTGACCTCCTTACCATCCCAAACGATAAAAATATTATTTTAGTGGGGTTCAACACTTTGAAAATTTTTCGAAAGTGATGAGAGATCTTTTTTTAGAATGTTAATTTGGATGAAAAAATTGAAGAAAAGTGCAGTTTTGATTCGAAAAAAATAAAATAAAATATACCTAGATATGTACTTTAATTTGAACGAATGAGAAAAATTTGTATTGTGGGTTAAAAAATGAATGATTTTTACGTCATGGTCATGGTATTTCAAGCTGGAAAAAGAAAAAAATTGTATTTAGAACCTATCGAAGAAATGGGTTGCAGACTCCGGAGTCAAAAAATTGGAAAAATTGCATCAATTTTGAGTGGAAATATGAGAAAAAACAGTTGTATGAATTATAAAATGAGAAAAATTGTACTTCGACTCAAAAATTGAAACAAAAACTTGGTACTTTGAGGGAAAAAATTGGAAAAATTTATATTTCCTAAAAAAAATTTCCACTATTTCGAAAAAAGAAATATATTTCATGGCATCGACATACACAACAAAGGTTTAAATAAAATTTTGATGGTATTTCATTAAATGTCATTATAATAATAAATTCTCTAGAAAAAATTAAAATTTTTCCAAGCTTAGCAAATTATTATTATGTTAGTAGTCTTCAATTTCCTTCAAAATCGCTCCAAGTTCTTAAAAGTCGGACAAAATAATACGTCTCTATAATATTCTGCAAAATGCGCCCAGCAAAAAAAATCCTCAGTCCAAAAATGTTTAAAAAGATAAAATAGGTAGTGTAATTTGACAATGTTGAAAAAAATGTTAAAAGTTTATTTTGAGTAGAAAAAATGAGGCAAAATTTTATTTTGAATCAAAACGGTAAAGAAAATGATGATATTAAAAAGTGGGATAAAATTGTATTTGCATTAAAAATAAGGGAAAAATTATCTTTTGAGTCTAAAAATGAGAAAGAATAATAAATTAAGTTTAAAAATCGTAAAAAAATGTATTTTAAACCAAAAAATTGAGAAAAAATATTATTTTGTATTAGACAAAACAGTATTTTGTATCAAAAATATGAGAAATGCGGAATTATGAATCAAAAAATGGAAACAATTTTATTTTGAGTCAAAGGAATGTAAAAAATGATTGGCGTTGAGAAAAATATAAGAATTTGAATTTCGAGCCACAAAAATAAAAAACAATTTGTATTTCGGGTACAAAAAAATGAGAAAAATTTTACCTTGAATTAAAGTACAGGGTGACCGAAAAATAGATGCAGGTGAAAAAATGCTTAGCAAAAATTCCCTAATTAACTTATTTATCCAAAAAATTTCAACTTTGGCAGCATCCTTGGTCTATTTTTGAATTTTTTTGTGAAGAATAATTTAATTTTCGCTTACAATGCTATTGCTAAACCTATATATAGTCGAAAGAAATTTAAAAATTGCGTGGAATAAAATCTAGGAATTTCTGTGGATAGGTGACGAGTTCCTCAAAAGCTTGAATTGAACCCTGTTAATCTGAAAACAGTGCGTTCAATTTTGAAATAAGGAGGATTGAATTTCAGCGCTTCACAAATCGGAGTCAGGTGATTTAATTCAGCATTATTGAATTAATGCTCTGGTTTAAGGGAAAAATTGTGCAATATTGAATTTTTTCGAGTTATAAATTATACAGAGATTAGAAGACGATCTATATTAGTAGAATATGACCAAAAAAAATTACCCTATCAATAATACTTTTTTACCGAAATTTTAAATTTTTTTGGAGAAGTAATTTTCAGTCACCCTGTATAATGGGAAAATAATACCAGAATTTCGGAATTCAAAAAGCAAAATTCGTATTATTTTCGTGCTTTTTTTCTTACTTCAAAAAAAAATTCTTACTAAGTAAATTTGAACCACGACCCCCCCCCCCAAGAGATTTTTATGAGGTTGCAGAGAATTTAAAAGAGCTCGCGCAAAAAAATCACAGAAACCACTAACCCAACCCCTTAGTAAAGTCGAGAAAAAATTTACCTTGAATTAAAGTATAATGGGAAAATGATACCAGAATTTCGGAATCCAAAAAGCAAAATTCGTATTATTTTCGTACTTTTTTTCGTACTTTAAGAAAAAAATTTCTTACCAAGTAAATTTGAACCACGACCCCCCCCCCCCAAAAAAAAAAATTCTGTTACGAAATATTGAAAAATGAAAAGGTACCTACAAAAACTTTATAAAAAGAGGGAAATTTTGGAGCCCGAACGAAGCGAGAGTAACAACGAATTTCAAAACCTAAAATTCCGCAATTTTTCCCCCAAAATTTCGGTCATTCAGAGAAAGTAGAGACTTCCTGATCGTTTTCCAGAACGCGAGGGGAATTTTTGTGAAAAAAATATCAAATTTTACTAAAAAAAAAATTATTTTTGGTTAATAATTTCCTTTCTTCAAATTTTTTGTTAATTTTGTAATTTTCGTATAATTTTGACGACTTTTCGTACTTTTTAGGGTCATTTTCAAATTTCGCGCCTTTTTCGTACTTTTGTACTTTTTTCCTAGACACCATGTAATTTTTGTTCCAAGTCGAAAAAAAATGAGAAAAAATTGTATTTGGGCTGAAAATTGAAAAAAAATTTATTTCGAGTAAACAAATTAGAAAAATTGTATTGTGAATCAAAAAACTGGAAAATATTACATGCTTGAATGGAAAAAATTGGAAAAATTTTAATTTGAATAAAAAAACTGAATAATACAAATAGTTTTTCAAATCAACAAAAAATTAAATGGTATTCAGCGAGGAAAAAATTTTATTCTGAGCCAAAAAATGAGGAAAAATTGGCTTCAAGAACAGAAAATTGGAAAAATTTTCATTTTGGGTAAAAAAAACCATATAACTAAATTGAATTCAGAATCAGAAAAACTAAGAAGAGTAACGTCTGAGTTGGAAAATATCGAATTCATGTTCAGCATGAAAACTGTAATTTTGCTTCAATACTTGTTAAAGGGTTTAAAAAATGATATCTAATTTGGCTGTGGATGGGGAGGGGTATCGGTGAACACCAAACCCCAACAACGAAAATTTCTAATCGTTTCTCCGAACACAAATTCTATACCCTACGAATTCCATCGTCGTAAAATTTAATACTTAAAACAAAACCAAGTTTTTTCCATGGCAAATTTACCATCTGTCGTTTCACTTTGGTCTTCATACCTCAATTTTAATTCTCAAAAGTCAATTTTCAAAATTACAGGGAATCTCGCCCTTTAAATAATTACAGCTTTCAAACGAGCGACGCGACGTATACCTGCGAACCCAGCTATACCTTATTCGAGTCTTTTTCGTAGAATATGTAAGGCGAGGCGTACCATACCTATGGAAAGGATATGGCTGATGATTCTTATTACCCGTGGAGACGAGTTGCACGTCTGAGATCACCTTGAACATTCGTTTCCTTTCCATTGAATAATTCAGTGTTATTTTTGCACCTCGTAAAGACAAAACTGACTGTATAATTATATTAATTTCTATAAAATTTAAAGAAATTAATTCAAACTTCTAGATCTTCCACACGAACTGCGAAGCGTTTAGGAGAGGCGTGGTTGAGCCATTTACCGTAAATCCTCTGCTACGTTGGTATATTTGACTTGGACGAGCCAGGGTGTCATTAATGCCAACGTTCGAGTATGTACGTATTTTGATGTTGAAAAATTCATACATCGTGTGGAGTAAGTATATAGCCATTGAAACGCGTGCATATGTGAAGACAGTAGCCAGGGCAAGGCAATGGGAGGGGGGGGGGATACAACATCAAACGAAAATATAAAATGTTAAACGCGTATAACGCTTCGAAACTACAAATAATACACAGAACCCTGCTTTCGAGGTAAATTATCAGTAATCAAAAGGAAATTTCCGTCGTCCCTTGAACGATGTTTTCTACCTCGCCCAAGCCGAAGCATTTCACTATAAATAAAAATCCTTCTATTCAAGGATTCATGATTCGGAAAAAAAATTCCAACCCGAATAAAATAGCGTAGTTAAACTCTCGCACATGTATTCGATTAAAGTATAAAATATATTTCCAGTCGAGTTTACGACTGTTGAAAAAAAAAAATAGTAAAAACGACGTGTATTCAACCACCCTGAAAAAAAAAGGTACGAGTATCTTCACCTTTGTAAAATATTACCCAGCGAAGGGATAAGTTATATACCGTACACCGGATCACACACATCTATAACAAAATGATAGCCACGTACCGAGTAAAATTTTAATTCTGCGAACGCGATACTTTTTTACAGGTTTATACGCTCGTGATTATTAAATATGGCCGCTAAAATGTCAACCCAGAGGTAATAAAAACCAGGAAAATCCCTTTTTTAAAAACCAAACAACGCACTACACTGTAGTAAGGATGTTCAACAACTTTGGATCAATTTCAAATGTATAAATGTAATGTAAATCACAAATAGTTGGCAACAGTACCGATCCACAGCTCGTGTTTAGTTAAATACGCAATAAAACGTAAAAAAAAAACCTAATTTAATAAGTTGTTTAATAAAAAACCTCATTCATTTGCCGGCTTTTACAGTTTTCCCACTGTTTATTTACGTTTGGGAAAAAGGTAGAACGAAGGGTGTTTTTCGTTGATTGGTGGTTTAATTTATTTAAAATTCTTTCAACTCTTTTCTTTTTCCCCTTCGAATTGTAATTATTTATTTAAAATTCAGGTTCTTGGCTACGTAAAAGTGTTGTCGAAAGCAGATAATGGCGAAGTTTTCGAATTCGTAATGAAAAATATATTTCGAGAGAGAATTTCGATCGGGTGGCGGTTCGTTTTTCGATTATCTCATTCCGTAATTATACTCACTCGTTAATTCTTCGATCGACTTTCCGAATCCAGAAATAAAAAATTATTTTTAATCGATTGTTTGTTATTTTTGGCATCGATGAGAAAGAGGCGGGGTGAAAATCGATTAAATTTTTTTAAAGCAAATATTTGGGTAATTATTCAATACACATCGTACCTAATTGACGACTATGAGCCAGTTCCCATGAAAGCTGAATTGGAAAATTTTATGCTGAATAAGTAGTTTTGAAGTTCCCCCTCCCCTCATCAAGGATAAGACTAAAATAAGCAGCGATTTAGATTTTTAAAATGTTTTTCTATCATTTTGAAGTCATCATGTAATTAATGGAATCTGCTCATTGAATGAGGCGAATTTGCAAAAAATTTATTCATTCGAAATTTTGAAATCGTTTTCATTCGTTTTTCTAAGTGCATAATTTTCGAAGATTTAACACGTGTACATCGATGCTTCATCACCTACAAAACATGCAATTACCAAAACTTCACGACATCACGAGTAATTAACAGAAATTCCCAACTAATTACAGAAATACAAAAAAATCACTGGTAATTTATTGGTAATTACAAAAAATTCTCCAGTAATTTACTAAAAATCAATTGTACAATTTGAAAATAACTGCCTGTAATGCGGGATAATCATCTGTAATTTAGGGTAATCATTAGTAATTTCTGAAACTGCCAGTAAATTGTGGGAATTACCGGTAGTTTGTGGGAATTACCAGTGATTTAAGATAATTGGCAGAAATGTAAGATAATTCTTAGTGATTTACAGGTGATTATGAGAAATTTGCAAGTAATTACCGATGATTTATGGGTAATTACCCGTAATTTATGGATGTTACCAGTAATTTATGAACATTACCCGTAATTAAGGATAATTGTTGATGATTCACAGTCGACTTCCACAAATTTGCTAGTAATTACCGATGATTTATGGGTAATTACCAGTGATTTACGGAAATTACCAGTGATTTACGGAAATTACCAGTGATTTACGGAAATTACCAGTGATTTACGGAAATTACTGGTGATTTACGGAAGTTACCAGTAATTTACGGAAATTATCAGTAATTTATGGAAATTATCAGTAATATATGGAAATTATCAGTAATTTATGGAAATTATCAGGAAATTATGGAAATTATCAGTAAATTATGGAAATTATCAGTAATTTATGAACATTACCAATAATTAAGGATAATTGTTGACAATTCACAGTCGACTTCCACAAAATTTTGCTAGTAATTACCGATGATTTATAAACAATTACCAGTAATTTATGAAAATTACTAGTAATTTATGGAAATTATCAGTAATTTATAGAAATTACCAGTAATTTATGAAAATTACCAGTAATTTATGGAAATTATCAGTAATTTATAGAAATTACCAGTAATTTATGAAAATTACCAGTAAATGGAAATTACCAGTAATTTATGGAAATTACCAGTAATTTATGGAAATTACCAGTAATTTATGGAAATTACCAGTAATTTATGGAAATTACCAGTAATTTATGGAAATTACCAGTAATTTATGGAAATTACTAGTGATTTACGGAAATTACCAGCAATTTACGGAAATTATCAGTAATTTACGAACATTACCAATAATTAAGGATAACTGTTGATAATTCCCAGTTGACTTCCACAAAATTTTGCTAGTAATTACCGATGATTTATGAGTAATTACCAGTAATTTATGAAAATTACTACACTCAAAAAAATAAAAAATAAATTTTATTAAACGTAATAATAAAAAGGCACCATTCACAAAACTAGTAAAATTTATTCAAAAAATAATAATATTTATTGCAAAATAATAATATTTATCGCAAAATTGACAAACTTTATTTTCTATGCAATAAACTTTACCAAATTTCGTGATAAATTTTATTATTTTTTTTGATAAAAATTGCTAATTTTGCGAATGGCGCCCCGTTATTATTTTTTTTGGATAATCTTTTTTTTTTGATAAAATTTATTATTTTTGGATAGAATTTATTTTTTTTGGATAAAATTTATTTTTTTTGAATAAAATTTATAATTTTTTGCAACACTTTCTATTCATTTTTCATTCTCCATTTTTCTCAGTGTAGTAATTTATGAAAATTACTAGTAATTTATGGAAATTAACTAGTAATTTATGAAAATTGTCAGTAATTTATGGAAATTGTCAGTAATTCATGGAAATTACCAGTAATTAATTGAAATTACCAGTAATTCACGGAAATTACCAGTAATTCACGGAAATTACCAGTAATTCACGGAAATTACCAGTAATTCATGGAAATTACCAGTAATTTATGACATTACAAATAATTAAGGATAATTGTTGATAATCCACAGCAACTTCCATAAAATTTTTCTAGTAATTACCGATGATTTATGAGTAATTACCAATAATTTATAGATGTTACCAGTAATTTATGGAAATTACCAGTAATTTATGGAAATTACCAGTAATTTATGGAAATTACCAGTAATTTATGGAAATTACCAGTAATTTATGGAAATTACCAGTAATTTATGGAAATTTCCAGTACTTTATGGAAATTACCAGTAATTAACAATAATTGTTGATGATTCACAGTCAACTACCAGAAATTTGCAAGTAATTACCGACGATTTACGGGTAATTACCAGTAATTTTCTGGTAATTATCTGTAATTTATAAATCATTGCCAATATTTACGGGTAATTTTCAGTAATTTCGGGTAATTATTAGTAATTAATGATTCACTTCTAATTACTTGCCAGTAATTAGAAAAAAATTGCCAGCAACAAGAACAAAATAATCACTGGCATTTATCAGTAATCACATAAATACCGATAAATACAGGTAATTTTGAAGTAATTGCTGATAAGTTGAAATATTGACCAGTATTTTCACGAAAATACCGAAAACTTACAGATAATTGCCGGTAATTCGTATAGACAATCACCACTACCGAGTTTTCGTTTGATTGATTCAATTTTTCTCGTTTTTTTTACTACACAACACAAGCTGTGATCATTTCACAATCATTTGGAGAACCGCCATCATTTCTTCATCCTCCCCCACTTGGGAAAGGAGGATCTGTTTCTTTTTCTCAGTTTTGTGAGTTTTCTTGAAAATATTCAATTTTGGAGTCTCGTATCACATAACTGGTAATACTCGGAATTAATCTATTTGCGTCGTTAACATCATTAATTGTAAAATTTTTCAAAGCCGAAAAATGAACTTTTCCAAGAAACCTCAATTTTTTAAATACTCGAAGGTCTTTCATCACGAATGATTTTCAATTCGGGAGTTCTAAGCCAGCAGGAACACCCCTGCAATTTTGTTCAAAACTCAAAAAAATAATTAATCATTTGTGGCATATTATTTCCTGTTTTTTTTTTTGGGGGGGGGTCGCTCAATTTGAATATAAATTTAGGATCCTCTTCACCACCCACTCTACAGGAACCCAAATTTGGTTAAAAGCACCTAAAAAAAATCAAGAAACAGGAATTGCATTTTGTTTCTCATGTTTTCGGTATAGTCTCGAGCTCAATAATGAAAATATTTTTCAATTACAACCCTTAACTACCCTTTTATTCTATTTCTCCGTCAAAATTCAATTTTTTACATGCAAATGTCATAATGATTTTTAGGACGTTGAATTCAAATAATTGGACTTTTCCTTTGGTACAACTTCACTGAGATGAAAAAACTTTTTTTTTTTCATTTTCCAAGTTTCGTTTGCACCAAAAATTGGAAACTTTTTTACCTAAATGGGATTTTTCTCCATTTTTTCTTAATAAAAAATTTCAAAACTTTTCAAAAGATATTCGCCATTTTTACAATTCTTCAAACTCAAGTTCAATTTTTCTGGCTGAAATGCAATTTTCTTCATTTTTCTTCATTTTTTCTTATTAAAAAATTTCAAAACTTTTCAAAAGATATTCGCCATTTTTACAATTTTTCAAACTCAAGCTCAATTTTTCCAGCTCAAATGTAATTTTCCAATTTTCCTCGAGAATGAGGATCAATCTTCGTACCTTTGATCCCGCCCTGTTAGCACTACGAGATATGACTCTATCGGCACCCTAATAACGTACGACATTCGAGCACCGAAACTCGAACCAATGACCGTAATTATCGCCAATTTCGCCTTATTTACGGTTACATTACCGGTAATTACCAGTACGGTCGAAATCTCGGCAATTTATCACTATAACTCAACAGCTGTAAAAAATTTCTCTCAGAGGAAAAAAAATTTCCTACAAAGAAAATATGTAACGTCTCATCGCGAAATTAGCATAAATTAGCATAATAAATTGTCGCTTATTTTACTGGTAATTTCGCAACGTTATAAATCGATCTACAAATAACGGGGTACGTTTGTCTGCGGAGACCGTCTCCGCTAGAAAAAAGAAAGATCTTTAAAAAAATGGCCAACAAACTCGACGGTAATGTACTTGAAAAATATGTAGTTATAAAGTCGCGTAGACGAAGAAGGCAGAAAAAAAGCCAGCAAAGTTTTCTCGCCGAGCCGCAAGAGTAATGACACGTAACTCAAGTTCTCGGACGAGTTACGAAATAACGACGGCGGTTACCAAATCGTCATCATTTCGAAGAAAATTTCTCGGCCAAGTTTTTTCCGCTGTAATTATCGGCGTTAACCTTTCGGAAAATTTCCATCTAAGAAGGCATCATACGAAATTTCGTACTTTTGGCAATTTGAATTTCGAAAAATTTACTCGTTCGAGTTGTACGGATTTTTTTGGCGTGTTCGAAGCACATATAACGTGATTATGGCACGTACTTGTGTTAGTATAGGTCATCGCATAGTGCAAGTTTAATGATCTTTCGGATGGAGTATGAGAACGACCTATTAACTCGGAAATGATACAATATTGTGCAAGGACATAACAATACTGGGGAAGACGCTGCGCTGTACCGCCAAGTATAGCTCGTACATCTTTTTATACGTTGCACCGGCACCGCATTAATTTATACCAGTTAAAATTCATCGTTATTTTTTAATCTGTTAATTCTAGCCAAGTGCCTCGGTAATTTACGATAAAAAGGGCGACGACGACCGGAGCCGGCCTCGGTCGCCTGATTTTTCCTTACTTCGCCGAATTTCCAAGCACCTGCGAAAATTTTTCTACCGCTGTTTGAAGTTCAAAGTTAAAGGTAGCCAATTTTTCGTACAGTTCGATGGCTAGGGTTATTTTTCGATGAATTTTTACGACGCTGTTTATGCCTCTCGGTATCGCCGCCGCAAACGAGGTCGGCGAACCAACAAACGATAATACGAACTTGGTTATTATTCTGGTCGTCGAAGAAAAGAAGAAAAAAAGTAACGTTCGGGCGAATTTTCTATACACAACTCGTTTAATTATAGATAGGAAAGGTCGACCTGAAAGAATGAGAATACCAGTCGTATACAAATTAAAGAGTTGTACGTAAGCGAAGATTAGAGATACGATGACGACGGTGCTGATGAGGCTTCGGTGCACACCGTCGTGCATAGGGACGATGATTTTTCATAAAGGAGAAATCCCCTCGACTCGAAATAAATTTCAGGCTCGAGGTTTTGTAAAAGGGCGCAGGCCAATGCTGCAGCAGGATTGACAAGCATAAACGCCAACCAGCTAATTGAACAAAGGGAATAATATATTCAACTGTGCGAACTGCATATTGTACTTGGGTAAGGCTGCGATGCTCGATGGTAATAGTGGCAAGGTGAAACTGCCATGGCGTACTCACCCTAACCCTAGTTTCGATCTAAAGTCATAAAATTTTCATTTCTCAACTAAATCCAACTTTATGAATACCTTCCCCAAGCATCGCCGCATTCAAACACGAATAAGAAAAAATACCAAGCTCGTAACTCGTACGATATTCCATCCCTTTTGCCTACGAAGGACATCTGTTTCACGCCGAGTCGCCAATCAAGAGGAAGCTGCGATATTTCCAATTTAAACAGCCCGACGCTCTTATATTGTCCTCGAACGTGGCTCGATATAAAAAGCCATACGACGATGGTGTGGAATAATTACGCAGGTCGACATTTTTAAGCTTTTGAATTTTGAAATGCTGTTTGAAGTTGATGGACGATTTTTTTATACAGGATGTCCGCAATATTTCGGAAATGATTTTTCTGGCTTTTTCAGATTTTCCGGACCAATTTTTCGAATTTTTCCGATATTTATGAAGCATGAAGATGGTACCTAGGTTTTTTGCGCGATGTACTTACAACCTGAAATTGCTGAAATTGTGCAGAAAAATGATACGAAATCATAGGCGCACCCTAAAATAGTGTAGGGGGACTCAAAATTTGAGAAAAATGGGGGGGGGGTCAAAATTCAATGAAAAAATGAAGTAACCTGTTATTTCAATGGGGCTGGAGTAGTTGGGTCATTTTCAGTGGGCAAATAATAAGTATACACCTACAGACTTGGGCGAAGAAAATTAGAAAAATGGCGACATTACATGATTTTGTTTAGTCAAAATTACTGATTTGTTCTGATAAATGGGACATTGACTGAGAAATTAGTAATTTTTGACCGAAAAATCAGTGAAAAATCATTAATTTCCAATGAAAATTGTGTAACTGATTAAAAAAGACAGAATTTTTGCAAATTCAACTGATTCAAATTTAGAGTGGTATGTTTATTCAAGAAAGAGTTGGCAAGGAGGCGAGGGTGAAATTTTTTTTAAAAAACATATTCTTTTATATTTTTATGATAAAAAAACTCCTTGCCAAGCTGGGGGGGGGCTCGAGCCCCTTGAGCCCCCTGGGTGCGCCCCTGTCCGAAATGTATGGTGTCTCGACGAATTTTTTTTTACAAAAATCCCTACTTCTTATGAGATTTTGAGATGTTTTCGGCTTCAAAAACGACTCAAATTCAATTCTGACAATTTTCACTCCCCCCCCTCCCATACAAAAACTTGAGAACTTGAATTTACAACAGAAAAAATCTCAAATAGAAAGGAAAAACTTAATTGTAAAGCAAAATTGTATGAATTTTTGAAAAATGAAACAAATTTGGTCAGGATGACTATGTCTACCAAATTACCTATGCGAATGAAAGTTTGGATTTTTCCAGGCTAAAAATTCAAAATTTTCTTCACTATTCATTACTCCCTCCTCACCCCCAATCAGAGGCGTAGTTACGGGGGGTGCCCCTCCCTTGATGTCAGGAAGTTGTGTAAAAAAGTGCCTCTTTGGAGCATTAAAAATAGAATAAAAAAAACGCAGAGAAACAATTTGAAAATTTTCAGAGCAAAATTTTCGGAATTTATCAAGATTAGATATTACCTATTTCTCAAAACTTCGCCCTCGCTTCGCTCGAGCATGAAGGAAATCACAGTTATGAGAACTGTTTGAATCATCTTGCCAAAAAATAGTTCCCTTTTGATATTCCAAGCCTCCATACTCAGTTTGCACCCTCCCAAAAAAAACTTCTGACGCTAATTCTTTGATTTGTTAGGTATTTTTATTGGTTTTTATGGCCAAAATAATTAGTACCTATATTATGTAAGTTGTTTGTTCCAAAATTACATTTTCATCCGTTTTTTTCCCTTAAATGTGCTATGCAAATCGCATGAAAACTTTTTAAAGTTTGAATTTTGTGTTTTTATAGTAAAAGGAAATTTGATTGGAGGGGGAGGGGGAACTCAGAATTTCTCGAAAAATTGTGAAATTTCCGACCCCCTCCATGAAAAATTTCTGGCTACGCCACTGCCCCCAATAAAAAAACACGTGTCTCAAATTCATAAATTCTACGAAAGCCCCTGAGCCCATGAGCCCCTGTAATCTTTTCGACTTGTCCCAGTGAATGAAAAATCGAGGAGGGGTATAATATCGATTATTTTTCATCATTTTTCCCTCAGTGAAGTTTTTCAAAACGTGATCAGCAATTTCGAATTCCATCCATTTTTTTTTCAACCGCGTAGTCAAGGGCATCATGGCATTCATTTCTCATCACATTTTATTAAAAAGTTCGTTTTTAAAAAAGAAAAAGCAAAAAAACACTTTTCTGGATGATTTTTCTTCCTTTTGGATTTTTAGAAAATTCTCGCAAAAATTTCAAAATTCCCTGACTTATCCAAATTTTCTAGATTTTCCAGGTTTTCCAAAAAGTGGACACCCTGTTACAATATTTTTAACGCTGATCACAAAAAAAGTAGTGAAAAAGTTCCACCATCTGAGGATTTTTAAGAGGCTTAGATTTTGAGATATTTTCAATTCAAAAAAATAAGTTGAACTTTGAACTTTGAATTAAAATATTTCGAAATCTAACCCTTCTAAGAAAAAACTGATTGGGGTTTACAGAAAAATAATTTTACGCTCTACAATTTATGTACTTACCTACTCAGGGTGTCTAACAAAATTTCAAAACCCCAAAACAGGACAAACAGGACCTTCAACAGGACCTTTAAAAAATCGGTTCTGATCGATTTTGTACCCCCCCCCCCCAAAAAATCCTATTCTGGCAAAAAAAAATTGAAACGAATTTTTTCAATAATTGTTAGAAATGAGCAAAAAATTTATTTTAAAAATTCAAGGACAAGGAAGATAGAATAAAAACAAATCTTATCCTGTATATAAAACACAAGAACGAACATTAGATAGTAATACTAAAAAAAAAAGTTCCAAAAAAATTAGCTATTTTTTAATTTTTTAAATTTTTTTTTCAATTACGATCATTTATTGAAATTTTTTTCTATTTTGGCGGGTGAAATTTCAAAATTGTTACAAAACAGGACTTTTCACTGAAAAAGCCCCAAAACAGTACAAAAACAGGACAAACAGGACCACTCAGCCCAAAACAGTACAAACAGGACGAACAGGAGTTGTTAGACACTCTGCTACTATTCATTTTTTTTCGTAAAACCCTTCCTTTTTTCAAAAAATCAACTTCAAGTGTCAAAAGTTATCAAAAAAAGTAGAGAAACTGTTCAACAAAAAATTCAAATTGTGAAAAATCCTTCATTGATTTTTTCGTGATCAGCGTGAAAAATACTATAAAAATCACCCATTACACTTCAAACAGCATTATTAAAAAGTTTGAAAATGTCGACAGGGATTTTTTTTTTTTTTAATTTTATTTTAAGTGCCGTTTACAAGAGCTAAGCTTAGAGGCACTAAAGTGTTATAGATTATGTATACATTAAGGTGAGAGAAAAGAATAACTAAATAGAGTAAAATAAAATGAAATATTACTTATGATCTATGGAGAAATGAAAGGTAGGTATTATCTCAACTATCAACTGTATAAAATTCCATTCTTTGATTTGAAAATGTTTAAAAACTTGATATTCTTTCGAATTTTTTCACCTTAAGTTTCTTAAAATTTTTTCCAACCCTTTATTCAAAAATTTTCTATTCTAAAAAATTTAAAGTGGAAAAATAATTTGAGAAAAAACTTTGAGCTGAAAAAATTTAAATTTAAAGAAAAAATTTCGAGGGCTAAAAAAAGTTTGAAAAAATATTTAATATTGAAAAAAATTTCTAGAGTTGAAAAATATGTATTTTTGAAAAAATAACAAAGTTGAAAAATTTTTAGACCTGAGAAAAAAATTGAAGGGAGAAATTTCAGAGTTGATAACAATTTTTATTCTTGTTGAAACAATCTTAGTAGAGTTGAAAAATATTTTTGGGAAAAATGTTAAGAGTTGAAAATATCCTCGCCCCCACCCGAGGCTCCTCCTCTCAGAGTGTGAGCACCTACGGAGAAAAAAAAATGATCTACCGGCTCTGGTAATGAACCACATGGAAATATTGAAGTCCAGCAAATCAACAATTTTGTTCTGCTTCTGCGTAATGGATTCTGATTGGTGATTTCGAATACCTGATGATTTCAGTTTTACTCTCTCACCAAGGTAAATAGATACTACGTATATAGGTAGTCTAGATTGTTGTTGTACACACCATGGTGCTGAGGAAAATGCGGAGGCAGTGACGTCAGTGGTTGAAAAGTTTACCACTACACTGAAATCATCGTACGTCTACCAACAAAACATTTTAAAATCAGCACAGAATTCGAACCAGCCAATGAATATTGATGCCTCTTACTATTTCTCCAGTGGTATAATATTCATTGGCTGGCTCGAATCCTGAGCTGGTGTTAAGTTAAATCTTTCGTTTTCAACCAGTGACGTCAAGAATACTCACACTAGCACACACACTTGCTGATCTAGACTACCTATATACGTAGTATCTATTTACCTTGTCTCTCACATGAAAATTTTTTATAATAAATTGGGATTTTTGTTTTGGATGTTTTGTTGAAAATTTATTTTAAATTTTTTGATATAACTTGTGACCCTTGAAGTCGATATTCTGAGGAAATAACGCGTTCTAAAGAAGAAATGAATAGAACATAAATTGTAGAGCATAGAATTTCCTTTCAGTAGAGTTTAATTAGTTTAGTTATTTTTAGGAAGCTTAGTTTCTGGGATATTTTCAATTAAAAAAAATTGAACTTTCAACTTTAAACTAAAATATCTGGAAAGTTACACCTCCTTAGAAAAAATTAATTGAATTCAATTTTACGCTCTACAATTTATGTTCCATTCATTTTTTCTCATTGAACCCTCAAAAAGTGTAGAAAAAATGTCCAACGAAAAATTCAAATTATGAAAAATCCTTTGGTGATGGAACTATTTCACTATTTTTCTCGTGATCAGCGCGAAAAATACTGTAAAAACCACCCATAAAACTTCAAACAGCATTTAAAAATCTTAAAAATCTCGACCTATGCTATCAGCTACGTGAGAGTCCACAACCAATACCTAATTTCGAATGTAGATTGGAAAATGAGAAAAAAAAATTATCCCAGAGTTCCACCGTAATAAAAAACAAAATCCAGATTTAAAAGACGTACGAACCGCATTAAATTGGGTATAATAATTTAAGAAAAAAAAAGCCACCAAAAAACCCGCGTATCTTTCGTCGTCGTACTTTTATTGGCTTCGAATCGACCCCGAAAGCGTAATTTTTCGGTATTCTAGCCAATTACGAAAAGGTTATAAAAGGTACCGCGAGTTCTCCTCGTTCGAGAAAAGACGACGACGAAAAAAAACCACGAGGATCGATAATTACCGCACAAAATAGAAAATTATCGGAATTAATTCGTTTTTTTTTTGTTCGGTAATTAATACCGAAGTCCGAGTCGACAGGGAGGAAAATATAAATTTTTAATGATTCCAGTATAAGAGTACGCTATATAAAAACGATACTCTCGTAATCAAGGTTAAAATAGAGGAGAGAAAATGTGGCTCGAAAATTTTAATGTACACCTATTATAATGTGTGACTCATTGAAACCCGTAAAACCTATACGCTTTACGACGAAATCGACGGTTCCAAGTTTATGCTCAGTTTTAGGAGGGCACTGACATGAACTTGGTCCGAAAATGAAACCGACGTTGTAATGTACAAATATATATATACGATAGTAATTATATGGGATTTGTTATCGAATGTTCGTGCGACCTTGGACGTGGTTTTATTCGAGTAAAAGGTATTTCGTCGTTTGGGAAATTTTAATTATCGGAGGTGATTTTCACCTCAAGTTAAGTTTTTTAACCGCTTCGAACACACCCCTCGATGTTAAGTAGTCGGGAAATTGGATGGACGATACAAAAAATATACCATTGTTGAAGTGCAGATTGGGAAATATTTTGATAAATTTTGTTCATTTAAATCGATTCAGAATAAAAAATTTTCATCACATACCTACCTAAAAAATGAAAAAATTTTGAAATTTTCAAGGAGATTTTTCTTGATTTTTCAGTTATTTGGACGTTTTGAACGAATTATACGATTTCCTTGTTTAAAAATCGTGATTTCAATACATAAATGGTCTTGGTCATGAATATTTTGTGGAAGAATATCGTTGTGTAAAAAGTTTTGAAAGGTCATAAATTTTGTTTAAAATCATAAAAACTCACTATTTCAAGATAACGATAAGATTCATATTTTTTCTGATTTTTTTAAAAAAAAGATAAATGCAAAAAAATCATAAATGTCATGAAAGAAATGGTGTTTAAATACAAGAATAAATCAATTCTTAGTCTTGTATTTTGGGAAAAAAATAAATTGAAATAGTCGAAAAAATTCATTCAAAATTACCCTTTTGATTTTCTTGCGAAAAATAATAAATCATGAATTTTACCACAAACATAGTTTTTTTAAAACTGACAAAATATAATTTGAAAAATTTTGCAAAAAATAAATTGAAAGTTTCGCAAAATTTTTTCAATTTTGCTAGAAAATCATAGAAAGTTGACAAAAATTGTTCAAATATTTGAAACATTTTCAGAAATTTCGCAGAAATAGTTGAAAATAAAATTATTGAAATAAGTAGGTTACAAAAAATTTATACAAAATTGAATAAAAATCAATTTTTGGAAAAAAATAAAAAATATCAAGAAAGTTGACGAAATGACATTGAAATTACTTAAAAATGATAGAAATCATTCAAAAAGAGAGAAAGAAGAAATTTGAATAATAGACATTCAGGAAAGAGTTAGTTCGGGCAAAAAAATTGGGAGATGGACGTTCGGGGAGATAAAAATTCAACACGTAACAGTTGACAAAATAATATTTTGTGTGAAAGTTGGTAAAACTTTTCAAAGCCAATAAAATGCCCCAAAAATTGAGTAAAACCGTGTAAAAATTCTCAAAATATCAATTTTTAAAATTTTTCAAGACGCAATATGAAATATTCCTATAAATCCATAAAAATGAAATTAAAATTAATCAATTGTCTCAAAAAAAGATTGAAAATTGTCTTGAGAGTTGAAATGCATAAAAATTAGTTTTGTTGAAAACTTAAAAAATATCAAAAATTAATTTTTTTTTTTTAGAATAAGCGACTACTTGGTCACAAAAGTAATTACTGACTTCTGAATCTACATGAAATTATGTTTCAAATGAGCTATTAGTGACCTTTTTTGGCTTTTTCCATGCAAAATTGACGATTTTGTTGTAATAATTTGAAATTTGTTGTTGGAAAACACGTTCTAAGTTGAACTTTTGGAGTGAAAATTTTCAATAAAAAATTAACTCAAAAATATTTTAATAGCTATACCTTCCAGAAAAATCTAACCACTTCTACCAGATCAGAAATTTCATTCTCTATAACTTTGGTTCTCCTCATTTTTGTTGTAGGGCGCTTAGTTCGCTCAGAAATGTCAATTTTTGGTAGGCAAGGCACAAAAAATGTGATTTTTTCACAGAATTTAGAAAAGATTAAGCTGATGTAACTTATGATTCGTAATTCGCGATTCTTTCGAACCATTCCTGTGATTCGTATTTCGAAATTTTTGTACTCTTTTAATCATTTTTTATGAATAATTTTTTTAAAATATTTTTTCTTTCTGATAATTTTATGAATAATTTTTTTTGTATCTTAATACTTTTTTCGAAAATTTTACTAAATCTTGATTTTTTGTTCACATTTTTCAACTCTCAAAATTTTTTCTCCTAATTTTTTCCAACTTCGAATTATTTTCTCAAACCTTTTCTTACTTCGCATTTTTCTGACAATTTTCATTTTTTTCAATTGAATGCAAAATTATTTTTCCAATCTAAGACTTTTCTCAATTTTTTTCAACTTTGAATTAATTTTTCTCATAAAATCTGAATTTCGCTTCCCACTTTCCCGACCCAAAAGAAATCGATTTCATTTCATTCATTATTCATTTATATTGAAGATTTCTTTCGGGTGCGAAAGTGGGAAACGAAATTCAGAATTTATAAGAAAAATTCATTCAAAGTTGAAAAAAATTGAGAAAAGTCTTACATTGGAAAAATAATTTTGCATTCAAGTGAAAACAATGAAAATTAATGCGAAGTAGGAGAAGGTTTGAGAAAATAATTCGAAGTTGGAAAAAATTATGGAAAAAAATTATGAGAAAAAATTTTGAGAGTTGAAAAATGTCAACAAAAAATCAAAATTTGGTAAAAATTTCGAAAAAAATATCAAGATACGAAAAAAATTAAGAATAAATTGTCAATGAAAAAAATTTCTAGGTGGGAAAATTTTGAAGAAAATTTTGAAGTAATGTGGAGTAAAATTTTTCGGTGAAATCGTGTCGATCTGTGTAATAAAAATAATAGAAAATTAAAAAAAACTGAAACTTAACTGAAATTAATTTCAGTTTCAGGTTTAGTTTCCCTTCACTGGATTTTTCATTAATTTGCCAAATTTTTCGGCAATTTTCATTAGGCAATTTAAGCAATTTCGATGATGATTTCCCAAAATATTGTAACACAATTATTTTGTGATCAATGATTTTACGAGTTCACCACTCTCTCCTCTCCCTGTCCCCCTCTCTTCCACCAAAAAAATTAAATCTTTCAACAAACTCTCTAAAAAGAAATTCTAATGAGCATGTTCTCATCTCTTGAATGCTTTTTTTTTTTTGAAAAAAATCTGCTTGGCTTCATTCAGGCTGCAATCTTTTTTGTATGTGATTTAACAAATTTATTGGAGATTGAAATTATAATTATTTTAAAGTGAATCCCATCTTCGATATGTACTATTTTTCATCGGAGGACAGAAAGAGGAAGACCCCTCAATGGTAAAATTCTATTTTCTGTCAGACATATTGAGACTGAATAAAAAAATTTCGAAATAGATGATTTTTTTTCGAAAAATGTTCGTTTAGAGTCGGAAAAAGAAAAAATTATTGATTCCAGCTAGAAAATTTTGGTTTTGATACCCCCCCTCGTCAATCCGTACAAGCCAACTTCGTGTCGTTTCTGTTTATTTTTTGGAATGATTTTCATATAATTATAGGTAGGTCTAGGTATATACTTACTGTTTCAAATTATTTATTTTCATTCGCATGAATGACGTGATCTAGTGATCTACCACCTCGCTCACTTTTTTTCAAAGGTCATGTCATAAAGACATCTTCCAAAGGTCATTCGAAATCATCTCAACGAAAATTTTTTCAATTTTTTTCCAATAACGAAACCATCCAACTATTTCCGACGAATTACTCGAAACGGAAAAATTTGGTATTTTTTCCTGCTACATTGCTCGCAACTAGTAAGTACATCGACCTTGAAATAATCTCAATAACCGGTACGAATAATGCAGGAAAATGTCCTTTTATCGAACCCGAAACGATGCGGTATTCCATCATCGAAAACTTACGCAACGGAAAAAAAAATGACACGACGTTTTCAAACTCCACACATACGTACGACCGCGACCTCGCGTAAGAATGCGACGTTCCTACGTTACCAGTGCCCCCTTGAACCCCCCGGTCAACGTGTGCGACCAGTCATCACATTTTCAACGCGTTTTATCAATCCAACTCGGACATTTTTTAAATAGAAATTTCGCAGTTGTAAAATTCGCCGCGAAATAGTATGATTAATGGGCGAATTACAAGTCGAGATCCACGCAAGTTTTCTATATCCAAAGACGAAGCGCCATTCAAGGTTTACAATTTGGCATTATGCCTTCCACCGCTACCCTTTTATGTTTTTCTAAATATTCCCATTGCTTATTTATAATTTCTCCTCTCTTTTGAGATGAAGAAAAAATCATCATCGATGTGTACGTAAGTGAAGCGTTCGCGTGCTAGAAGGTCTTCCAAGGGTGATTTACGACCCATACAAGTGCCATCTCTGTGTGAGATACGTGTCCGATTGTCTAAGGGTTATTCAATTAGATTGCAGTTTTTTCAATCATGTTGGGTGTTTATGGGTAAAAGTGGCGAAAGGCACCTATGGTGATTTTTTTTCTGTCTCGATCTCTCTGTGATCTCTTCGCGAGCAAAAGTACGACTAGTTTTATGACCAAAAACTATAATAGTTTTGGGTTCAATCCAAACGCGCGCCGGAGAGTTATTACACGATTAGAAAATATAAATTCTAAATTATTTTGGACGAGGATATTTTATACGTATAATGACCCAATCACCTATTGTAGGTACGTTTTACCACCAACGTCACGCCGTATTTTCTATAATGATTCGAAAAATTCACCGAGTCATTGAAAATGATTCAAAAATAATATTGGAAACCATTGATAATGATTTAAATCATTCGAAAATCATTTAGAATTCTTCTTCACCGATGGTCAAAGATCTCCGGTCAACGTATGGCATGCGTCCAAAATAATTCGAGGTGATTCGAGATTAGCTTTACTACGACGTTTCAAGTATGGATAATTAGGCAAATTTCGAATCACACTGAAATCTTATTTAATTACCGAAATTACCCGGTGATCGTGTAATCTGTAATTTTTGTAAGGAATTTAGAAATTTCCACTTATTGATGAATTTTTTTTTTGAAAAAATTAGAAAATAGAGAAGAGGCAGAATTGATAATGAGTGAAAACCACAGCAATAAAACGGAAAATATCTGATATGAAATTTCTTAAGTTGATTTCTCGTTAAACTGAAAAAAAAAAAAAAAAAAAAAAAAGGTGTAGTCACAGGTTTTTACCTAAAAGAAAATTTTTGTATCAAGTGACTCATATTTCATCAATTTATCAGCGTGTCAAAAGATACCTACCCGAACCAAATATGAATATGCTAACATATGACATCATGTCTCACATGTGTCTGTCAAATTTTACTAGGGTGAAAGTGAAATGCCACATGTGTCTGTGTCAGAAGTCGTATTTATGTTTTTAGTTTGTTTTTCATGTGAAAATTTCATATATCGCAACGTGGCTCGTGGCAAGTTCAATGTGTGTCTATTATGTCACTTTTGACACGTTTGCCTAGTCCCACATTGGTAAGTTTGTCAAAAGGCACGTTTCTTGATGTGTCAAGTGACAAATTTTTTGTGTATGGGTAATCGCAATCAATAAGTCAACTGTTCCACCTATCAATGTTCTATGCGGGTAATTCCATGAAAATTTACCCAGGTTTTGACCCTTGATTTTTCAATTTCGCTAAATATTTTTTTTACAAGTTTCAGGAACTCTACAAGATGAAAAACCACCATCATTTCTTCCTCGGACCTTATCGAGGGCGAGGAAAAAAGGGGGTTCTATATTTTCCATTTTCGCGATTTTATAAATATGGAAGATTTTTCAAAAATCAGGCAATGTTCGAAAAATCGAAGAATTTTTCAATAATTATTGGTTATTCAAAAATTAGACAATTTTTCAAAAATTGAATAATTTTTCAAAAATTGAATAATTTTTCAAAAATTGAACAATTTTTAAAAAATTAGACAGTTATTTATCTAAAATATCCAAAAATCAGATAGTTTTCCAAAAATTCGACGTTTTCGAAAAACTTGAACAATTTTCTAAAAATTAAACGATATTTTAATTTCCAAAAAATGAATAATTTTTTAAAAATCAAATAGTGTTCCAAAAATTGGAAGTTTTTAAAAAACTTGAGAAAATTTTTCTAAAAATTGAACGATATTTTAATTTCCAAAAAATGAATAATTTTTTTTTAAAATTGGAAGTTTTTGAAAAACATGGACAATTTTCTGAAAATTGAACGTTTTTTCAAAAATTGTGCAGTTTTTTAAAACTTGGGATATTTTCTAAAAAGTGAATCATTTTTCAAAGTTCGAAATATTAAAATCGAAAAATATGCATTTCTCAAAAAAGTCTGTGATTTCAAGTTTGTCATTTCTTTTGACCTTAAATCAATTGTAACGTCACAATGTGCAATTGAGGTGGTGCAAAAACAGCGATTTTCACTACTTTAATCTACTCTACAGACCACAAAAAAAATGCAAACATGAATTTTTTTTTAGTCCTTGTATTATTTATTCTTAACTTTTGATTTTTCATAATTAGAACAGTGGGACAACAAAAAGTTCCAAAAAAGTTGTCTCGTGTAATTTTCTTAGCCTGCGTGATTTTTATTACAAAACTTGAACAATTTATCAAAAATTTCGATATTCCAAAAATACAACTGAAAAATTTAAAAACGGTGGAAAAAATTCAACGAACAAATACGAATAAAAAATTGATTTTTTTCAAAAAAACCAACTCAACTCCCAAAAATTGAATAATTTCTTTAAAATTTTACTATTTAAAAACAAAAATTCAGCGAATTAAAAAAATAATAAGAGCCCTACAAAAAAAATGAATAGAACATGAATTGTATAGTGTAAGATTTTATTTCTGCAAAGTTCAATTAGTTTTTTCCTATGAAGCTTAGTTTTCGAGATATTTCAGGTGAAATTTCAAAGTTCAACTTTTATTTTTTATTGAAAATATCTCAAAAGCTAAGATTTCTAGAAAAAAACTAATTAGACTCCATAGAAAGGAAATGTCACGTTCTACAATTCATGTTCCATTCATTTTTTTTCGAAGGACCCTTTCTGTGCTCATAAAATTGACTTCAAGTTGAAAAAAAATTCCCAACAAAAAATTCAAATTGGAAGAAACACTGGCGTGGTGGAGAAAAACTGAAATCATATTCGACTTCAGCACTAAAAATTAAATCTGATTCACCTATCAAATTTGATTACGCAGGAAAAAAATATTAAATTACCAGCCTCTGATAATTCAATTGATATGAATAAGAAATGTTGAAAATGTGATTCATTACAAAAAAATTAATTTTCTGGGGAAATCATAGCAAAAGCATTAAAAAAATGAATAGAACATGTATCGTAAAGTGAAATTTTCTTTCTGTAGAGTCCAATTAGTTTTTTTCCGAAGGGCTCAGTTTTTCAGATATTTTTAGATGAAATCTGAATTTTGAACTTTCAGTTGGTTGAAATACCTCGAAAACTTCATTTCCTAGGAAAAAATTAATTAGACTCCACAGAACGAAAATTTTACGCTCTACAATTTATATTCTCTATATTTTTTTCGCAGGACCCTTTTTTTGTCCAAAAAATCGATTTGAAGTATCAAAAGCCATCAAAAAATGTAAAACAATCAATTTTTGTCAATAAAAAAATTCAAATTATGAAAATTTCCGATGCGATGGAGAAAAACTTGAATCATATTCGAACTCAGCACTAAAAATTAAATCTAAATCACCTATCAAATTTGATTACGCAGGAAAAAATTATTAAATTAACAGCATCTAATAATTCAATTGTTACAAATAAGAAACGTTGAAAATGTGATTCATCATCAAAAAATAAAATTTTTCTGGGAAAATCAAGCCTCCAAAAAAATGAATAGAACATGAATTGTAGAGAGTGAAATTTCCTTTCTGTAGAGTCCAATTAGTTTTTTCCAAGGAGGCTTAGATTTTCAGATATTTTTAGATGAAAGCTGAATTCTGAACTTTCAGCTGAAATATCTCAAAAACTTCGCTTCCTAGGAAAAAATTAATTAGACTTTGCAGAAAGAAAATTTTAGGCTCTACAATTTATATTCCATCCATTTTTTTCGTAGGACCCTTTTTTTGCCCAAAAAATCGATTTGAAATGTCAAAAGTCATCAGAAAATATAAAACAATCAATTTTTTTCAATAAAAAAAATTCAAATTACGAAAATTTCCAATGTGATGGAGAAAAACTATAATCATATTCAAACTCAGTACTAAAAAGCGGATCAAAATCAGCTTCAGGGTTGATTGGGCTGATAGACCTGGTTGTTAGGGTGGACCGAAAAACCAAAAATTTTGACTTTTGAAAAATTACCCCCGGCAAAAGTTGTTGGTTGGATAGACTAGAAAAATAAAATGAAAAATTTCAAAATCGATTCATATCTTCCGTTCGCAAGAGCCTTCAATTCTTCAAAAATTGTCAAAAATTCCATATTTTCAGAAATTTTAAAAAGTTTTTAAAAAATCCAAAATTTATTCAAATCAATTTCAGAGCTTATTTAGGGTCTATTTAAAGCAAAAAGCACAACTTTTTTGAAAAAAATCCATGTTTTATAGTTTTTTTTTCAATTTCTCATATTTCTTCACCTCTGAAAAAACTTGAAAAAAGTTATAATACCTACACTGATTTTTTCAAAAAAAATGTGCTTTTTGGTCTAGATAGTCACTAGACAAGCTCTAAAATTAATTTTAGTCAATTTTAAATTTTTTCAAAATTTTTGAAATTTTGAATTTTTGGCAATTTTTGAAGAATTGAAGGCTCTTGCGCGATCGGAAGATATGCATCGATTTTGAAATTTTTCATTTTATTTTTCTAGTCCATCCAGCCAACAACTTTTGCAGGGGGTAAGTTTTCAAAAATTGAAATTTTTGGTTTTTCGGCCCACCCTACTGGTTGTCTAAACCCCAAAAAAAAAGAAAAAAAAACAGAAAAAGTTGAAAAATGAACAATTGAACACGGTTTCCATCCACATAGAATAAGCAACATTTCATCCATCTTAGCACAGTCGCACATCAAAAATGTTTCCTTCTTCAAACACATCATCCCCTCTTTTCGAATCTTAAGCTATACGAAAAATTCGACTAGGCTTTCCAGACCACGATTGACAGTTCCTTTGAGACTGGTGAATCGTAACACTTGAAAAGTCACTCGCCTAAAAGCTTTCTACGAATTTGTTTATAATTACAACGGTGACGTTCTGTGACGCGAAAATTTCAAACTGTGGTCTGTTAATGTACAAGTTTAGCAAAAGTTTGATTTCGATTCAAAACCAAGGGTACACTCGTTACTCTTGACAATTACCGAATCACGAATTGAAAATAAGATGAAAGAGATTCTTGCGAAAACATATTACAAATCCTCGAATAAAATTTCCACGCGAAGACCATTGACTAATACTAAAAATTACCCGCACTATGACCTAATTGGTTCAATAAAAATACCATAAAATGAAAAAATTTTATTACCTCAAAGGTTCGACTCGGTTCGTGATGGGTTACACGTGGCTGCAAAAAAATTTCGAAGAAAACTGGATACCTATTTATACCCAATTACCCATGTACAATTAAACCTAAGGTACTAATGGTTTTAATCTGGATGACGATCTCTTGCAATTGATGCATAAAAATTCGTTTTAATTGGTTATCTTTGCCTCCGTATTCGTCGCGAATAAAATTCTAAAAAAAATTTCAAACGGTGAGGCGACCTTGAAACACTCGCCATATAAATTCAGATGCATCTATTTGTAGGTTTTTCGTTGCGGTTTTTTTTCGCCTTATCGACGTATTATTTACTTCGCTATTTTCCTATTTCGACTCAATAGTAAATTATAAGGAACGATACCGTATTAGTCGTACCGTTGTCGTAATTTTTCTCGATGAATTTTTAATCGAGTGTCGCCAATTCGATGAGTTAGGGAAAAAAACAATCCGACGAGAAATTGATTAAGGAGGACTTGTCACATATATGTATATGCGCGTACGTAGCTCCTTATCACGACTACGTATGTAACTTAACAGCACGTAACATATGTTTATCTAACGTGAGCCCCAGTCGAACGATTTTTTTCGCACACGTGCATCGATGCATTTAATTCGATAGATTAATGCGTCTTATATCCTAATTAAAAGAGTTATTACTCGTACACACGCGTTTTAAAAATAATACCGAGCATATTTATGCAACACTTTTGACGCTGCGACGTCGTGTGTCGTCTGATGCTGCTGCTGTGAGTCTTTAGCAATAAGACACATTTGGACATTGATGAATTTACCGGTTTAGAGTCTGCGACGTGCAGCAGAAAAATACTCGAGAGTGTTTTCGTACACGTTCAGTTCAAATAATTTTAAAACTTGTTTATGGCCGTGTTGTCGTAAATAAGCGAGGATGCGATTTCCGTTCGATTATTTGTGTCTGCCATGTCGCTGAGGCTGGCGCAGTCGAATGACGCTGATGTGGTAAAAACGAACCAGCGAAAAGTGCAAGTTTTATTTGCCACGGTCGGCAGGTTGCGGGAAATTATGGTGGAAATTCGCCCGAGTATCGTAATTGTCGACGTGAAATCGATTTCGAGCAGAAATGTTGGATTCGAATGGAACTGGAGGGTTTGATTGAATTTGACGCTGGAAAAAGACGTTTTGTAAAATGATTTTTGAAAAGTAATGGAGAAAAAATGCTGACCTTGCTGAAATATTTTCAAAATAATGAAGGAATTTCCTCCAGATTTCCTCTGGCAAAGGTGTAATGATTACCAAAATATGGTACCTGAACCTACCTAATTTTTTTTCAGTTTTGTAGAATTTTCATAAAAATACTTATAGGAAGTTATGAAATTACAATTTTCAGAAGAGAAGGAGAGAGGAATCAGGGACGGTTTCAACACAACTTTTTTTTTTTGGGGGGGGGGGGATAAAAATGTACAAGTCAAAAAAAAGTCATCAGAATGTTTGATTTGTTGACTGGGGATCAGGCTTGGGTCGCCGTTCACAAAACGAACGAAAAGTTCGTTCAAGTTCGTGAACGAAGGCCTAAAATGAACGAACGGAGACGAACGAACGAGTATTTCGACAATGAACGAACGTGAACGAGTGAACGACCAAAAAAAAAACGAATATGAACGAACGAAACGCTCCCAACGTTCGTTTTTTCGTTCATTTTTTTTTATAAAAACGCTAAAAACGTCTTGTTAATTTCGACTTTGGATCTTGATTTTTATGTTTGAAAAATAAAATTATTAATTAAAATTCTTCTATACTTTTTAATTTTTAACACCAACAGAACAGAACAACACTTGACATGACGTGATCCCGAGAGGGAAAACAAAAATGTGGTAAAAAATGAACAAAAAAGGTCGTTCACAGTCGTTCACGTTCGTTCACGTTCGTTCAAGTTCACGAACGACGAGGCAAGATGAACGAACGGAAACGAACGAACGAATTTTTCAGAAACGAACTGAACGACGAACGAACGAACGAGTGAGATTTTCAAAACGAACTGAACGCGAACGCGTTCACGAACGACCCAAGCCTGCTGGGGATTTAGTACACTGCCAAACTGAAAAATATGGCTATTAGTGATAGAAGCGTGAAAATTGGTATGATGACCATTAATTTTAGAGAACGAGAGCCCTCTCGAGTTTCCCATAGGAGGCGGGGGGAGGAAATTTTGGGGCATCAGCCCCCCCCCCCACACACAACAAGGGTGAGTAAATGTGACGTTTTTAGGGTCGATTCTATATATTTCGACTACCCTAAAATATGCAATTAGGTACTTTCGATATCCGATCGCGAAAAGTGCCCCAAATTTTGAATCAAAAACCTCCTCATTTGGTGTTAATTACAAAAAATACGCAAAAATCAAGGTTTTTCGCCCCTGTATCAAATGGAACAACCAGAATCGAATTTTCAATGCGATATTCGTGTAGAACGCGTCAAATAAGGTATATAAACATGCATTTGAGGTTCCAATATCTCCATCTATCCATCATGGGGAGCAGGAGGTGCTGAAATATTGCCAATTTTGACGAGTTTTCATGTTTTTCACAGGTTTTTCAGATATTTAGGTCTCCAAGTGAAATTTGAGGACTTTTAAACCAAAAAAAAATCCCAGCTGGGACAACTACAGACCTCGACTTCAGTACTCTTCACCCCTCTGGTGAGGAGCTGGGGAGCCCCACAATTTAGGGTGGGCCGAAAAACCAAAAATTTTGATTTTTGAAAAGTAGCCCCCCACAAAAGTTGTTGGCTGGATAGACTAGAAAAATAAAATTAAAAATTTCAAAATCGATTCGTATCTTCCAATCGCGCAAGAGCCATCAATTCTTCAAAAGTTGCCAAAAATTAAAAATTTAAAAAATTTTTAAAAAATTTAAAATTGACTAAAATTAATTTTAGAGCTTCTGTAGTGACTATCTAGACCAAAAAGCACATTTTCTTGAAAAAATCAGTGTTTTATAACTTTTTTCAATTTTTTTCAGAGGTGAAAAAATATGAGAAATTTAAAAAAAAACTATAAAACATGGATTTTTTCAAAAAAGTTATGCTTTTTGCTTTAAATAGGCCCTAAATTTGAATTTAATGAATTTCGATTTTTTTCTGATTTTAAAAATTTTTTGAAAATGATGAATTTTTGACAATTTCCAAAGAATTGAAGGCTCTTGCGCGATCGGAAGATATAAATCGATTTTGAAATTTTTTATTTCATTTTTCTAGTCTATCCAGCCTACAACTTTTGTGGGGGTAACTTTTTAAAAATCAAAGTTTTTGGTTTTTCGGCCCACCCTACCCCACATTCCAAGAATTAATAGGTATTTTGTAGATTTTTCACATAAGTCCATCAATTACACATATTTCTTAATTTTGTAGTTGGTAAAAACTGCACATACAATGTTTCATTACATGGAATAAAGTGGAGTGTACTTGAGCCCCTTTCACCTTCCCAAAGGGGTTAAGTAAGCATTTTTCATTTTTTTTTACAAATTTTTTAATTTTACTGCACTTTTTCACCTACAAACTAATGTAAAAGAAATTATTCAATAAGGAGATATGATGATTGAAGGGAGAGGTAATATGGACCCAATTCCCCCCCCCCTTTTTGAGAAATTGCCTATTTACATGTGTGAGGTATCAATTCAGCATAATTCTTCGAATTTGTTAATGTTTTTCGTCTATTTTTACAATTTACCAATATTTTGAAGCAATCCGGTGTCTCAATATGATAACTTATAGGCAAATTTTTAGAAGAAATCGAATAATTTGCAAACAAAGCAAACATTGAGAGGAATTGCATGAAAATTAGTCGACTTTGAAATTGAACACACGGAAAAAATTTTCAATTGAATTTTCATAACATTTCAAGGCCAAAATCTTCCTGTACAGGTTCGCTGAATAAAATTGATTGGATTTTTATTTATTTTTTTGTAGATTATTCATCAAATTTTTGGAGAAAATTTCCTTTGGCCGGTGAATCTAAAAAAACTGTCGACATACAAACGTAATTTTTCCTCATAATTTTGTCTTTGATTTTTATTTTTTGACAACAAATTTTCAAACTGATTAAGAATATATTTTTATTTAAATGGACTCACAACAAAATATTTTCATCCAGAAGTGAATTTTTGACTATTGAAATTTTTTTCGGGAAAATGTCCGTTCGGGAAATTCACTTCCGGAAAACGTGTGGGAACCACTTTTGTTACTTCATTCAATTCAGAAGATGAAAAAAAAAAATTATTTTGAGAAAAATCCAAATAATTGAAAAAACTTTTCTACAAATGGATTTTTAATGGATGCATGTTCCAAAATTCTTGTCACTAAAATTTCGATCACCCACATAAATTTATTAATTTTTGGTGGGTTTTTTAAAATTTAAAAATTATAACTTTTCAAAAAAAATTGTAATATTTTTGAAAAAAGGACTTTTGCAGTAAAACTGATGAAAATCAAATCCCAATTAACCTGAGAATTCGAAAGTCAAATTCTAACCCACTTTGGAATAGTTCTCAGTAAAAAAACCCTTGATTTTCGAGTAAACATTTCAATGTGTTTATTTTCGACCAACCTTTGAAAGCTGAATTAAAAAACACTTGAAATTTTGTATGAATTTCTCATTAAGTAACTCGAGAGCCAGCAGGTACTTGATTTTTAGCTTCCCAAGGTTAATTTCCACGTCATTTGGAGAGATTCGAAAATCTTTAAGAAAATCGAAATCTCGCTGGAGGTCTTAAAATGGATAAAAATAGTAGCTTCGATTAATAAAGGCCGAAATTTGGCAGGGATTTGATTTTTATCAATTTTATTGCAAAATAACAATTTTTTTAAGTATTAAATTTTTGCCGAAGAAATTATGATTTTTTTTAAACTTCCAAAAAATTTTCTAAAAATTTAAAAGTTTACTTTGATGGCTAAAAATATAATTTCAGTTGCACAGATTTTATAGAACAGGTTCAATTGCTCATTTCGAAAATCTCATTCTCTTTCAAATTAGAGCAAGACACTGATTGATTTTCAGATTCAAAAAAAATGGCAGTTTTTATGCATAAAAGTTTATTTTTGGACCCTCTCCCATAAGCGCACCCAAGAGGAGGGGACTTAGGGAGCTCGAGCCCCCCTTCCCAAGCTAGGAAAGACGATTTTTTAACACAAAAATGTGAAAAAAGCGCATTATTTTCTCTTCAAACATGATTTTTCTGAAAAATTTCGCCAGTCATTTTATTTCTTGAATAAACATCTAAATCTGAATCAATATTTCATGAAATTCTGCCTTTAAGAATCAGCAAACTGATTTTCATTGAAAATTAATGATTTTTCACTGATTTTCAGTTAAATTTCAGATAAATTTTACTTATTCAGATTTAAGAAGTGTATTGATTGTTCTGAAAAATTCCACAATTTTCAATTTTTTTTTCTCAAATCTGTTTATGTATTATCAGTTTACTGAAAATACCCTGACTACGTCAACGCCACTGAAATAACAGGTTACTCAATTTTTTCATTGAAATTTGATCACCTCACTATTTTTCTCGAATTCTCAGCCCCTCTCTTTAAAAACTGCTGGGTGCGCTTATGGGCACCTTCCTCCTCTCACCCATGATCTAAAAAAGCTTTTTAGAAAAATTATTTTTTTAATTTTCTGAAAATTCGATATTTTGAGAAATTTTTTCAAACTTTTCAGTATGTATTTGAGGGAACAAAGATTTCTTTTTTCGGCTAAAAATGGCTTGTAAAATGTCTTTAAAATGATCATTTTTGTTTTTCGAACTCGACTTTTCAAAAAAATTAGTATTTTTGTTTCGTTTACATTAAATATCTCTGTACTTTATTTGAAAAAAATGTTCAAAAATTTATTTTCTCGGGTTTTTTGAAAAATGACGTAAGGAAATTAACATGAAAAACATTGAAGGAATTTTGATAAGAATAAACTTAAAACGACCAGCCATTACATACTAATAGCTTACGTTAATTGGGAACCATTTTTGGAGATAATAAATAGTCAATTTTTTCAAGAAAAAAATGCATCGATGCATCATGCGATTACACTTTCGACGATAATTATTCATGCACATCTAGGGGATTTATGGAAACGATGACACATTACGTCGAGATCGGATATTCAAAAATAAATTAATAAGAAAACGATAAATGAGTAATATACGTGTATTTTAGCCATAGATACACACGTAAAAAAAATGATGCAATTACTGAAATTTACACGATTCATCGGTTAATTCGAGCTGTTTAATTTGTCGAGGTATCATTTTGCACAACTATTGTTTATTTCTGGGAACTGCTCGTGGTGCGAATTTGCGATAGAATTTTTATTCGTCGGGGACAATTTTTATCACGAAGCCATATTCAATCACAAATCCATAAATTAAATTTCCAAAACGACGTATTTAAAATTGAACCGTTCGCGTTCCTTTTTAACGAAGGAAGAAAAAAAAAATCACTCGACTGCTTAATTACGACGATCGAATCGCGTACTCAGCGTAAGTGCTGTGTTTTGAAATTTACAATGTTATCAAAATACTCGTCAGCTTAGGAGATGACGATGGCGCCCATTTGGCTGGACGCCCATAATCGCGTAATTATCTTTTACGATATTCGTATTGGAAATGACGTTCATCTTGATTTTTCGTTGAATTTTTAATGCGGTTTGTTAATTTTTTTTTCGGGCCCAAGATACCGCAAACATTACGACGATCAAAGTACTGACGTATTGTTTTCATATCATGGTAAATAAGAATCTTAATAAAGTAAATTATAGTCGACGTGTATTTTTAGAGACAATTAAGCTTCGTTATGAATATTTAATTACGATTAACATTGTATAGGTTGCGAGTTTATATGAAATTCCGGCAACTGGTGAAAAAAAATACGTGATGAATGGCCTTATTGTTTGGAAATTGTTGGTACGAAAGTTTTCAAAAGCAAAAATTTCGTGTTCGCTGAGGATGGAAAAACGTGCTTATAAGGTATTCGTAAGGCAGTCACGATGTATCATTCATTGTTTTCTTATCATCGGTGCGGTTTTTTAATTGTATCATCTAAATGCCTTCGGACATTTTCTCCCCTTCTTGTTCTTTTTCTCTTTCTACGTAAACGCCGAGTCATCGATTATTGTAATCATCGAATTACCATCAGCTGGGCTCTCTTGTGTCTACGTGGTAAACGTGATCTCATCGCTGGCGCATAAACTCTTTTCTACGACTCTCTTATCAGTAAATAGAAAAGTGCCAGTGTGACTGTATGCGATTAATTGGTGTAATCGTGATAATTACCGGATTTGGGGCTCTCGTGCTAACATTTTTAGTCGAGTCAGCGAACGATCGAGACGTGTTGCGAAAACAAGTTGTGTGGGTTGACGCCGATGAGGTGTGCAGTTTCAAACGTATTCGGAATTTTTTTCTTCGATTTTTTTTTTCCTTGGAAAGAAAAACTTGATGGTGGGTGTGTTTTGGAAAATATTTCAATTTTCAAAATTTCCAAGTAAATTTGTAAAATCTATTTGAAAGGTGATAACAACTTGACAACTGAAATTATTACCTTTTTTCGATGTTTTGTCCATTGCATGGTGTACCTAGAAAATTTGAACAACTGTGATAATTTTTTCAGGAATTTTTATTCGTCTCGAAATTTCCAGTCCCTTATCTGATTCCGTTCTTAATTTTTCGTTTGTGATTTTTTTTTCAATTTTATCCTGGTTAAATGTAAAAGATGGGATAAAAAAGGGGGAAGGTGGGTAAATTTTGTGAAGGGCATTTTACTCCTCTCTACAAGTACATTGAATGTAATTTTTCTCCCTACCAATTTTTGACATAGATATGTCTTAGGCGGGGGGGGGGGGGGGTAAAAAGTTGAAAAGTATAACTTTTTTATGCAACGCGGTTACGTAACACTCCCTTTTGACATTATAGGCCTACGATGACATAATGATGTTTTGTTGGACTTGGAAAACTTGAAAAAAATTCAGGCGATCGCTGACATATTAACATTTTGTTGGGTTAAAAAACACTTTGTAGAAAAAAATTAGATCAAGATATGATAACAGTATGTTGGGCTTGAAAAAAACAAAAAAATTCAATGATCGATGAAATATTAAAACGCATCGACTTTTATTAAAAAATTATAAAGTTCGATTTTTTAAAAATTGCTTTAAACTCACAATATTGGGACCATTGTCTCTCTAGATTGTAACATAATATGTTTCAAAAAATAAGGGGGAGAGGAATGTAAAAATTGTTTTAAAATGGTGAAAAAATAAAACAAAAATTGAAAAAAAATTCAAGTGCATTGACATTTTAAAAGAAAATTTATAAGGTAGGATGTGGTTTGAGAAAAAAATGTAGGTAAGACATTTTTTAAAAATAAAAAAAAGTGGAAAAAAATGATAATGTTGAAAAAATAAAAAAAAAATTGAAAAAAAATTCAGGTGCATTGGCATTTTAATAAAAAGTAATGAAATTTTGAACATATCCATGATTTAAGGTTTTTACCCTAAAGGGAAAATTGCGTTAATTTTGTTTCATTTATCTTCCCTCCACAAAGACTTGGTTGACATTCAAGGACAAGGGGTGAGAGAAATGGAAGGAGAAATTACAAATTTTCTGTCAATTTCTTTCATTTTTATTCTCTCTGCCAGAATTTTGTTTTTAAACGTGGTAGAAAAGAAAAGGAAGGAAAGTGGGAAAAATTCGGAAATACCATTTTTCTCCCTTCGTCAAGTGCATTCAATAGGTATCTTTTTTTTTTTTTTAAATTTCCTACACTTAGAATCAGAACCAAATATTTTCTTATTTCTCCCTCTTTCTCTGGAGCCAGCGATTTTGCTAGGCCTGGAAAAAAGCTTTCAAAAAAATATCATTGACCTTTAAAATTCGCCTTGAAAAAAAGTCCAACTTTGGAAATTTCATAAAAGCAGGTAAGTATAATCAAATAATAAAAATTTGACTATTGAAAAAAGTCATTGATCTGGAAATTTTTTTCAAAATTTTCAGAGTAATTACCCCCCCCCCCCCCCCCCCAACACATCCGTATAAAAATTGTTTTAGAAAAAAAATCTAAAATTTCGAACAAAGTTGTGAAATTGCCCTTAGATCCAAAATTTGGTTCAAAATATACCGAAAATACAATTTGCGATATTTTAGGAAGGGATGAGGAAATTTTTTTGAAATTTTCACAGAATATAGGTTTACATGGACGTAAGTATGATAATTTCTTTTAAATTTTCTGAACATTATTTATAATATGAATTAAAATTTTTTTCAAAACTATCGAAAATATTATAAAACGTGGTTTAAACACCAAGAAAATTGTCTAAAATGATAAAATCTTGTAATTATCGTTGAAAATTTCACAGGATTTTTCTGAACTGAACAAAAGTTTACATTTTCCTGAATTATACTAAAAATTGTGAAACATAAAGTACATATAAAATTGTCATAAAAACCGTTAAAAATTATTTAAAATCTCGTCAAAATGACAAAAACTATAGATAGTAAAAAAAAATTGAAACTCTACATTAAAATCTCGTAAAAAGTGTTGAAAATACCATAAAATTTTCAACTATTAAAGACTGCCATTAAAATTGTTAAAAATAACGCCATGAAAAGTATTTAAAACCTAATGAGATTTTTATTAAAAATATCATCAAAAGTGACAGAAATATCGAGTAATTTATTTTTAAAATTCGATCGTTTTTGACATTTTTAAAATTTTTTACTATTTTAATCCAAAATTTGGAAACATTTTAAACTATTTTTTTCATTTTCTGAACGAAATGTTACATTTTTAAACAATTTCTTCTCCAAATTCACCAATTTTTACAATATTTCAATTATTTTCAGCATTTTAATCAATTTTTGTTACATTTTTACTTCTTTTTCGACGCTTTTAGTGATTTTTTTTGGAAAATGTTATCAATTATTGGCCATATTAGACAATTTTAGTTTTTTAAACAAAAATTTGTAATTTTTTAAAACAGTTTTCATGAAAACACTATTTTTAAAGTTTTTACACATTTTTTGATATTTTACCCACTTTTATAACATTTTTACGATATTTTTACAACCATTTTTTATGACAATTTTTTTAACATTTAAAATATTTTTTATAATTTCTAAATCCAGTTTCAGAATTTACCAAAAAAATTGTTATATATTTTACATTTTAGCCAATTTTTATGGGTTTCCAATGATTTTTAAGCACTATTATTTCACAAAAAACTATTCAATTAAGGAAGTACCTTTTAATTTTTAATATCAATTGCAAATTTTAAAAAATGAACTTTTAAGAAAATATTGACTCATTTGTACAAAAATTTGAAGCATTGTTCCCATAAAATGAACTTTAACGACATAGATCATGAATTTCCAACAATTCAGCTCCCTAATCTTTTTTTTAAAAAAGCCCAATTTTCAATTTTGGAAAGAAATTTCAAATTTGCCTTCAATTTCCATGTATTGTCAGTCTCAAATTTCAAAATTGTTTTTATTTTATTCAGTTTAAAAAATCATATCTTCTCCTCCCTCCTCCTAAAAAAACAAAAATGAAAGAAAAAATTGAATCTTGATATAAATCCAATTTTTCGGTCGATGGAGTCAAAAAATCGAAAAAAAATCAATAATCAAATCATATCTCCTTCTTCGTGATACTTTTCACTTTCAATATTCTATGACAAAACAGAGAATAAATTTCAATTTTCAAATCTGGTTATCTCATCATAAATATGTTCTATCATCTCTGATCATCTGTCTTAAAATTGCCATAGCCTCCTCGATTACAGCATCGGAACTACCAAGTATTAGCTCATACTCGATTAAAATGTTTTTGCCCATGGAACTACCTAAATGCATGACTGACTTTCGTACACTTTCAGTACGAAGAAGGGGGCCGAAGCAAAACCTCAAATAAAATTTAATCTCATATCGAAAATGATTGTAATTCCGTTCACGATACGAATTACGTAATAAAAGATGGTTTTCGTATCACTGTCAAACACGCCTTCTCGGTTTAATTTTACAATTTACACGTATCGAGAAAAATTATTTTTTCATCGGCTCGATACGGAAAGCCATTAAATCAGAACACCATTATAATTTACATACGAGCTCGAAAAATATGGGGGAAAAATCCCTGCGCCGCGTTGCGAATAAAATTACCCGCGTAATTACCCCATTAATCAAACTTTCAAGCTGAAGTGTAGATTTAATTTTTCAAAAATTTCAACTACCGCCGAATTTTTACTAAATAGCGAACCTTGACTTACAATGTAACATAAAACTTATTGTTGAATCGTAACGTAGCAATTAGAATAGGTTAAAAAAAATTTTGTAGCACGATTTTAATTATGGTTTGATGCTGAACTATAGAGAAATGTAATTACGAAAATATTATCGTTTTTACCTTGATTTCTTTTTTTCACAATTTGCAATTTTTTTCTACCGTGGTCGAGGGACTCGTTATGTGGATCGACAATTTGGAGGAAAAAATCGCCTTGAGTAACCTTGTAAAAAAGTATGGAAAATTTCGTGTAATGTGATGAACACGGTTGTATGATTTGAATACCTTGCTTTCGTCTGTCTCGTGCAGAACGTCAACCTTTTTTTTTACTTCACGTGAGTTTCGATTATTAACCTAATCAAAAAGAAGAATTTAATAAGGCATTAGGAAATTCGCATATGGGGTTGTCATTCCGAAAATATGTTTCAAAAAAATGGACAAAATTTTGTTCAAATTGTCAAAAAATGTCGAATGGAACTCCACCCGGTCTGTCTATTCTCACACAGAATGAACAACAAAATGACCGAATTATGAGCGATCTCGTTCATTTTTTTTCGCCATCTTCACCGCTACATTGATCATCTCAGCTGTTAACTGTACCTTTTTTCAAAATTTTAATTTTTTTCAGCTTTCAAAATTTTTTCTCATATTAATTTTTTCAACTCCAATAAATTTTTTCCTCCGCTAAACTTTCTTCCTAAAATTGTTTTAGCTTCAAGGTTTTTTTCAATTTCTTCGATTTTAATTTTTGCTAAATCCTATTCTTTGATAATAAAATTTTAAAAAACTTGGCATTTTCTCGATTTTTTCTCTCATTAAATGTCTTAAAATGTTTTTCAACCCAAATTTTAAAAAAAAATTATTCTAAAAATTTTAGAGCTGGAAAATAATTTGAGAAAAACATTTGAGCTAAAACATGGAATTTTGAGAAAAAAATTTCAAAAGCTGTAAAAATTGAACTTCGTGAAAAAATTTCAAGAGCAAAAAAATTTGAGAAAAGATTTAATTTTGAGAAAAAATTTCTAGAGTTGAAAAATGAAAACTATGTATTTTTGAAAAAATGCCGAAGTTGAAAATTTTTCATACTTACCTACCTGAAAAAAAATTGGAGGAAAAAATGTCAGAGTTGGTAAAAATTTTATTCCAGATGAAAAAATTTTAGAGTTGAAAAATATCTGGAGAAAAGGAAATTAAGAATTGAAACTATGTTGAGAATCGAAAAAAATTTTGGGTTGAAAAATTGTTGATTTCGGTTTCAAATTTTCGAATCAAAAGCTAAAAATTTGATCGACTTTTTAGCAAGCTCTTCATTCCTGCAAACTTACGAGACAGGTTGCGAAGTTAGATTCGAGCGAACGATTTACATTTTGTTGTTCTTTCCGTGTGAGAATGGACAGACCCAATATGACCAATTGACCATTTGTCAATTCCATCTTAAATTTTCTCTATATTTCAATTCTAGCGAAAAACACTTTTTTTTTGAAATCATTCGTGTCATCTTCAGCCACCAGCCACGTAGAATTGCACGTGTACCTGTACATGGCAATGGCCAGGTAGGTATATAACGAGATAATGCCGCATATTGAGGAATGCCGACAAAGAAGAGTTCGTATGTGTTGAATTTTTATCAAGTTGCGGAAACGTGATGTTTCACGTAGTGATAGATTGGTCTTACGTAGTAGATTCGGAGTGAGAATCGTTGAATTAATGCCATTGTACCGGTAAACGAGGTACAATTTACAAGGTTGACTGTTTCAAGTTCATTTGAAGTCGTACCTCTACCTCGGAACTTCTTACTTCGGTGAAGACGACGACGACGATGGCGGCGACGTCTTGGTGTTTGACTCCAGTCGTGGTGATGTGGCCTTTCTTAGTTAGGATATGGGTAGAGGTACCTTTGATTAGGCTTTTCAAGGTATTATTCATTTAATAGGATATTGAAGATGATCAGATACAGATTTATTGAATAGACACAAGTAATTGGATTATAGAACGGCGATTTAGCCCATGGAAAGGAGAGTGTAATGGAAAAATGTGTTTTTTTTTCTAATAACAATTTTGCGATTTTTTTCACAACTAGACAGAAAAAATTTTGTTTGTTCTAGGAATTGAAAACATACTCGTTTTCGTTTTTTTTTTTTTTTTTTGATTTTGTTGATCAGAGAAAAAGACAGTCATGAGATGGGGAGGAATTCAATGATTTTTTAATTTCTGGAGTTCGGCCCAACTCTTCTCTATTCTTCCAATGAATAAGAATAGTGATGATTTTTTCGTAAGTTCTATGCTTGGAAATTTTTTCCCTATTTATTTTTCTCCAAGTTTCAGCTATTTTAATATTTGAAATAAATCAAATTATGTTGAAATTCTTGAAATCTTTCCAAAATTGGAGAGAAAAAGTTCAGATCTTAATGCAGAAATTTGTGAAGCCTGAAAAATTCCAAATTAAATTACAAATGCCTCCCTCCCCTTTGCATCGTGTTCAAATTCTCATGATATAATTTCAGCAAAAAATGGATTTTTTCATGTTTTAAACATATTTTATTAAATCAGGTAAATTAAATCAAATTAAATTCTCTTCAAGTAGGTAGCTAAGTACCATATCTACTTTGAAGTTTTTCCTTAAGGCTCCGCCAAAAATGCTAAAATTTAGTTGAGTCAGTTTCGGTAAAGTTTCAAAGATTCATCAAAACGTCAATTATTCAAAATATTTCCCAAGCTTTTAAAAAATCATAAATTTTTTCCGACATTTGACAATAGGTAAATATTTTTAGATATTTGCTAATTTTTTGAAAATTTTCCAATTTTCCCAGGCATTTGCTGAATTTTTGAAGATAATTTCAGTTTATCTTTGGCGTCGATTAAGATTGAAAAATACGAAGTGCATGTAATGGGTCCCGGTCAGCTTTTCAACATACAGGCCCGAAGCAAGTGCATATTTGCACATTCTCCCCCTCCCCCTTGGCCCTTTCATCTCCCTTCAGTCTCAAATTATTTATATTCAATCGAGTTGAATTTCTGAAAATACTGAAATCAAAATATCGTTCATTTTATATCGATCAAAAGTCGTACCAATTATGGTCCTTACCAGGGCCCTGTCCTTACTCTCTCATTCTGAATTAGTGAAAAGTCACTAATAAATAGTCAGAATTGCAGCATAGGAAAAATCAGCAAAATTCACTGATTTTCAGCGAATTTTGCTGATTTTTCAAAGATTTTCACTGATTTTTCGGTAAAGGGTATAGCCGGATAAGGGGTGTTTTTGGTCCCAGGCCCGATTTTCAATCTAATGCCTCCAGATTGTGTTCCCGGATGAAAAAAAATTCTGGAAAAAATGTTGCCCCCCCACCCCTTCCCTTTCAGAGCTATGGCCATTTTATTGCATTATTTTCAAGAATTTTTAATTCCAATGAAAGTTAATGTAATTTTCTGTTATTTGGCACAAAGTTACATCTAGTAGAGGTCTATTCACAATAATTTTTTCATCAATTGTGGTGCACTCCTTCATGAGGTTTTGGCCATTTGAAATTTTCAACTGTAAAAAAGACCTTGACAGCGAAGTTTGACTAATTTTTGAAAATATCCTAAAAACGTGTTTTTGACGTAGGTTCAAGTCACATATTAAGTTTTGGCGATTGAGGTAGCGCAAAGGCCGAAAATTGCGAAAAATCGTAAAAAATGTTGTTTTTTTGGCAGATTTTTCAAATTTTGAGCATTTCATACGGAAATAAATGACCAAATGAGCCCTTGCGCCACCTCAATCGCCAAAACTGAATACGTGACGTGAATCTACGTCAAAAAACATGTTTTTAGGATATTTTCAAAAATTAGTCGAACTTTGCTGTTAAGGTCTTTTTTACAGTTGAAAATTTCAAATGGCCAAAACCTCATGAAGGAGCGCACCAAAATTTATGAAAAAATTATTGTGAATAGACCTCTACTAGATGTAACTTTGTGCCGAATAACAGAAAATTTCATTCACTTTCATTGGAATTAAAAATTCTTGAAAATAATGCACTAAAAAGGCCATATCTCCGAAAAGGAGGGGGTGGGGGGGGGTCAAATTTTTTTTTCATCAAAGTACATAATTTGGGGGCATTAGATTAAAAATCGGGTCTGGGGCCAAAAACATCCCTTAAACGGCTATACGCTTTCATAAATTTCACTGATTTTCCAGTGATTTTTCTCACTGATTTGTTTTCAGTAGAAAAAAATTTCACTGATTTTCTCCTGTGCTGCAATTCTGTCTGTTTCTGAGTGATTTTCGATAATTTTTACTTATTTATAATTGAGAGAGTAAGCCCACCGGATTACCAAAATTTTTACTGCCTGTTTTCGATTTTACTTTTCAAAATTGACTTTTTTTGACAAAAAAATCCCGAAAAATCATAGCTGTGCACTTTTTTGGTGCTAACTTTGAAGGGAAGATAGGCAGCCGAGGCAGTCTCCTCCTTCATTCAAAAAATTACAATTTCGAATCGAAAAAAATGCAGTTTAAAAATACCTATGTACAATTCTGTAATCGAAAAGGTTAATTCCCGATACTCAACTGGAAAATTAAGAGCTATCAGAAAATACCAAAAGTCCTATTTTTTTAGCTAGATTTCACGAATTAAAAATTTCTGAATTCATTCCCCCTTCCCCCGCCCCTCAAATAATGCCAACTTTGGTTCGATCCTGAGAAAAACGAGACACGAGAAGCAATCAATTTTTTCTTCAAAAAAATTACGAATTTTGAAATTGTGAATTTTGATGCAGAGTCTAAATTCAAAAGTAGCAGCCAAAATTTTGGTAATGTAGTACTTGAGTAAAGGTAATCTCATCTTGTACCGTTTGGATAGTTCACGAAGGCCCTTAGTTCTAGCATAGTTTAACAGTTTAACTGTCGGCGTATTTCTCAAATTTTTCAAGAAAAATTTTCCACCAAAAAATATAGATTTTATCCGGTATGTATGTATGTATGTATGTGCTCGGTAGGCAATTTAGGCGCAAAAAGACCTATAAAGTTGAATTGAAAATTTTTATAATGGAATATTTGTAATTTTCGACGCTGAATCTAAATTTAACATCATTTTTGCACCAAGACTCTCGAGGGAGGGAGGGGAGGGGGGTCAAAAATGTAAATTGGGTGTAAAGTTGATATGGGGGTCCAAATCTACACTTTCAAGGGTGCTGAATCCAAATCTGATATAATTTTTGCACCAGGAATTTTTCTAATCCTCAAGGGGCGGGGAGGAGGGCCTCGAAACTTTTAAAAATGTGATTTTTAGCCAAATTATCCAACTTTGAAGACACATATCTCGCGATAAGTTGTACTTGGGGAAAAACTGTTTGAGGGGGCTGAAATATAATTAATAAGAGATTCAAAAACGGTAATCACATTTTGAAAAGCTTAAAGTTGAACTTTGGTGGTAAAAGCTCAACTCTCATAATAAGAACAAAAGATGAAAGCTACCGTTTAAAAATCTGAAAAAATTACAGTGAGTAGCCCTTTTTACCTTTTTTTCAACCAACAAATTTTCAAGATGGGATTTTCAGACCTCTGGGAGGTACAGTGGCCCACAATTTTGACCAAAATTCAAAAAAAATCCAAAAAGTGAAGTAACAAATCGATTACTACTAATTCGAAGGCGCTGATTTCGAATATGTACCCAGTTTTTTCATTCGACTCCTCTGAATCCCCCTATTACCCTTCTTGATAGGGTCGAAATTCAAAAAAATGAAAAATAACGTGTGACCTGTCGTTTGTTAGGTTTTTGAGGGCGCTGAGTTCGAAAATTTGCTCATTTTTTGGATTTGACTCTTTTGTGCCCCTTTAGTCCCCCAATTTTGGAGAAAACTATGTTGAAAAACAAAAATATCGTCTGGCATATCGATTCTAACTAATTGAGGGCGCTGAGTTCGAAAATTTGCTCATTTTTTGGATTTGACTCTTTTGTGCCTCTTTAGTCTCCCAATTTTGGAGAAAACTATGTTGAGAAACAAAAATATCGACTGGCATATCGATTCTAACTAATTTGAGGGCATAAAATTCAAATATCGACTTTCTTTTTGATCCGACCCCCGCTCCGTAATTTTTTGAAATATTCAATTCCGTATTGACCATCCAAGACTGGGGGAAGGGTTCGGTTGGATCACGCGGAGGGGGTAGGATCAAAAAGTAAGTCGATATTCGAATTTTACGCCCTCAAATTAGTTAGAATCGATATGCAACATGATATTCAGCTTTTTTCGTTGATTTGATCATATTTCCATATTTTGCAGGGTGATGGTGAACTTTGAAATTTAAAAAATTCGACAAACACACTTTAGCACCGAAAATTTTGGATACGAATTTTATGACGTAATTTCGATTTATTTTTGTTCAAGCCCAAAATTTTACTGCCGATTAAAACACCTCTTTTGTAACTCATTTTGAGATAAAATTGGTAAAATTTGTGAAAAAATGTTCTTTTCGTATTTTCCTTCGTCTCGTAAATTTCAGCCATACAAAAAAGCACCCAAAGTTTCTAAAATTTCCACAATTCCACCGACGAACTTACCCTCTAAAATATGTTTTTGAAACACCATGAGAAGTATGAAACTTTTAAAAGTGCTCCAAGGCATACCGAGAAATATACTTACAAACGCGTGTACTTTGACGAGTTATGTGTGTACGGTACCGCATGCGAGTCGAAGTTGGCAAGGAAAAAGAGTCATGTCTTGGAAGCCCCCTCGGTACTCCATTAGCTTCCGAAGAACTCATTAAAATCACGTAACAAGTATTTAAAAACTTGGTGAATTTTTTTCCCTTTCAACGCGCCCATGTAAAAGAAAATCATTCCAGCATTTAGCTATCCCGCTGAGACCTGTTTCGCGGTTTAATGCAGATGAATCAAAATGTAATGGAGGAAATTGTCTCGATGGTGCTGCGTTAATAAAAGCAAATAAAACATTTATTCCTTGGAAATGTTGTTGTTGCTTCGCGCTATCATATATAAAATAAAAAGGAGAACATTGTATAATAAATGGCTATCTTTTGTCGCTTCTCACGCTCTTTTAATTTAATGACTTAAAACCGTAAAGCGAACACGTCACGTTCGAAGCACTCGAGCTGTAATCATTTTCAAACCAGACGTGTTAATAAATTTGACTACAATACGCGTAAACCGGAATACCCGCGTAAAAATTCTAAGCTGAAAAAAATTTTCAATGTTTCACGCAATGTCGACGTTGGCCAACTACCCATTCTTACCCGAGAAAAAAACAAAATTCTTGGGTACTTTTGCGTTGCACGAATATTCGATTTAAATTTAAAATTAATCCTTCTTCGAAAATATTATACGAATTTACCCACAACGCGGCGTTGACCAAAACGTTTCGCTGAAATTACGCCTATAATTACCCCGAGTATGTTATTTGACTTCCTACACACTATTTTTCAGTCCGCGTATTGCACAACGTTTCGGTTTTTTTAAAACGCGTGTGTGTTTTTCCCTTCTACTTTATACTTTGACGTTTATGCGGTTCAAAGTTTTTTTTTTACATCGTGCGTATAATTCTCGAAAGAAATAATATTTAAGGTTTACTCGGTGTAATTTTTAACGATGAAACGTTTCGACGCAGGAGGTAAAAAAAAATTGACGGGTCATTGAATGATGTGAACCCAAGTTCACTTTAGGTAATAGATTTTTTCTTGGATTTTGAATCCAGACGATGACTCGACGGAAAGTTTTTTTCGTACAATGAAAAAATACACGCACGAATTGAAAGTGAAAGTTGTGCCGATGATGAAATTTATTTTTGACATTTTTACTGCTCCGGATGAATTATAAATACGGAGGAGGTGCCAGATTTCAAGACTGAATGTCTTTAATGTTGTGTTGATGAGGTTCGAATATTCGCCAGCGTATAATTTTTATCCGACTCGAAACGTGTTCGAAAAAAAGTTACGTAAGAATTTTTGCTGACATCGACATTGAAAGTATTCAGGGTCTTTTTTCAGAAGAAAAAGTGTAGAATTGCACGAAATCAAAATTTTCCATCCCTCTTTTGTAATTAAGGACATTTTCAGTTGTTTTCACAGCTCGTTGTTTTCAAACCCAAATGACCATACAACGGAATTTGTGAAAATAAATTGAGAAGGGAGACGTGAGGTGCCAAAAAAATTCTGAATTTTTATGGGAATTAGTAAAATATTCAGAAGGATCCAATAATCATGAATACTGTGCATAGATTTTGTTTCCTAAATTTTTGGAATTTTTATTTTAATAATTGATTCAATTTTTCAGGATATCACGGAAGATTCTCGTCTATTTAAATCGTCCGAGAACGATAAAGAGGAGAGGAGGGCAAATGTTCCCTCAAAAAGCCGAAAAATTACTTTTTTAAAGAATAAAAATTACATTCCAGTAAAAAATTATTCTTCTGGTTAAAAAAAATTACCCATTTTAGCAAAAAATTACTTTTTTAGTGAAGAAATTACTTTTTAGTGAAAAATTACTTTTTCAAGTAAAAACATTACTTTTTTAGTGAAACTTACTTTTTTTAGTGAAAAAACTTCTTTTGTTTAGTGAAAACACAACTTTTTTAGTGGAAAAATTACTTTCTTTAGTAAAAAAAATTACTTTTTTAGTGAAAAAACTAATTTTTTAGAAAAGAAATTACTGTTTAATAAAAAATAACTCTTTTATTAAAAAAACACATTTCTATTGAAAAAATTGAAAAAATCCTTTTTTAGCGAAAAAACTACTTTTTAGTGACAAATTACTTTTCTTAGTGAAAAAGTTACTTTTTTTTTGTGAAAACTATAACATTGGTTTAGCGAAAACATTAGGTACTTTTTTAAGTAAAAAAATTACTTTTTAGCAGAAAATTACTACTTTTTAATGAAAAATTACCCTTTTAGTAAAAAAATACTGTTTTTAGTGAAAAATACCATTTTTCAAGTGAACAAGTGAAAAAATACTTACCTTTTTTTAGTGAAATTTTTTTTTTTCAGTGAAAACTCCTACTTTTAAGCGGAAAATTACTTTGTAGTAAAAACATTACTTTTTTAGTGAAAAAATTACCGTTCTAGTGAAAAATTACTTTTTTTAGTGAAAAACCTACTTTTTACCTAAAAATTACGTTTGCAGAGAAGAAGTTACTTTTTAATGAAAAATTACCCTTTTGGTAAAAAAATACTTTTTTTAGTGAAAAATACCTCTTTCAGTGGAAAAATACTTTTTTTAGTGAAAAATATCTGTTTCAGTGAGAAAATTTTTTCAGTGGAAAAATACCTTTTTCAGTGAAACATACACTTTATAATGGAAATGTCATTTTTTAAGTAAAAAATGCCCTTTTTTTTAGTGAAAATACCTTTTGAGTGAAAAATATTTTATTTAGTGAAAAAATGTCTTTTTTATAGTGAAAAATACATTTTTTCTAGTGAAAAAACCTACTTTTAGCGGAAAATTACTTTGTAGTAAAAACATTACTTTTTTAGTGAAAAAATTACTTTTATAGTGGAAAAACTACTTTTTCTAGTAAAAAACTACTTTTTTTTAGTGAAAAACTGCTTTTTCAAGTGGAAAAAACTACTTTGTGTAGTGAAAAAACTACTTTTTCTAGTGGAAAACTCTACTTTTTCTAGTGAAAAACTCCTCTTTTTTTAGTGAAAAAACTACTTTTTCTAGTGAAAAACTACCTTTTTTTTAGTGAAAAAACTGCGCTTTTTTTAGTGAAAAACTACTTTCTAGCGAAAAATTACTTTTGCAGAGAAGAAATTACTTTTTAGTGATGATAATTCTTTTATTAAACAAAATTACCATTTTTAGCAAAAAATAACTTTATTAGTGAAAAATTACTTTTTAGAGAAAAAATTACTTTCTAGTGAAAAGTTATGTACTTGCTTTTAAGACGAAAAATTTGCCAAAGTGATGATATTTTTCAATAATATTTCAAAAATATTGCATTTTGATCTAAAAAAAAAAACATGAAAAATTTAAATTGAAGGATTTTCGAATTTTACCCCCCCCCCCTCTCACCTTGGTCACAATAATACCAAGATCAACTTCGGTTCTACGAAATTGTAAAGTTTTTGATCAAACAAGTCGGATGCAATCGAACCGTTCGCGAACGATTCGCTCAAATTCAACAAACTTTATTTCCATTCAAAAACATATCCGATTCCAATGTGATTCAATCGTTCCTAATCAATCGTTCGCAAATGATTCTATTGCTTATTTGAAAAACGTGATGAAGAATTCCTTTCTGAGCAAATTTTTGTGAACGATTCATTTATAGGAACGAATTGTTCGCGAACGACTCGCTCAAACCCGATGAAATATTGTCATTGCATAATTCATCGACCTATAATCAAATCAGAGATTACATCATTCACAAATCATCCTTTAATTGTTCCATCAGTCGTTTGAAAACGATTATTTCATTTCAGCCGAAATTATTCACAACTGACTCATTTCCTATCAAATTTTCATGCGATCGACCTACGATTGATAAAATAATTCGCGAATGATTTTTTCCATTTTCGATGAATGTTCGTAACTTTTAGAAAAAGTGACCGAATTTTCCCATCATTATTGAGAGAATCTTTCAAAGGCATTTTTGAGTCTCGAAATCTATCAAATTCGATTCTAATATTCTACCTATCAATAAATCAATCAAATTATCATCGTTCCGCCGAATTTCTGAGTCATACTGTACAATCCAAGTACAACTCCACGACCCGAAATCCTTTCTAGTTTCCATGGCTCGAACACGAACTAGGTGTCCATCTAAATACACGTTAGCCGAAAAATTGACTCGAAAAAAATTTTTGCGGGTAATGTCCCATGAAAATATAATCGTCCGAGTTCTAATTGATAGTTGGCAAAGTTAGTTCTTAGGCCGTATATCCGGTTCGTGCGTATTGTAACTAATCATAACTACACCGCAGCAGCCAAGGATAAATATTTGTAGTAATGAATTTATTTCCGATTCTCATGCGCTTCCCATCTCTACGGCAAACGTGTCGTAATCACAAGGACAAACAAGGGCGAAGATCAATCTCCTCTCTTTCGGAATTCAATGATTTATTACACCTGCCTACGGAGAGCCGATTCCATTTCAAACCTATTGTAAATTTAACGCTAGTTAGTGTTATTGTACCGCCGCCGTGCTGCAGCTATTAGATCATATTGCCTCGTCTGACTCTGCTATACAGCCGGCTACTCATCCTACCAGTGAATTTTTTTTCTCAACTCTACAACCAGTATACATTGTGCAAAATTAACATTAGATTATCGTGTATCTGTATACCGCTTCTGCGGCGATTTACCAAATTATACGTTATTTTGCGTGATCTATCGTTTGTAAAGATATCCCCCTACTTATTTGTACTTTGTAGTCGGATATAGTTGTACCATACCTCAAGTATCATTGTCCAAGTACGAAAATTCCTCCAGGCTATTATCGATTTTTCGTAATATTTTCGACGCTAATTGAGCTGATTAAATGGGTATTTTTCGCGTTACTGCAGTTGGTACGCAGCACGTAAGGCAGTAGTAAGCTGTATGGACCATTATTGGCCGCACAATATAGATTTACTTATTTGCGGCTAGATGTACTCTCCTTGAAGATCGACGTAACCGCAGAAATTACTCTAGTGGCGCGAATCGTTGAAATTTATCGAATGCAGATGAGGCGGAGTGCACGGTGAGCGAATTCGTTTACACCAGCAAAATGCCTACGTATAATTTTTTCGCAGGTATGCACGTCGCGTTGATGGTGACCTTGAACGAAGGGTAAAACAGACGTCCTTCGAGATCGTTTTCGGTACAGGTACTATTGTACCTATTCAAATTATTAAAAATTGGAAAAATTATAATCTTTGGGAAATAACGCGTGTTGAATAGGGATTGGTGTGGGAGAGGGGTGAAGGGGAAGGCGATCGATTATCTAGTTTTTCAATAAGTTATACGCATTGATTGAGATTTCGTAATATTATTTTACAAGTGTTTGAATCAATTTTTTTTTTGGTGAGTTGAAAAAAATAAGTGATTTTTTTCTGAAAAGGGAACCACTGGGGATGTCCACCTCTGATTGAAATAATAGGTACTAAAATTTTTGGGAAATTGCCTCAGTTGATATATCGAATTTTGACGAATTTTTGAAAATTTAAAAATCAGTTCTTTCCAGCAAAAATGTTATATATTTGAAAAAAGAAATATTTTTCATCAAACTTGATAAAATTTAGGTCCCAACCAAACATCGACCTCATTTTCAGCACTTCTGGAGCCTCCAGGGTACACTGAAAAAACACTCAAAGAAATAAAAAATGAAACGTGTTACAAAAAAAAAAATTATCCAAAAAAATCAATTTTACCAAAAAAAATTTTTATCCAAAAATAATAACGGGGCACCATTTACAAAATTCGTAAAATTTATTCTAGAAAAAAATATATATTTATCGCGAAATTTGGTAACATTCATTTCATAAAAATAAATTTTACCCAATTTCGCGATGAATATTATTTTTTCAGAATAAATTTTACCAATTTTGTGAATGGTGCCCGTTATTATTATTTTTAGATAAAATTTATTAGGTATTATTTTTTTGAGGGTAATTTCGATTTTCACCAGCATTTTCGAATTTTTCCAGAAGGTATCCATCAAATTTACGTATGGCTCGATTCCCAGGCGGATAGTTCAATATTGTACATTTTTGAGCAGCTATTAAATTAGGTATTGGAAAAATTGAAATGGTTGAAAATTACCTAATAGACGAGTTATCTTCCTGGTCGGTGGCATGGAACATTCCTACCCAATACCAACTGCCTGAAACCAAATTTGACTATTTCCAGCAATTCTAAAGTTTCTAGTCGATTATTTTGAATTTCTCAATTTTTAATAAAATATAGATAATCAAAAATATACACTTGAGGTGTCTGCCAGGAAATCGAGTCCAAGGTGGATTTATTCGTTAAAATAGTCGAAAAAAAGAGAAAACTTGATTTTTTGGTTCCCCAAGTCAATTCGATATTATACTTTCTCAGGGCGTCTAACAAAATTTGTTGAGCAAAAAGCTTGACTTAGTTTGACCTTTTCGAATGATTTTTTTTGACTTTTGGGTAACCCCTCTCCCCAAAAAATATAATTTCACGAAAAACTTCGAACAAATATAATTCAAAAAAAATCACAACGAGCTCTTAAAGGGTATGGCCGGATTAGGGGTGAATTTGGCCCCAGACGCTTTTGGCTTCCTAAATACCTCAAGTCGTGTATATTGACTAGAAATAATTTTTCATAAAATTTTAGACCCCTACCCCCTCTCTTTCGGAGCTATGGCCATTTTATTGCATCATTTTCAATAATTTTTAATTTCAATGGAAGTGAAGGAAAGGGTATGGACGGATAAGGGGTGAATTTGGCCCCCGGCGCTTTTGGGCTCCTAAACACCTCAAGTCGTGTATATTGACTAGAAATAATTTTTCACAAAATTTTGGACCCCTACCCCCTCTCTTTCGGAGCTATGGCCATTTTATTGCATCATTTTCAAGAATTTTTAATTTCAACCGAAGTGAAGGAAATTTTCTGTCCTTTGGCACAAAGTTACATCTAGTAGAGGTGTATTCATGATAATTTTTTCAACAATTTTGGTGCACTCCTTCACGTTTTTTCGGTCATTTGAAGTTTTCAATCGTAAAAAATACCATATAAGCGAAGAGCGACCACCTTGGAAAAATTTCTAAAGAATACGTTTTTTTATGTAGAATTTTGCTGTGTATTTGGTTTTGACGATTTCTTTGAACTAAGGGCCGAAAATCGCGAAAAACCCCTCAGAAATGGTGTTATTTTAGCATATTTTTCAAATTTTGAGCGTTTTATACACAAAGAAATGACCAAATAAGAAAACCAATTCCATATTCGTGTTCAGCAGGTCAAAATACCCCGATAAACACCCTTTTCGCAATAGTTTTGATTAAAATTTCAAAATTCACTTTTTTCGCTGATTTTTCATGAAAAAAAAGTGAATTTTGAGACTTTAAGTAAAACGATCGAGAAAAAGTGTTTATCGGGGTATTTTGACCTGCTGAACACGAATATGGATTTGGTTTTTAGAAAATTTCCTTCCTTTCCGTTGAAATTAAAAATTCTTGAAAATGATGCAATAAAATGGCCATAGCTCCGAAAGAGAGGGGAGTAGGGGTCTAAAATTTTATGAAAATTTTTTTTTAGTCAATATACACGACTTGGGGTATTTAGGAGGCCAAAAGCGCCTGGGGCCAAATTCACCCCTAATCCGGCCATACCCTTCGAATTTTTACGAACAAATTCAAACAAATATGATTCAAAAAAAAAAAACAATGAACTCTTATTAAAGACGAATGGAAATTTTTTTCAATTTTTTAAAAAAAGCTTGACCTTTGAGTCAAAAAGCTTGACTTAGCTTGATGATTAGACACCCTGTTTCTGGAGGAAGTAAAAAAATACTGGAGGAAATCGAAATAGCACTGAAAGCTTCAGAATGACTGGAAATTGCCAAATTTAATTTTTGGTAGTCGATATTAGGAAAATAGATTCATTTCTGGTGATATTGTTCATCAATTCGGTGATTTCCTAGCTTTAAAAGATTTCAAATTTTTTCACTTTAAAAACTGGTCAAAAATGATTTCCGGTGTCCGTCTGGAAATCAAGCTAAAGGTGAATTTCTTTGCTATATTTAGCTGTCTAAATTAATTTCGATGCCTTTTGGAGAAATTCGAAAATACTGGAGAAAAATCGAAATGGCACTGGAGACTCTAAAATACCTGGAAACGAAAATTTAGGTTCGAGAGGTTGATATCTGATGGGGAACCAAATTTCATCAGGTTTGGTAAGACTTTTTCAAAAATTTCAAATGTTTGTTAAATTTTTTTTTAATTTTAAAAATTCGCCTAAAATTGAGATATTAACTTGGACAGCTGAAATTTTGGTTACAGGGTTTTAAAACATACTGTATGTTTCAAAAAATCAAAGCCTCATTCTAATCCGAGGCAGACAACTCAAAAGAGGGATGATCGTTTTGAACTTTTTTTTTTTCAAAACGACGCGACATGATGGAAATTTTATTGTCTGACTCCCCCTTTTCCCCGTCTTTGTCGAACCTTAAAATCTGACTCGATTCAAAAAATCTTGAAAAATTTTGAAAAATTGATTTTTTTCAAGAATGAATTTATAGTGAATGAATTTGAAATATTGTACTTATTTGATTCAAAAATTATGACCATTTTTTATTTTGAACTCCTCCCCCTTCCACACAACGAAATTGAGCTGGGAAACCCGAAAAACTGAATTATCGTGTCGACTAAATTCTCATTTTTTACCCTCCTAGATCCATACCCCTGCCCCCTCCCTCAACCGGAAAAAATTTTGCCATTTTTTTCATAAATGTTTTCCTCGATTTTTCCAGATTTTCCAGAATAATTTTTCAAGTGTCCCAAATTGACATCAATTTTGAATAATTTTACCTGAAAATTTACGGTCCTCTCCCACCAATACTTATCATTTTCGCCACAATAGTCACCCCTCTGAACTGGTAAATTCGTTCAAAATACAGATGATACGTACCGGACCAAAACGAAGAGCAAAAAAAGGACACCGCAACGCCAACACGTCAAATTCATCGCATTTCGGTGGTGGAAACGCAAAGAAAATTCTCATCAATTACGTCGTATAAAAGTTGCAACGTACGTGAGCAAAAATTCGAGTTATAAAAATAGAACAAAAAATACAGGAAAAAACTTAACGATGGAGAAAAATAGATTATGAAAAAGGTCAAAAACACCAATACGAGATATTCAAATTAAAAAGCAACTGTAATGGTATTTCTTAAATTCTTATTTCATCGAGGAACGGAAATAAGGAAGAAGGGCAGAATTAAAAACATCCGATAAAAATTCATCTATGGTACGAATTCGCAGATTCTCATCGATTTGGCGAACTTCGCACTGGTATATTTAATCGAAGGCACGAGCATAACGATTCTCAAGTAAACGCGACGTCCTTGACGATCGGTTTTTCACGTCATGCCTAGGCAAAAACTTATTAAAATTTCGCGTTCGTCAATTTTTACGGCCATTTTCACGGATACAAATTACGAACCGGCTGCGAAATGCACCCGAAGGGGTATAACGTGCCCGTAAAAAAGTCAGTCCAACACGAGGCTCTCGTAAAATCAGCGTACTCGCGAACCTCGGGCAGGCAGGTAGCGACAATATGACCACCGAGCTGCCAGCCCCCGATGGCTTTTGCCATTCTGGTAACCAAACGAAAAAAAGTAGTAATTGACGGAAGAACGCAAAGGTAATTTTTATTTCGTTTTCTGAGAATTTAATAGTCGCTTTATGGAGCGGTATAAATGTAAGTATGCCGAGGCAAACGAACTGACAACCTTGGAAGTGCACAGCGACGTCACTGCGAGCACCAAGTCAAACATATACTGAATGTTTAACAAACAACATCGTGAACTTGATGAACCACCGGAATACACATTTCTCTTTCAGCTTATGGCCTCTTCCTCCTCTCTCGACATCTCTCTCTATTTCCTTTTTTATCGCTAATACCCGATCAATTGGAGTAAAAATGTTGAACGGAGGGTAATGACTACGAGCAGATTTTCAAATCGACCAATCGTCTTGTACCATTCGCCAGTCAAGATTTTCATTTCAATTTTAATTGACAAATCAGCTCTTCAATATGCCAACGCATAAGTATCTGCTGACTGAAGTTTTCAATTATTTTATTAACAGAGATAATGAATTACCCGGAGGACTATATAAGGATTGGGTAATTCGCCGGGGCCTCTATTCGACGAATTTATAAAGTTGACGTTTTAATGATTTTCATCGTAAGAGGAATTCTTACCTTATGTCTTCATGTGCAGCCAACGAACCAGGATGGCAGAGGATGGAAATTTCGATTGATTGATGTCTTCTGGTGGGCTTCGAGAGCTTGATGAGTTGTAAATTATTTTCGGTCAGGTCCGGCTAGGGAGTAACACGCGTACCTACGAAAAAATCGTAATTTTCAAATTAACGTGGGGAATAATTAATTTATTGGTAATATATTTACGTTGGTTTTGTTCGTGTACGATGAATTTCAAATAATTAATTTTTGTCCGACTTCCACATCTACTGATTTAACGTAGGTATATATTTTTGACGAAAAAAAATTTGATTAGTGGGATAAGAAAAGAAAAATATCGATCATTAGGCCTACTCTACTTCTTTAAGAGAATTGTTGAAAGGATCATTGATTCAGGCATCATAGCGAAATTCCGAAGAAAAAAAGTGACTTTTAGTGACCTTTTTTGAGAAAAAAGTGACCAAAAAACGACCAAAAATCCAATATGGGGGGGGGGGCAATTTTACAGTTTTTTGGAAGATTTTTTTAATTACAGGCATCATAGCGTCGAAGAAAAAAAGGGACTTTTAGTGACTTTTTTGAGCAAAAAGTGACCAAAAATTACCAAAAAGTAACCAAAAGTAATCAAAAATTCGATTTTTTCGGAGGAATTTTTTTGGAGTTAAAAAAGAGCTGAGAATTCAAGAAAAAATGAAGGGAGGGGGTGAAAATTCAGTGAAAAAATTAGGTAATCTAAAAATCTAATTTTTTCTAGTGGCACTTTAGGAGGCAGATATACATAATTAATTTAACTATACAGAAAAATTGAAAAGTGACGAGATTTTTGGAACAAACAATTAATATATCACCTCCATATCTACTCTCTAAATCTAAATTATTCAATTTTCGTAAAACTGTGCCTTTTTGAATCAGTGAAATGAATTTATTTGAAAATCTGTGATATTTCAATTGTTTGATTGATTTATTGATTTATTTTAGTCAGAATTATTGATTTATTCTGTCAAATGGGGAATTGATTAAAAAGTCAATTATTTTACTGATTTAAAAAAACAGAATTTTTTCAAATTTAGAAATAGAATATTATTGAAATACTGTCCAAGCGAAGCGAGGACAAAATTTTTTGAAAAATCATTATCAACTTTTAATTTTTTTTCTTGAAAAATTTTGAAAAATAGCAATTTTTACGTAAAAATTTGAATTTTTGCTTGAAAATGCGAAAAAAAGTGACTTTTAGTGACCAAAATCGAAAAAAGTGACAAACAACCTAAAAAAGTGACCTGCTATGATGCCTGTATAAAAAAATTTCACAGCTTCTGATTGCGCAATCTTCAAAACATTTTGTATTTGTTTATCCAACAGAATCAAAAAAATTCATCTTTTGACTACGCATCACTTCATTCATGTCGGAAGCAGATTAGTCTCATATTATGTTAATAATATCTTCTCAATTTTCATCCTGTTTAGATAAGATTAGAAGCTGTGGAATGATAACCATTCCATGAAACATTTCAGTTGAAAAAAGCTCATCAGATACATCTGTTATAACATTTCAAGCTTATGGGACTCGAATATTATGGGAACGTGGAAGGGAAGGGGTGGAGGCGTAACATTCGTTCTCATGCGTATTTCAAATAATGAGAAAAGTAAAAAAACGTGTATTCTCCTAAAAAAAAGAAGGTAAGTATCCCTGCTCCAAGTGAAATTTTGAGCCCAAATAAAAATAAATCGACAGTACGTCATAAAAGAACCCCATACCCAAAATTTCAAGGGCTAAAGTTTATTCCACGAATTTTGGCGAATTTTTTAGATTTCAAAATTAATTACCTTGTCCTGCAAAATATGAAAATTTGATCTAATCAACAAAAAAAACTGAAATTTGGTATATACTTTATTTTTGACCTCTCAAATCGATTGGAAGCGGTTTCAAGACGTTTCGACGCCTCCTGAAAATTTTCGAATTTTTTAGTGATGGAAAAACACTCATAAAAATAGTCCATATGAACTTCAGCACCTACAATCGCGGATAACGAATATTTGTGACCTATTTGATCGATTAAAGGAGAATTTTCCAAAATTCGCAACTTTCAGTTCAAACCCATATTTTTTGGCAGACAATTTTCAGGGAAAAAATTTAAAAATATGCCCACTCCGCACGCTTCGAGGTAAAAAACTAAAAGTTGATAGATACCATATTTTCGTCTTCCCAAATCGATTGGAAGCGATTTCAAGACGGTTCGGAGCCACCAGAAAATTTTCGAATTTTCCAGCCCTGGAGAAAAATTTATAAAAGTGGTCCATCGAAATTCGCAACTTTGAGTACCTATAAAAACATATTTTTTGAATGATAATTTTTCAAGAAAAAAATTCAATTGCAGGTGCTGAAGTTCATATGGACCTTTTTTATGAGCTTTTCTCCAGCGCTGGAAAATTCGAAAATTTTCTGGAGACTCCGAAACGTCTTGGAACCGCTTCCAATCGATTCGGAAGGTCAAAAATAGGGTATTATATCAAATTTTAGATTTTTTCGTTGATTAGATCAAATTTTCATATTTTGTAGGGTAATAAAGTAATTTTGAGATTTAAAAAAATCGTCAAAATTCGAGAAATGAACTTCAGCACCTGAAATTTTGAATATAGGATTCTTTTATGATGTACTTTCGATTTATTTTTGTTTGAGCTCAAAATTTTACTTTGGTTGGAACTTGGAAGCCTCTTGTGAGCTGTGTTTTTTTCAAATTTTCACATTTAAAATTATTAAGTATGTTCATAGCTTTTGAATGCAATGAAAATCTTTAAATGTGAAAGGACAATAATATTGTTCAAAAAAAGTAAAAAAAAATTGAAAAATTGAAAACAATTTGAAATAATATGGTACAAGAAAATGTGATTAGAATAAATCGAAACGGGGTTAGTGACGCAAGGAGTTAAAAGTGATAATTTTTTGAGAATATTTGTATTTTTAGTGGAAAAAGTGAAAAAAAATCGATCGTAGTCAGAAATTTTCAATGTTTTGCCTCTTTCCCACTTCACATTAGTTTTCCTCCGAATAACCATTATTATACCTACCGAAAATTATCAAGAAAATTGTTTTTTTTTTTTTTAAAAACCTGAATGTATTTTTTAAATCGGAGTTGGTGGAAATGGATGTGAGTAAATTTCCATACTATTTTTGTTTGATAATTTTTCGTCAAAATTTTTCTTCAAAATTTAAAAAATGAGTCAAAATTCAAAAATGTTCGAAAAAATATTTCAACTCTTTTGAAATTTTTACTAACATGATAATTTTTCAAAGAAAAAGTAATTTTAAAAAATTAGTAAATTTATAAATTCACTAAAACCTTAACAAAGATTTTGAAAAATGAACTTTAAAACCTTCAAAAAATTGCCTCGATTTATTGAAAAGTTGACACTTTGCTGAATTGTAAATTTGATCGAGTTGCAATTTTTGTTGCTACCAAAAATACTTCTTTATGGCGTCAGTTTCTAGAAAATTTCTTGATAATTTTTCCTCGTTGGCAACTTTCGAATTTTTTTGAGTTATTTGTGGACAAATTTTTCATTTCTTAATTATTTGCATCTTACCTATTTTCATTATCCCAGATTTTTAGTCAAATTTCGCTCTATTGGTAAATTAGAGCTATTCTGGTATTTTTTTTGCCATCTTCGTGAAAAAAAATCACAAATTTGGTTCACTAAAACAGCATACCCATACACACTAGGGTGGCCCTTAAAAAGAAGGTTGGGATTTTTTTCGGGACCCCTCCTAGTTTGGTGCCACTACATGAGAAAATGACGTACAAAAAATTTCAGCCCAATCGATGCATGTTAACCCGTCCCTCAAAGCCCATTTTGAAAAATTGATGGAGCGCGCTCGAGCTGATAATATTCCACTACGGCCACGCGGAAACGAAACGCTAAAAATACCCCTAGTGACCCGGCGACTTAAAATACACGCCAAAGGCATGGAAATGAAAATAGAATGTTCTGGTTTGCGGCATTCGATTCCTTATAAAATTTGGAATCGGAAAAGCTAATTTTCAATTTTTTTGCACCCCCGGGAGGAAAAGCGCTAGGGTTTTACAAAGTGCAACTGAACAGGAAAAATCAAATTATTTGATAAAAATTTTTCAAACACATTTTTCGAGGGGAAAGAATGAAAATTTAATTCTAGGGGTTATTCAGAGCATCCGAACCCAGTTTTGGGGTCATTTTGACTTCGAGCTACCACTAGTATCCAAAGTGAGGGGGGGGGGGGTGCGGAATGAAAAATTATTTCGAAAAATTGAGTGTGGTATCAAAATCCACATTTTTTACTGGTGAAATCCGCTTCCGATTTTACTTTATCAAAACCCCCAAAATGGGCTCATTGGGGAGGGAGGAGGGGGGGGGTCAGGGAAACACCAAAATAAAAACTTTTCATAAGAATCGAGTGTGGTATCAAAATTCACGTTTTTTTTTTTTTTAAACCCAGAGTTAGTTTCCAATATTTCTTCATCAAAACCCCCAAAATGGGCATTGAGCCCATTGGGGAGGTGTCAGGAAAAGGCCAAATCGAAAACTTTTCATATGAATCGAGTGTGGTATCAAAATTCACGGTTTTTTTACCCAGAGAGTCCGTATCTGATGTTACTTTATCAAATGCCCCAAAATCGGCCCATTGGGGAGGTGTCAAGGAAAGGCCAAATCGAAAATTTTTCATAAGAATCGAGTGCGGTATTAAAATTTACGTTTTATTTCGACACTCCACTTCATATTTATGTATAAATTTTAATTTGGGTCCTCCTCAACACCTCCCCAATGGGTCTATTTTGGGGATTTTGATGAAAGTAGAATCGGAAACGGATTCTCTGAGTAAAAACGCGAATTTTGATACCACTCTCGATTCTTATGAAAAGTTTTCGATTTGGCCTTTCCCTGAAACCTCCCCAATGGGCCCATTTTGGGGCATTTAATAAAGTAACATCAGAAACTAATTCTCTGAAAAAATACGCGAATTTTGATACCACACTCGATTCTTATGACAAGTTTTTATTTTGGTGTTTCCCTGACCCCCCCCCCCCCCCCCTCCCTCCCCAATGAGCCCATTTTGGGGGTTTTGATAAAGTAAAATCGGAAGCGGATTTCACCAGTAAAAAATGTGGATTTTGATACCACACTCAATTTTTCGAAATAATTTTTCATTCCGCACCCCCCCCCCCCCCTCACTTTGGATACTAGTGGTAGCTCGAAGTCAAAATGACCCCAAAACTGGGTTCGGATGCTCTGAATAACCCCTAGAATTAAATTTTCATTCTTTCCCCTCGAAAAATGTGTTTGAAAAATTTTTATCAAATAATTTGATTTTAACTGTTCAGTTGCACTTTGTAAAACCCTAGTGCTTTTCCTCCCGGGGGTGCAAAAAAATTGAAAATTATCTTTTCCGATTCCAAATTTTATAAGGAATCGAATGCCGCAAACCAGAACATTCTATCTTCATTTCCATGCCTTTGGCGTGTATTTTAAGTCGCCGGGTCACTAGGGGTATTTTTAGCGTTTCGTTTCCGCGTGGCCGTAGTGGAATATTATCAGCTCGGGCGCGCTCCATCAATTTTTCAAAATGGGCTTTGAGGGACGGGTTAACATGCATCGATTGGGCTGAAATTTTTTGTACGTCATTTTCTCATGTAGTGGCACCAAACTAGGGGGGGTCCCGAAAATAATTCCAACATTTTTTTTCCACCAAGTTTAAATAAGGGCCACCCTAATCAGAGGCCTTCCGACCGGGGGGGTGAGGGGGGGTGTCTCACCCCCCCAAGCATTTTCCAGTTGGAAAAGTTGGGTGAAGTTGGCAAAAAGTTGGCACTTGGCAGAAAAGTGCGAGTGATAAAAATTGAGAAACGTTGTGAAATATTGAAATTGAAAAAAAAAAATTAAAATGGCAGTGTTGTAAATTATTCATTAGAAAATTTCGTAGGTACCTATGTGAGATTTGTTAGATTAGTGACGTACCAATAGGGGGCTAACTTCCTCCCCCTGAGGAAATTTTTTACTCGTGAGTTGGGAAAATTAAACATTTCAACACATCAGTTGGGAAAATTGGACGGTTGGAATTAATTTTTTTGATGAAAAATAATAAATAAAATGGTTATTTTAAAAGTTGGAAATCAACAAAATTTTCATTTGTTCCAACTCAAAATTGGTAACTTTCCCAACTCGAAAATGGCAAATTTCCAGACTCAAAATTGGTAATTTTCCCAATTCAAAATTGGTAATTTTCCCTACTCAAAATTGGTTATTTTTCCAACTCAAAATCAGTCGTTATCCCAAGTGATGAGTAAAAATGTCAGTTGGGACGATTGGTATTTATTTTTTAAATGAAAAATGAATAAATAAAATGGTTACCTATTTTAAAAGTTGGGAATCAACAAAATTTTCACTTATGAGTTGGGAAAATTAGTCATTTTCCCAACCTTTTCCAACTGAAAATTTATCATTTTCCCAGCGAAGAATTAAACCGTTGTAATAAATGTTTTTTTAGGAAAAAAATGATTAATCATCTTGCATTTTGAAAATTTTCACCCGTCAACCAAAAAAATTTTATATAGTTGTACTTGTAATTTAAAAGAGATTTTTTCGCATTTTTCTTCAAAGTTATTCCAAATAATTTCATTGTTCTTGTTCTCCTTAAAACTTATTTTTGATATTTGAAAATCCAATTTTTTAAAAGCTTCGGCCTCGCTACGCTCGGCATTGGTATATTTCTGCTTTAATCATTTCAAAGTAGAAGCAGTCGATTTTTCATTAAAGTTTATTCTTCCAAAACACTATTTTATTGCACATTCAATTTGAGATTTTCTAAAATTTTCGCCCTCGCTTCGCTCGGGCTAAATCCATTTTTTTTCATTTTAAAAAATCTAACTGTAAAGTTTTTAAAATTATTTCATTTAAACAATTTTTCTAAAACTTGATTTTAGAACCTTTTTAATGAAGCAACTTCACGTTTTGATTTCTAAACATGATTTCAAGTTTTTAATTTTTCTCAAAAATGATTTTATTTTTTATAATAGGTATACTTTTAGGTTCAACGGTTCAAGTAAAATATAGTTAAGCAGGGTCACACCTAAAGAGGCAGAGGGCAAGTAAGTCCTCAAAACGATTTTTTTGAGGACCTCCTTTCAGAAATCATAATTCAAGTCTGAAATTACTCCCCAAAATCACGATCCAAATCACAATTCTTCAACCCATCACTGAAATTACCTCCCAAATAAAAAATTTTCAAAAACTTCGGCCTCGCTGCGCTCGGCCTTGCTGTATTTTTCTTTTCATAATTTTAAAATACTTACTTAATTCAAATACTACAAAAGTGATTTTTTTGGTATTTTTCCTCAAAATTATTTCAACTACTTTTATTACATTCTATCTTCTTAAAACTCATTTTCGATGTTTAAAAATCAAAATTTACAAAAGTTCTGGCCTCGTTGTGCTCGGCCTTACCACATTTATTTTGTTAAAGTAAAAACAGCCAATTTTTCATTTCAGTTTATTAATCCCAAATATATTCTTTTATTGCACCTTAAATTTGAGGTTTTCTAAAATTTTCGCCCTCGCTTCGCTCGGGCCAATTTCATTTCTCTCATCGGCTATTCATATTAATGCTACGTTTAGTACAAAATATTTCTTATTAAATTTCAAATTTTATTGAAATTTTTCACCCTTGCTTCACTCGAGACAAATAAGACAATTCCAAATAAGGGGTTTTCATTTACAATGAAATTGGCCATGGAAAAAATTCGAGATTGTAACATTTTTTTGTTAGGTATTAAGTATTATTTTTGAATCTGTTTTTATATGGGCCAAAAAAAGTGGTAATTTCTATTTCTAAATAAATTTTTTTAATGAATATTGCTTCCGCAATGTTTTGAGAAAAATTAGCATTGGTAAAATTTAAAAAAAAATCAATTGGCAAATTTGGAAAAATTAGTGGGCAAATTTAAAAAAATTAGTTGGCAAATTTGAAGTTCTCACCCCCCCAGAGCATATCGCTTCGGAAGGCCTCTGACCCTAATACACACCTTATACTCAGAACCAAATTTTTGACTGTCAAAGTTGTTTTTTCCATTTTTGGCGAATTTTTTGGGAATGGTTGAAATGGCATATTGATGTATCTATTTTCCATAAAAATACCCGGCTGTACCATTTTCACTTTTTTATGGCACTTGTTTACGTCACATAAATGTGGGTATAAATTTCCGCCTTGTATGGGTCATTTCTGTCACATTTTTATACCCAATTTTATGTGCCATAAAAAATGGCACTTGTCAATGACACATGTCATGATCATGTGATGGCAGTACTACAGTTCATCGTTTTTTCTGCACTTTTAGCTGACATATGGATGGGCCATAAATGGTGCCTTTTTCATGGAACATAAATGTCCCATCAATAAGGGTATGTTATGTGACATTTATGTTTCATGAAAAAGGCACTATTTATGGCCCATTCATATGTCAGCTAAATGTGCAGAAAAAACGATGAACCGTAGCACTTGCCATCACATGATCATGACATGTGTCATTGACAAGTGCCATTTTTTATGGCACATAAAATTGGGTATAAAAATGTGACAGAAATGACCAATACAAGGCGGAAATTTATACCCACATTTATGTGACATACATTACGGAGATTTGGTACAGCAGGGTAGTGAATTATGAAGTGAAAATCTGAAAATTAGTTCGTCTACTAGAATCGACCTTCGAATAGATTGCGACAATTTTCAAGTCGATCTGGAGTTGCTAGCAAAAGTTATATTTTATCCAGCGATCTGAAATTGCTCCAGAAGGCATTACGACCAAATTTGTTAGTTCAAAAATTGGTTGTAAAGTGGCAGTGACATATTATTTTAGAAAATGGCAGTTGTAAAAGTAGGTAGGTTATTCCCTTACTGAAAATATTGTAAAATCGAAAAGACTCCTTAAATCAGAAATACATTTTTTCAAATAAAAAGTTCAGAAAAATCAATTTCTGTTTTTTTTTGTCAGTAAATGGGCCTTCAACTTTAATGGAGTCATTTTTTGAGCAATCTTGGAACCAAAATCAATCAGTAAGGATTGAAAATCATTTTTGAACGCGTTTTCGAAATCTTCGTCTATTTCGAAATATTTTCAGCAAGGAAATATCGTCCTTGAAACTTTACGACGTGTTCTTTTTCTCTTATCGAAAACACAATTCACACAGTTTCCTTCCTCTTCGTTGACATGAATTTCAAAGAAAAATCACCCCATTCTAACTCATCAATGTGCTCTTTTTGTCTATGGATTAGTAATACCACCATGTGATTGTATTAAAATCCTTATCACCACCTGACACATGTCTGGAAACCCATCCGTTAAGGTCATTCATTGAAGAAAAAGATAAGCTGAATACATATAATTCCGGTTTTCACGAATGAAATCTTTTAAAGCCTGAGAACCATGTCCGAGCCGGGTAAATTTCCCAAATATCCGTATTTATTTTGAAAGAAATACCTAATCCTAACTCGATCGTAACGATAGAAAATAAAAATAAAAGTGCATGAAAGAAGTACTCGTATACGTACATATGTACTTCTAGGTATTTTTTTGTGTGTTGTTTTCATTACTTAGACAGACACAATACCTACTCACTTTCTTCGTTTCTAGTTAATCTTTTCTTTTTTTTTCCTCCAACGCACTTGTTTCAAACATTCGATTGTTATCCTCACGTATGATTCTTTTTTTCTCTCTACAACGAATCCTGTGTCGTACATATAATGTCGCAACGGGGATTACTGATAATTGTTTGTACACGATGGGCTCTTTTTTTTTTCTGTGTCGGAGTTTTATTGACCTTTTCCGGCTAGTTTTCAATTTTTATTTGTACTAACGGATAAGTTGCATTTACTTTTCGGCGGTAATTCGTTCGAGTTTTGAAAAAATTATTCAATTTTCATATCAAAATGTGTTCGAATCGTTGTCAAAAAACGTTTAGAATATTTCAGATGTCGATGAAATATTATAATAACTTGTTGAAAATTCATCGAAATTTTTTAAAAATTATTTTAAAAAGTTTCAAAATCCTCAAAACTACAAAAGTTTGAATTTTGGATTAATATTGACAGCACTGTTTTTCTAAATTCTAATAAGGCGTAAAAATGTCTAAAATTATTTTAATCAATAAAATGGAGCATGTTTTGAAAAAAAGAAAAACATTTTAAAAATAGAAAAAAATGGAGATAAAAAACAAATTGAAAAAAAATCAAAAAAATGATTCAAAAAATAGGACATGTTAAATCCAAAGAATGCCATTGTGTCAGCGATTATCAAAATTTTGACACGGATATGTCTTAGGCTGGGGGGAGGGGGGGAGAGAGATTGATGGAATTATGCTATAGACTTGAAAAAACTTGGAAAGAAATTTAATGACGATGACATAATTAGATATGTGCTGTTGGAATTAAAAATTTGACATTTCCGTAGAGTCATGTTTTGAGAAAAAAGAAAACATTTCTTTATAAAAGAAAAAAATTGAAAAAAATTTGAGTACGCGCATTAAAATTCTAATAAAAAATTATAAAGTAGGGTAAGTTTTGAGAAAAAGATAAAGAAGAATATATTTAAAAATCAGAAAAAAAAAAACAAAAAATATTTAGGGGCATTGACATTTTAATAACAAGTTAGAAACAAAAATTAAATATTTTAAAAAATAAGGAAAAAAAAACTGGAACATTAGTTTTTAAAAATGTAGAAAAAATCTGAAAAAATATTCAGTTGCATTGACATTTTAATAAAAAGTTATGTAGTTTTGTTTCTAATGCCTCATCCAAGTACGTAAGTGCAATTGGACATATCCATGATCTAAGGTTGTTGCTCTAAAGGGAAAAAATAAAGGTCAAAGGTCGAAAGTCAAAGGTTAAAGGTCAAATGTTGAAGGGCGAAGGTCAAAGGGCGAAGGTTAAAGGGTAAAGGTAGAAGCATAAAGATTGAAAAATGAAGTTCCAGTTTCCAGCTTTCAGGCTAAATAAATAAACGTTAAATACAAAAAAAACAACTTTTAGCTTCCAGATTTCAGCACTTTTCAAGTTTTTTTTACTTTAAAAAATGCTATCATATCAGTGGTGGGTCAAATAACATTCAACTTAAAAAAAGTCACGTTACACTTTTCAAAAATTCACTCTCAGGCTTGAATCATAATTTATTCATGTCAAAATTTGGTAAAATGTAAAAAATGAAAAAAAATTTCGAATTATTATTCAATAAGGTAGGTACTCCAAAAAATCCAAAAAACATAAAATAATATAAAAATTGTTCAAAAAATGACAAAATATCTAAAAAAAATTCTAAATTTTGTTCAATTGTCATTAAAAATCGTTCGAAATTTTTCTAAATATGCCAATTGTATTTTCGTAACTTCTTCTTCTTCTGAATGCTTTTCTGCTCTTTTTAACGTCAAAAAAGCAAAAAATGCCTTCTGGGCTATTCCATACTAAAACAGATCAAAAGTGAAGTCGGGTCTTCCGATTTCGCTCAATTTTTTTTTACAAGTTCTCCACGGTGGTCTGATCAAAAAACCACGATCATTTTTTCCTAACCCTCAAGGAGGCGGAGGGGGGCTCTAAATTTTTATGCAATTGTGATTTTTACCAAAATTACCCAAATTTGAAGGCTCATATCTCGAGATAGGTTGTACTTGGGGGAAAACTATTTACGGGGTGTGAAAGAAAATTGACAGGAGATTCAAAACCGGAAATCACATTTTTAAAAGCTCAAAGTTGTACTTTGGTGATGAAAGCTCAACTTTCACTATTAAAATAAAAGATGAAAGCTACCATTTAGAAATCTGAAAAAATTACAGTGAAGAGCCCTTTTTACCCTTTTTTGAACCAACAAATTTTCAAGATTGGATCTCTAGACCCCTGGGGGGTAGAGGGGTCCACAATTTTGACCAAAATCCAAACAAATCCAAAAAACAAAGTAACATATCGATTACTACTAATTCGAAGGTGCTGATTTCGAATATGTACTCAGTTTTTTCATTCGACCCCCCCCCCTGAACCCCCATATTAGTCCCCTGAATAGGGTCAAAATTCAAAAAAATTAAAAATAACGTGTGACCTGTCGTTTGTTCAGTTTTTGAGGGCGCTGAATTCGAAAATTTGCTTATTTTTTGGATTTGACCCTTTAATGCCCGTTTAGCTCCCCATTTCGGGAAAAACTATGTTGCACAGTGGGCCTGGAGACCCCCAAAAACGCGCGAAATGCATGAAAAAAAAAGTACGTCGATTGTTTCAACGAAAGCGTAATATTATTGTCAACACCCCAACACATCCCAAACACATAAACAATCATCCCTACCCGCCCCACAACGACCGTACGCGTGCCGCGAACTTGGCGACGCGCTGTCTGTCAAGTGCTACTGTGAAACGTGTTTTTTAAAACAGGTGCTGTGCATGTTTGGTTTACGCGATTTTAAGTTGTAGAATATGGATCCGAATCCTGAAAGTAAGTACTTTTACGTGGTCTAGCTAGTTTTTACAGATTTTGATTACTCACTCGACAGTTGAGGTGTGAAAGTCGTCGATTTTCACACTAACTCCAAACATGCTTTGGAATATAAGTAATGAGCTTCGCCGAGCTTAGCGTTCTTTTTCGCGTAAAAAGTTATATTTAGACGTAGTGTACAAGGTCCAGTTGAAATTTTTTGCCCCGAGGTGCCCCTGTACCTTATAGGCTCGTTTTTATACAAAAATATGGCTATTTCAGTCAAAATTGTGATTATTTCAGTTCAAAATGTACTACTTCAACTTTTTTTGATTATAATACGTAAACAATGATCAAATACGGTTTATAGTACCGCGACACTTCGTTACAGTGTTGGCCGGGTGGGTAGGAACGTAGCTCGGTGTCGCTGAGGTCGCGGGTTTGAATCCCAGAGCTTCCAACAGTAGATTTTTTTTCATTTTTTAATATTTTTTCATGAAATTTTCTCACAGAATATACATATTTCTACTTCTAAGGTCAGTGAAGAAGCTCAAGAAAGCAGAAATAAAGATTTTAAATCTTTTCGCTTGAACTTTGCACGGAAATCGAGCAAGAAGAAGAATTTGGAAGACGTATTTCGAAGATTCATGATTTCAAGCGATCCGGTCATTAGCACGTTAATGAAAGATCGAAAGATACGTGAGCGTGGTGATCAAGATCTGGACATTTTTTTCATGTCAAATGCAATAGGTGAACCTGGACCGAGCGATGTTGAAGGTAAAGGCGAGAGTAAAGAAGAACGAGAAGAAAATGACAGCGCCGATGAAGAAATTGAAGAAGAAAGCGACAGTAAAGAAAGTGAAGAAGATGAATGTGACAGTGAAGAAAGTGTAGGAGAAGAAAGCAGCAATGAAGAAAGTGAAGAAGAAGAAGAAGAAAGCGACGAATAATGACAGCGATATTACCTCGCAAATATAGTTTTTTTTGAAGGCTCTGGAAATTTTTTTTAAATGTTCTAAGTAAAAAAATAATGTCAAATTCGTGTTCTACGACCTCAAAAACATACATAACGATAGTTTACACGTCGATATTCGTGAATTTTTGATTTTCTCCCCCTCCAGCCCCACCCCCCTCCACTTTCAAAAAAAAAGTAATGTCAAATTCGTGTTCTACGACCTCAAAAACATACATAACGATAGTTTACACGTCGATATTCGTGAATTTTTGATTTTTTTTCCCTCCAGCCCCACCCCCCTCCACTTTCAAAAAACAATAATGTCAAATTCGTGTTCTACGACCCCAAAAACATAAGAATACCTCATTTTTGCAAATTTAGGGGGCGTTTATGGTGAAATATTGCATTTCAGGCGTTTTGGAGGTTCTCAAGGCCCACTGTGTGTTGAGAAACGAAAATATCGTGTGGGATATCGATTTTAACTAATTTTAGGGCGTAGAATTCGAATATCGACTTACTTTTTAATCCGACCCCTCCCCGTGCTCCAACTGACCCCTTCCTCTAGTCATCGGTGATCAATGTGGGTCGAATCAAAAAGTAGGTAGATATTCGAATTCTACGCCTTCAAATTAGTTAAAATTGATATCCCACACGATATTTTCGTTTCTCAACATAGTTTTTCTTAAAATTGGGAAGCTAAAGAGGCATTAAAGGGTCAAATCCAAAAAATAAGCAAATTTTCGAACTCGGCGTCCTCAAAAACCTAACAAGCGACAGGTCACACGTTATTTTTCATTTTTTTGAATTTTGACCCTATTCAGGGGGCTCATATGGGGATCCAATAGAGTCGAATGAAAAAACTGAGTACATATTCGAAATCAGCGCCTTCGAATTAGTAGTAATCAATGTGTTACTTTACTTTTTGGATTTTTTTGAATTTTGGTCAAAATTGTGGACCCCTCTACCCCCCAGTGATCTAGAGATCCCATTTTGAAAATTTTTTAGTTGAAAAAGGGGTGAAAAGGGCTCTTTACTGTAATTTTTCAGATTTTTAAATGGTAGCTTTCATCTTTTATTTTCATCATGAAAGTTGAGCTTTCACCACCAAAGTTCAACTTTGAGCTTTTCAAAATGTGATTGCCGGGTTTGAATCTCCTATCAATTTTCTTCCAGACCCCGTAAACAGTTTTCCCCCAAGTACAACCTATCTCGAGATATGAGCCTTCAGAGCCTTCAAAGTTGGGTAATTTGGGTAAAAATCGCAATCGCATAAAAATTTCGAGCCCCCCCCGCCTCCTTGAGGGTTAGGAAAAAATGATCGTGGTTTTGTGATTAGATCACCGAGGGAAACTTATAAAAAAAATTTGAGCGAAATCGGAAGACCGGACTTCACTTTTGGTCTGTTTTAGTATGGAATAGCCCTTCTTCAAACTTTTTCAATTTTTCCACCCTTTTACGTTAAATAAACTTTGAAAAAATGGAAAATTCGGCTCATCCGAGCAGCCTCGTCGACAATCAAGTTGTTTTTTCGTATCGTGTTCCGGTACGTTCAAACGCTTCATTACTTTCCACATACTGAAGTGAAACAGTATATTGAACGATGTTTTGTTGTTTTTTTTTTCGCTGGTGCTGGCGAAATAAAAACACTCGCTTAAATAAACTAAAAATTGACCCGATTCGTCGATATATTTGGATACCTAATACGCGACTCTCGGAGCACCTGCCACTGCGATGCGAAAAGCGAAATACGACATGGCCGGGTATGCAGGCAGGGATGAGCCGAGACACGAGCGCGATTTATCGTATCGTAATTTTTCCACTTCTCGATGAACCAAACCCGACATATATCACGTTGAAAAAACACTTTCATTAATTTTCAAATATTCGACTCATTGAAAAAAAAAAACGAAAGTAAACATCTGTCATCGAACAACGACTATACCAAAATTTATCCCCAAAAACAAAGCTTAAAGGTCATTTACACGCTCTGTAGCGAACCAGACAAAATAAATATTGATTGCGAAGTGCGCGACTAAATTCCAAACCCGACGAACTACATGGCAATAAATACTTTAACGAATAAGGTAGTACACAGGGTACGTAATATTTTTTAATATGTTTTTTTGCTCTCCACTATAGAGAAAAATTTTACCAAAAATTTATCCCAATAGCAGCGTGTTGTGTTTGCGTATTTTCTGCTTTAATACAATATCAAATCTCGTTGTATTTCGGTGTAATAAAAATATTATGTAACCGAGTCTTGGCGCGTATAGTATACTTGTTTTATGTACATATTGTTGGAAAAAAATCTATATTAAATATTTTCCATACATATAAAAACATATTGGAATATTTGCGAGCGCAATCAAATTGTAAATTTCTCAATGGATTGGAGGACGTGAGGTAAAGGGGTTCGGTTTTGGTTATAAAATGCGAGTTTCTGAAAGAAACGTTTGGGAAAGAGCGGGGTATTTTTTACAATGTTTTTCTTTCATCTTTAACTGCTACGATGCTAAGATACAATCGCTTATGAAAAGTCTCAATTTACGTTGAAAGTTTTTTTGGAATAAAAGATTGCGAAAGGAACGAATTTGGTATAAATATTTGATCCTATGTTCAAATGATAAAAATAAAATGAATATTCATCTTTGTTCAGGTTACCTACCAAAACACTGTCGAATTGGTTAACGATGTTTTTCGACTGAATTGAGGCTGTGGATTTCGAATCGAATGTTAATTTTTGACGTTGATGTTTCGATCGTAAGATAGGATTGATTTTTACCTCAAAATTGTGATCTCGGAGACGAAGAGGGCCAAATGCTCAAAATGAACTCTAAATTCGTAATCAAAGTTGAATCATGGTGTTTAACGGATTTTTCCCTCTCAAAAATCACTACTTTTTCATCAAATTTTATTACAAAATTTTCACACATATCCTCTTAGATTCACAAAAATATAAAAGTAAACACCATGACCTCGCTAAGAAATGATGAAAGAAAGCGACTGAGAATTTGAGAAAAAAATGGAGGGGGGGAGGTCAAAATTTGATGAAAAAATGTTAGAAATCTGTTACAGTATTTTCAGATTTTATCAAAGAAAAATCAAAAATTTGTGGGATTCTTGGAAAAAACAATCAATATACAAATCTGAATCAGTCAAATTTAACTCTCTCATTTCTGAATCAGTCAAATTTATCAAAAATCACTGAAAAACAGTCAGAATTGCAGCACAGTAATATATCAGTGAAAAATATCACTGAGTTTTCAGTGAATACTCAGTGATATTTATGAACTTTACTGAAAAATCTGTGAAATTCTTTGAATAACACAGGGCGACACGAATTTTGTTTTTGGGTTCTCATTGCCAAATTTGGGTTGCTTTTATGTAACTAATAAAGGAAAAAATATTTTTTTGACCAAAGTTTGCTTTGGGGGGTGGGGGGGGGCAAAAAACTGATTTTTCAAGGTCAATAAGCCTGAGCATTACAAAAAAAATTGAAAAAAAAAATTTTTTTGGACTAATCTTGTAGGAAATTTCACGGCGAATCCAATGCCGCAAACCGCAGACCTCCGTCTCTTTTTTAAAAAGAGTTACAGCTCATTCTTTCCAAAATTTTGTGAAAAAACCGCATTTTTTTGTTTTTTTTCGCAAAGAAGTGAAATTTGAGAGAAAAGTTAGGATTTTAAGGCCATAATGACTATGGTGAGAGTTGTAGGAAATTTCACGGCAAATCGAATGCCGCAAACCGCGGACCTCTATCTCTTTTTGAAAAAAAGTTACAGCTCATTCTTAAAACCCTTATGTTCTCTCAAATTTCTCTTTTTCGCGAAAAAGGCACAAAAAATGTGATTTTTTCCACAGAATTTTGTAAAGAATGAGCTGTAACTTTTTTTCAATAAGAGATAGAGGTCCGCGGTTTGCGGGATTCGATTCACCGTAAAATTTCCTACAACTCTTGCTATGGTCATTATGGCCTTAAAACCCTTAATTTTCTCTTAAATTTCACTTCTTTGCGAAAAAAAAAAAATGCGATTTTTTCACAAAATTTTGGAAAGAATAAGCTGTAACTTTTTTTAAAAAAGAGACGGGGGTCTGCGGTTTGCGGCATTGGATTCGCCGTGAAATTTCCTACAAGATTAGTCCAAAAAAAAGTTTTCAATTTTTTTTGTAATGCTCAGGCTTATTGACCTCGAAAAATCAGTTTTTTGCCCCCCCCCCCCAAAGCAAACTTTAGAAGCCAGGATTGAGCAAGGTGATGTATTTTGATGTCTAGAAACAGAATTTCGGCATGAGAACCCAGAAACAGAGCAAAAATTTTTTTTGTCGCCCTGTGTAATCAGCGAAAAATCGCTGAAAATCGGTGAATTTCACTGATTTTTCCTGTGTTGCAATTCTGACTGTTTATCAGTGATTTTTCACTGATTCAAAATGAGAGAGTGGTCAAAATAACTGTTTTTTCTAATAAATTGGGAATTGGCTAAAAAAATCAGTGATTTTTACTGAAAGGTTGATAAAAAATCACCAATTTTCAATAAAAATGATTTCTTTGATTCAAAAAAAAAAAAACAGAAATCAATCAAATTTAATGAGGGCAAATTTTTTTTGAAAATCAAAAAATACTTTCCTTTTAGACAATTTTATTATAAAAAATCGCCTTGTCGAGCTTAAGGAGCCAAGCCCTCCCTGAGTCTTTCCCTTCGGTGCGCTTATGGACAAACATTTAAAAAAAAATCAAAAACTTTTCCCTTTTTAGGGCAAAAACATCATGAATATGTTCAAATGTATTTACTTAAGTGATGAGACAAAAGAGACAAAATTTTAACTTCTTTTTAAAATGTCAATATACCTAAATTTTTTTCAATTTTTTCAACATTTTTAAAATGCTTTTCCCAGCTTTTTTCTTGTTTTTTAAAAAATTTAATTTTTTATCAAAACATATCCCACTTTATAACTTTTTATTAAAAATGCCAGTGCACAACAGAATATCATAATGTCAGCGATTAACTCAATTTTTTCAGTTTTTTCAAGTTTAACAAAATGTCATTAAATTATTGTACACTTTTCAATTTCAACCCCCCCCCCCCAGAATAAGGCGAGAACAAAAATTAGAACTTTTTTCAGACTGAAAATTTAAAAATTTTCTTGAAATTCATTGATTTACGTCCCCCTCTCAAAAAAATGCTTCAAATAATGAATTTGTAATCCCCTGTCTTTTTTCTAGCTTGTCAAGGGTCATTCCATGATGGATCATCAAATTTTTTGCATTTGGAGGCTTCGATTTTTTTCAAAAATTCCACATAAATAGATCTCAAAAATAGAAATTCAATGCTGCAAATCGTAGGTCTCCGAGTGCTTTCCAAGAAGAGATGGGGGGGGGCTAAAATTTTGAAAGAAATGTGGATAGGTAGTACAAATTACAAGCGCGGATGTCTCGAAATTAGCGAGTTGTAAAAAATTGAAAATTTTCGCCATTCGGTAAAGCTTTTGAGAAAACTTTCTGAAGAAATGAAAAAAATCAGTGTTGCCCCTTTTTAAATGTTTCGAAAATCAGCTAGAAAAACTAAAAAACGACGTTTACCCCTCAAGTCAATGCTCAAAAATTCTGAAAAAAATATATTTGAGACAATTTTTTGTGCTGATTAATGTATCAAAAAACTGAGATGGTGTTTTTTCGTATACTCGATTCAAAAAATTCAAGAATTCAGTACAAAATACAGATTTTCCTTCCAAAAGCCAAAATTCACTAATTTATTTTATTAAAGTTGATTTTATACCATTTTTGAAGAAAAATTCGATTCGGCCATTTTAACTACTTTTTACCTCTTAAAAACTGTCAGAAGTTCCCTTTTTTGAGTGTAAATCAGTGCTCCATAAAAAAAACACTGCTTGTGGTTTTTAAAATGTGAACGAAAGTTACAATGGTCGAATCGACCTTTTTCTTCGAGTGTGGCATAAAATTAACCTTAATAAGTTATTTCAATAAATTTAAGCTTTTAGGAGAAAAATTTGTATTTTTTATTAAACTTTGGAATTTTTTAAAATTGAGTTTACAAACGCCATCTCAATTTTTTAATACATTAATCAGCACAATATTTTTGAAAATTTTTTGTAGCAGTGTTGTCAACTGAAATTTTGTAAAAAATTTAATTAAATCAAAATACAGTTCGCAGGACTGCTGTAAAATTTTCTGAATATAATCAAAAATTATTCTGGGTGACCAAAAAATTTTTTGCTCGATTTTGAGGTGCTTGAGTGAGTGATTTAAATTTGGTGAAAAATAAATTCTTAAATTCGCGATCTGCAACATTTCAACTCCCATGTAGAGGACAAAAAATGGTATCCAAATCTGAGGTTAATGATTCAGGAAGCTGTAGAAAATGACCGAGGTTTTCAACAGATGGTAGTGGTACAAAATATGTTGTTTTTTTGAAAATTATCCCCCTTTGAGTGAGGAAGTTCAAAAAAAATTTCATAGGTCTTCCACACAAGGTGAACTACTTCACCAATTTTCGTCAAAATCTAGAATATATTTTTTCTATGATACAATAATTTGTGGAATGATATGAAATGACCGAATTGGATCAGAGGGAATCCCCACTTTCTCATTTTTTTTCTGTTCTCAAAAAATTATCTATTTCTGCAGAGAATTCCAACATTTGCACAAGCATTTTTCCAAAAATTGACAGAAAAATAGCTGGACGTTGAAATTGACCCCCCCCCCCCCCCATTCAAGCACCAAAAATTTTGAAATTTTTTACAGAATTTTACAGATTTTCAATGTCAAACTTCAGATCTAGCCACATCCACACTACGAGCACACAAACTAATACAGATCGAAAGTGAAAAACAAAACCAATTATTCAGAACTTTTTTTTAACAATAGCTCGGCAACGTCTACCGCCGTCCAGTCGCGTCGCCCAACGTAATTCTATTTCAAAATTCACTCTCGCATAATAAATGAAATATCGAACCGCTTATTAAATCATCGGTCCTTAATGAATAACGTACGTTTGGTCAGCTCGATCTCGCGATCGTCGTACCTCGTAACCGCATTAATGCCCAAATAAATTAAGTGAAAGTTAGACAATAATTTAACATTTACGAAAAATGTCGCAAGTAGACGGACGCGGACGCGGCCCAGTCTTCTCGTTCATTTTACAACGATGAAAAATTACTTTATCGTTTAAATTAACTGACTCAGACGCCGCGCCATGTCTATAATTCCGCGTCTTGCACATTAGGAAGTGCGAGCAATACAGCGATTTGTCAACTGGCGAATCATTTCGTCGGCTATTCTCATTTCGTATTATCCCCATGATTCGACATATATCTTTGATAATGTATTTAGCTCAATAGTAGGCCTATATGAATAGAACTCGTTAATCGAAACGTTTAAAATATCTATTTGAGTTTTGTAGTTTAGCCCTTTTATTGAACGAGTATACGAGCATTATAGTATATTTTAAATCTGCTTTTAGATACGATGATTATGTAATATTTTTGATGAATTTTTTCCCCATTCCAACCCACTTTCAATTGCTCAGGTTCTACGATGGAGACTTTACTAACAATGTCACTGATTTATTGCACATATAGCCGAGTTATGCTCTGAAAAAAGTAAATCTTCAAGGTCTCTAGATGATACGTGAGATATACTGGTATTTGGAAAACACACGAAGTAGTCTCGATTTCTCAAAAAAAAAAGTTTTAGGAAAACACACCTTGTATATTACGTAGGCAGTGATACGTCATGTCACGCTGGGTTTGAAATTAAAAATTTCAATATTTTTTCTTCAACCATGAAAAGAAGCTCAAATATTTAAATAAAAATCAAAGAAAATAATAAATTTTACCGAAACACTTGATACGAAACCATATTTTAAAAAATTTTCACTTCCTTGCAGCACTATAATTTCAATTTAACGTTTAATCATATCAGAGTATGATTTTTTTTTAATATTTCGAAGATACCTACTTTAAATCAGGAGAAAATTGATTGTATTTGAATTAAAAACGAAAAAAAAAGAAATTCAAGTTTTTCTCTAAATTTTTTCAAGCTGCTAAATTTTTTTCTCGAAATCTTTTCAAACCAAATTTTTCCCCTAAAATAAGTTTAAACCCAAAATTGCTTTTGAATTTTGAAACTTTTTCAAACTCGATTTCTCATCTTAAAATTTTTTCAACTCTGATTTTTTCTCAAAAATTTTTCAAACCAAAACTTCAAAGTTTCAAACTTCTTTTTAAAATTTTTTCAACTCAATTTTTGCATCCAATTCTAATATTTTTTCATACTCTGAATTCTGGAATTCAAAGTACTATGTAAAATAATGTCTCCTGTTGCACACTACTCTAGTCACATCATGAAATTGTTTCTCATTCATTGAAATTTTTTGGAGAATGAAAAAATGATAAGTATGTGAAAAAAATCAGATTTATAAAAAATATCAACAAATTGTAAACTGGAAAAAATGTTGAGCTGAAAAGCGATTGGAAAACAAGTTGATAAAATATCTAAGGAAATTTCAGATTAAAAAAATTTCAAGAATATAGAAAAATGTTTCAAGAAAAATTTCAGGGCTGAAAATAATTTGAGTTTGAAAAAAAATGTTTCATTTAAAGGTGAGAAAAAAATGGGGGAAAATTCTAAAATTTGAGATAATGTTATGTTGGAAAGAAATTAAGAAAGAAATTTTAAGAACAATTGAAGAATAATTTCAATTTGAAAAAATTTCAAGTTTAGGAAGAGACGAAAAAAGTTGATAGTTCAAAAAAAATTGAAAAAATTGAATGAAAATTGAAAGATGGAGCAAAAAATTTTAAGTTTCAAACTAAAAAAAAAATAAAACTTAAACTTAAAACTTTAAATTTTAAAAATAAAGCTTGGGCTTATTTCTGAAAAAATTATCGGCTGAACAGCCTAAAGCTTAAAGCTGAGTTACCAGCCCTGCTTTAAATCACAAAAAATGGTTAAAATTGCTAAAGAAAATGTTCAACTGTGGTAAAAAAGATGCACAAAAACTGTTACAATTGTTTAAAAAAATGATAAAAATAACTAAATAGAAAAAAAATTAAAATTGTTTCAAAAGCACTGAAATGCCTACTTTTTATTAAGAATCGACAATTTTTTTCGTTCATCTTCATTTTGTAAATTAATTTTGAAATATATGAAGAGATTTTGTTGATGCTTGAACAATTTTTTGAAAATCTGTAAAATTGTGGAGAAAATTGCAAGGGGTTCAGATTCAGAGTCATTTACTCAGAAATTGATTGGAAAAATTCTGATGGAAGAGAAAAAAATAGGCACTTTTTGCATTTTTTTCAATCATAAATTTTTCAGATTTCTTAGTTGATATCGTGATGGGATTCAGAGATTCAAAAAAATTGACAACTTCTAAAAAATAATTAAAATTGAAATTTTTTTCTGATGAAATTTTAAGAAAGGGCGGATATAGCAAAATTAATTTTTGATTTCTTCCGACTTCAAATCGCACACTTTAACACCTCAAAATCTAACTAAACATTTTGTTTGGTCACTTGAAATAATTTTTGATGGAAATTTTCAAAAAATTTGACGGCAGTGTTCCAAACTGCATTTTGATTTACATAATTTTAAAAAAATTTCAATTCAGAACATCATCTCAACAAATTCTCAAAACAATTGATTGAAATTTATTTCAATAACCAAATAATTTTTGGCTTACATTTAAAGTCACGAAAATTGGGCAAGTCAAAATGCAGATGGCAACAATGCTACGAAAATTCCTCGAAAAATCTTACCAAAAATTATTCTACATGCTATCAAAAAAAAAATGTTTTTTTTTAAAGATGTGTTAGTAAACAATTTCAATTTGGAAAAAAATCAAAAATTCGTCAAATTCACGATTTGCAACTTTTTAAACTCCTTATAAAGGGCAAAATGTCAAAAATGTGGTATCCAATTTCGAGACCAATGGTTCAGGGAGGAGTGGAAACTCAAATCGCACCTTTTCAAGAGTGACCGAGGTTCCCAGTACTTAATAGTGGCAAAAAATACAAAGTATTTTCGAAAATGATTCCATATTGAAGTCCCGTAGCTCCGTTCTCCTTTAAGCTAGGGAGGGGGGGCGGCTCAAAATTATTTTGGAAGGTCTTTCACTCTTAGTAAGCTACCTCACAAATTTTAGTTAAAATCAGGGATGAATTATTGAGAAATTTTTTTTGCTTTTTTGGTCATAAATGCTTGAAAATGCTTATTTTTACCCAAAAAGTAGAAAATAATAGTTTAAATTGTGCTTTTCTTGAGTCGTTGGAATTTTTTTTGAAAAAAAAACGCAAGAAAAGCACAAAAAATACGAAACTTTCATTTTATGTATTTGCGAGTAAAAAAAATCAAAGTTGACATGAACTTTTTTCAAAATTTTCTACTTTCAAATTCCAAAAAAAAAATCAACTTTGTTTTACTTCTTTTTTGCTAAATTAGGTACAGTTCAATTCCAGCCATCATTCAATACAGTTTTCATTCTCTACTTAAAAATGAACTTTACTCTCTCGTTCTGAATCAGTGAAAAGTCACTGATAAATAGTCAGAATTGCAGCACAGGAAAAATCAGCAAAATTTACTGATTTTCAGCAAATTTTCGCTGATTTTTCAAAGATTTTCATTAATTTTTCAAAGATTTTCATTAATTTTCCAAAGATTTTCACTGATTTTTCAGAAAATTTCATAAATTTTACTGACTTTTCAGTGAATTTTCACTGATTTTCCAGCGATTTTTCTCACTGATTTGTTTCCAGTAAAAAAAAATTCACTGATTTTCTCCTGTGCTGCAATTCTGACTGTTTCTCAGTGATTTTTGATCATTTTCACTGATTTAAGTATAATTGAGAGTACTTTTGGTATCGATCAGATCATGATATGGTTTTTTAGAGCTTTTTAGTGTTTTTTTTTTTTACTTTTTTGGTTTATTTTAACTGCATGTTTACACCGCTTATTTTGTATTTTTTTAGTACCAAAGGACAAATTGACGTAAGTAGGAAGGAACTAGGGAAGGAGACCAAAATCGAAAATTTTCACTTAAAATTAACTTTTCTTCGACTCAAAGTACAATTTCCCCATTTTTCAAAGTTTTCTCGATTCAAAGCTCAATTTCATTGAGGACGAAAGGAGTTTGATCAAGGTAGGTGATCTTACGAATAAAGTTGATATTCCATTTTTTAGTTAGGTTGAAAATCACATTTCACATATTAATATTTTTTTTCAATCCACCCCTCCCCCTCTATTTCATTCTGAACCAAATCCCAGCCAAGCAGATAATCACCAAGGAGGAGAAATTACAAACGAAATTTCTATACACCAACCAACGAAAAAATTTCTAAAAATAATCCAACTCGAAATCATTTAAAAATTCATTTCTTCTTATCCCACCTCATACGATATCGTCTGTTCGTAATAAATCTCGACGGAATGGGAAATAATTAAAACTACGAAGACCACCGGACCGTTTTCTCGATAGAATAATTTCAACCCTCCGGTCTCCGAGCATCTGCAAGATAAACACACGGTCTTATTCGATGGCCACATCTAAATCACTTTGAAATCACAATTTACGACCCGGTTACTCAGTCCCTTTGATGTATAAAAAATGAACCGAAGGTATCTACCGCTTTAGCAAAAGGCCACTATGAAAAAGACACCCCTTCGTTTCGACGTTTTTATTATTTTTTACACTCAAAAAAAAAAAGGAAGAAGAAACATCGCACGTAAAAAATTCAGGAATGAGGAAGGGCGAAAACGAAGCAAAAACTGAGTAAAAAATTCAAAGAACGAAAAATCAAAACGTATATTAGATTTTCAGATCAAAGAGATAATTATGAATTTTTTTACCATTCGTAATTAACGACGGGATCGCTCGAGAGGAGAAATTCGCGAGATGATTTATCTGATGACCATTTTCATAGCACAGCTATCGTTTTAAAATCCGGCTCGTTCGTTAGAAACGCTTTCATACGTAATCAAATTTTCAGAATGCATTTTAATTAGGCAACTGTTTTTTTTTAAATTCGTAAATATTAAAAATTTGGCCAGACCTATGCAAACTTACAGTTCGATTCGTAATTATTCTTAATACGTTTTAGTTTTCATCTGCGAAAGAAATTTCCAACGGTGTGAATAGTGGGCCTTTTTTTTCAGGAAATAAGCTTTCGAATTGGGTGGTTTTTTCAATATCTCATTATGTTTGCCATTCAACCCTCGGTTGGGTGGCTGATAAAGGAAGTAGAGGGTGAGATGGACTATATACGTCTACTTCCTGCGATAAATAAACGTTGGTGTGTAATCCGGATAGACTACTTTTTGCATGATTTTCGCCATTGCTGGTATATAAAAGGTCGTCGTGTCGTATGCCTGGTATAAGTTTGAAAATCTGACAATACGTATAGGTTTTTATAATAAATCAGCCAAAGCCAATCGGCGATTGTGTTGATGACCCTCGGAAAAGTATCCTTTTGCATAAATTACCTACGTACTACGTACTCTCGGAGCAACATCAACGAGCCACCTCCGCCCAATTTTTCACTCACACGACGACCGACGACTAAATTAAATATAAAGCACGTACCGTGAGCCAAACTGAATCCTGTTTGACGGCATTTTCTTGTCGCCATAATTTTTATTACGTATAAAGCGAGATTTTATAAAACTGATAAATGAGTAAATCATCGGATGCGTTTTGTGCCTCCGCGACCCGACCCAACCTCAGTCCTGGGAATATCGCCTAACACGCTATCGTACTGTTTAATCGTTGAATTCGCGTCGTACTTAGTTTTATTAATCGAAAATCATCCTGGATGGAGTTAATTTAGCCAACGACCCTGCGCACAGATGATTTACTCGAGCGAATTCATATTTCATCGATGTCTCTTTTGACCACTTGCTACCTAAGTACCTACGTATTCGTAGATAATACAAGATAATCGTATCTCCGCAGAGAGTGCTCGAATAATTAGTACGTCGTAATGCACCGATACCTGCTACGTGCATACGAAGGCGAGCAAATTTGCAATATACCCGGGTGTTTGTCCACCGAATGCATTTTTACCAATGATTTACGACTCGACGTTTTTAATTTGTTGTTCGTGTACCCGAAAAATGCAGTATGACGAATTCTCCGCTTCGTGTACGATTGTCGGTTACCTACTCTTACTACATAAAACCATTTGCAATACCGAAAAAAAAAACTACAGTTATGTTTTCGTATTGTGTACTATAAAACCAGTAAATTTCCTGTTTTTCTTAATGAAACAATTTGTCCCGTTTTAGTAGACTGTACCGTGGATATTGCATTAACGTGTCGAAATTTTATCGCGAAATTTTCAAATGGCTGAGGAAGTTTTGTGATGTGTGGTTCGTGAGGTGTGGTGATTTGAGAAATTACGAATGAAATTATGGAATTGAGAATTGTTTTTTTTTCAAATTGGTAAAGGAGGGATCGATTGAAGTTGTAAGAGACGAGAAATCAATCCGGAGAATGGATATCAACCCTCTCGTGCCCATGAGAGATCTGACCGAGTGGGCTCAAGGGGCTCGAGCCCCATCTCAAGCTTGGCAAGGAGATTTTTTTATTATAAAAATGTCAAAGAACAGTATGATTTTTTTTTTAATTCGCCCTCGCTTCCCTCGGGAAGTATTTTAGTAATTATTTCTTAAATAAACATTAGGGTGTGGGCCGAAATACCAAAAATTTTGATTTTTGAAAAGTTACCCCTCACAAAAATTGTTGGCTGGATAAACTAGAAAAATAAAATAAAAAATTTCAAAATCGATTCATATCTTCCGATCGCGCAAGATCCTTCAATTCTTCGAAAAATGTCCAAAAATCGACATTTTCAGAAATTTTTAAAAAAATTTATCAAAATCAATTTTAGAGCTTATTTATGGCCTATTTAAGGCGAAAAGCACAACTTTATTGAAAAAATCCATGTTTTATAGTTTTTTTAAATTTCTCATATTTCTTCACCTCTGAAAAAAATTTTAAAAAGTTATAAAACACTGATTTTTTTCAAAAAAATGTGCTCTTTGGTCCAGATAGTCACTACAGAAGCTCTATAAAACTAATTTCAGACAATTTTTATTTTTTTCAAAATTTTTGAAAATTTGAATTTTTGGCAATTTTTGAAGAATTGAAGGCTCTTGCGCGATCGGAAGATATGAATCGATTTTGAAATTTTTTATTTTATCTTTCTAGTCTATCCAGCCAACAACTTTTGTGGGGGTAACTTTCAAAAATCAAAATTTTGGGGTTTTCGGCCCACCCTAATAACCATACCACTCTTTAAGTTAAATTTGCAAAAATTCTGTCTTCTTTAATCAGTAAAATAATTTTCAATAAAAATTAGTGATTTTTCACTGATTTTTCGGTAAGAAATTAATTTTTCAGTCAATGTCACATTTATCAGAAAAATCGGTAATTTTGACTAAAAAAATCATTAAATCGCCCCATTTTTCAATTTTTCTTCGCTCAAATCTGTAGGTAAATATTATTTGCCTACTGAAAATACCCCAACTACTCCAGCCCCACTGAAATAACAGGGTACTTCATTTTTTCATTGAATTTCGACCCCCCCCTACATTTTTTCTCGAAATTTGAGCCTCCCCCCTCACACAATTTCTGGATGCGCCTATTATCTGACCGATGAAATATAAAAGTTTTCTTTGCACAATGTAGACCCAATTCAGAACAATGACCAAAATTATTCCCATCCCTTTCCCCCAATTGAGAAATATGACAGAAAATGGGACAAAATCAAAATCACCTACTTCGAATTTCCTGTATGACTTTCACTTCAACTCAATTTTTTTCACAGAACCAACTCGATCTTTGAAAAAAACCAGATGTAGAGAAAAGCTTTCAATTTTCTCCTCAAATTTTTTCAAAATTGAAATTTCTAAGAGGAAAATTAAAGTCACGGATTCGTACTTCCAATAAGTATATCAGTCTGCCAAATGCCTAAAAATCAAGTTTTCTCAGTTTGAATAGAAAATGAAGGCAATATAGTAGGCAATGAAAATTGGCATAGGAAATCAGCGGTCAAAAGTTGTAATCCTTTCGACTCTTCACAGCTGATTTCCTGCGTTTGTTTTTAGTTTAATTGTAAATGAAAACCCCAACTACATTGCCTTCATTTTTTATTTAAATTGATGAAAATGAGAAAATTTTCAATTTTGAGCCATTTGACTGGGGGGGGGGAGGAGGGAGGCGCTGATATATTGGTAGTAGGAATGCGTGAGTTCAATTTTTCTTGCATAAATTTTCAATTTTGAAAAAATTTGAGAAGAAGAAAATTGAAAGTTTTTTACAGCTTCTGTAGCTTCTTTTTTACAGGTTCAGATGGTTCTGTGCAAAAAAAAAAGAAGCTAATTTGGAGTAAAGCTCCCTCAGGTAATTCTAAATTGGTAATTTTGATTTCATTCTATTTCATGACGTAGTTTTCATTTTTTGGAGGGGGAAGGGGGAAAGGTATAATTTTGGTCTCGATTCTGTAGCGGATCTACATTGTGCAAAGAAAACTTATGAATTTCATCCGGCAGATTTTTCAAGGGGGCGCAAAAAAGTTAAGCTAAATTTTAGGGCAACAGGAAATGAAAAAATTCCTGTTATGCCCGAAAGAGAAATACCTACTCGTGACTTCTTAAATTTTGATTGAACAATGTTGACTTGAGTAGGTATAGGTACCTTTAGGAAAAATTTTGGACCGAAAATCTCCCCCCCCTTTTTCCTCGAAAATGTTTAAAAAAGGGATAGATTCCTCTACATGAAACTCCTCTCCACCATAAGAGGGAAGAAATTGAAAAAATAAAACTTGAAATTACCACATTTCTGGGTTCAAAAAAGGTACGAAATTTTTTTGAATTTTTTTGAATAAAAATCGAAATAAAAATAATAATTTGTCAAGTAAAATAAGATCACATAAGTCACGAAGTGCTAGGTACGCGAATATTTAGACTTAAATATGAAGTGATTTTCTTTTTGAAAAAATTATAGAATCTACCTCTTTCCCGTTGGAATTTTACCTTTAACGCCCTAATAAGCTCACGTGCCTAATTTTAGAGTAAGTAACCCATGTTTTTGGGGTAATTCAACTTGAATTTTTTGAGAATGAAATGTATTTTTGTTTTTTTCATGAGTTTTTGAGGAGGGTTCTTCTGGTGTCAGACCCAACAAGAAAAGAGGCAGGAGTTAATTTGCCCTTTTAACTTTCATTTTTTGTCCTCCAATAAGCCAATTCCAATTCGTTTCTAGGCTTACTGCTCAAAATATTTTAAAAATATTTTCTAAAAACGGTGCCCGATAACATAAAAACTTGTGAAAAATATTTTTGTACCATCCTTCGAGTTTGGAAATGCAACAGATCTTATTTTTATTTTATTTTATCAATGTCTCCCCTCCCATAAAGGGAGAAGATTTTTGAAAGAAATCATGTAAATAAACCCACATCATCTCTCGTACACATTTCGGGTAGAATAAAAAGTCACAGAATTTTCTCTTCGAAAAATACGTTTTTTGCCATTATGTAGCCAAAGAGGAAGAACTGAGGAAAATATTTTTTCCATAACTTTTTTTGAATTTGATCACTCCTAATAAAAAGTTGTGAAATACCAATTTTTAAAAAACATGGTTATAAGAATTTGGCATTTTCGAACCAATGTTTACCCCCCCCCCCCCCAAAAACCGACGAAGTTTCAAAACTTTGATTTCTCATGTTGATGATCGTATCATTAGGTACAGTTCAAGAGTAAAAAAATCCCAATTTTTTCGATATGTTCAATTGAGTTTTGTAAAATGATCAAAAAAATTATTTCCAGATATTTTTGGAATTGAATTCAAAAAAAAATTTAATTGATATAGGGGGGGGGGGGGTGATTTTCATTTTAGATGGGCACAAGAATGGCACAAGACGACTTATGACACTAATTTTCTTCAGGGGTTTTTAAATTGCTTTGAAATAACGTCAAATTACAAAAGAATGTCGTTTATTCGTTTGATTTCTTTGATTAAAAAAACTCCGGAGAATCCCTAGAAAATGTCCATCTTATATACTGTGCTATGTGTAATCATTTGTACAAATTCAATTAAAAAATAACGTTTTTGACCATGCACAAAATTCATATGGGTACCCCCTCCTCCTTCCTCCAATCATTACAATCAACTATCATCTAAAAAATCAAAATAAATTTCAAAAAATATTTCTGAAAAAAGTACAAAAATTTTAAAACTTGGAACTTTTTTGAAGGAGGGAGAGGGGGGATGGTGTAATAATTGGCCAAAAAATCTGAAAATTTTACTTCGACTTTTTGAATCGATTTCATGACAATTTTTTGCTAGAATCTTTCAAAATTCGAAAAAAGTTGCAAAACAGTCCACCTTGGTACCCAACAAATTTCAATCAAAACTTTAAAAATTTGAGGACATGCACTGTCATTTTGTACCCAATATTGAACATTACTCATCCAGCAAGAGGAGAATAAGTGAAATTAATTCAAAGCATTCAGTTAGAAATTAAACCACTCAGTTGAAATTTCGTTCAATGAAAATTCAAGAGGATTTTTTTCAGATTCCCCCCCTCCCACCCCCCCAAATCGATTGAAAAATAACACCGGAATTGAGAAAAAATGTAGGTATGTAGGTATGGTCATTTGTGAACTAAAATTCTGTAAAAATCTTTTTAAAATGTCTTTTTACCAGACCAACAACATGACATTCTTAGAAAAAAATTTCAAACTCTGCCAAGCGTTTGTTTTGTTTTCGAACCTAATAAAACGAGACTTCGCGATCAACTCGCCAACACACACGTAATATATCACGTTTGGAAAGAAATATGTATAACGACAAAAATGCTCTTGAAAAACGTCTAGATATGCTGCATCGTTATACGACCGAGATACGAAATAAGGTTAAATAACTTATTAACAGCTCGAGCCTCGATTAAAACCAATAATATTTCATCTAATGAGTAAATTTTTTACACTTTCCATACAAATCCAATATACTCTTTGTATAAACGTGACGATTACAAAAGCTATAGTGATCGATATCACGTCCAACGTGCTGGCGAATTTACCGGTTGTTCGTTTAATTTATAATTTGTGGACGAGAAGGGGTTATGGGATGGGAAGGGCATCGAGACGGGTAGGCGATTGTCGATTATACAATCGAACTGTATACAAAAGGAGAGAAGTCATCGGTGAAAAGTCGTCTATAAGGTATATGGGGATACTGAAGAAGTGGCATGGCGTTTTCTAATACCCATATACTGGGTCATCTTAATAACCACGCGGCTGTACGTTGTTGTGATGCAATTCACGAAATTCGTGACCGCTCGCAGCGGCCTAACCGAGGCAACAAAATAGAGAAAAATTAATGTCCGTCGGTTATAAACGTTTAATTTAATTTGTAAAAAGGTCTCCGTTTTTTCTCCCCCTCTGCCTCTCCTTCTATCCTTTTCTCATCGTATATACTATATAATGTAACACGATACCGTTAATTATCTGTAATCTGTTTTGTGTTTGTGTATTTATACCTAGGTACGTTCATGGGTCGAGACGGATTACAAGATTTTCAATAATTAAGATTGCAAATTATAATGCTGGTACTCTTTTAGATACTTTTTCACACAAACCATTGACCAAGGTGGCCCTGTTGTCGGCGAGATAATTTTTTACGCGTCTATTCAGTTCGAGCATACGTGAAAGCGACCTGATTAGATGCCCCGTCCATACAAATCTATCTCTTCGAGGTGTAAGGTGTAAAAGCATGAACCCTTTGGCATGTCTTTTGGAGCACCCAGTGACGTACCGAAGTCGAAGTATTGAGGGGGCAGAATCTCAAAAGGGTCAAAATTACCGACTAGTCTTTAACGAATTCCTTACCCTATTATAATAAATTACAAAACGACGACTTGGAAAAATGTTTTCTACTTTTTTCTATTCGCTAGAATAATGCATGGTGCTTTCAATGAACAAATTTTTTGAAAAATTGTTGGGAAATAAATTTTGAACATTTTTAGAGAAATAGCTTTCATAAATTTTTAAAAAATTTAAAAATTAAGTAAGTACATTTAAACATCAATTTTAGAACATTTTTGAAAAAGTAATTTTACTTCCCCTCAAATTTTTTGAAAAATCAATTTTAAAAATTGAAAAAAAACTCAATTTTGGCAATATTTTAGAAAATTTAAAATAATAAATTTACTTGGATAATTAGACGTTTTTTAAAAAAGTAATTTTAACAGTTTTTTAAAAAACTGATTAAGGAGTTTTAAAACAAATTGTTTTAGGAGTTTTTTAAAATTTAATAAGAGCTTGTTTAATTCCAACAATTTTTTCAAAAAACCAATTTCAGAATTTCATTGAGAAAGTAGGTAAGTAATTTTTAAAATTTGTTGAAAAAAGTTGACATTTTTTTGGAAAATCAATTTGAAAGTTCTAATTTTTGAAAAAGTTGGTTAACACATTCACTGCCAACTACGCGGCAAATTCCAGCGCTGCGCTGTGCCAAAGCGATTTCTCAGAATTTTATTGACGGATTATGCTTTGTTTGATATCAATCTACTCGTGAAGTGATAACGAAACTATTTCCGTCGATAAAATAGCATACGATTATTTTCGTACTTGGTCCAGAGAAAAAAACACACTCTCTTAGCGCCAGGTACGAGATATCTCGTAGAAAATATATTTGTATTTGGCAAATAGGAAGTTAAATCTGCATCTATTCGCCAATTACGAGTATTATCGTACCTATTTTTCAGTGATTGTCATCATCTAGAGGAGTGGAGATAGTGGCTGTAAGGTTTAATTTTAGCATTCTGAGAAATTATAATCAGGTTGTTGATTTGCCTTCCTTTTGTGAGTTTATTTTGATGAATAAAAAAATTGATAATTTTTGATTTTTCAAACATGAATAAAATCAACTTCTAATTATCTTAGCGGCATGCGGTTTTCACAGATTGATAGCTAAGTTTGCCAGGGAGTATTCTCCAACTACTACAAATGAGTTGTGTAGAATGAGTTAACTCCTAGCTGGTAAAAATCAAACCTGTTTCAAGTACGAATATATTTGTGGTTGGCACAGCGAACCTCACAAAAACAGGTACGCGTATACTCATGTGGCAGCGAACGTGTTAAATAAAAGCTAGTTGAATTTTTTTTGAAAAGTTCTAGAGAATTAATTTGAGACGTTTTTCAAAAAATTAATTCCAAGAAACAGGGAATAGGAGTCAATAAATATCTCCGGATCCTATAAAACCATATCCTACGAAGCAGCTATTACTCTCTCAAAAACAATACCTTTAGACCTAGTAGTGTAGGCAAATTAGCGCTATTTTTAAGAAAAAAAAACATTTTTAGCTAGCTAAGATTTTATCACCAAAAACTGTCGAGGGTGGTCCCCTGACTAACCCCTAAAAAGTCCGCACCCCCTAGACCCCTTGCTAATTTTTTTATGGAGGCTCCACCCCCCTCAAAACTGGTTTTTCCCAAATAACTTCTCAGGATTTGATTTTACGGCAAAAGTAGCTCAGTACTTTTTTGTTCTACGCTCAATTTCAAACATCTTTTGTATGAACAATTTTTTCGTACGACCAATATCAGAGGAGATGGAGCGTCCTGAAGGAAGGGGGTTTTGGAAAATATGATATTATTTGAAAACGCGATAATATGTATAAAATCGCACTAAACTGTATATTTTGGGCATGAAAATAGTAGTATTACGTAAATTGATGGTATTAATACAACTTGACCCCCTTCCCCCCTATGTACTCACCCCACCTTACCCACTTGTTTTAATTTAGCACTAGTAATATGACTTGAGGGGTGGGGAGGGGTGGACACAATGGGAGGGGGAAAGATGATCATGAAGCATTTTTCCCCTCTTCCCCCTCCCATTGTGCCCACCTCATTAGCAAGGGGTCTAGGGGGTGCGGACTTTTTAGGGGTTAGTCAGGGGACCACCCTCGACAGTTTTTGGCGATATCATAAGAAACCTACGCTATTGTACCCAAAATTGTATTGAAATTCCAGATGCTCCAAACAAAATATTATAACTTTCCATTCCCTTCAATAAAAAAATTCCTGAAAAATAAATTTAATATACAATACAAAAATATATTAAATATTGAAACATATTTAACCCCACCTCAAGACATACCAGACTTTCAAATTGATACTATTCTTGAATGTAAAATCTCCATCAAACAATTAAAAAAATATTATACTCTTGGGCCCTTGAAAAATGTCAAGTAAGTTGGAACTTAACAGAAAATGCTGAGATAACCCATATCCTTATTCCAAACTTGAACCCTTTTACTCCTCCTCTTTTGAAACAACATATCACACAACACAAATTTTCACAGGTCATGGCAATTTTCAATATTATTTACATTTTACCTATTAAAAAAGTACAATCTCCATCATGTCGTTGCAAATAAGAAAATTAAACATCATACCACCTCCTTTTTGAATGTTCCCTCTCCCTAATAACCACCATAAGAAATAAATTCACAACTCAGTTCGATTCTACTTCCCCTTATGCAGAAGAATTTTATTACACCCATCAATTTGAAAAACTTAGCACAGAAATAAGGCAGTATCAATACAAAAATTACAAGTTTCCATAACCCAATTATCTTCCATCAACCATCCACCTTTAAACACACCTCCCAATCCATGTCTTTAATCATTATATTGTAAGTTGTAATTAATTGTACATATATTTTATAAACAGTATTGTTTCCCCTTGATTTGGTGTTGTGGATAAGCCTTTGGCAAAGCATCAACAAATAAATAAATTACCCCCACTATGCGGAATGGGGACCAATTAGAAAACAAAACTGACTCCAAATTAACTCCGACTCCGGCTTGATTCCAGAGTCAAGCCGGAGTCAGGAGACAAGGTAACAGGTTGACTCCAGAGTTCAGCAGGAGTCAGGAGCCAAGGGCTGAAATTGACTCCGGAGTCAAGGTGGAGTGAAGAGTCTACTTTCCCCTTTGACCCCGGGAGTTAGATGGAGTTAGAAGTCAACTTTTTGGCTGATTTCTATTCCCTGTTCCAAAATCGGAGTCAAACTGGCTCAAAATTGACTCTGGAGTCAAGCCAAAGTCAGGAGTCAAGGTGGAGTCAAGAGTCAGGCTGTGAGTTTGACTCCGGAGTCACGGTAGAGTCAGGAGTCAGTTTTCTCCCTTGACACCGGAGTCAACATCTTGGCTGACTCCTATTCCCTGCTATGAAATTTACAAAAAATGAAATTTTAGAAATTTATTTGGAGTGTACTTTGTAATATCTCCTCCCTTATTCATACCCCCAACCGGTTTCTGCGCCATGAAGACGTGTAAAATCAAGTGCCATTGTTTTTGAATAAAACTGAACTGGTGGAAATAAGTTGTGATTTTATTTGTATGTGATTTGGATAGGATACAACCTTCATTAGATAAGATGATGATTGAGTAGGCGAATCGTGAATATCTTCTCAGGTTAGCCTAGGCCTGGCACACGTGGCGTGCTGATATTGCGCAATTCTGAGGTTTAGGCTTTTGGCCCTCATACCCACACTATATCCTCTTCTCTCACAATATTCCGACCCTGTACAAATAAATTTGTGGGTTTGTCGTGTCCATCAAAGTAATTAAAACACAGTGAATAATAAGATATGTGTATTGAAATTACACCAAACATCAATTCCAAGCTAAGTACGAATACATTGTGAAGTAGATGTTTGCGTAACAACATATAAAATATGAACTAACAAATTGCTGATTGACAAAAGTGATGCAATATTGTCAAGAGAGAGATGCAGGAGTGTGAGAATTGATGTGTGATTGGTTGAGAGGATTCACTGTCCAAGCTCTACCCTTAAACCAGGTATGAGTAGAACTTTCTAGAAGCTTTTAGTCGTAAGTAGTGCGCTTCTGACGAGTCACAAGCCAAAAACCCAAATCTCTCTTTCTCACCTACCTACCAACTTGGATAGGATAATGGACTGTGTAAGCGTGAAAACTGGTTCACAGTGCAGAACTTAGCGCAGCAGTCTTTTAAACCCTGTTCACCTTTTGGTGCGAAGCTGGGAGGAATAATTCTCACCGCTTCAAAATCCCGTCTTCGCTCATCTCATATACAAAATTTTCATCCTTAATTTTGGAAATTTTTTGGGGAAAAATTAAGAAAATTTTCGGAAAATGAATTTAAAAATTTTCCAAAAAAATGAATTTTAAAGTTTTACTAAAAATTGACTTTGGACTTTTTTTTTGGAAAAAGTACCAAAATTTTAAAACATTTTGAAAAAAAATCAGAAATTCTTTTTAAAAAATAGTTTTTAATTTTAAAAAAAAATTATTTCAACCACCAATTTTTTAAACTAGATATCTATTTCAATATTGAGGTCACAATTGATAGTTTTTAAGGCGAATCTCAGCTTTAGGGCTGAAATCCAAAATTTTCCGACTCAAACACAGAATTTCCGACAAAAACTCAATTTCTTAAGTATTGGAGGGGCAATTTATCCCCCTTGCCCCTCATTTCGGTCCCGCTCTAGTAGTACCACGTCCCACCAATCAACGGCCAACTTTATTGACTCGTAAAACTACTCGGTAACTACATAATAGCTCGTATCTCCTATCCCACTCGAGACCATGGTGATAAATTTTTATCCTAAAAGCTTACCTTAGTCAGGGTCGACTCGAGCGACGTTCAGTTCATTCTCACATACTCGTGTAAAGTTTACGAGATCTAAAAGCTTTTCAAATGTCAACGAACCATTTTATACTAATAATTTGCGGTCTGCCACCAAAATGCCCGCCTCCTACGCCCGTCCAGCTCATCGGCTCTCCGTTTATTTGGACGATTGAAAATTTAATTTCGCGTGTAACCGATTTACGTAACATTTAGCATCTCCGCTGCGTACAGCCCGCACCACTGCCCATGCCCGATCAACCGTGAACACGAAATTAACGGCCGGTGCCGACAAAATACCCGAAATAGGCTTACAATGTGGTAATAAATTATTCCAATTTCTTAAAAACATCTTCCTTGATTGCCAGAAGTTGTTCTTTTTCCGTAATCTAATTAATGCTGCTCCAGCTCTCGCTGCTATCGCCTTCGGTATATACTTCTAATAAAAATCTATCACTTTTTACTGTATCTTTCTCGAGGCTTCTCTCTCGCTCGCGCCAACAAAATGTCGAAAAGGTCTTCTTTAATAATTAAAAATAACCCGATTCAAATATAATTTATTGATCGTGCGTTTCAACTTAAATAGAATTTATTACTTTAATCTTTCCAACGTAGTAATTGTATAACTTTGGAAAATTTCTTACTTCGTGGGATCACTGGTGCAGAGGTACCAGCGACGAGAGAAATTTGAAAATTTGTACGGATTTTGGTTCGACCTACCCCCAGATTTAGATTTTCTGAAACGTACAGTTTGCGAATTGGTTTTGATTGTTTTGCCTGTTTTTGTAAGTAACTATTTTACTGGTATATTTATTTATATGATTTACAGGATCTTCGGCGAGACTTCCTACCTTCCTACCACCAAAAAACATCCTCGAAAAATTGAAATATCTCTTTTTAAACTCGTTTAAATTAGTAGAAAAAATTCACGTTTTTTTTTAGGTTTTCCGGGCTATTTTCTCCAAGTTTTTGAGATTTCTAAACATAAAATACTTATACCTACAGAGACAAAAGAGCTGTTTTCTTTTTTAAATCAGGATTAAGCCATTGCCAAAAGTAGAGGAGGGTGGCATTTTTTTCTGTTTCGAAGTATAAATTTCATGGGTGAGAAGGAGAAAAGGAAAGGGGTTCATATAATTATTCGAGAATCTAATTTTTGTTTTCAGCATGAATTGTCAAAAATGACTTCTAAAATACACACGTAGATATTAAAAAATGATTAAGTATACAGGTACTTCTGTTTTTCAAATAAAATCAAAAATTTTCAAATTTTGGAAGTTTTTTTAAAATTACGCCTTTTGATTTTCTATCGCAACAAACCTCGTTTTTTTATTTTTTGACTCCGAAATTATTGTTCCATCCACTTATTTCACCCCGTCCATGAAAAATTTCAAGAAAAAAATTGACGTACAAAACTTGATGCTTCTCCTTTTGAAAATCTTCGCCTGAATTCGCGACTGTTCTTACTCCAGCGAAGTGACGACAACATTTTTCAGAAAAAATGGCAGCCTACTTATGTATGAAAGCAAAAAATGGCCGTTTTTAAAAAATATCTCGTGTAGATCGAGCACCAGAGCAGCTGTAAAGTTGCCAGCTATGATTCGAGCTGAACACTTATAAATTATACCACCTCGATTTTTTGATTTCTTCATTTGAAGAATAGGAGGTGAGACGTGTTGAACTAGAAATTATTTCGATGACACATTTTTTAATTGAATTGAAAAAATTTTCAAAATTGTAAATTTTTTAGATTTGAAACATTTTTCTGAATTGATGAATTTTTTGAAATCGACAATTTTTTTCAAATTAACAAATGTTGCAAAATGGAAAAAATAGGGAATTTTTCAGAGTTGAGATTTTTTCGGAATTTATGAAAGCTTTCAAAATTGGAAACCTTTTCCAATTTGACAAATTTTCCAAAACTGACAAATTTTCCAAGATTGGCAAATTTTCCAAAATTGACATTGTTTCCAAAATGGATAAATTTTCCAAAATTGACAAATTTTCCAAAACTGACATATTTTCCAAAACTGACATATTTTCCAAAACTGACATATTTTCCAAAACTGACAAATTTCCCAAGATTGACAAAATTTTTCAAAATTGACATTGTTTCCAAAATTGACAAAGTTTTCCGAAATTGATGAATTTTCAAATTTGACAAGTTTTTTAAAAAAATTGATGAATATTTCAAAATGGAAAAATTTTCCAAAGCTGACAAATTTTCCAAGATTGAAAAATTTTCCAAAATTGACATTGTTTCCAAAATGGATAAATTTTCCAAAATTGACAAATTTTCCAAAACTGACATATTTTCCAAAACTGACAAATTATCCAAGATTGACAAAATTTTTCAAAATTGACTTTGTTTCCAAAACTGACAAAATTTTCCGAAATTGATGAATTTTCAAATTTGACAAGTTTTTAAAAAATTGATGAATATTTCAAAATGGGAAAATTTTCCAAAACTGACAAATTTTCCAAAACTGACAAATTTTCCAAGATTGACAAATTTTTCAAAACTGACAAATTTTCCAAGATTGAAAAATTTTCCAAAATTGACATTGTTTCCAAAATGGATAAATTTTTCAAAATTGACAAATTTTCCAAAACTGACATATTTTCCAAAACTGACAAATTATCCAAGATTGACAAAATTTTTCAAAATTGACTTTGTTTCCAAAACTGACAAAATTTTCCGAAATTGATGAATTTTCAAATTTGACAAGTTTTTAAAAAATTGATGAATATTTCAAAATGGGAAAATTTTCCAAATTTGACAAATTTTCCAAAATGGGTAAATTTTTCAAAACTGACAAATTTTCCAAGATTAACAAATTTTTCAAAATTGACATTGTTTCCAAAACAGTTTTTAAAAAAATGATGAATTTTTCTCATTTGACAAATTTTCCTAAATTGACAGTTTTTTTATAATCGGCATAATATGCTCCAAGATTGACAAATTTCTCCAATTTTACCAATTTTTCCATTTTGACTAATTTTCTAAAAGTACAAATTTTTCCATTGAAAAATTATTTTAAAATAATTAATTTTTCAAAACTGACAAAATTTTCCAAAATTAATAAATTTTTAAATTTGACAAATTTTTAAAAAATGTATGAATTTTTCTCATTTGACAAATTTTCTAAAATTTATAAATTTTAAAACAATAAATTCAGAATTATATGTTATACATTTAAAAAATCATTTCATTATATTTTTAAATTATTTTTTTAAATCACATCTGTGGAATTTTTTTTATGTCACAGACGCAAAAAGCAGTCTAAATTGAAACAATATTCATTAACAAAATCAATCAGTATTAAATTCTTTTACAAAAAGGTTCTACGTAATTTTCATCTTAATGCTTTCCTTTCATGGGAAATCACCTCGCCACCTGCAACTTAAACTTTGTATAGTTTTAGAGTATTTTGACCTCAGAAACGATGCTATTGAAATCCCACGTGGAGTCTTTTCGAACGAGAAATTTAAACTAAAGTTTAATTCCATTTCGGTCTTTTGCACCGACTTAAACGCCAAAAAACCCAACTTCCTCGAAATTTCACAAACACTCAAAATCAGTACGAAAAGACAACAGAACCGGATACTTTTCACGTGCACATAAAACTCCTTAGTTTGTAGCTCTGTATACGTTTCTCAGAGATGCTTTTTTTCGTCCAATTTCCCTTCGTGCTACCTACAAAGAACACAGTACCAACGTAATTCCCGAATAGAACATTTAATTAAAATTATAGGTACTTCTTTTCTGTACCGTTCTTGAACTCCAACTCGGTAAACTGTCACAGGTGCGTAGAGTTGAAAAAAAGTTGCGAGTCATTTCCGTTCGGTAACCGGGGACCATGGGAGAACATAGCGGATTATTTGAAAGACGACACAAATACAAAATACTAAATCGTTATACCATACTTATTTCTTAAACTACGAAATAGACTTACAAAAAAAAAATCGCGTAGAAAAAATGTCATCACCGTTTTTCTATTTTGATTGGTCGAAAACTACGCCGCCTCGCGTAACTTTTAAAACCTCCAAATTTCCATTTTAGCCTTCGCATCTTAGTCACGATTACAAAACAGCGAGAGCTGTCTGCTTTAGATTCTTTTTCTTCAGTATACGTTTCCATCTTATCTGTTTTACGACAGGCGAGTCGTAAAAAAGGCTATGGTTTATGTTAGCTTCAGTCTACAGCACGGAAACATTTTTTCGATAATAACCGTTCGAGGAGAGGAGCTGCGGCGACGTACCCATTCATACAGTTAAAAAAGCTGCCGAGTTAATCTCCATAAAAAATTCCTCGTTGTTATTCTCCATTCGTATACATATTTCGAAGAGTTGTTGTGCAGTATACGTGTGATTACCTCGACCCTTCTTCGAAGCTGGGCCCATTTACCCTCAGCTTTGACAAACTTTTTTCCAATTTCTTTTAATCAATGCCTTTATTGATGGTAAAATATGCGAAGGGCTGCGAATTTGACGTGGTCACGCGATCGATGACGTGAGTTACTTTTGAATCGGCTTTTTGTCGTCGATGTTGTCAGATGAGGTGGAATATTGCGAATTTTTTTTGGAAATGTGACAAAAATTGTACGATAGGTTGCAAAAAAATTTTATTACGAAAAGAAGGTGGCCGAATTTTCTTTGAAAATCATTGAAAATATCACGAAAGATTTGAATTTTGATACCTAAAATTGGGAAAAGTACATAACACAAAAAACTGATACAGCATTTCAAAATTTGAAGAAAAAAGTTTTATAGAAAAGTTGTGAAAATTTATTGAAAAAATTGTAAAAATTAATTGAATTTCGTTTAAATGCGAAAAACATTGCACAAACTCTCAAGAAAATCACAATTTTTTTGAATTTGCCATATTTTTCAATGAAAATAAAAAAGTATCAAAATAGTCTAAAGCTGATAAAAAATTTCAAAAAAATTAAACAAAACAATAAAAAATTAAAAGGCAAATGGTTCAAAATTTGAGGAAAATTGCACGAAAACAGGAAGAAAGTTGATAAAATGCAGTGAAAAAAATACAATCAAAAAATATGAGTACCTGGGTAAAATATCACAGTTTTTTGAAAATATCAAAAAATGAATTTAATGCAGACAAAATGTCGAATTTTTCTGAAAACTACATATATTACGAAAAGAACGAAGAAATCGATAAAAAATCATTCCCTGAATTTTGGTGAATAAATCAGAGAAAAAATTTCTGAAAATGTCATAAAAATGAATTAAAATGCAAAAATAAGAAATTTTCAAGAAAATGGCGTCAAAATGATGTAAGTAAATATGGAATAAATACTATAATACTTATGTATAAGGTGAAAGTTGATGAAATATTTTTAAAATTTAGTTAAACATTGAAAAAAAAAATTCAAAACATCATTAAAAGTGACAAAATATCAAAAAGCTGGTGTAAAATAGGTACCACAAATTTTTTGAAAATGTTGAAAACAGAGTGAACATTTATGAAAAAACTGATAAAATAGGCACCCATCAATTTAGTCAAATATTAAGAAAAATTGGTGCATAAAAAAACTGTCTCATGGAAATTGCAATAAAATTACGCAAATATTGATTAAATTTTAGAAAAATTAAACCAAGTGGAACAAAAACGTGAGAAAAGTTCTCTAATTTGTCTAGTGTATTTTTTTTTTTAATTTGTAAAATTATCAAAATTAGCAGCAAAATTGATAAATAATTAAATAATTTTTGATCATTTTCTAAAACTCGAGTTGAAAAATTTTACGGGTTTTACGTTTCCAGAAAGTCCTGAAAGCGGGAAGGTTTGCTCTAAACCAAAAGCTTTTGATCATTGATATGTTTTAAAGATGACTTTTTATGAAAATGACAGTTGATGAATATTTTTTACACCGGATGACTTTTTGTTAAAATTTCAGACATTCGATCCTTTTTCTTTTTCTTTTTTTTAAATTCTGAATTTGCCAAGGTATTTTAATAAATTGACCAATCAAAGACATTTTAAAAACATTTTCAGCCTTCAGTTTCTATAAATTGTTTAGAAACTTCAATAAATTAAATAAATGTCATTAGATCATCCGATTCATTAGAATTTTTCCAAGTTTTTGAAAGTGTAACCAAATTTTTTCTAAATTTTCGAAAGTTCAACAAAAATTTATTATTTTAATTCACCAGAATTTTTCCAAGTTTTTTCAAGTCTAACAAAAAAATCGTCAAAATGTCAATGATTGCTAAAAAAAATTTCGCCAAAATTAGATGTTTAAAATTTGGCCCCTCATTTCATGGATTGACCTTGACCCCCAGCAGTGGCGTAACAAGGAATTTCTCATGGAGAGGATCCGAACTTTCATAATTTTGTTTTAGAAATTCTGAGTTCAAACCATCCCTCCCCCCTCCTCCCACTAAATTTCCGTTTACTATAATAACACTAAATTCAAAATTTGAATCATTTTTATAAAATATTAACGAGTCGCACAAGTGTTGAGTTTTTAAGCGATTTTCATAGAATAATTAGGAAAAAGACTGATGAAAATGTAATTTTGGAACAAACAACTTCCGTACTACAAATAATTACTTCGATCTTAAAAACCAAAAATAATAAAAAATCTAAGCAGCGACGTCGGAAGCTTTTTTTGGGAGGGTACAAAATGGGTATAAAGACTTGGAATACCAGAAGGGGGAGAGAAAAAGGAACCTTTTTTTCGCATATTCACCTCAAACAGTTCATATAATTGTGATTTCGTTCATGCCCGAGCGAAGCGAGAGTGAAGCTTTGAGAACATTTGATTTTTAATACCCCCAAGAAGCAGGGAATAAGAGTCAACTCTGGAGTCGGAGTCAAATTGACTCCCAATTGACTCCAGTCGAGCTGGAGTCAGGAATTAAATTAACCGGTTGACTCCTGAATCAAGCAGGAGTCAGGAGTCGAGGTCCGAACTCCGGAGTCAAGGTAGAGTCAGGAGTCAGGGTGTGAGTTTGACTCCGGAGTCAAGAGTCAACCTTCCTCCTTGACTCCGGGAGTTGGGTGGAGTCAGAAGTCAACTTTTTGGCTGATTTCTATTCCTTGCTACAAAATCGGAGTCAAACTGCCTCCAAATTGATTCTGTGGACTCTGACTCCGGCTCGACTCCGAAGTCGAATTGAAGTCAGGAGTCAAGGTCACTGATTGACCCCGGGGTCAAGATGAAGTCAGGAGTCAGGGTGTGAGTTTGACTCCAGAGTCAAGGTGGTGTCAGGATTCGAGGTCTGAAAGTGACTCCAGAGTCAAGGTGGAGTCAGGAGTCAACTTTCTTCCTTTACTCCGGTAGTCAAGCGGGAGTCAAGAGTCAACATTTTGGCTGACTCTTATTCCCTGCCAAGAAGACATTTTTTCACGTAAATTCTTGACCTCATAGGAGGGGGGAAGGGGTACGAACCCCCTGGAACCCCTGGCCACGTCTTTGACCCTCAGCAATATAACATATCCATGTTGGGAAAATTATTGGAAAAAATTTGAAATATTAAAAAGTCACATTGTTTGAAAAATCATTCAAATAATTAATAAATTAAATGTTTTTTGGTACTTACAGCTTGATCAATTTTTGAAACATTTTGTACTATTATGACACTTTCCCACTAATTTTTACGATATTTCGAACAATTTTTAGCAAATTTAAACATTTTCAGTTTTTTTACTTCATTACATAAAATCTTTAGGATTTAGGATATATCAACCAATTAATTTTAAGCAGTTTAAACAATTTTTTTACTGTTTTGAACGTTTTTTTCATTACTTGATTATGTTTTTTAAATTCATTATTTTAAATTTTTATAAATCTTCGTGGTATTTCGAATAATTTTGATCATTTTTTTAAGGAACTTTCGCGATATTTTGAATCAGTTTCATAAAATTTTCAAATGTTTTGGAAACTATTTTTATGATTTCAACAATATTTGAAATTAGCATTTTTGGAACACTTGAAATGTGAAAAAAAGTGAAAATGTATCCCTAATTGTCTCTGTCTTCACTATTCCAACAAAGGAGTACAGTAGTGGAAAACTGTCGAGGAGAGAGCTGAAATGTGAAATAATCACCATGCTACTCGAAACATGATTTTTTAAAAAAAATCAAGTCCAAGTTGAATGGTAATTTATTAAAAAAATCAATTTAACAATTTGGTAAGGGCTCCTCCTCCAAATTCTAGCCGTACACCTTCTGCAAACAGCATCCTCGACCTTCGTAATAAATTTTCAACAGTATGGAAATTTTTTTCAGAAGTAAAACGTCAATTTTACCTAATGATTATTTCTTTGGTAATACGTTAGCTAAGGTGTCTGTAAATTGATGACCTTTCCGGATAACTTTCTGGCTCTGGTTGTGCCAAGAGAACGGCGCGCGCTCGAATCGCCAATCAGCGCGCACACGTATGGTAGGTTTAAATAAGCAATAAATTATCAACGCATACAGATAATTCCATGATAAAAATAATTTATAATTTTAAGCATACGCACACACGGAGAAGAGGTATATTGCAATAAGAGAATACTAAACGTGCTAACAGCTTTTAACGAAGGTTAAATATATTGTAGTGTTTACTTCCGCATATAGCGAACGCTTGTCACTCTGTGTACCATTTCGCTACTGTTTATGCGGCCGCTGATATTATATTCGTGTAGTCTGGTCGTTATTCTAAAATAATACTCGTTACCAAACAGGTAGGTAAAATTCTAGATGGTAAAATTAATTTCAAACTTGCACGAGTTTACCATTGCGTCGCATTCCGGCGTAGGTACTTGTTGTATTCATGTAGGAATAATTTAGAGTAATGCGAGGTTTTGGTAAAATGTAGGGAATTTCGTTAACGCGACTGCGACTCTTGGTCCCGGTGGAGTGGCGTTGCTCGGTCGTGAATATATTTTCCTTTTTTTCCCTTCCTCATGTTAAGATTATTTATCAGTACGTGAGTACAGCGAACAAGGTCGAATGTTGAGAATATCGTGGATTGTTTTGATTGTGCTGTGGATTTGTAACAAATGACGGTATCCCGTGGCAATTAATATGTGGTGCAGCCTCCTGTCACGCTGAACGAGTAGTTTTAATAACGTGCATCATGATTGAGCTATTGAACAGGAAATTATCGTCGGGCTGTTCTCTGCATCTTTCCTTCATCGATTCGAAGAACGTTCAACGATTCGTATTTTGAACTAATTATAATACCGATTTCATGCAGGCAACGGTGACGGCAGAACTCAGCAGAATTCAGTGAGACGGTGTTGCCGAATGTTGAGATGCAACAGGTTTTTGAAATCAGAATATAAACCAGTCGAGATGGCGAAAAATTTGAAAAAATTGTACCATCGTGACTCATTTACCAATTGACAACGCTGCTGGCAAAAATGAAGTAATGAAATGAACCGGTGTTGTCAGATATTATGGAACAATCGATCAAGGCCGTCGTTATTTGGGAATATAAAAGTAGATGGGAATAACATGGAGGGAAAGAAAAAATCATATTAACGATTCATTTTTTCCTCAAAGCTGAACTTCAGTTTTTCTTGAGAAAATAAGAAAATCCCGAGCGGAATTCAATAATTAATTTGTTGCAGAAATGTTGTTAGTAATGTAATTCTGGATGTCGTCACCACATTGTGGCAAATTTTCAACAATTTTGCCACAATAATTATTGTAGAAAGAAAAAGGTTGCAATAAAGTTGCAACAATGTTGCCATTATATTGCAATATTCCAGAAATGTGATCACAATATTTTGGTAATATTAAAAAGAATTGCCAAGACACTGTAAACATGTTTCAACAATGTTGCCACAATATTCTGGTAATAGAACAGAAATTATTGTAATAATGTTATCACAATATTGTAACCAATATGGATACAATGTTGAAGAAATGTTGATACAATGTTGTCACAATATTGTAACAAAACTGGAAAATTCAAAACAATATGGTCAAAATATTGATACAATGTTACAATGCTGCAACAATATTGCCACAATATTGCAATAATATTGATACAATATTGCAACAATATTGATACAGTATTGCAATAATATTGAAACAATATTGCAAAAATATTGGAACAGGCAGGGATCCGGAACAGAACGGAATTCGGAACGGTGACCAGTAAAAACTGGTAATTTTGGAGCTCCATAACCGGAATGGGAGCAGGAATGGTAAAAATGTGACCGGAACAGGAACAAATCATGAAAAAAAATCATGACCTGAACGCGACCGGAACGACTCCTTCTAATTTGCTGTTCCAACATCTTCATTTTTCAAGGTTTAAAGTCCTAAAACACTAGAAAAAGTTTCGAAAAATTGAAAAAATTTACATTTTTTCCAAATTGTGAGCCAAAAATTGTATTTTTTTGATGTTTCAAGGTCAAGGACAGTGATAAATGGAAAATTCTGCTTAAATGGTAACCAGAATGGGTCATGGAACGATAACTGGAACAGTTGTTAATAATCTGTAACTGGGAAATTTATAGGAATGGTAACCGGAACAGTGGCCGGAATGATGGCCGGAAAAATTAAGTGACTGGAATGGGAACCGGACCACTGAATTTTTCAAAACTATGGCCGGAATCATAACTGGAACAGTGAAAGAATCAAATTTCTGACCGGAATGAGAACAGTAAAAAAATTTTTGTTCCGGTTCCCTGGGTACAAGGTACAATATTGCAAAAAATATTGATACAATATTGCAAAAAATATTGATGCAATATTGCAAAAAATATTTATACAATATTGCAAAAAAATATTGATGCAATATTGCAAAAAATATTGATGCAATATTGCAAAAAATATTGATGCAATATTGCAAAAAATATTTATACAATATTGCAAAAAATTGATACAATATTGCAAAAAATATTGATACAATATTGCAAAAAATATTTATACAATATTGCAAAAAATATTGATACAATATTGCAAAAAAATATTGATCCAGGGTCGCGTTCGCGACCCACCCCGCCCCCTCCCGACAGAAACGTAATCGAGACACAACACGTTGCGAACAGACTCTGTTATTCTGAAAATTACAATATTGCAAAAAATATTGATACAATATTGCAAAAATATTTCAGCAATGATGTTACAATAATGATGCAATGTTGAAATGTAAAAGCAATGTTGCATCAATATTGTAAAAAATATTGTTATAATATTGCATTAGTGTACCCAAGGGAGGGTTCAGGGGGCTTGGGCGTCACCCTCCCCGTTCCAAAAGGAAACATTTTTTTCTAAGACATGATTTTTTTTTTTAAATGTTTGCCCTTGCTTCACTCTAGCAGTATTTTAGTCATTCTATTCTAGAATAAACATCTAAATCTGAATCAGTCTTTGATAAAATTCAGCCTTTGAGAATCAGTGAATTGTAGTGTTATGGATAACCGGTAGTTTTGACTACCAAAGACATTTTTTTTTTTTTTTTTTGAAAAAACCTACCGTAGAATAACCGGTTGTTCTCCAAAACGACCGCCAACCACCAAAAAAAGAAAAAAATCCAAAATGCTACAAAAATGACAAGAATGAGGGAAAACTTCCGATTGTTAAGCAAAGTGTAAACAAAAGACCAATCATAAAACATTAAAAAAATGTTGGAATTTCATTTATTCAAAATTTTTGGGTGAGCATCAGAAGTTAGTTGAATTCCAAGTTTTTTTTCATGTTTTATTATTAGTTTTTGTGTACATTTGGTTATGTTGATTGATGAGTGCTTGAGAAGTTGAAGTTTTTTCTTATTATTGCCATTTTTTAAATCAAATTTTGATCATCATTTTTCAAGGTTTTAGACTCGATTTTCGCTTTCTTTAACAACCAGTAGGTTGCAAAAATAACCGGTTAACCATTGAACACCACCTGAGAAAACAAACTACATAGGTACCTAAACTTCGGTAGTTTTGCAAAAAAAACTACTGGTTATAACCGGCATGCAGGTTATTAACAACCCACAACACTAGTGAAATGATTTTCCTTGAAAATTAATGATTTTTCAATGATCTTCCAGTCAAAAATCACCAATTTCTCAATCAATTGCCAATTTTTCAGAAAAAAATCAATAATTTGAACTGAAAGATCAGTGAAAAATCGTGGATTTTAGGAAAAATCACTATGACAGGGTGAGAGATGCCCTCTTGGCCTGAGAAGGACTTATGTCCCTCAACACCTGGTTCTTACGTTAATAGAGATTTATCACCAAGGATACATTGTGAGGTTTACTCAGGAAGCCCTAAAGCATTCCTGGTACATAAAATATAAGTTTACACCAGAGGTGCACAGAAACACATCACTTTCACGGATCAGTTTACTAACACATAACACATAAACATTTAGAACATACCTCTTACAAGGCTACAATACTACAGTTGGTACGAAGTTCTGAACATTTCGTTCAGAGGAACTTTTAGCATCATCTAGCCCAGTGTTACCACCTGGCAGATGTGGACATTCCCTCCGTGACAACTAATTTGTGTTTATGCAATATTGTAGCAATATTGCAGCTGAATATTGGTACAACATCGCAAGAATATTGGTACAACATCGCAAGAATATTGGTACAACATCGCAAGAATATTGGTACAATATCGCAAGAATATTGGTACAATATCGCAAGAATATTGGTACAATATCGCAAGAATATTGATGCAATATCGCAAGAATATTGATGCAATATCGCAAGAATATTGATACATAATCGCAGGAATATTGATACAATATCGCAGGAATATTGATACAATATCGCAAGAATATTGATATTGATACAATATTGCAGGAATATTGATATTGATACAATATTGCAGGAATATTGATATTGGTAAAATATTGCAAGAATATTGATATTGATACAATATTGCAAGAATATTGATATTGATACAATATTGCAAGGATATTGATATTGATACAATATTGCAAGAACATTGATACAATATTGCAAGAATATTGATATAATATTGCAAGAGTATTGATATAATATTGCAAGTATATTGATACAATATTGCATGAATATTGATACAATATTGCAAGAATATTGATATAATATTGCAAGAATATTGATATAATATTGCAAGTATATTGATACAATATTGCATGAATATTGATACAATATTGCAAGAATATTTCAGAAATGTTCCAAGAATGTAGCAGCAATGTTGATGCAAAATTCATACAATGTTGTAACAATACTGATACAATATTGCAACAACATTGCTGCAATATTGATACAATGTTGAATGTTGTACAAATGTTGCGATAATATTACAGAAATATTGCCACAATATTAATACAATGTTACAATGTTGCAAAAATGTTTAAACAATGTTGTTGCAAAATTGATGCAATGTTGTCACAATATTGATACAGTGTTGCAATGTTATAGTAATGTTGTAATAATATTGCAGAAATGTTGTAACGATGTTGCAGCAGTGTTGCTGCAATGTTTCTATAATGTTGATACAATGGTGCAATGTTGGCGCAATATTGCAGCAAAGCTGTGGAAAAATTAATAGAATGTTGCAGAAATGCTTCCACAATATCGTAGCAATTTCGCAATAATGTTACCTCAACATTTTGGCAATATTGCAACTTCTGGTAATGATGCAGCAATGTTGCCTCATCAATAAGGCAACGTTGTCACAATGTTTTAAACATGTCACAGTAGGTATTTGGATAATGGCGAGGGCGCAATATTACGGATGTTTTTACGAAATTTTGAAAATATTGATGGGGAGTTGTGGAAAAATTGAAGCACCATTATTGAAATGTAATGTTGTATGTAGCAAAGTTACTTCCATACCTATCGTTTGTAACACGGAAATAACGTTAAAACAATGTTTTATGGTGTTTTAAAGACGTTGTAACAATTTTCTAGCAATGTTGTTGTGTTGTTTCCGAAACAAATTGTTGAACGAATCATCTATTTGGCAACATTGAGCTTATTTTTTTGTTTTAACAAGAAGCACGCCAGGAAAAAATTCCCTTTTCCAGGTATACATGCCTATGTTCAAATTCACTTAAATTTCAAGTTCCACGTTGCCCGAGAATAAACTTACTACTTCGAAGATCCGTTCAATTTAGGACACCCTGTCAGTTATACGAAAGTTTACTCTAAAAACGAAAAATACCCGTCTCGATGCTCATTTAACGTTGACCTTTTTGATATAGAAGATGGACATCTGTGTGACACAGTGGTCAGGTTGTTGTCGCGTTGAAATTACCACTTGGCCGGTACCATTACCAAACTCTTCGAAGCGTGACAAGTTCATTGCTTGCGGTCGTACGCAGTATGTTTATAATTTGAAAACCGAAAACGTTTGGCAACGCGGCGGGAAAATTTTCCATCCGCTCGGACAACAAATTAGATACACGTTTGCGTTCCGCCATGGTTTGGTAGACTCGGTAAAAGCCTATAAAAACCCCAATGAAGCCTGAAAAATTCACCTCGGGGGCTTGGCCGGGCCGAGGTATACGGCGCGTTATTAGATGCCACGGTCGAGATAACCATCGTAATTTCGCCCGCTTGTCAAACATTCTCACCCTAAAAACCAGGGTTTCTTAAAAACATACCATTAAGATTTTTTCTCCTATTTTCAATCTCGGTAATTTATCTTAATTAGTGTATTATAAGTTCGCTTTATTTTAATATTTTTTGACGTTTCATTAAAACCGAAACCAGGTGTAGACTAGTTTTATTAATGAAGTAGGATAAAATCCACCCTGGGTTAACCAGAAAAAACCTAGTCCTTGATGCGATCCAATCGAAGAATTTATTTAATAACTACCTTGTCGACAGTTTTGACCGGTGAGGAGAGATGCTGAAACGAAATTTATTGGAAATTGATGATGAGATGGTCGTAGCCGATTGGTCTCACGGTTGGGAAGATTTGTTTGATTTGGAACAACTTAAGGGTCGATTATTTTTAATAAAAAAAAAGTAAAAGATCAAAGTTGGTTATATTTACAGAAAGTGTGAGGAAAATGTAGTTATTTAATTTTGACCTCCAAAATTGATTAAATTAAATTTTCAGCCGTTCTAATTTTTTTTTAAATTTTAATTTCCCCAAATAGAGCTGGAAATCAACTCCAGCAACAAAAATTTGATCTTGTAAAAGAGCCAACTAAGTTTCCAATGGGTCTGGAGTCTTTAGCAAATTTTGGACGCAATATCTTTTACAAATTTTTTAGAAAATGTAAAAATGAAATTTGGATCATTGAAATGTTTGGATTCTGAATTGGTCTAAAACGTTTTTCAGCTGTTATAGCCCCTCCCCCCTGGTCATACAGATTTTTTTATTTTTCCAAAATTTTGCCGTTTTTTCGAAATGACTAAAAAAAACAATTCTAACAGTTTCTAGTAGAACAAACTTTTTCTAGCCATTTTCAAAATTTTAGCAAATGATGTTTTTTTTTTCACATTTTCCAGAATTCTTTGAAATTTAAATGATTTACTTCTTAATGTTATGAAATTCGAGTTATCAACATGGAATATTTTTCTCACTTCTCGATCATTTCAAAAAAAAATCATTTTGACTTTTTCGAGCTTCCAGTAAACTTTTGATATTTTTTCAACATTTTAACATTTTATGAGAATGGCAGGAATCAACTTCAGCAGCTAAATTTAGAATAATTTACGTGACATACCATCCCACATGACTCAAAGACTGCTTCAGTAGCTTTGTAGCATCTTTCGAGCTTTAGAAATTTTTCGAGTATAATGAAATTTCTTTGAAGAACATATGAATGAATTGTCTTCAATGGCTGGGATTGGAATCCGGGACGAAGAATTGGTTCATAAATCAGTGAAAACGACCCAAATCTCATTTTGATCAGAATTTCATTAAAGGAAAATGATTTTTGTTGGTTCAAGAGAAGTTTGGAAATTCTGAAAGAGGTTAAATTTTCTTTGTATCGTTTAAAACGACTATTACAGCTAGAAATTTTCTAAAGAAAGGAAGGGTCTCATTAAAAAAGTTATAAACCCTCTCAATTTATTTGGAATTGAATAAAAAAATATAATAATTCAGGTTGAATATGGTTTGGTATAATAAAATAATTCATTTCATTAAAATTATCAAAATTATTCCTTTGGCTATGGGAATAAGGTGGGGCTAGATTTGAAAAAAAAAAATGGGGACAGGTAAAAATTTGATAAAATGTTGGGTAGTATTTTAGTTTAGAGTAGTTGAGAAATTATCAAAAAAAGGTTGTGAAATGTGTACAGATTTGAGTTAGGAAGAATTGAAAAACTGTAGATTTTTGGTACAAACTTTCAAATATTATTTACAGAAGACCTACCCGAGGTCTGACACGCTAACAAAAATTTACAGGCTTGTAGAGTATCACAAGAAACTTCCACAGCCAAAATTTCACAGCCCTTAAAGTTGACTGGGGGGGGGGGTTAATGGGGTTTGAATTTCTTAATTTTTCCATTTCTCACATAAGGTTTGAGTGAAAATTCATCTTCGAGGTTTTAAATATGGATCCAGGCAACTACCCCTTCTCCAAATGGCCTATACTGAGGGTAGTTCGTGGTATAAAATTTATCTCCTAAATGCTATATGGGGACGAGTTATTTCAATTTTTAAAATCTTTTCGGTGTATTTGGCTATTTTTCTAAATTCAAACCCCCATTACACCCCCCCCCCCCTCCCCCCGGTCAACATTAGGAACTGAAAATTTTGGCTATGGAAGTTTCCTGTGATGCTCTACAATACTACAAGCTTGTAAAATTTTTGTTGGCGCGTCAGACCTCTGGTAGGTCCCTTGTTAGCTTTTTTTTGTGTTTTTTTTTTTTGGTGATATTTTAATGAAGAAAAAATCTCGTCTACCAGCCTCCCTCCCTTTGGCTTCTCCGCTGAAAATGACAACAATATTATGTTGAATGGTACATTTGGAAGATTAAAATTTGATAAAAATAAAATTTACAATCCCCTATCTTGAAACACTACCAATTTTTAAAATTTGAAACTTGGTTACAGCAGTGGCAATTTTGGAAGGGAAAATCTGAGAAAGTCAGAAAGTTCAAAGAAGCTAAACATTTTTCAAAATCTTTCTAATCATGGATATGTTTTAATACGAATTTACCAAAAAATCACATAAAATAAGAATAGGTTCACATCTCTCGTATTTTTATTACTTTTAAAAATTTCTTCTAATTACTCATCGGTTGGGAAGAAATTTTGAAAAACATAAGTTGAAAACTTTTTTTTTAATTTAGTCATTTTCGAGTTGAAAGAAATTCGAGTTGGAAAAAATTTTAATAAATACTTACTAAAAACTTTTCCAACCATAAAATTTTTTAAATTCAAATTCTTTCAAAATTTTCTCAAATTCATATTCCTAAAACTTTTTCCAATAATTTAAAATTTTTTAGCATTCTTAAAAACGTTGTCATGTTTTTTAAAATTTTTTCTGACTAAATAAAACAGGAATTGAACCTCGTTTTAGCACAGAATTTAATTCAATTTACCTATTTTTCTGGACATGTACGTTTTACCAAAAAATTCGTACTTGAAAAAATCAATGGAAGTCCAGGATCACTGCCGATTTTTCAAAATAAAATTTCGCGAATTTTTCGCGACCTTTTTTTAAGGTATTTAGTATCTACCTCTCAATTTACCCCCCCCCCCCCCCCCCCCCCCATTTTTCACAAAAATTTTCCAACAGTGAATTATTCTATGTTAAAGAAGGTAAATAGTTACTGCCCGAGCGAAGCGAGGGCGAAATTTTTTTGAAGAATTTATTTTAAAAAACAGCAAAAAAGTGTCATAATTATTTTCAAATGATTTCTCCTTTTAAATTTTTAAAAATCTCACTGAAAATTCCAAAATTCTCCGATTTTTTTAGATTTTCCCGAGAATGGACACGATACTCCTTTTGAAAATCCCAATCGTGACCACTACTAAATCTCCCACAAGAACTTATTTTTTCTGCTTCAAAATATTCAATTGTCTGAAATAGAAGGGAAAAAGGTTTATAATTCAAGAATGGGTTTCGAAAATTTTTAGAAAAAATGTTCAAAAAGGGAAAATTTCTTTGCTTTTTCTGTTTTGTACAAGGTAAAAAAAAATTCAATCGGAATAATTCGCGACTTTTGATGAATTTTGGGTCAATTTCGCGACTTTTTCGCGACTTTCGCGACCGGTAGACACCCTGAAGTCTGACTTCCCTCACTTCCCTTGGAAAATCTCCTCTGACAGTCAATTTTACATAATGAATTTTCCTCAAATTTTCAAAATTCCCAAAAAAATCAACACTAGGAAGTGAAAAATTCCAGTTTCCTGGCCCGATCTCCGACTCTCATCCAAGTCGTCGCCCAAGCCACAAACGACGTCGTAACGTACAAAATCCATACAAAATTCCTAATGAAGCATCCAACACGCGAGGGTATCTAAAGTTTAATACGACGATAGTTCATTACACGCATTCTACATGCTCCGACAAATGAACTGTGCTCGGTAACCTAAATCAATGTCTAAATGTTGAATGGTTTTGACGGCGCGATGAGCAACTCGAGTAGTTCGTACTTCGTACAATATGTTAATAATTTTGATTCAATTTCAAAACTCGCATGTCATCTTGGCAACTTGCTACACGGGGCATTGCGAACGCAATACAGGACCCTAAATCGCCTATAAAATCCATATTTACAAGTAAAGTTCATTAACCGAAAATAAGAATACGACTATAACGGAACGTACGGTAGTATTTATAAATTCACAGTGATTCGTAATCCATTATTGAAAATTTCTCACTGTGGAAAAAACCTTTCTCCGATGGAAAAATGGCCTTGGTCGATAGACAGGATCTTTGGAGAAGTCATCAGTCTTGGCCGGTCGTCGCGACGGAAAATTATACCTATTTAGATGCATTCAGCAGTGCAATCTTATTTACCATACTTTCCGGTCTATTGCACCCTACGCGTACAGGTGGGACACCTGAATGAAGAAAAAAATTCTTCGAAATGTATTCCTAACGTCGGTGTATGGTTTAACCTTGTACAGTTGGTAGCTTTTTTCTATAAAGACCGCTGCTGGTAACGAGAAACAGGAATAGGAAAGGTATAGGAAGGTAGATAAACAGTCACGGATATTCGTAAAGCGACGACTGTACGTAGGTTTATAATCGCTTTTGTAGTAACTCGACAGGACTGATTCAATAGAGCAAGGAAATCCGACTATGAAAAATCGATAATCGATGAAAAGGCTGAAAAACTTGTGAACCAGCGTTCCAGACATACAGATGAAAAAATTTTATATAGAAAGCGGTTCACGAGAGAAGAGATGTATCAGCATAACTCGAGTGTACCATTACGTAACGTTAAATCACCCACGAAACTAGTACCATGAGGAATACGTCGAGCTCATTTTACGAATCACTATGGATAACCTTCAGGCGCCCAACCGCGTTTAAATAGCTCATCCTTCAACGTCTAGAATGTCTAGATTCTGTACGGTACTTTACTTTTCATTAAGAAACCTTTTGAAAAAAAAAACCTTCATCCCTCGATTCAAAAGATGCGGAGAAAAGAAAAATGCGACATGTGTCTATTGTGAAAATTTATATTTTCGGACCGATTGTGCGACGAGTATGTATTTTGTCATTTATTAAATTTACATTTTATTTTTCAATTTTTATACCCCGACGATGCAAGAGTACAATAAGAGAACGCCCTTTTGCCATGCATTTTCAAATGGTTTCCCCTTCTTTTTTTATGATGGATGAATAATTATTTATATTTTAGACGATTTTCTTGTAAGGTCTGCATTCGCAGTCTAATGCTTGTGATGTGGTTCGTTTACGAAGCGAGCAATATTCCGTTTTTACGATATTTTCGATCGAGGAGTATAATGATGTGAGGGTATTTGAAAGAAAATAGATTGTAAAACGAGCAATATTAATGATCTTAGAGAGACTTCATTTCATAAAGTTTGAACAATTTAATTCTAGTTTGGGATACACTGTTTTTTATAAGTTCAGCTCAATGTGAGATTCCCTACTGATATCTTCTATTTACGACGAAAGATCGATTATTTTTTAAAGGAAATGGTCTTTGGAAAATCAAAAAAGGTGAAGATGAATCGAGACTGATTTCGAACGAATAGGTAGTTGATTCGCCAAAAAATCGAATCAAGAATCGTTTGTAAGTTGAAATAATCGGTACTGCAAAATGCCACTTGATAGAATCATTTACTAAAAATCAAAGTGTTTTTTTTTTCAAAATTGGAGGCTTTGGAGAAATAGGGAGAATCGAATGTTGAAAATAACTAAGAATTTGAACTCTGCACAGTCGTAAATGTAAAAAACCATTTTTTTTGAAACTTAATGGTTTATAAGGAGAGGGAAATGCTTGTTTTGGAAAATAACAGGAAATTTAGACTTGTGTCCCTATCGGTTCCATCAAAAAACCAACCTTATTTTCGGATCCAGCAACCCAAAAAACCTGAAAAATGACATGCCACATGATGACATCTTCTATTACTTTGAATTCTAGTCAGAAATTTTGAACCACTGTGATCCTACGACACCCCCCCCCCCCAGTATAATGATTTCAGAATAAAAGTTGAACGTGGTGGATGAAGGTAAAAAATAATAGTGCGTGTATGATATTTTTTTACATATTTTTAATTGAAGCTCCCAGGACTTTTCATTACCTTCATTCAAAAGTTGATCGTTTTATGAAAAAATTACACTTTGAAAGCTCTGAGAGTTGAGATCCCAAATCCGGTCACATTTGGCGGAAATCTCCGAAATCAAAACAAGAAATTGACTTTCCAGCTATTCGGGAGCTGAGAAAGAAAAAATGACAATGGATTTCAGAGTGGTACGATTGCAAAAAATTAGGAAAAAAATTAAGTGAAATCGAAGGACTTGAGACAAAAAATTGGCAGAACTGAGATGAATTGTTTTTGAATCACCAGCAAAATCGTTCACGATGAATTAAATTACTCAACTGAAACAGTCTTAAGAATCGTTCGCGAACGACTGAAATAATTGGAAGAATCGTTTAAGAAGTAATAAATTTTTTTAGTGAAAATTATCAACTACCTATCTTTTTTTTAAAGATTAATACTTAAAACATTCAAATTAATCATTATTCATTCACGAACGATTAAACCGGAATCGTTTGGGAATGTCTGAACCATTTACAAGAATCGTTCGCAAACGCCTGAGCCTGATTCATTTACCAAAATCATTTTGTGAACGGCTGATTCACTGAAATAATTTGAACATTTTCGAAAGACTGCACCGGATTTGAATGAAATATTTGCGAACGACTGAATCATTAAGTGAAAATCATTCGTGAAAAGCTAAAATTGTTCACGCATGATCAAATTACTTCAATGCACCTTGTTAAACGACCGAATCACTTAAATGAATCATTAGTGAACGACTGAATCATTAGGTAAGAATCGTTCGCGAACGGCTAGATTAGTCATCAGAATCGTTCACGAAGGATTGAATCACCCAAAAAATAAATCATTTTTGAACGACTGATTCATTCTTTGAAAATCATTCGAGAACAACTCAATCAGTAATCAGAATCTTTCACGAACGATTGAATCAGTTACTCCAAAAATGAATGATTTCCAAACGACTAAATCAATCGTCTAAATCGTTCACGAACGATTGAATCGATCATTATAACCGTTCACCAATGATTGATTCACACAAAAAACGAATCATTCGCAAACGACTAAATCAATCATCAGAATCGTTCATGAACGACTTAATCACTAATGTGAATCATTCGACTACTTAACTTATTGTGAATCATTCGTGAACGACTGAATTAATCATCAGAATCTTTCACGAACGTTTGAATCACTCAACAAATTAATTTTTAACGAACGACAGAATCGATCATTAGAATCGTTCTCGAACGATAAATTCGCTCAAAAAATTAATGATTTGCAAATGACTAAATCAATCGTCTGAATCGTTCATAAACGATTGATTCACTCAAAACACGAATCATTCGCGAACGACTTGATCAATTGTCAGAATCGTTCACGAACTACTAAATCACCACTGTGAATCATTCGACTGCATAATTTATTGTGAATCATTCGCGAACGACTGAATCGATCATTAGAATCGTTCACGAACGATAAATTTACTCAAAAAAAGAATGAATCGCGAACGACTAAATCAATCGTCTGAATCGTTCATAAACGATAAATTCACTCAAAACACGAATCATTCGCGAACAACTTAATCTTATCAGAATCGTTCACGAAATACTAAATCACCACTGTGAATCAATGAATCATTTGACTACATAATTTATTGTAAACCATTCGCGAACGACTGAATCGATCATTGGAATCGTTCACGAACGATAAATTTGCTCGAAAAATGAATGATTCGCGAACGACTAAATCAGTCATATGAATCGTTCACGAACGATTGATTCACTCAGAACACGAATCATTCGCGAACAACTTAATCTTATCAGAATCGTTCACGAAATACTAAATCACCACCGTGAATCATTTGACTACATAATTTATTGTAAACCATTCGCGAACGACTGAATCGATCATTAGAATCGTTCACGAACGATAAGTTTGCTCAAAAAATGAATGATTCGCGAACGACTAAATCAGTCATCTGAATCGTTCACGAACGATTGATTCACTCAGAACACGAATCATTCGCGACCGACTCAATCAATTAACAGAATCGTTCACGAAATACTAAATCACCACAGTGAATCATTCGACTACAAAATTTATTGTAAATCATTCGCGAACAACTGAATCAGTCATCAGAATCTTTCACAAACGATTGAATCATTCAATAAATGAATTTTTTGCGAACGACTGAATCGATTATTAGATTCGTTCACGAACGACTGCATCAATCATCAAAATCGTTCACGAATGACTGCATCAATCATCAAAATCGTTCGCGAACGACTGAATCACTAAAGTAAATCATTCAACTACATAATTCATTGTAAATTATTGATGAACGACTGAATCATTCATCAAAATCATTCACGCTCGACTGAATTTTTCATCTAAAATCATTCCCATAATACAATACACTTGTCAGGATCTTTTCCGAACGAGGATCAATTGAAGTGTCATCAAAATTGTTGAAAATTGTAAAATCATTGAAATCGGGTATTCCCGAACAATTGAATATTTTGAAAGAATTGTTTGGGAACGACTGAATCATTCGCGAAAGTCCGATAACAAAATTATTCATCTATCGCTAAACCTCTAGCCAGAATAGTTCACGAATGACCGATTCATTTATTAGTAAACGATTGAATCACTAAAATGAATCATTTCTGAACAATTGAATTAGTGAATTATACCTACTCCAGCGAATCATTTACGAACGAGGAACGACTAAATTATCTATTAAAATCCTTCTCCAAAAACACCGTAGAAGTCAGTCGTTCATCAAAAATGAATAATTCGGCGATTGACCCGACCTTGCCCTTGCAAAACAGTTCAACAACTCTTCACATCGATTAAACTAAATCAAAGGATTCTAAAAACGAATTATTTTTTCTAATTTTCTCCAATTTGCCAACCGACCGCGACATTTTGAATTTCTACGATCATATTGGCGAGACACCCAGTACCGACAAGACTTATGACAAGTCGTGAAATATCATCGAATAAGAAAACGTGAAATCAAATACCCGGCGAACGCAGCTCAGCAACGATACATCCATTTTGACGAGCCTATTTTCGATTATTTTGTTTTGTACAGCGTCCGCATGGGACGGCGCGGCGGTCTCGGAGCGCAATAATAGACCGTTGGAAATTAAACTAAATGTGGCGTACTATCAATTAAATCGCTCGACTGTACGTATTACCCCTATTGTTGGGCAAGAAACAAGATAGTTATTTATGAGACGAAGGATAAAATTATATTATAGAAGCTATTGCGTGGTCACGATTATCGTGCACGATGGACAGTCGATCGTGACATTGAAATGACGCGCGTGTGTGTGTTAAGATGCGAGACTGTGAATGTACGAAGAGCGCATAGATATGTACGCACATTTACAGCACCGGAATGAATTCAACACCGCCGTTTCATCCTACCGTGAGCCAGCAGTGTACATACGACCACTTCCAATGTGAATTCTCAAAAAGCTCTTATTCTCGAGCAATTACACCGACACATCCTGTTCAAAAAATGCCTCTTAGATATGTTTCACAGATTACTGGCGCACATACTCAGGTACTTAGGTACCGAGGAATCTACATAACACGACCACGACACCGTACTTCTTTAATAGACCAGTAATGGATTGGAAAAGGAGAAAAAAAGATTTTAATTAAAGAAAACAAGAATGTGTGTGAGGCACACTCATAAAACCGGATACCACCGAAATTTAATTGTTATGTCTGCGCCAGAGCCAGATGTGCGTAAAAAAGTAACCTCTTCTGTATGACAGATTAATAGGTTTACGTGGTATTTTTTCCCTCATACTTATTCCAGTTCTTTAAATTTGTCTCCCAGTGTTACGAGACATATCCCCACAGAAATCATCAAAAGATTGCCCACCATCGACCCTCGAAAATATCCCCTTTTATAATTTATTACTCATATTCGAACCAGTTCTGTCACAACTTACATGTGGATCACACTGATAATGATCATTTGACCATATTAAGTAAGGGTAGGATTAGCAGAGAGAAAAAGTGGCATCATCTTTATTGATTAAGTTTCTTACGAAGAGGTCCTCGATTTAATTAATATTGAAATGTTCCAGCCTGGGGGAATTTTCATTTATTAAATAGGTATTAATTTTACTTGCTAATTTATCGCTCGCAGCTTCAACGTGGTGTATACTTATTGTAAACTAATTCTGTTTTATTTGATGTTTTAATTTATGGTATCTTTTTTATTACTTGGAAATTTTACGAAACGAGTTGTTTTAGTTTACTATTCGCTTTGAATGCAGCGTTTCTCAAGCTCGCGGTAATTTGCAAAATCACGAGAGTATACGGATTCATTTGTATTTGTACGTCGTCATTATCGAAATTGAGCTCATACACTCAAAGGGTAAGTTTTCTAATGGTTAAAACATAAGTAATTATTTCGCTGTTTGAATATGAAGCTTTGCTCGAGTCGAAATACTATTCGCGTTTCAAATACAAAAGGAATAAAAGGGAGAGGGAATTGATGTAAAATTTATCAGCAGTTTTCACTTTGGCAATTACATTTTGGAGGAAGGGGTTTATTTGAAAAATTTAGTCGTTTAATGGAAATGGTGTAATATTTTTGTATCTAAGTAATTAGAAATGTTTTCACGTTGGTGAACGATTTTGGTCTCTTTTTGAGTAAATTTTTCGCAAACGAAATACGAGTAATATTTTTTTACAAAATTCTATAATGAAGATTGATATCAAGCCCTTTTCCAACATGAATCGGATCAATGAACGACTTGGATTCGAACGAATCATACGCGAACAGCTTTTTGTTCCAAAGAATCGTTTGCAAACCACTTTGATTCCAATAAATCGTTCGTGAACAATTCAGATTCCAACGAATCAGTCGTGAACGACTTGAATTTGAACGAAACAGTCATGAACGGCTTGAACTTGAACGAATCAGTCGCGAACGACTTGAATTTGAACGAATCAGTCGTGAACGACTTGAATTTGAACGAATCAGTCGTGAATGACTTGAACTTGAACGGATCAATAGTGAAAGAATTGAATATGAACGAATCAATAGTGAACGACTTGAACTTGAACGAATCAGTCGTGAATGACTTGAACTTGAACGGATCAATAGTGAAAGAATTGAATATGAACGAATCAATAGTGAACGACTTGAACTTGAACGAATCAGTCATGAACGGTGAACGACTTGAATTTGAACGAATCAGTCGTGAACGGCTTGATCTTGAACGAATCAGTCGCAAACGACTTGAATTTGAACGAATCAGTCGTGAACGGCTTGAACCTGAACGAATCAGTCGTGAATGACTTGAACTTGAACCAGGGGTGCTGCGAACCCCCTGAGTCAACGACGAGGACCCCCCAAATTTTCCAAGTAGGTCCCCTATTTTCACAAATTTCCTCATTTTTTACGAACTTTAAGGAGGGGGGGGGGGTACAAAAAAATACAATACCACCAAACGATTATTGCTTAATGCGATAAAAAATGTACTTATTAGGTATTCAATAACCTCCCTTATAATTAGCGGTATTAGGGGTTGGAATTTTGCTGGGTCTTTTTCTGGAATGTCCCACTAGTACTATTTATAAAATAATGTCGTTTCACTGGTAAAATTTTCGGTGCTTTCTGCCTCGTAATTTCGATTATTTCAAAAAAATGCCTACTGTAAGTATCGGAAAAATAGGCGTTTACACCCTTAATTTTTGGGCAAAGAAGTGGTTGTTTTTGAAGAAAAAAAAGTAACCCTTCTGATAAGAAATTACTCGTAGAACACGATTTCGTAAACATTTTCCAACTTTGAGGCATATTTGAGGAAATATTTGCAAAATTTCGATTTTTTCAAAAAATACTGCCTATTTTTGAAAAATTGGTGTTTTTTACCCTTAAATTTCAGGCAAAGAAGTGTGTTTTTTTTTTTTGAAAAAAATTCCTTTCTAATAGGACATTGACCGTAGAACACACGATTTTAAACCATTTTTCATAATTACGGTTTACTGGAGGACATATTCGCGAAAATCCGGTTTTCAGCAAACACCTTCCCCTCCCTTGGGGGTAGCGGTCGCTTCTGGGGGTGGACATTTTATTATGTTGTTTATAGTGGGCCATTATGAACAAAAGACGAAAAAAAAAATCTGGCTAGAATTTTCCCGTGGTTAAATCTTAAAAATTTCAGGGATTAAATTGCATCTATCAAATTTTGCCGCGGAAAACCAATATTATTGATCTATTTTATCAACTGAAGCTGAATTTTTTAAAATTCGCAACCTTTGAGTTCAAATTTATATTTTTTGACTATCAATTTTTTCGAAAAAAATTAATTTTCTGCCAAAAACAAAGTTTGGAGTTTTGGAAAATTGTGTTTTAATCGATCAATTGGGTCACTAAAATGAAAGTGCTGAAGTGCATAATATGGACCTTTTTTAATGGCAATTTTTATTGAGTTTTTAAAATGAGCGAAATTTGGGTGAAATTTTTAGGGGGGGGGAGGTAGTCTATCGATGGGGGGTCTATTATATTGATGGGGGGGGGGGGGGTCGTTGCTGAAAAAAAATGAAAATTTACCTGCTTACTAGTACACGTTTTTACGTTCTCAAGAAAATTTTTGCCATTATTGAGTTAAAAATGAGCGAAATTAGCGTCAAATTGATGAACTTTTGGGAGGGGGGCATCTATTGATAGGGGGTCCTGTAATTATAGGGGGTTCGTTTTTAATTATTTTCCAATATTTATTGTTAATTTATTTTTTTCTCTTTAAAATTTAAATTTGTAATTTTTTTGCATTTTTTTCGCCCCCCCCAAAAATTTTCAATGACGAGTTGCTCGTCAAGAATACCCCTTCGCAGCAGGGCTGGTGGAACAGAACGTCGTTTTGTTCTGTTCTGTTCAGGAACGAATCCTTAAACAAATTGTTTTGTTCTGTTCTGGTTTTGTTCCAGTTGTTTTGTTCTGTTTTGTTCTGTCCTGTTCTGTTCTGTTCTGGTCTTTTTTGTTATGTTCTGTTCTGTTCTGTTCAATTTTTTAAAAATTGATAAATTGATGTCCAAGTGAGAAAATGTGGTTTTCTGGTATGTTAGGCTTGGACTCATGGGGAGGAGGGAAAGGGGGAATTTCCAAATTCTCAAAAAAGCTTGAAAATTCTGGAAAATTATAAATTCACGAACAGAAAAAAATTATATTGTTCTGTTCTGAACAGAACAAAACAATATTTTTCATACGTTCTGTTCTGTTCTGTTCTCGTTTATTTGTTCAGAACATTATTTTGTTCTGTTCTGGTTATTGTTCCGCGAAAACAGAAATTTTAGTGTTTTTATTTGTTCATACTGTTCTGTTCTGTTCTGTTCCACCAGCCCTGCTTCGCAGCACCCCTGACTTGAACGGATCAATAGTGAACGAATTGAATATGAACGAATCAATAGTGAACGACTTGAACTTGAACGAATCAGTCGTGAATGACTTGAACTTGAACGAATCAGTCGCGAACGACTTGAATTTGAACGAATCAGTCGCGAATGACTTGAATATGAACGAATCAGTCGCGTCGTGAACGACTTGAACTTGAACGAATCAATAGAGAACGACTTGAACTTGAACGAATCAATAGTGAACGACTTGAACTTGAACGAATCAATAGTGAACGACTTAAATTCGAAAGAATCCATTGTGAACGACTTGAACTTGAACGAATCAGTTGTGAACGACTTAAATTCAAACGAATCAATTGTGAACGACTTCAATTTGAACGAATCAGTAGTGAATGACTTGGATTTCAATTTTTTGGTCGCGAACGACTCGGATTCTAACAAATCGTCTGCGAATGATTTGAATTTTAACAAACCGCGAATGACTTCGATTCGAACGAATCGTTCGAGAACTATTTTGATTCGAACGAATCGGTTACCTATAAACAATCTGGATTTCAAAAAATTATTTGCAACTGAATGGATTCCAATACTTGAATCGTTCGGGAACGATTCTGATTCAAACGAATCAGTCACGAACGACTTGAATTTCAACGAATCGTTTGCGAATAACTTACGTTCTAATGATTCGTAATGATTCCATTTTTCACGAACGATCTTCCTACGACAAAATCGTCTAAAAAATATCGATATCGAGTCATCTTTAAACAAAGCGTCCCGAATAAACGATTTCAATTGAAACGAATCATTCAAGAACGTATATGAATGAATTATTTGAGTTAATTATTCACGAATGATTCACGGTGAAACTATTTAGGAAGAAGGCAATTTATTTATGAAAGAATCATTACCGATTCGGAATCAAATACCTAATGAATGAACCGATTCCGAACGATTTCGGTATTTTGAAATTTTCATACGATTTGATTTTTTAGGAAATATATCTGAAGGATTATTTTTGTAACGAATCGTTCGCGAGGGATTCGTTCATGTAGGGAAAAAACAAGAATAATTAAATCACTTGATTTCGAAAGAAATTTATTCCAAATAACAATAAAATCCAAAATTTGTGAAATGAATTTATATTTGTCAGCAACTTGAGGACTGATTTTTGCTGGGCCGGATCAAACTCTGGGCACCTTTCACGTTTACCCCTCCCCTCAGCAGTGACAAATTTGCATTCCAGCTTTCGAAACAAGAAAATCAGGTCCAAGCCGAAAAATTTGTCAAAGTGATGAACTCTTTTTGGGGAAAATTTCATACTGAATGAGATTAAAAAATGTATTTTGCTGAATCGGAAGAAATTTGAGCTCAGTTATAAGAAATTCTCAATTTTCGCTCAATCGGTAGATTCTTGGGATTTTGAAAAAACCTCTACCTGAGGTCTCTGAAACGATAACAATATGGGCAACGTCGCAACGAATCGTTCGAATCGTTCACGAACTACTTCATTGGTTCGTTCAAAATAAGGACCGTTTATACGGATTTGAATAATGTTCTCAAGGATCACATTTATTATTTATTCCAAGAATCAATCCTGATTCGGTTTTTGAGAAAATCGTTCGCGAATGAATCCACCGTCGTTATAACGCATCAATGCAGATAAAAATATGACTCAGTTTTACAGAAATTCTGGACTAATGAGTAAGTATAATGACTCGAGATTATTGAGATTGGTTATGACTGAACGACTCGTTTCTTTAAATAGGCCTCTCTCGTTCAAAGGTGTACCCAGGATTTTCTCATGTAGGGAGCAAGACTTGAAGGTAATTACAGAGGCAAAGTTGAAAAATCTAAAAAATGAGGCTCAAACGAAAAAAAAAAAAAAAATGTGGCTTGGATGAAAAAAATCCAAAAATTGACCAATTTTGGCAAAATTTTCTCAAAGAGGTTATTTATTATTTTGCGTAAAACAACACATATTTATTGCCCAAGCGAAGCAAGAGGGCCAAAATTCCTATGGAAAATTATGTTACGAAGGCAAAAAATTGTTATTTATTGATTATTTCCGATTTCGTGGGGAAGGGAAGAGAAAAACTTTCCCTTTGCTCTCCTTGCGTCCGCTAATGCTTTCCTCTCACTCCTTTCATCAATTATTTGACTATTTTTTCACAATATACGTAATTTATTTTCTAAATCTTCGTTTCATTTCCATTGAATGACTAGTATGACTAGTGCTTAAGATAAATCCTATATGAATCATTCGCGAACGATTGCGAATCAATTTTTGTACTATCAAGTTTGTTTTTGAATTATCTTCACTTAAACATCATAGATCACAGAAATCACATTGTTAAATTCGTGGTATTTGTTTCAAATATTTCAATAGAGACACCCTTTTTAGAAGATTTGAGAGGTTTTTTGTGGTGTTAGTGGTGGTGATGGGAGAGGAGGCTCAAATCAGAGCGAAAGAGAATGAATAGGTACGGGCTTCAGTGAGAAAAATTTTGGTCTTTTTTTTTCATTAAAAATTAAAAATTCACTTTTCAACCTATTTCGCTCCCCACAAATGTAATTTTCTTTAAAAATCTTAATATTGGCAAAAAAATGTTTCCACTTTTTAAATTATTATTTTCCCAAATTAATTGTAAATTTTTTTCAAATTAAGTTTTCCGATTTTTCAAAAATTTTATCAAATTCTTAATTACTTATACAGAATTTTACCGAGTGAAATTTTTCAAACTTATCGATTGTTGGAAAATATACGTAAAATTTTGTTAATTTTGTAAAACATCCATTACCTACCCTCAGTAATTTTTTCAAAAATTTTCTATTTTCTTTAAAAATTTTCGAATTTGTTCAAAAAAATTTGAATTTTATTCAAAAACCATCAATTTTTTAAAAACTTTCAATTTTTATAAAAAACTTATTTTTTTTTTCAATTTTTGGTGAAAAATTTACTGATTCTTTTCAGGGGTTGCCAATTTTTGAAGATAAATGAGTGTGTTACGTCTCTGGACGATGATAAAATCAGGTTTACAAAATTGAGTTCTCAATGACCTAAAATATTTTACAAGCCCCATATTTTGCTAAAAATGATAAAGATGCACTTTTTACTCACTCCCCTCCCTTCGGCAACTCCGCAGCATCAAGATCGAATTCACAACGAATCGGATTCAACCATGAATCACAGGAAATTATCAATTAGCAACTTCGATGGGTAATCATTCTCGAATATTTTCGAACCCGTTCCACCGAGAATTTTCCCACCATCAAAACCATCGGAACAATTAATCTCACATACGAATTCCACAGATTAGTCAAATTACACATACTACAAGGTTTTCCGAACTCTTCGATCATTATCGATGCGTACCCTCACAAAACACCACCTCGGACATTCTTACGTCACCGCAAATCGTACGAAATCAATCGACGAAAAAAATATTCGCTCTTAAATCCGAATATAAAACGCTCGCCTATTCTGTCACTAAAAATCCATCATGGAACCAGTTCGCTCAACATCTCTGTTCGATCGGTTCTAAAAAGAAGAAAAAAAGCGGCGATTGTATAACCATTGAATCGTATCTGTGTAATTTGAACCGTCGAACTGTCTGCATGAAGTCACACCAATTGGAAGGTTTCTCGATGGTTGCTGCTGGCAAGGTTTGATCTTGAAACAGCGCCGTGTAAATTATTCGTAGTCGAATTTTCAGTGATGAGGAGATACGTCCGTACGGACGGTTTTTTCTTTCTAGAAGGCCAAGTTCACGGCTGTCAAAATACACGTAATGGCCGACGGGCGAACTTTATAATCGTCGGGCTTGTTGCGAATCGAAATTGCCCGCATTGAATTATACTTTAACGATGATTTCGAACACGAGTCCTTGACGTCATTGATAAATTGTAATTTAAAATTAACGATATCGGGCTAGGTAGGGTACTTACGAGAACGTACGAGTTTTGTCACCGCGATTTGTTTCTTGTATTACGACGATCACCAGGTACCTGTATCATAAATGTACACGATTATAATAAATTCGTAGGTTCACTAGGAAGTACTTATAAAGAGACGGTGATAAGTATAGTTTTAATTACACTTCGTACATTGTTAATTAGTGATTTGCAGCTGGCATCGTTAGCTAGGTATACACAAGACACCACGAAGCGATGTAATTTTATTCTCCTTATCAAATCTTCCTACACGAAATTTTAAAGGCGTAAACGAGACGACGTATTTACCATTGCATAGCATTATTAGCGGTCCGTAATCGGTTCGAAGCGAGCGTCGGATACAATCAGAAGCATTTTATCACCGGTATGATTAACTCAAGGACGAAATTTTCAAGCATCTACGATCAGCTGTCGAGCAAACGTAAAGGTACATTAACTTCGAATCTGGTCACATCGACCAAGATTTCGTTCTGCGGCAAGAATTACAAAATCGACGAAATCAAGATAATACGAAATGCCAACGATCCAAAGGCCAAGGCTACCGTTGTAATAACGATAAAATGTGAAAAAAACGACCTTATCAGGAATAAAATCGATCACTTCATGATGCACTTGGTACCGCCGACGTCTCAGCCTTCGGTAACGTTGACACGGAATCATACTAGTGATGAAAATTTCTCACCGGAATGTCGCCGCTGAGACGAATTAAAATTTCCACCATTCCGGCGGAATAAATTTTCTATCAATTTCGGTTTCTCGTTTCTTCTTGCGAGTATAATACGAGATCTTGGCCGGGCGTAGTTTTCTGTATACAGCGAAGGAAAAATAACGCCTACGAATAATAAAACACACGGTTCGTATTACGAAGCAGTTCTATTCAGTAGGCTGGCTTATTTATAAAGAGAATAGGTAAGTACTTCGGAATGGCGTCAGACATCAACGCATGAAGGTAATTACAACGGGCAAACTAGATCCGAAGGAAAAAAACATCCGAAAGTATCAGGATGATAAATTAGTCGAAGCTGGGCCACGTCCTGCAACAAATAATAAAAACGTTGATTCGAAATAATTTAATGGAACAAAAGCACCATACAAAAGAACACTTGTAGCATGGTCGTATTATTACGGTCATTTTTTAAATTTCCACCACGACGTGGTATAACCATCATCTAGACCAGACGTTTTAAAAGCTGTGAACAAAACTTGCGGTCGGGTCGCGTACCTGGACTAATTGACTATGAAATCGGAAAATATTCTTTAGTTGACGAATTCCAGCCAACCGACGATCGGGTTAATTTATATTGATTCGATCGGTTTTTGAAATTGGGGATTCGGATTTCGCTGATAGTTTTTTCACGAGGGATTTCTATCCTGAAGGTGAACTGCTGTTTTGGTTCCAGTCTCCTGGAGGGCTCCGAAAGGGGAGCTTCGTTGATTTTTTGCCTTCGCCATTATTCAAGTACCCAAATTTGATGTCTGGTATTGTAAATCTGTCGATAATCGGAGCAATTTGGCTCGCAAAGTTGGAAATTACACTGCCAGCAGGCTTAGAATCGGTTATAAAAAATTTCCAGAGTTCAAAGTTGAGCTTTCAGCAAGATTTCGATTTTCAGGGATAAGCCGAAGTTCTGTGATATAATTTGAAAATCTGCAAAAAATCACGTAAACAGTAGTTTTGCAATAGAAGATACCGAAATTTGGTACCTATTGTAACGAAAAATCACACAAGCAAAATGAACAATTAAATCTCCTTCAGAGCTTCTAAGGATAATGGGACCAAAACAACGTCAATTCTCCACTTTTTTTGGATAGGAGAACTTCGTAGAAAATCTGAAGCGAAATCGAAAGACCCGGGATCAAAAAGTGATCGAATCCATATTTTTCGTACAGATACAAAAAGGATATCAACTCACATAACCAACTAAGCTTCGCAGTATTCCATCGTATAGTTCATCTAGGAGGTATCTTCGAACACTATCATTCTCGTTATAATGATCACGAAGTCGTTCACAATTATACGTCCGTGGATTCACCGCATCTAACGTTCTACAACCATTCATCTTCACGAACAGAATTATTCATCGAACCAGGTGCACGGTATAAGTATACATGGAATTATATTTACTTCGTTTTGATTCAGTTCCATTACAAACAGTCGAGGAATACGTATCGCTCAAAACATCTGACAGCTCGCGAAGAATTCCTGATTGAACTGCATATTAGTTTGATTTGTTGTCGTCGTTTTCATTCATCTTCGGCTGATTCATTCATGATCAAGTTCCGAACAGAAAATTCATTAATGGGTATTAAATTAGCGAGCAAAGAGAGCATCGAGATGTTTATTTATATTTTATCAATATTCATAAAGTACCTGTTGGTATCCAGTTTGTTCCTGCGCTCTGAAGTGGATTTTGGTTCTCTTTGATATGCTAATTAAGTGCTTAGGTAGATGAATTATTTGTTCTGTAGATGAAATGAACGTTGTAATTATTTTACCATCGAAGTTTCGAGTAGATGAAGAACTAGAATGACTATTCTACCAAAATACTGTTATCCTAAATCAATTAAATACCTAATTATTCATTAAATAATCAATTTCATTTCATTATTCGTTAAATTTTTCTTTAAATTTTTGATCAGTGCTGAAAGCACAGATCAAAAATGAAGAACTCTGAAAAAAAAGTCAAAAAACTGAAAAAGAACCTTTTTGGCTAAAATATTAAAAATTTGATTTTATTACCATTTAATTGTCTTCAAAAATCGTATAAAAACAATTTTTAAACGTTTTTAGACCAAAAAAATGAATAAAATCCATTTTTCGAATTTGCAAAAAAATTTGATTTCCAATTTGTAATTTATTTTCTGTGACGTGATATCGAATTACCAGTGTTGCCACACGTTTTTACTTCGAAATTCTGTTACAATTGAATTCTGTGCGTCAACAACACTGTTTTTGGAATTACAAACAAATTTATTCAACATGGCTACATTAGTTTTTCGTGTTTGTTTGTCAAATTTCGCGATAATTTCGGTATTTTAGCTTAAAACTAGCGTTTCGTATTGGTTTATGAGCCAAAAATGACAAAAACAAGTATGTAAGTCAATACCAAGTAAGCATATGGTTCAATTCACCGTCTACATCGATTTTTTTCCAGTTACAGTGACATTCTGAAGACTCTTCGATCGGATGAAAATGTCGAAGAAAACACCACACAGACCACATCTTTCATCATCAACACCCCAAGTACTCGTCAATCGAATAAATGAATGTCAAAGAACACTCCGCAAGCTACGTCTTCTTTAATCAACACGAATCGCAGTGAGTACTAGTACGATATCGCAATCCTTTTCGGTATACAAGCGTATGTATCGAATTAACAATTACGCCGGAATTTGGAATTATTTCCACGGAGTAAAATCGTCGTATCGGAGTATTCTCACGCTCAGAGACCGGCATCTGCTACGTATTTCCTTATCTGTAACCAGTGTTGTTGGCAAAACGTCTAATTACGCGATGGAAAAGCTAACTACTACCAAAGATTCCACACACGCATTCGGTATATCCTACGCGTCGGCATATTACGATGATTTTTCGCGAAATTTTCAATTGCATTCGGTTATTATCCACCTCTGTATTCAACTCGGTATCGGTGAGATAAAATTGCGGTAATGGTTGAGATTACGTTTGGGTGAACGTCCTTCCAGACGTTGAAGCGTCTAATACCTAACGATTAAAACACGTCGAGATAACTGTCCATTATGTAGTTTTGTTATGTTAACTGCAGTTGTCTGGTTTTAATATCAACGCCCAAACGTTTATAATTAATTTTTACCTTTTCGTTTACTCATCGGTCAGCTCCGGCGTCTGCGATGGGGATTTAGTTTACTTAACGTTGAGTTTCACTGAGGCTAGTGCTTGTGTGATAGATGTACTAAATTTTACGTACTTTATCGTCGTGTTTTAGTTCGCAGATTGATACTGCTGTCTCCATCGTTCGAGTTTCACTTTCCATAACGTTATTCTTTTACAACGAAATAATGAACCCGTATAATTATCCGATACTGACCTTAATAGCGGTTGACATCACCCTTGGTACATCTTGAGGATTTCATTACCGTAAGCGGAAGCATGATCAAGATTGGCGTTACAATTCGTTTATTTACTATACGCGAGATTATCATCGATGATATTCAATCGCTGTGCTAGGATGACTGACAACCAAACCGAGTGCCCGACGAAGACCGCGAATTGCGGAAGTTCTCGTACAACGGTGCCATCAATTTGGCGACAGATGGCAGCCATCAACCTTAACCCGTCATCGTATGCACATACTTTCGACCTTTGAATTTCAACACGTTCTATATAACACGGCGCGTTAATCTAAAACAGCTGCTAGATCGACAATAATGCCTCGTAATAGAAATTTTACCGCTTCCAAATGCAAAATCGATTAACCGGCCGTATAAAGCATCAATACCAGCAATTATCTTTCATAAAAGAATATACTAAATTATTTCGTGAGAACATTTTGTTATACCTAATTAGATATCCGTGTCCGATCGAATAATAAACTAGTGAAAGTGTTACATCACTTTTGATCATCGCTCCGGAATTTATCGTTGTCGGTCGTCGTAGCGCAGCGGTTTTAAAAGTTTCTATCCAGTTGGATGGTTAGTTTTGTCCGACAATTAGGCGTTTTGACTAATTTTATGTCGCAGAAGGATGTCGGTTATTCGTTTGGGGATTTTAATCTCAGGTTTAGAAAAAAAATGGTTTGAATTTTTTTTTCACAAAATACTTAGCTTTAGGTATTTACTTGAAAAAAATTAGAAAACAGTCGTTTTTCGATTATTCATGAGCAAAAAATCTGATTCAATTTTTTTTTCATTATTAGATTTATTATGAGGTGTAGAAAACTTGAAGAGATATTGTATCTGAATAGACCATGAAATTGTGGGCTGAAACAAAAATTTACTGAAAAACATTGAAAATGGATTCCATATCTAAAATTTTAAGTTTTGAGATTCATGTTACGAATTTTGGGGAATTTTTGAAAAATCAAAATTTCGCCATGGTTTTGAAAAATATGAAAATTTGGTCTAATCTAGCATCTAGCTAATAAACAAAATTTTATAGGTACCTATATTTCCGGTACTTAATGTTGTAAAAAGTCATCCAGCAAATAATAGAAGTACCTAAATTTAAAGATTTACAAAAAGAATCGAAATGTCTCGAAAATTGCTATAAAATTTGTAAAAAAAATTTCGAAAGGTTGTAAAACCTGCATCAATTCAGCAAAATGTTTGAAATTTCGTGAAAATTGTTGAAAATTTCACAAAATTTGTTACAAAGTGTAAAATTTGGAAAAAGTTGAAAAGTGATTTAAATTGAGTAAAAATGGCCAATTTTTATGAATTTTGGATCATATCTGTAATTTCTTTAGTATTCTCTGCAATATTTGCAATGATTTTTATGAGATTTTGTACGATTCTGGTAAAATTTATTTTCTCTCGTGATTTACTCTAAATAGAACTGTTTTGAATAATTTGATAGTTTAGACACTTTTTACGATATTTCTCACAACTTTTGTGGTATTTTCATCACTTATGTCACTCATTGAATAACTTTCTTGAAATTATCAAATTTCGTAAAATGTTTTCATTTTTACGTAATTGTATTTGGAAAGATTTTTAAAAGATTTTCATGCAGTTTTGTTGTATTTTAAATAATTTTTTCCACAATTTTATCATATTTGTGAATTTTTTTATCAATTTTTCTAAATTATTTAAATTTTTGATGCAGTTTATTTGTTCTACAAATTTTTTAATAATTTTTACGCAATTTCCACAAAATTGTAGTTCTTTTTTTTGATATTTAAACCAATTTTAATGATTTTTATGAAATTTTGGACAGTATTTTCAAAAACTTAGCTACCTACTTTGTGATTTTTTTACCAAGCAATTTTTAGAAAATTTTTCCATTTTTTTCGAACAGTTTTATAGTTGATATTTTTCAACATTTCAAATTATTTTCAAGTTTTTAAAACATTTTTCGTGTTATTTCGATACTTTTCACGATAATTTTCATTTTTTACAATGTTTTGAATGATTTTTACGAAATAATTATCAATTCTCAAAATATTTCGTATAATTTTGGTGATATTTTAACGTAACAAGGAGGGTATCCTAATGAAGTGCATTTTTCAATAAATTCGAAATAATTTTATGGACTTGCAAAGTTCGAAAACCTTATCTAATCAAGGCGAAAAATTTAAATTTGGTACGTACCCTATTTTCGATCTTCAGAATCGACTGGAAGTAGTTTCGAGTCGATCTGGAGCCTCTAGAAAATTTTAGCATTTTCTAGCTTTGAAAACTAGGCTATAAAAGGACAATTAATGAACCTATTTGGTTCCTTTTTAATTGATTTAAGCCCAATTTTTCAAAATTTGTATTACCAGATCAAATCCTTGCTTTCTCCAGCAAAAATTCTTCTCAAAAGTTGAAAAATTTAGAGGGGAATGTGTAATTTACATTTATTTGAAACTGCTTCCCAACAATTCGGGAGGGCAAAAATAGGGTGTACAGTGCATATCAAATTTCAACTTTCTTTGTGCGTATTTTTCGATTTTTTCTGAAAATTTTTCCGTGAAAAAAATATGGATTTGATTCAACAACAGTAAATTTTGGAAAATTACACAATAATCGAACAAATACATAGGTATATCGCTGATTTGCCTGAGCACAGGTGCTGAAAAGCTCATTTGAGCTTTTTTGTTTCTTTTTTCATAGCTGCGGATTGCTAAAATTTGCGAGAGGCTCCAAATCAGCTAAAAATCGGTTTCAATTAACCAGAAAGGTCGAAAATGAGCCAAAAATTTTCCGGAGGTTTCAAATCAGCTCCAAATCATTTTTAATCGATCAGGAAAGGCGGAAATTGGACATACCACATTTTAGATTTCTATCTTGAATTTTCATATTATTTTGCAGGACCTTAAAGTACCTTTATTTTCGTTTCGTTTCGTCTAAAATTTTACTACCGATTTGGACAGAGACGCACCCAAGGGAGGCTCAGGGGACTCGAGCCCCCCCCCCCCCCCTTAAGCTCAGAAAGGAGATTGTTTTATCATAAAAATGTCAAAAAAGGAGTATGATTTTCTAAAAAAAATTCGCTCTTGCTTCGCTCGGGCAATAAATTAGTAATTTTTCACTGATTTTTCGATCAAAAATTACTAATTTCTCAGTCAATGTTCCATTTATCACAAAAAATCAGTAATTTTGTCTGAAAAAAATCATTAAATCTCCCCATTTTTCAATTTTTCTTCGCCAAAATCTGTAGGTATATTATTTGGCTACTGAAAATACCCCAACTACTCCAACCCAACTGAAATAACAGGTTATTTCATTTTTTCATTGAATTTTGACCCCCCCCCATTTTTTCTCAAAATCTGAGCCCTCCCCTACACAATTTCTGGGTGCGCCTATGGATTTGGATATCTATCCCGTGATGAAATTTCATTAGCAGCTGATTTCTGGGCAAATAAATGAAGTAATGGGTAATACATTAAAATTCATTTTGAAAAAAAAAAGTTAGGTAATTAATTTCGAACTTCGCTGCCAAATTGAGAAATTATTTTTTCGTTCGTATTAAAAACATTGCAACTTGAAAATGACAACGAATTATTGAAATGAAATAATTATTACAGGTGCCTATTCAAATCTAAAGATAATTTTTTATCGATTTTTTTTTCATAACTTTTGTTTCAGTAAAGTATTGACTTTGAATTATCTTCTATTCTATTCTCATCTGTTTTTCCCTCAACATATTATACGCAATTGATGTGGGTACAAAAAAAAAGATCTTTCTTTACACAACTAAACATTCAAGTTGGTACATGTTGCTGCTCAGCAGACTTTTTCTTTTTTTTTCATTGGTAAACAAATGCTACAATCTATAGAAAAGAATCATTAGAAGAAAAAAAAAACCTAAACAACCCGCGCAGAACGCATAGAACTGTCAAATGTCAATATTTATCATTATCAGTCTCGCAGGCTCCACTCCGTTATGTTAGGTATAATTTAAGTAGATACCGCACTACTTATGTAGATACATGACGAGCTATACTTGTATAGGCGATCTCGATACGCGTGTATTTATAAATGCTGGTCATGTTGTAGCAATTATAACGCGGCCGTAGCTGTGGCGACCAATTTACATATAAAAATTTAAATAATAATTAAATTAAGCCGGCTCGGCCGAAGGCCGCAGGTGATTTAACACTAATCTACAATCTTGACTGATGTTCATTTGGCTCGCGCTACTAGTTACCGCGCGATGTATTATAAATATATGTACATGTTTAATAATACAAAACCAATTAGAAACATTTTTCGACATTTATCAAAGAAAAAAAAAAGGAAAGGAAGGCGAAGTATAGCCGCTGGTTGTTGTCGATCTGGTGTAATTGAAAATCAAAATACGAGAGAGGTTGATTGGATAGATTTAGTTTATGAGGTGATTTTGGTCGAATGTTGATTACATGGAGATCGAATTGATCCCCCTCTTCCAAATTCCAAAGAAGGGAATGAGAAAGCAATGAAAGAAAAAGTATAGATGTTTGTGTACATTTTTGAAAACTGACTTATTTCGTTTAAAAATGAAGAATTGGAGAGGTTGTGCATTTTTTGAAAATTGTGATGCGAGAAAATGTATAGAAACCGAACAATACCGTAATAGGAACGATTTTAAGACTAAAATAACCGAAATAATATACTTACCTAGTATAATTAACGATTTCTTCAGAATAATAACATATAAGGTACGCTCTCATTCTGAATCAGTGAAAAGTCACTGATAAACAGCCAGAATTACCGCACAGGAAAAAATCAACGAAATTCAGTTTTTCAGCAAAATTTTCGTCGATTTTTCAATGATTTTCACTGATTTTTCTGCTAATTTCGTAAATTTCACTGATTTTCCAGTGATTTTTCTCAACTGATTTGTTTTAAAATTGAAATTAAATTTTTTCACTGATTTTCGATCATTTTCACTGGTTTATAAATGAAAGAATATGATAAGTATTTATGACAATACCTCTTCCTCCCCGCCACCCCGCGATGATGAAAAACAAAATCATAACGAAATCGAGAACGAAAACTCAAATTAACAATTTTTTTCATATTTTCAAATATCTATCAATTTTTTTTTCTTTTTAATTCTTCGAGATTAAAATGTGGAGTACTTGAGAATTCGGTCCTCAACACTGAAATGAGCTAAAGGGAGGGAAAAAAACACATTTTCAAATTCTAACCGTTGAATTTTTCAGTAAGAATACGAACTATACTTACTTGATTTTGAAAATTCTGACTAGCGAGGACAGTTTCAGCTCAACTTTTTTGGAGAGGGGGAAAGAGAAGGTCGTCAGAATATTTAATTTGCCGTCTGGACGCCAAATTTGTCGACTGAACATCATTTTCATGGAATATTTGCCGATTTTCCGGCTTTAAAACACCTCTCGAGGGTGCAACACCCCCTCCCCGAATCGACCCTGTTGACTACTATTCCTATTAGTCCAGGCATTTTAGGAGTTGACCCCCCAAAAATTAAAGCCTGATTTTTTTTTCGCGTTTTACGTTCGTAATGGTCCACTACACAACATACTAAAATGGACACCCCCACAACCCTCCGCTACCCCCAGGGGAGGGGTAAACGTCCGCTGAAAACCGGTTTTTCGTGAATATCTCCTCAAATAAGCCTCAAAATTGAAAAGTAGTTATGAACAATCTTGTTCTACGCGTAATTTCCTATCGGAAGGGTTTTTTTCTTTTTCAAAAACACTCACTTCCTTGACCAAAAATTAAGGGTAAAAATCACCTATTTTTCAACAATTTACAGCATTTTTGGAAAAAATCGAAACTTTTGGAAATATCTCCTCAAAAAAGCCTCAAAATAGAAAAATGGTTATGAACAATCATGTTCTACGTGTAATTTCCTATCAGACAGGTTCGTTTTTTTTTCGAAAACATCCACTTCTTTGCCCAAAAATTAAGGGTGAAAAACGCCTATTTTTCCAATATTCACAGTACTTTTGGAAATAATGAAAATACGAAGCTGAAAATATAGTTTTTGAATCCTTACGACACAAAGAAATGTTCGTATCACCAATAATCATCATAACATCGCGTTTATAGTACTTTTTCTTTCCACAACTTCGATTTTTTAAATGCAGTATTCAATTTCAATAACCTTCTTTATAATTAACGGTAGGGGTTGAAATTTTTGCGGTGACTTTTTTTTTTGAAATACCCTACCAGCATGTATTTAAAAAATACTCATTTTGGGTACTTTTAGCTTCGTATTTCCATAATTTCCAAAAATACTGTGAATATTGGAAAAATAGGTGTTTTTCACCCTTAATTTTTGGGCAAAGGTACGGGTGTTTTTGAAAAAAAAACGAACCTGTCTGATAGGAAATTACACGTAGAACATGATTGTTCATAACCATTTTTCCATTTTGAGGCTTTTTTGAGGAGATATTTCCAAAAGTTTCGATTTTTTCCAAAAATGCTGTAAATTGTTGAAAAATAGGTGATTTTTACCCTTAATTTTTGGTCAAGGAAGTGAGTGTTTTTAAAAAAGAAAAAAACCCTTCCGATAGGAAATTACGCGTAGAACAAGATTGTTCATAACTACTTTTCAATTTTGAGGCTTATTTGAGGAGATATTCACGAAAAACCGGTTTTCAGAGGACGTTTACCCCTCCCCTGGGGGTAGCGGAGGGTTGTGGGGGTGTCCATTTCAGTATGTTGTGTAGTGGACCATTACGAACGTAAAACGCGAAAAAAAAATCAGGCTTTAATTTTTGGGGGGTTTGGTACATTTTTTCTCTTATTTGCCTGGACTATATAGGTATTGAATAAAGACAGTTCGGAGAGGAGAATTGGTCAAATTTCAATTTTTGAAACGATCAAGTCCTCTGATTAATAATAATTAATAACCGGTGAAAATTAACAAAGAATCAATTTTTTTTGTAAATTAGAGTACAATTCAATCGGATTTGAAACCTACACTCTCTTTGGCAACCCCCCCCCCCCCCCCGTCCATCAGAGTAGAAACATAACGTAATTAGAAACGATACCTAACTTGAAAGAGTGATTTTTAAAATATTTTTAAATTGGTTTTCGAGGCGGAGGGACCAGAGGATTCAGCCTTTGAAATTGAAATTAATTGGACGAGGAGGAGGAGGAGGAGGGAGACTAAAAAAATTAATGATTCGACCTTCAACTGAAATAATTCTGAGAATTCTTGAATGAAAAGATGGAAAAGAATGGGCTAGACCTCATTTTGAAAAATGCAGCCTTTGATACGGAAAACTTCACGATCAATTCGGCATTCGGCCCTCAAATGAAAATGAGCTCTCGACTTGTTCAAAATTAATGTCGAGTTTGAAATTGATATATAGGTGCGGAAGAGAGAGGGATTCAATCCTCGTGAGACAAAATTCCACGCTCTTGACGAATATTCAACATTCCTACATCTGCATGTATTTAATCTATGTATCAAAATTTGTCTGAAATTGGGATTTCATTCTTTTCAAAAATTTGTTTTAAATTCAAGCAGAAATTCATGGCTGTCAAGTTTTCGATTTTATTTAATAAGTAGTAATTTTTTTTCAATAGTCAGTAAGCCAAGCAGTGGCTTTGGAAACTTTTTTTTGGGAGGGTACAAAATGGATATGGAAACTTAGATACCAGAAGGATTTTAGTGCGAGGGAGTGAAAGGGTGCCTTTTTTTCACGCTGTCGTTTCAAATAGTTCATGTAATTGTACGAAGCTTTGAAAGAATTGGTTTTTTATTGCCCAAAAAATAGATTTTTTCCTGTTTTAATGCTTTGAAAATCTCGATAGGATGTAATGGGGGGGGGATACATTTTATATACTTTAACCCCGGTATCCCTGCATTTGATGGGGGGAGGGAGGTACAATGTACCCCTTGTACCCTAATTTCCGAAGCCACCAATTATCTACCTTTTAAAAAATCATTATTAAAACAAAATTTATTCTGTTTTGGTTTCCATTTTTTTTTTAGTTCGTGTTTTAGTGGTTAAAAAATATATTTCCGGAAATAAGTTAGGAATTGGACTCCATAATTGAAAAATTTTCAAGTGAGGTATTAAAATTCATGTTTTCTAATCACCAGAATCAATTTCTGAAAATTTATGATCCTTATTGTCAACCATGGACCTCAGGGAGCTGGGGATAGGGCTTCTGGGATAGAGGTGAAGGCCAAAATCAAAATTTTCCGATTCCATTGCGCGAAGTATCTATAGTCTTTCTCACCTAAGACAATGCCAAATACCCAAGACAAAATTGAGTGATTCAACTGAGAAATAACTGCATATTTTTCACTTTGAAAGATGTGTCTCATTATTGAGCATAGTAAAGCAGAATTTGAATTGATTTATTAGATAATTGAATCCAGTTTGAAAATTTATTCATTTTATAGTGAAAATATCACTTTGAATCCCTAATTCGCAATCCTCAATAATCAGACGTATGTAGGTATCTTTCAAAATGAAAAGTATGCAATTATTTCCTAGTTAAATTCCTCAATTTTGTCACGGGTGTTTGGTATCGTCTCAGGTGAGAAAGATTATAGATGCTTGTTTTTTTGATTTCTCGACTCTAAACCCCACGCCATTTTGCCAAAAAAAATAACAACAAAACTTTGGGGGTATGCTCCAGCTTATCAGAAGAAAAATTTAGGATCGGGATATATTGAGCATTATTGAATAAAATGTTCTGAAAACGTAATATGTGCTTCGGATCAATATTACTTTTTGAGGACTTTTAAGATATTTTTCAAAATTTCTCTTCCATTTTTGAAAAAAAAGAAATGTTTGGAAAAAATTGGACAAGCAACAACAACATTTTTTATCCAAAGTATTTTTGAAAATTTTTATTTTTTTAAAGTGAAGAAAAATTTTGAAAATATCTTAAAAGTTCTCAAAAGATAATGTTGTTCCGAAAAACATTAAATTTTCAGACTATTTTATTCAATAATGCTTAAGATATCCCGATCCTAAATTTTTCACTGATAATTGGGTAGAGCATACCCTTAAGAAGAATAGGCAAGGATAAGGGGCCAAAATCGGTAATTTTTCAAAACTATTGAACGAGATATCAAATTCCATGGTTTTTACATCTCGAGTTCTTTTTCAGTGTCGTTGAATCAAAAACCTCGAAAGAAGTCTCGGAGGGGGGGGGGGGTAGGTAAAAATATAAGGGGTCAAAATTGAAAAAATTCGAGTGAGGTATCAAAATACATATTTTTTTACTCATAGAATCCATTTCTGAAGTCATTGTCATTCCTAATTAAAACAGCAGTAGCAACCTACTGAGTTCTAATACCGTGACCAAAATTCGACGGAATGAGTTTTGGCCTCCTGTTCAGATTGAGATAAACGTTGAAGTAACCGTAGAAATAGATTTTAGAGGTGGAAATGGAAACAGATCCATTTTGGTACCTCGTTTGATAGTTTTGAACAATTATTAATTTTTTTCGCGTTTTTTGGGAGTGGAGAAGGGGTTATTTTAACAAAAATATTCATAATTACATGACGAATTCAAATTCATTGTTGGGTTACTTCTTTGTTGAAAAAATCAAAAAAATTTGTTTCTTTTGCCATTCATTAGGCGTATATTTGGTAAAAACCTTTAGTCGAAGTAAACTTGTGGTGAATTCGTCCTCCCTCCTTTCCTTCCTCCATCTCTATTTCTATAAGATGTGAATTATTTCTGAAGTGATCAGCTTCGAATAAATATGAATTTACTTGATTCTTGTACTTGGGAATTTTCTAATTTTTGATAGCTTTGTTGATGACAACTTCCAGGAGTCTTGAGTCATTATTCAACTTCATTTGTCGCATAAGCCCAGCCCACCCAGGGGGCTCGACCCTCCCCCAAGCTTGGTAAGGAGATTTTTTTATCATAAAAATATCAAAAAAGAGTATGATTTTTCAAAAAAATTTCGCCCTCGTTTCGCTCGGGCAATATTTTAGTAACTGTCTTTTGAATAAACCACTCTCTAAATTTGAATCAGTCGAATTTGCAGAAATTCTGTCTTTTTTAATCAGTGAAATAATTTTCATTGAAAATTAGTGATTTTTCACTGATTTTTCGGTCGAAAATTACTATGTAGTTTCTCAGTCAATGCTCCATTTATCAGAAAAAATCTGCAATTTTGACTAAAAAAAAAATCAAAAAATCTCGTCATTTTTCAATTTTTTTCGCTCAAATCTGTAGGTATGTATTATCTGTCTACTGAAAATGCCCCAACTACTCCAGCCACACTGAAATAACAGGTTACTTCACTTTTTCATTGAAGTTTGACTCCCCCTCCATTTTTTCCCAAAATCTGAGCCCTTCTTACACAATTCCTGGGTGCGCTTATGATTCGTCATTCGCGAGTTTAAATTCAACTGGATTCAAAATAAATTGAATAATTGACGGTGAATCGAGATGAAAACTTCTAATATGTATCGAATAGAGGGAAAAAAGGCAATCCATTCGTAATTTTCAAGTGCGGCTGTGTCCAGGTCTAGGTTTCTAGTCCAAGGCGTAGTCCAATTTGAAAAAAATGACAAAACTGGCGGAAGGACGAAGAAGAAGCGAAGGGCAGTGAAAAAAATACCGCTTGTAATTCGTGACAGACTAAACGCAGAATCAGGAATTTTACGGGTTGGGCTTTATTTTTAGGGTGCGTTATCGAGGTTACTTACAACTTGGGAGAGAATTGGAAACGAAAAATCCTTGAAAGTCCGACCAGTGTGCGAATCGGAGCAATGTCAGCATCAGCATCGGCATCGAACGAATGGAAAAACTAACGTAATAATGATTTTTCGCTTATTCGACGATTATTCGACGTTTTACGCGAAGCGATAATCGAATCGAGTGGTTATTGTATTAACCATAAAAAAAAAGCAAACTTACACAAGATGGGAAAAAGTTGTTGAAAATTTCCATCAGAACTAGAAAAGAAACCCAGGGAGGGAAATCGGAAAACCAGCATGAAAATGACGATTCGATTAACGAATAATTTATTCGCGTCGAGTGGAAATTTTTAGCTTATTGTTTGCTCGCGTTGTTACTACTTCCAACCACTCTTTCGTATTTTCATTGTGTAAACTACGATCGAGGGAGAGATTCCGCCACGTAGCTCGGTGATGGAAAATTAGCCGAAAAGTTTTTCAATTAAGTTCTTTATTTTGGGCGACGCGACGGTGCGGCGTGCGCGGTTACGAAATCATATTTAATCAAGTGCGATAAACAGCGCGCGGGTGGCGTGCGCCACCGACCAGCCGAGGAAGTCGGTGCGTAACCGACACAGATGTTTTGTAATCCGAAGTGGGGCGGCCGAGAGGGAAAGTCGTTTTAAAAAGCAGATGTATAATGATTTGCCTATCGGCGACATTTTAAAGGAGCTTTGAATTTCGTATTGGCGTTCATACGTAGGTAATTTATGTACTCGTAGATGGCCGAAAAACGTGACGAGACGGGGAGAGAAGGGTGCTAGGAAATGGGTAACTGGGTGCACAACTTACCCACGCGTGTTCAAACTCAAAGAGATTGTCGGAGGTTTTTTATTTTGCGGTTGATGTTTGAAAAAAAGCGTCAGTTGGTACTGGCTCGTTGTAAGAATAGAGAGCTAATTTATTTTCGGATTGGCGAACGCGAAGTTGAGTTTTTTATGGGGGGGGGGGGGGTCGACGGTACGGGTTTCTACTTTGATGTCGCGGATTAATTTGTTCAGCGCGACGGTCGTGTCGGTGGAAAAAATTATACCAAAGGGTGAATAAAAATTGTAGTTGGACAAAGTTTTCCCATGTTTGGAACGTTGAGGGGGCGAGGGGGAAAATTTTCTTTGTGTTTGTATATTTTTACCCCGAAGAAATTTTTAATGCTGGGTTATATTATGAGATTACAGAGACGTCATTTGCAGCGATGCCTGGAAGTTGATTTGAAAGCCTCGGTGGAGCGAATTTCCGGTACCTGGTTTTAGAAAAGATTGAAATTTTGTTTTTGATGTTCGAAATCGTTTATAGAGCTTTAATAAAGTGAGGGTTTTTTGAAAATATGGAAGGATTGATCAAAATTATATTTTTTCTGGAAAATAGCGTGAAATTTCTCAAAATATGGTTAAAATTTGTCATGATGTGGTGACTGGTGAGCAATATGTTTCAAATAATGTATTATTACTAAATCATTGAAAAATCGTAAATTTTTCTTGAAAATTGAGTAAAAATTGTTAAAATTTCAGTAAATTTAGGCTAAAAATCAAAAATTGTTGAAAATTACGAAAAATGTCGATTTTGTATTGAAATTGCTTTAAAGTTGTGGAAAAATGTAAAAAACTGTTCAGATTGCAAAAAATCAATTTTTTGTCAAAAATGACTGTGATTCCTACACTAATAATTATAAATGGTATGAAATATTGAAAAAATTGCTTAAAATGTCATAAATCGGCCAAAAAGTTGAAAATTCTACGAATTTTTCCGAAATTAATTGTGTGAAATTGAAATACCTAAAGAATAGTTTAAAAAAATGGTCAAAATTGTCTAAATTTTGTATAAAATGCACAAAGTGCCTAGTCAGAGTGTACTTAGTGTCTTAACGATCAAGCCAAGTCAAGATTTTCACCGAGAGGTAAAACTAGTCATGCAAAGTCCAACAAGTCAAGTTTTTTTTCAAAAATTGAAAAAAAAATTCCATTCACTCTTAATAAATAATTCAAATAGGTATAAAAAAATATTTTAAATCATATTTGTTTGAATTTGTTCGTAAAAATTTAAATTCATGAGCTTATTGTGATTTTTTAAAAGTTATATTTGTTTGAAGTTTTTCTTTAAAATTAATTTTTTTTCGAACGGGGAGGGGGGGGAACTAGCCCAAAAAAAGTTCAAAAAGTCATGCAAAAAGATGAAGCTAAGTCGAGAATTTTACTCAACAACAACAAATTTTATTAAACACCTTGGTAGTGTTGAAATTGATGAAATTTTGTTAAATTTGAGTAAAATATTGTTAAATTGATTCAAAAATCGTAATAATATTTAAAAAATTGTAAATGTTGATGGGATTACAAAAAGTTAGTGAATAACACCTAGCTAATTTTTTCTAATTCATTGAAAATAACATAAATCTTGGTAAAAAAATTTAATCATTTTTATATAACATTACGAAAACTGTTTCAAAAGTTATAAAAATTTGGTAAAATGTATAATAGAACAAATTATCAAACTTTATAATGAAAAATTTAAAAAAATGTCTTGAACAATATGCATGTTCCATTTCAAAAATATTTTCATCATTTTCAAAAATTCCAAAAAGATGGTCAAGTTTTCACGTAATGTTTCCTGGCAAGAAAAACTAGAAAATGTCAAGAATGTCACTTTAAGTAGCAAGAAAACCAAAAAATGGCAACATTTTCAATGATATCACTGCAAAAAGCAAGAATTTTCAACATTTTCCTCCCTTGAATGTTCTTATGAAAAAATAAAAAGGAGGTTCTTTTTTCTGTGAATTTAAAGTAAGAAAATTTTTTATAAAAAATCATAGGAAATATTACAGAGCTAGTTGATATTTCACAAAAATATTCTGAAAAATTCAAAAAAAAATTGTTAATAATTCTCAGATTGAAAAAATTACTAAAAATTTTACGAAAGTTCCAGAAAACGATACAAAATTGATCGGCATTTTTTGAAAATTTAAGATATCAGAAATGTTTAAAAAGTTTATGCAAATCATTAAATCTCAAAAAATTACATGAAAATAGCGAGAATTTTCATTTTCTTGATCTAATAGACACCAAATTTCCCAAAAATCATAAAAATTATTAAATTCATTTTGAACAATCTTTGAGGCAATTTTCACTGCTTCAAATTTTCAAGTAATGTTTGTGACATTTCAAACAATTTTTATGTCATTTTAATTGATTCTTTCGACGTTTTGGTAACTTTTGAGGCTCTTTTGACGATTTTTGAGCTAAATTTCAACATGCATCATAATTCCAAATTTCTTACATGCCTAATTTAAAAATTTTTCAATGCTAAATTTTTATCGTAATTGACTGATTTTCGCGATATTTTTTTGGTAAGTTCAATATTTGAATTTGAAGTTACTTCGGTTTAAAAATAATTTTCGTAGAGTTTTAAATCAGTGGAGCTATTTTACTAATTTTTATAGTATTTTAGATAACATTTGATTTATTTAAAGCAATTTTCATCATTTTTGAAATTTGAAACGCAATAACTCAAAAAATCAACTTTTACTTTTACGCGAACAGAAATATCAATCAGATTTGTGTAACTTGTTTTTTTTTTAAAAACCTTTTCGATGGGGAGGGGGAGGCTGTTATAATTGAATCTGTCACAACAAAAAGGGCATAACTCAGCATATGTCCTTTTTGATGCGACAAGCAATTCGCATTCTCTGAAGTTTTCTCTATCCAATGAGCCCCTCCCTCCTTCCAATATATTTTCCTCGAAGAGTTATGGCGTTTTTAAAAAGTGAAGTTGGCAATTTCGGTACCTACAATACATGTTTGATTTTTTCACTGTGCAGATGATTGTAAAATTTTAAAATTTTAATAAAGTGTTTTTTTAGTTAATTTTTCGTCATAAATTTGAAAAAATAATAAAATTCGTCCAAAATGTATTTTTAGCATTTTTTTTGTAACCAAGAAAATGAAAAAAAATTGTCATTTTTCAAAGTGCGATATATCCGCTCCCTGAAGAAATAATTTGAATTTTTTTTCACAAAAATGTTCCTTTTTTCATTCTATTCAACTTTTGTATGAAGATTTTTTTTTAATTTTCACTTCCGGAAAAATTATACGTCATCAAACGTAGAAGGGTCGAAATGAAATTTTGTCACAACAAAAAGGACATATAACTCAACCTTTTGTTTTCAATACAGAAAAAAATAGAAAAGATATCAAGTGATGGGCGAGTTGTTTTCTTGTAGCAAAAAGATGGAATTTTAAGGTAAAATTTTTTCCCCAGCTCAATTCCTTGATTTAGTATTAAAAAAAGCATACTCAAACTCCAATCGCGATTTCCCAAAAACCTTCATTTTTTCTATATATGAGACGCAGCCAGGGATACCCGACCATATGTCGGAAAAGTAAATTTCGAGAAAAACGCAAATTAAGAAAAAATGACCAAAAATATGGAAATTTTTTTTTTTATCAATTTGTATACTATGAACCCTCTACTTTCATATGAGAATAGGTTCAGGTCCCAAAAGTGTCATCTTCTTGGTTAAAAAACGAATTTTGCTGAAGGCCTCTGAGAAATTGAAACCATTCCATATGTCGGAATTTTATAAAAATATGTTAAAATTTACAACTTTCATTATTATTGAAACGTAGTAGTGTTCAACAAATATCCGGATATCCAAATACCAAATACTATTTGGATTATCCGGATATCACACGGAAATTGCCGAACAGCTCCGAAAACATCCCGAAAACGGTTGAACTTTTCTGAGAGTTCCCGAATTCTTTCACGAACCCTCACAAAATTTAAAGGTCGATTATCGAAATCGAAAAATTGAAATTGAAGAATCGATTATCGAAATCGAAATTGAAAAATCGATTATCGAAATCGAAAATTCAATTTTTTCCCGTTGAAACTCTTCATTTCGATTATCCGGATATTTGTTGAACACTAATTATTTTCAAAGCATGATTTTCACCGCTTGGTTTGTAAAATTGTTTGACTTGCACTATGATTTCATTTCTCAATGCACGTAATTTCAGGTTCGTTTTAATGAACTACAGTGGTGTACGATTATTAAAAAAACAAATTTTGTACCAAAATGTCATTATTTCTTGAAAAAAGATGATTCCCGACATATGGTATGGTTTCGATTTTTGATGCCGGCAACTTCTGGAAGGGGTCAATGACCTAAAGTGATGTAAGAGGACGTAAATAAACCATTTCCGATGAGAAAAGTCGTTTACAGAACATAATTTTTTTTTATTCATTGAAAACAGTTCCAAATTTTGTTTTGCGTTTTTCTCAAAACTTTGATTTTTGAAAATCATTTTTTGGTAAACTTTGAAAAATCATAGAAAATTCATTTCTCAACCTTTTTTAATGCGGTTTGGGCTATTCGAAAGGTACAAGTCTGTACTATTTAAAGAGTCAAAAAAACGAAAAAAAAATTTTCCGACATATGGTCGGGTATCCCTGGCTGCGTCTCATATGTCCTTTTTGCTGTGACACGTTCAATTTTTGAGATTTATATTTTTTGTTCAATTTTTTTAATTTTAATTTTTCTCGCTCATATTTTTTTCATTTCGTAAAAACTTGGAAATTTTGGTTTGTGTGAATCAATTTTGAAGATGGTAAGGCGGGCTACGTGATGGGAGGGGACTGAGATGAAATAATTTCAAGTCAATCAGGTAAAGAAATACTGATATGTGCAAAATTATGCAATATTTTAGATATTAAACCTCTCAAATTCGTGATTTTATACTTACACGTACTCGCTTCCACATTGAAAATTAATCGTTTTCGAAAAGAATTAATTTTTCGAGTCGGTTTTTCATTTTAAATATCGTTATATTTTTTTCAAGGTTTCGATAACACGCCGCTGGCGGCCAACGATCGGATGTTTTTTTTCAAATTAAGTATCGAGTTTCCAATCTATATAATTTGCCTATAAGGATCGTGGTTATTTAGAAATTCGCCCGATGGTATGGAAATCATTCGGTAATATTTGCGATAAAATGCGCAGGACGAAGGGCGGGGTGTTGAAATGACTTTTATTTGAATAGCATTATGACGTGTTTTTTTTTTCATCATCGAATTCTCAAGGATACCTCGGGATAAGGAAATTTGTTATTGGAGAAGTTGCGTGTAGAGTATCGGTTGTGCACGTATAAGCAAAATTTATTTTCGCTGGGTCGATTTCTTCGACGTACTTCGCTCTTTTTCTTTAGTGGTCTCGGTGAGGATGAATTTATCGAGAAATTTGATACCAGAGTACCTAGGCTGGTTTTATGTGTAACGATGATGGAAGATGGTAATTTGAAGAAATTTATCGTGATATTTGGCCGGAAAATTTCAGCGGAGCTATTTAAATGGAACGTTTCGATTGTCGTCGTTATATTTTTTCGTACAATTGTTGGAATAAACTTTAGTTTGGCTCAGTTTCATATAAAGGCCTTGAGATATATGAACTGAAAGGTATTTGAACGCGATGATGAGAATTTGCACGAGGAGGGGATACAATCGTATTATTATACGTAGGCAAATTAGGTACCAGGTCGGATTTATATACAGATGCGTGTTAATCAACGTAATACTCATATTTAACTACTCGTATAGACGCTTTGGTATAATATTCGTAAGGTTTTGCGATGATGGTTAATCGCCCAACAAGAACGCCGCCTCTATATGGGTAGAAATTAGCGACGCGATTGTGTTAAATTATAGGCTTAATGCTGAAATGGAAATTTTCCTTATTCTTTAGAGTTCATTGAAATTAAACTTCGAGGAGATTTCTTGAGATTCGCGAATCGCGATTGGAGATTTATGGATAAGGTGCGAAGCTTCTTCGTGCCGATTATCAGTCCCTTGATGGAGTGTGAGAAAAAACTGCCTTTTCAGTTATCCAAACTCTGGAGGTATTTTGCATGGATCCAAAAAAATTATGAAAAATTTGGAGAAAATTTTCTTTGACTATAAGCAAAAATTAAATTTGCTACTGCAAATCAGAGGGTAGGTTAATTTGGATATTTGGACTATGAATGGGTTGCATTCTTACTTGTTTGAAGGGGGTACTTTCATTATGAATCACCCTGTATATGAAGATGTAAATGAAGCTGCGTTGAGGATTTCATGGCATTTATTTTTACTTTTTGAAAATTCCTAGAAATCTTGAGAATTTTTCGAGAAATGTTGAAAAACATGGTAAAACTGTATGTTTTTGTCTTGAAAATTTTGAAAAATTGGCCTCGATTCGTTTTGTTCTCCCTTCAAACCTTTTTTACAATTTTATTGCAAGAAAAATGTTTTTTTTCTCGATAAATAGGTATCATGATTTTTTTTTTTTGAAAATTGATAAAAATTATTTAAAAATCAACTCATTTTCTATTTCATCTCTTTTCGAAGAAAACTCAATAAAATGTAAAAAAATCGAGAATTCGGAATATTTTTTGAAAGAAATTTTGAAGGGTTCAGAAAATTTTCGAAAATTTGCTCAACAGCTTTGGATGAGGATTTTGGTCATGTAATTTTTTAAATGATTGATAAATGGAAATGAAAGCTGATGTTTGGGTTTAAAAAATTGAAAAAAACGCATGTAATCTTACAATATTTTCCAAATTTTGGGAGTGAAAAATTTTGTGTGTTGAAAAATTCAAAAACTTGAAATAAAAAATTCACTCTGAATTGAGTGAGAAGTTGAAAAAAAATCAGGGTGTCTACCGGTTGCGAATTCAGATGCTGGTCGCAAAGGTAGCGAAAAAGCCGCAAAATTACCCAAAATTCATCAAAAGTCGCAAATTTTTCTCAAATTATTTTTTTCGCTTTCTACAAAACAAAAAAATTGAAGAAGTTTCAAATTTCTGAACACTTTTTCTAAAAAAATTTTGCCCTCGCTCCGCTCGGGCTCATCAATTTGCATAGCAGGCAAAATTCGTTCTTGTGGAAGATTTAGTAGGAATTTTCAAAAAATTTTCGATTTTTTTTGGAAAAGGGGACATGTGTTTATTCTCCAAAAAATATAGAAAAATCGAAAAATTTTGAAATTTTCACTGAGATTTATTGAAAATTACTATAGGAAATGTTTTTTGCTCCTTTTGTAATAAATTTGTCAAAAAAAATTTCGCTCGAGCAATAACTATACCTCCTTTAATATAAAAATGATCCTCTTTTAGAAAATTTTGGTGAAAAATTGTATTTTTTTAGTTTTTTTATACGAACCTAGTTTTTTTTTCGCTGTTCCATCTCGAACTGTACGTCACGAGAATATATTATTCTAACGCCTTTATGCATTCCTCATGTACCTAATGGAGTGAATTTTTTTTCAAATGTTACTTTTCACCAATTTTTGGTTGCTTTAGGAATTTTGAAAAGTTACAGAATGCGTTCATTTTTTTATGATTTTGATTTAAAATACATATTTCCTTCCGGTTTGATTTTTTTGTAATAAATTTGATCTCATTGATTTTTTGTTGGGGGGGGGGGGAGGAGGTTAAATTGAGAGGTACATACCGGGGAAAAGTCGAGAAAAGGTCTCGAAAAAATCGAAAATTTCGAATTTTAAAAATCTGTATGCACCCTGAAAATTAACAGAGAAGGACGTCAGAAAAATACACTGTGTGCCTGGATATAGAAACCACCCCCAAGTGTCAAAAATTGGTTTCAGAGTTGAGGTTCACCTTTGATTCTACTCTTTCTGAAAAGCCCAAAACCAGTGGCAACTCAAAAACAAATTTTTTGCACCTTAAGGGTGGTTTCTATACCCAGGCTCACTCACATGTAATGAATTGTACCTGATTGTAATCTCAAAACAAACGTTCAATTTTTTAAACTATAATAAATACTTTGAAAGGAAATTTCAACTTACCAATATTTCTCTCTCATTTTCTCCAATAAAACTTGAACATTTGTGAAAAAAGTTAGAAAAATCATAAAAATTGAAGAATTTTCAAGGTTTCAGTATTGATTTGTATGGTTCAGGGGGATTACAAAACTGCTGCAAGATTGGATCAATTTTTAAGAAAATTTTGTCCATCTTTGATTTTCAAATTCTTAATGATGAATGATTTTCATATAAGTTGTCCTCAATTTGATCTCGCAATCATGTTACTAGTTCTAATATCCATTTGAGCTTTTGCAACTTGACCAGGTAAAATTTCATTTTTCTCTAATCCCTCATGATCTCTAGTACAAGATAAACAAAATAAAAGCAAGATTTTGATAGAAGTAGTGAAAAAACAAGAAAATAGGAAAATTTTCAACAATTTTAATGTGCTTTCCTATTTATAAGCAAAAATTCTTGAGATTTTCCTCCTGAATTTTTTGATCGGAATAGAAAAAATACTACACTTTCATTTTCCTGAGTGACAATTCGTCAATAGGTTTCGACCCTGTAATATGTAATTCAGACCTGTCAAAGAAGTATATGTGGAATTTCCTACAGCACGAATAGACGTAAATGTGGAGGAGTAGGAGGGAGGGAGGGAGAGAGAGTAATTTTTCAAACAAATTTGAAGCATGAAAACTGAAATGAAAAACTGATTTTTTTAAAATTAGAACCTTACCTACCTTATAACCCTTCTTTTGTAAAATTTTCAAGAAATAAACTCGGATGTTGCAGAGGAGAAAGGAAGAAAGCAAGTGATCTGTGAATTTTGTCATAAAGAAAAATCATTTTATTATCAAACCGATTATAATTAAAGTTTTGAATCGATTATTCAGGTTGAAAAATTGCTTCAAGAATCCAATTAAATTCTCAACTGCCAAATTTTTACACGAAACTTCTCTGAAGAAAATTATGAACCCTCTTTGGCCTTTTATGGGGGCTGAAATGGGCGATGAATCGATAAGGGAGCTCGAAGCAGTAAAATTATTTCCATTTTCAGCATCTCAGCTCGAAAGTTGGGTACTCAATCGATAAAATTTTGGTAATTCTGTCATCTAACCTCAGTTCACGAACAGGATTTAAATAGTTTTGTAAAAATTCAATAAATGAACTTGAATATGAATTTGCCTTCTCCCATTTTCGAACGAATTGCCAAACAGAAGTAAAAATCCAAAAACGACACAAACAGGAAGAAAGAATGAAAGGAAGAGTTAAGCAGATCGACGGGGGAGAGGAAACGACAGAAAGAGAGAAAAAAGTAAACGTTGTAATGAGCTCGTGCGGCATATAAATGGCACGACGACGTATTGACATGTAATAAAATTAATTAATCGTTTAATTGCGACGCTGTGATTTATCACCGCACGTTCTAATTAATATATACTCTCGTACGTATACGTGTACGCGTTGTTTTCATATTTGATAATTTATTGGCCGCGAGTGGAGTGCGCGTGAACGCGTGTGAGTCGCGACGGTCGACGTCGTTTGCGCGGTGGGCGTTTTTAGATGTGCTAAAATTTAACGCCGGGGATTAAACGATGTCGAAGGTCCTCTCTAAATTCTAAATGGGTTTCAACTGTGGGTGTTAAGGAGAAAATATTGAAGAATTTTGAAATATTGGTAGATGGAAAAATATTACTTCGAAGCATCCAGGTCCAGGTGTATTTAATAAATTTATGTAGAAACGGGCGCCAAAGCTTACGAATGAAAATTTACGACGATTAGTGATTGAAATTATACTGAGATTTATCCATGGATGTTGACGAAATAATCCTAGGAGTTTTTGGAATTAAACAGATGTTGAGATGTACAAAAAATGTCGGCTGTAATTTATGAAACCATTCTTTCCAGAAAATCTTCTGGAGAAGTTGATAAAATTTTCAGAGAATGTTGCTGGAATGGGAGGTCAAAATCATTTTTGAATTTGAAATTTACTTTCGGAAATTACTCGAATGGTTGCCTCTCTGAACTTCTATTAGGTAGGGAAAAATCAATAATAAATAGTCAGAATTGCAGCGCAGGAAAAATCAGCAAAATTAATTGATTTTCAACAAATTTTCATTGATTTTTCAAAGAATTTCACCAATTTTTCAAAAAATTTTGCTGATATCTCAATGAATTTTATAAATTTTACGGACTTTTCAGTGAATTTGCGCTGATTTTCCAGTGATTTTTTTTCATTGATTTGCCAAGGTGTCTACTTTCTGGAAAACCTGGAAAAGTCAAGGAATTTTGGAAATCTAAAAAGTCAGGGAAATATGAGGAAATTTCGGAATTTTCCCTGGAATTTTTAAAAAATGCAAATAGAGAACAAATTATCTAGAAAAGTGTTTCTTTGGTCATTTTGTCACAAAGGATCTCCGATTGTCGGTCTAACCACCCCCCCTTCCCGATGGTGTCTCTTGATGTAAAAAAAATCTGTAAAGATTTTTAACTCTCCACCTCCTTCCTTCCGGTGCTATGGCCATTTTATTGTATTATTTTCGAGAATTTGTAATTTCGTCGGAAGTGCTGAAGAAAATTGTCTGCTTTTTGGCATAGCATTTTCATAAGTTTTTGCTGTCGATGAATTTTTCATTCGTTGACAACATTTTATTGATTTATCTGGTTCCGAGTTTTTTTAGGAGGAGGGAGAATTTTTTGACAGTTTTTACCATGTATCAATATTTTTCTTTGATTTTAGCATCACGGAGTAATACACTTATAATGGTTTTTTGAAATTCTCAATGGTTTTTGTAATTTATCAATTATTTTTTCATGATTTTTTAAAAGAACAATTTAGTTAAAGGGTCTGGCCGGATAAGGGGGGAATTTGGCATCATCTCCGATTTTCGATTCAACCCCCTCAGATGATGTCCCTTGATGTAGAAAAATTCTGGACACCCTCCTCCTCCATCCTCTCCCTTTCGGTGCTATGGCCATTTTAATTTCAACGGAAGTGAAGGAAATTTTCTGTTCTTTGGCACAAAGTTACATCTCGTAGAGGTATATTTATGATAATTTTTTCTTCAATTTTGGTGCACTCCTTCATGAGGTTTTGGCCATTTGAAATTTTCAACTGTAAAAAGAGCCTTGTTAGCGAAATTCAGCTACTTTATGAAACTATCCCAAAAACGTGTTTTTTAACGTAGATTCACCTTACTTATTCACTTTTGGCAATTTCGATGTCGAAAGGATCGAAAATTGCAAAAAACCGTACAAAAATGTTGTTATTTTAGCAGATTTTTTAAATTTTTTGCGTTTTTTACAGAAAGGAATGACTAAATGAAAAAACGAACGTCGGATTCGTGTTTAAGAGGTCAAAATACCCTGATAATCACCCTTTTCGCGATCGTTCTACTTCAAGGCTTAAACAAAAAAAAGTAAATTTCGAGACCTCGGGGTAATTTACACTTTTTTTCACAGAATTAATTTAAAATCTACACTGAAAAAAATGGGAAATGAAAAATAAGTAAATAAAAAGTGTTTAAAAAAATGATATCCAAAAAATGATGAATTTTATCTAAAAAAAATGAATTTTATCCAAAAAAATAATAACGAGACACAAAATTGGTAAAATTTATTCTAAAAAAATAATAATGGAGCACCATTCACAAAATTGGCAAAATTTATTCTGAAAAAATAATATTTATCGCGAAATTTGGTAGCATTTATTTTGATGCAATAAATTTTACCAAATTTTGCGATAAATATTTTTTCAGAATAAATTTTTCCAATTTTGTGGATGGTGCCCCATTATTATTTTTTGGATAAAATTTATTTATTTGTTTTTTCAGTGTATTTTTTTTTGGAAATGCTCTTTTTAATAAGCTGTGATGAGAAAGAAATGCTATGATGGCCTTGACCTCGATGTTTAAAATGAAGGTGGAGGACTGGAAGAGAATTCGAAATTATTGGTCATGTTTGGAGAACTACAATGAGGCAACGTGATGAATTTTCAATTTTTAAAAGTTTTTATTTGAGGCACGTGTTTTTTTTATTTCTTTGAAAGGGAGGAGGGAGCATTGATTTGTAAAAAAATTTTAAATTTTTCAGTCTTGAAAAATCTGAAATTTTTATTCTCTTAATTTAGGAGACACTCTGACATAATTTCAATCATTTTTCAAAACTTTGTAATTTTACTTCAAAATATGGTTTTTTTATTTTTATTTGAATTTTTCCCGAAGTAAATTCAAGTTCTGAAGTTTTTGTGCGAGGGGGTGGGGTGCCAAAATTTTCAGAATTCAATTTGAGTCGTTTTTATGGCCGGAAAAGTGACATCTGAAAATCTCGTAAAAATAGTGATTTTGAAAAAAATTGTTAGGCACCATATTTTTCAAATCTTTCTTCTGCACAATCTTTGGTTGTAAACTGTAAAGGCATCGTGAGAAAAAATTACCGTGCTTTATGAGTATTAGGGTGGGCCGAAAACCCAAAAATTTTGATTTTTGAAAAGTTACCCCCCCCCCCCCCACCCACAAAAGTTGTTGACTGGATACTAGAAAAATATAATAAAAAATTTTAAAATCGATTCATATCTTCCGATCGCGCAAGAGCCTTTAATTCTTCAAAAATCGCCAAAAATTTTAATGTTCAAAAATTTCGAAAAAAATTGAAATTGTCTAAAATTAATTTTAGAGCTTCTGTAGTGACCATCTAGACCGAAAAGCACTTTTTTTTGAAAAAATCAGAGTTTTATAACTTTTTAAAATTTTTTTCAGGGGTGATGTCTCATAAGACTCTACAATGACTCCAGAAGATCTCAATCGATTCGAGGTAATAATATCCAAAATAACAAAACTGGAACTTATGCAAAAGTATCGAAAAATATGGTTTTTTGACAAGGGTATCCAAAATATGGAATATATGTTCTCATTTCGACTCTAAGCGAAATTAATTAAACCTTTAATCTCATCTCAACGTACGAAGACTCATTAAAAAGTCAAGTACGAGACGGAAAGGCACCGAAAATATAATCAAATTAGCCCATCAACGGCTCCATTTGCGGTCCGCTGAAGTTCGCTGGCAACTTCGACGTCGTCATCGAAACAATATCATAATTCAATTACGCCACGCAAAATGTGAAATTAACTTTCAAACATGATCGAGGAAAATTCACGACGACTAGGTTTTAATTTACTTAATACCAATTTCCTCGATCATATCAACGTTTCCCGAATTAGTTTATTTCTCTACCCAAAGTAAGCTCGTTCGACGGTCGATCTACCATATTTGACGAGAAAATCAAGTATAAGTTACTCTTACGTACTACAGAAAACAATCAATTACCGAGATACTTCACCCAGGCGTCTATTTAAATCGAGCTACGATATACGCGCAGTCGATGTAGTTAAGCGCCGGCAAAATTTAATTAGTTCTCGGATGTTTACTTTGTTGTACGTGTACCTACGTAGAAAAGTCGCTGGTACATCTACATGCACTCGCCGAAGTGTATATCATTAACGATGACGGGTATCCAGATCTATGCGGTACGCTTTATTCGCTGCGAAATGAAATACCTATGCATTATACTACCTCAACTTTATATTAATGCTCGTTGGATATTATTTTGTTGGCTGATTACGACTTAACCCGACGATAATTTAATTATAGTCGACGACGACGTTTTAAACGGCTACGAAACTGAAAGAGATGCGGTTAAATGCATTCGATATCGTATCAAACTAAGCACATATTACGTGTACGTATAATTATTAATAATTCGCTTTGTCGTATAAGTCGTGTAAATAATGCACACAGCAGAAAGTCGAATGCAAATTTATCAAAAAACCATGTTGTTGCGGCTGTAACTATATGATGTTTGAAATTAGATTACGCAGCTGGTTTATTATCGATGCGGTATTATAACAACAAACCTGCGAAGTGTGTGCAGTCGAGAGGGTACGTTTGCTTTTCTGCATTTCTGTTTGCTGACTGAGCCTAAGGTGACGAGATGATAAGAAAAGATCGGTTTCTTTCTTGGTTGATCGTCTACTTCCTTGAAATTCTAGGTGCAAAAGTGCATTTCCGGTGTACGTGTTGTTGAAGTTTTCGAAGAAAAAATCGGTAGGGACTAGGGAGTGATGTATAAAAATCCTTTTTTTGTGGGTTGAAAATCCTTTTTTCAAGTAAAAAAGAGAGTCAATTCAATTTCCAATTTAACTCTTGGTTTCAGCCTGTTGAAAATCAGTAGATAAGCTCGAACGAGGTAGGATTGTTGATTGTTTTGTCGTAGTAGTCTTAGATAAGAAAAAAATTAGATCACGAGGAATTTTATTTCCATTGAAATTCATTCTTCGAAAATTCATGGTTGGACAAATTGAAACAAATTTTGCATCAAAGGAAAAAATTTCAAATCTTGGAATGTTTTTGGATTTTTCGATGAAAAATAACATGTCTGTGAAAAATAAAAACGATGATCTGTCGTGGATTAACCAAGCACAAGTGATTAGAAATTTCGAAAAGCAAAAATTGTGGAAAATATTTAAAATGTTGTGAAAACAAATTGAAAGTGAAAAAAAAATTTAAAAATATCGTTTAAAGAGGCAAAAATATATGAAATTATGTAAAAATTGATAAAAATGATTAAGTGCAAAAAATTTCTTAAAAAGTTGTCAAAAATGTCTTAAATCGTGTAAAAACTGTGAAAAATTTCAAAATTTTCTGTATAAAATGTTGGTGTCAAAAAATCTAAAACTCTGTAAAACTTGAAAATTTTAACAATACTTAATTGAAAAAGTCGTTAAACTGATTAAAAAAATGGAAAAACCGTTAAATTTTTCGAAAATTTCATTAAAATGATTAAAAATGGCGAAAAAGTTACCTAAAATGTCGAAAGTGATGTAAAAACTATTTAAAATTGAATGAAATTTATTTTAAGGCATTTTAAAAGTGATTAAAAAAGTAATAAAATTGTAATATTTTTCGTGGTTGTAATGAAGTCGACGATTTTCACAACATTTCAAACATTTGTTGGGATTGCAGCCTTTGAAAGAATGAATTTTTCATTCGCTGATGACATTTTTTTCATTTATTTAGTTTCAAACGGTTTCAAGTTTTTTTTTGAGAGAGGAGAGGATTTTTCGACAGTTCTTACCACACGTATCAATTGTTTTTTTAATATTAGCATAACGAAGTAAAATTTATAATGGGATTTTTCTAATTTTCGATAGTTTTTGTAATCAAAATATATTTTTTCATGATTGTTTAAAAAAAAACTTCAGTAAAGTTTGTAATAATTTAATTCCAGTTATCTTCATATTTTTGGTATTGGGTACTTCATTTCAGACGTGTAAACATATGTTTTGAAAATAATTTTAGGGGAAATTTTAATAATTAATTATCATTGTGAAATATTTGTCAAGTTTCTTCAAATCTTTTACAGTAGGTATTACAATATTTAGAGCATTTAAAAACTGTTTTTCACTAGTTCTGCAATATTTTATATAATTTTCATGAAATTTTTGATCAATTTTTCAACATTTTCAACTTTTTTGAAAAATATTTACGACTTTGGCAGTAATTTTTATCAGTTTTTAATACTTTTTCAATAATTTAGTAAGAATTTAGAAGATTTTCATTATTAATTGAAAAATGACCATTTTGCACAATCGTAGATGGGTCTTTTTCTGGTATTTTTTCCAGAATAGACAAAAAACGACAATTTTTTTAAAATAATAAATTTGTTGTTTTTGGTAGTTTCTTGAAAAACGACCATTTTTCAATACTGTAATATGGCAATTTTTGGTCGTTTTTAAAAAAAACGACAGAAAACGACCATTTTCAAAATATTAAATTGGTCTCTGGTCGTTTTTTAAGAAACGGCGATATTAAATTGGTCGTTTCTGGCGAGTTTTCAAGAAACGACGACAAATGACCGTTTTGTAAGATATTAAATTAGTCGTTTCTTGAAAAACGACAGAAAGCGACCATGGTTATCTTCAATTTCAAGGAAAGTATCCCAATTCAAAGTGAAATTTTGAGTCCAAATAAAAATAAATCGAAAGTACATCATAAAAAGCGCCTTATCCAAAATTTCAGATGCTAAAGTTCATTTCTCGAATTTTGGCGATTTTTTGAAATTGAAAAATGACCTCATCGCCCTACAATAAAAATTTGATCTAATAAACGAAAAAAACTGGAATTTGGTATATAACCTATTTTCGACCTCCCGAATCGATTGGAAGCGGTTTCAAGACATTTCGGAGCCTCCAGAAAATTTTAGAATTTTCCTGCGCTAGAGAAAACCCTATAAAAATGGTCCATATGAACTTTAGCACCTATAATCGCGAATCACCCATATTGGTGAACTATTTGATTGATTAAAGCACAATTTTCTGAAATTCGTAATATTGAGTTCAAATTCACATTTTTGGGCAGGAAATTTTTCTGAAAAAAATTTAAAAATAATCCCATCGCGCACGCATTGAGGTAAAAAGTTGAAAGTTGGTAGATTCCATTTTATGTGAATTTGAACGCTGAGTTACGAATTTCTGAAAATTGTGCTTTAATCGATTAAATTGTTGGATGGGAAAAAAACCCAACAATTTTGATTTTTGAAAAGTTACCCCATACAAAAGGTGTTGGCTGGATAGACTAGAAAAACAAATAAAAAATTTCAAAATCGATTCATATCTTCCGATTGCCTAAGAACCTTCAATTCTTCAAAAATTGACTAAAATTAATTTTAGAGCTTCTGTAGTGACTATCAAAACCAAAAAGCACATTTTTTGAAAAAATTTGTGTTTTATAACTTTTTTCAATTTTTTTCACAGGTGAAGAAACATAAGAAATTTAAAAAAACTATAAAACATGGATTTTTTCAAAAAAGTTGTGTGTTTTGCTTTAAATAGGCCCTAAATAAGCTCTAAAATTGATTTTGATGAATTTTGATTTTTTTATAATTTTTAAAAATTTATGAAAATGTTGAATTTTTGACAATTTTTGAAGAATTGAAGGCTCATGAGCGTTCGGAAGATATGTATGCATCGATTTTGAAATTTTTTATTTTATTTTTCTTGTCTATCCAGCCAACAACTTTTGTGGGGGGTAACTTTTCAAAAATCAAAATTTTTGGTTTTTCGGCCCACCCTACTATCTAGACCAAAAAGCACATTTTTTTTGAAAAAATCTGTGTTTTATAACTTTTTTCAATTTTTTTCAGAGGTGAAGAAATATAATATGAGAAAATTAAAAAAAACTATAAAACATGGATTTTTTCAAAATAGTTGTGCCTTTTGCTTTAAATAGGCCCTAAATAAGCTCTAAAAATTATTTTAATGAATTTTGATTTTTTTTTTTAATTTTTAAGAATTGCTAAAAATGTTAAATTTTTGACAATTTTTGAAAAATTGAAAGCTCTAGCGCCGATCGATTTTGAAATTTTTTATTTTATTTTTTCAGTCTATCCAGCCAACAACTTTTGTGGAGGGTAACTTTTCAAAAATCAAAATTTCTGGTTTTTCGGCCCACCCTATTAAATTGGTCACCATAATGGGTAATCCGCGATTATAGGTGCTGGAATTAATATAGACCATTCTTATGCGATTTTCTCCAGCGCTAGAAAGTTCCAAAATTTTCTGGTGGCTATAAAACGTCTCGAAACCGCTTCCAATCGATTCAGCAGGTTGAAAATAGGGTACATACCTTTCAGCTTCTTTCGTTGATTAGATCCAATTTTCATATTTTGCACGGCGATGAGATAATTTTGAAATTTCAAAAATTCGCCAAAATTCGAGAAAGGAACCTCAGCACCTGAAATTTTGGATATGGGGCTCTTTTATGATGTACTTTCAATTTATTTTTGTTTGTGCTCGAAATTTTACTTTGAGTTTGTATTCCTCCCTTGTTAGTACATATAGGTAATTCAAAAGCTTTTTCTCTGCAGCAAAACCTTGTCCCTTTAATAAGGTAACTAAAGATGATAAATCACCAAAATTCGCCAAATTCCAAATCCGGCCACTCGTAATCTTTGAATACGACTCTAACCGTCGGATATACAATTTGATCTTTAAATTGTCATCATTTCTCGTTATTGGGACAATTTCGACAACCTTTTATCTCGCACATGTATTACCCAACAGCCAGCATTATCAGTCTACAAATATGCCGAGTCGCGTATGCCAACATCGGCGAGAGGAGGATTAACGAATAAAAGGCCAATGGAAGGGAGGAAGGTCGTATTTAATGATTTTTTCACTTTCAAATACATATAGGTGCATTTATCTCGTACAAATATGATACTGGTTATATACTTAGTATATCTCTTCGGCGTACAACAATATAAAAATATTACTTATATCGTTAGTAGAGGTATACACGGGTATGGATACGTCGTATATTTCGTCTCGTGTGCATGGCGCTGGCTTATAGTATGTAGTTAGTGCTACAGGTAGTACACAAGTACAAGTACACATGCACTACCATTTTACGTATCGAATACCTACAACTTCCCAATCCCGCAATGTACACTATATTATCACCATTGTTAACGCAATAAGACGACGACATATTAACCAGCCGCCATTAAAAATTACGAAATTTCTGATAACAAAATTACATTATTTATGAAACGTGTAGTATAGATAGATACGCAGCTTCTATAATAGGCCATATATGTGAAATTGATTTAGCCCCGAATTAGTAACCTAAAAAAAAAAAAGAAGCAGAGATAGAGAGAGAGAGAGAGAAAAGAACACATTTTACAATTACGGCCTTTTTATTTCTATAATGCGCCAGCATATGCCAAGGTTACATTGTATGGTAACGACAGTCGACAATCATTTTTTTAATGATGTCGTACGCGAAGTAAAGGTATAAGTACATTACTGTTTAAACATATATACCAATGTACCTCTCTGGTCGTTCCTTCTCTCATTCTCTCCATCTATTCATATTATTTAATACTCACACAACCTTATATGTTTATATGAGCACATTACACGCACCAGTACACCAACATGCATCCTATAGTAGTATCTCTCGTTACAATATATAAACCTTCTTACGCGACTATTATCGTCTCGTATTTTTTTTTCCATTTTAAATAATGCTACGTAAATGCACATTGCGAGTACCTACGTGGTACGCAAATGTGTTACATTTATCTGGGAAACATGCTATAAAAATGAATTTAAAAATAATGCACGCTAATTTGTACGAATGCATTATGTACGTAAGTGAAACATGGTGTCCATTTTTTGGAAAATCTGGAAAATTCAAGGAATTTTTAAAAACCTTAAGTCTGAGAATTTTGAAAATCTGAAAAAACTTGAAAATTTTGGAAATCTGGAAAAGTCGAAGAATTTCAACAATCTGGAAAAGTCGAAAAATTTTACACACCTGGAAAGCCTGAGAATTGTAGAAATCTGAAAAAAAGAGATAATTTTCAAAATCTGCAAAATCCAGGAAATTTTCAAAATCTGGCTGAAAAAGTCGAAGAATTTTGAAAATCTGGAGAAGCTAAAAAATTTTGAAAATATAGAAAAGTCAGAGAAATTTAAAAATCTGGAATGGTCAGAAAATTTTTGAAAATCTAGAAAATCAACAAATTTTGGAAATCTGGAAAATTCAAGAAATGTTAGAAATCTGAAAAAGTCGGAGAGTTTTGGAAATCTGGAAAAATCGAAGAATTTCAACAATCTGGAAAAGTTGAAAAATTTTAGACACCTGGAAAGCCTGAAAATTGTAGAAATTTGAAAAAAATATGATTTTTAAAATCTGCAAAATCCAGGAAATTTTAAAAATCTGGCTAAAAAAGTTGAGGAATTTTGAAAATCTGAAGAAGCTAAGAAATTTTGAAAATACCTATAGAAAAGTCAGCGAAATTTTGAAATCTGGAATGGTCAGAGAATTTTTGAAAATCTAGAAAATCAGCAAATTTTGAAAATCTGGAAAATTCAAGAAATTTTAAAAATCTGAAAAAGTCGGAGAATTTTGAAAATCTGGAGAAGTCAAAGAATTTGGAAAAGTCGAGAAATTTAAAAAATCTGGAAAATTCAAGGAATTTTAGAAATCTAAAAAAGTCAGCTAATTTTTATAATCTGGAAAAACCAGGAAATTTTAAAAATCGAACTGGAAAATTCAAGGAATTTTTAAAATTTGGAAAAGTTAAGAAAGTTTGAAAATCCAGAGAAGACAAGAAATTTTAAAAATCTCGAAAAGTCAGAGAAATTTAGAAATCCGGAATAGTCAGGAAATTTTTGAATATCCGGAAAGTCAGGGAATTTTGGAAATCTGGGAAAGCCAAGAAATTTTAAAAATCTGAAAAATTCGAGAAATTTCATAATTCTGAAAAAGTCTGAAAATTCTGGAAATCTGCAAAAGTCTGAGAATTTCAAAAATCTGAAAAAGTTGGAGAATTTTGGAAATCTGGAAAAATTAGGAAATTTTGTAATTTTGAAAATCTGGATAGGTCAGCTAATTTTTGTAAATCTGGAAAAGACTAAGAATTTTAGAAATCTGGAAAAATCGGGAAGGGAATTTTGGAAATCTGAAAAAGTTAGAGAAGTTGGAAAATTCAAAGAATTTTAGAAATCTGAAACAGTCAGGTAATTTTTAAAATCCGGAAAAGCCAGTACATTTTTAAAATTTGGCTGGAAAATTCAAGGAATTTTGGATATTTTGAAAAGTCAAGAAAGTTTGAAAATCCGGAGAAGCCAAGAAGTTTTGAAAATCGAAAAAAATCAGAAACATTTAAAAATCAGGAAAAGTTGGGAAATTTTGAAAATCTGGAAAATCCAAGGAATTTTTGAAATTTTGAAATTAAAGAAATTTTAGAAATCGGGAAAAGTCAAGGAATTTTAAAAAACCGGAAAGTCTGAGAATTTCAATATTCTGGAAAAGTTTGAAATTTTTGAAAATCTGGACAAGTTAAGAAATATTGAAAATCTAGAAGTCGGGAAATTTTAAAAATCTAGAAAAATCCAAGAATTTCAAAAATCTGGAAAAGTTGAAAAATTTTGGAAACCTGGAAAGCCTGAGAATTTTAGAAATCTGAAAAGTTGGCTAATTGTATAAATCTGCAAAAGCCAGAAAATTTTAAAAATCTGACTAAAAAAGTCGAGGAATTTTGAAAATCTGAAGAAGCTAAGAAATTTTGAAAATACCTATAGAAAAGTCAGAGAAATTTTGAAATCTAGAATGGTCAAGGAATTTTTAAATATCTGGAAAGTCAGGGAATTTTTCAAATCTGGAAAAGTCGAGATTTTGAAAAGCTGGGAAATTTAAGAAATTTCAGAAATCTGAAAAAGTTGGAAAATTTTGGAAATCTGCAAAAGTCTAAGAATTTTAAAAATCTAAAAAAGTAAGAATTTTGGAAATCTGGAAAAGTCGGGAAATTTTGTAATTTTGGAAATCTGGATAGGTCAGCTAATTTTTGGAAATCTGGAAAAGTCTAAGAATTTTAGAAATCTGGAAAAATGGGGAAGGGAATTTTGGAAATCTAGAAAAGTCAGAAACTGGGAAATTCAAGAAATTTCAGAAATCTGAAAAAGTTGGAAAATTTTGGAAATCTGCAAAAGTCTAAGAATTTTAAAAATCTAAAAAAGTAAGAATTTTGGAAATCTGGAAAAGTCGGGAAATTTTGTAATTTTGTGAATCTGGATAGGTCAGCTAATTTTTGGAAATCTGGAAAAGACTAAGAATTTTAGAAATCTGGAAAAATCGAGAAGGGAATTTTGGAAATCTAGAAAAGTCAGAGAATTTGGAAAATTCAAGGAATTTTAGAAATCTGAAAATGTCAGGTAATTTTTAAAGTCCGGAAAAGCCAGAAAATTTTTAAAATTTGGCTGGAAAATTCAAGGAATTTTGGAAATTTTGAAAAGTCAAGAAAGTTTGAAAATTCGGAGAAGCCAAGAAATTTTGAAAATCGAGAAAAGTCAAGAAATTTTAGAAATCTGGGAAAGTCAAGAAAGTTTGAAAATTCGAAGAATCCAAGAAATTTTGAAAATCTAGAAAATTCAGAAAAATTTAGAAATCTGGAATAGTCGGGGAATTTTTGAAAATCTGAAAAAGTCGAGAAATTTTGAAAATCTGGAAAAGTCGAAAAATTTTGAAAATCTGAAAAATTCAAGGAATTTTGAAAATCTGGAAAGTAAAAGAATTTTTAAAATCTCGAAAAGTTGGAAAATGTTAGAAATCTGCAGTTGTCGAAGAATTTTGGAAATCTGAAAAATTCAGGGGATTTTGGAAATGCGGAAAAGTTTAGGTTCCGTGAATAAGTATGAGATGTTCTAAAAAAGTGAAGGTACAAAGTTGTGTTTCTGTGTTCTTGTGAAAAGAACTAGTTTTTGTGGTTCAAGTTGAATTTTAAGAGGGGGAAAGAGGAATATTGATTAAGCTACGAAATGAATATGTAAACATTTTCGTCCTGTCTCGTTCGGGACGTAAATATGACTTATTTGTCATAAAATAAATCTAATTTTTAGAAATTTTTGAAAAAAATCCTGTCTTTTTTTCTTTTGTTTTTCTGATTTTTTAACATGACCAGTTAACTACTGCAGTCGCCTACATTTTTTGCCTCCGCCATGAGAAAATTCTGGATACGTTTTTGTTCTTTTTTCCTCCTCGAACTGTACATCTCGTGTAAAATTACTTCCCCCTCCTTGCTCCCATTCTTTATAAATTTCATACATAAAAGGTCTGAAAAACTAGGAAAAAATAAGTCATGAAAACCTGGAAAAATCTGGGAAAATTACTTCTGAGAAATAGTAGACACCGCACCGTGGTGAAGTCAATGTCACATATGCAACAGCAAGTACATCGGTACACGTTTCCACCTTCGTCGTAATGGCTTTACATTACATACCTGTATTTGCACTGCATGTACCGTAGCGGTCGTGGTCGCATCGTCGGTCATGTCAAATTTCCCAAATCTTTTTTCCATACGTCGCGTCACCGCCAGCGCGCCGTTTCGCATCGCTGACCCATACCGGAATTCAATCCGCAACGTCCCGAGTCAGTAATCTGAGTTGTCAACCATTAAACCATGATGTTTTGTGGTCGAAATGGTGCAAATTTATCAGCGTGAATTATCTTTACGCGTAGGTATATCCTCCGCGTATACTGGAAAATAACGCACAGATGTAGCAGATAGAGTGAAACAGTGAGTTGTGAGTACCTACAGCGAGGAATAAAAAATTTACTCGATCGTTGTCGATGTGTTTCGGTGCATGAAATGGCGGCTAGTATAGTACGGTAGTATACTGATGTACCGCGAAGCGAGGTACCTAGCTACCTACGAAAGATAGCTAGTTTGCATAGTGTTGTCGGCCGATAACCGAAGATGACTCGTCACACCTTGAAATAATCTAATTCAACGAAAGGCCTCAGAAGAATGACATTTTTTGATGAATAATTAAATAGATGGTTCAGTTAAACCTCCTTCCCGGTGCAAAATTTGTCCAAAAAAATGAATTTTACCAAAAATTATTTCGAGAAATGCATCTTTCAATAGTTCAGATTTTTCTTTAAATTTTTATGTAATCGCTGTAAACTACTGTAAAAAATTATCTTGAATCACCATTGCCAAAAATCTATCCAAATACTCATCGTTATTATAACAAACAGGTAATTGCTGTCAATTACAACAAAATCAGCGTCAAAATGGTAATTACCATGATTTATTGGAAATTACGAGGAATTACAGTAATTGTTACTAGAAATCTCTGTAAATTACCGTCACAACTTGTACAAATTTTCCTATTCACTTTCACGATTGCCACTATTGCCATCAGAATTTCAAACAAGCAGGGTCGCAGGCGACCTGGCAATAGGGTTCCCGGAATTTTGATTTCCGGTGTGGCTGAATTTAAAAAAAAAATCGTCAAAATTCAACCAACTGGAAAAAATGTTGAAGTTGAAATTTTTTTTAATGTATGAAGTAAAGACCAATTAATATTGATGAAGCTTCTGGGATGAAAATAAAATAGGTATCTTTTCTTCACATAATATGGTTTTTGGTTATTTGCATTGGTTTTTAAATTTCAAGTTGGAAACATTTTTCAAAAATTTTGAGAAAATTGATTTAAATTGGAAAAAATGTTGAGAAAATGAGAAAACGCAAAATTGCATAACGATTCGGGAAAATTTTGAATCTGAAAATATAATTTGTTGAAACTGAACTAAAATTGGACTTCACTCTTCGATCATGCGAAGACTTCACTAGACTTCACTACTTCAGAAAAAGTAACTACTCCACATGAAACAAAATTATCCGTCCCATGTACTATAAATAGACTTCCGTTATTTATTTCTCTCTTCTAATTGGTTTACTAACACAGTGCAGGTTGACGTCATTGAGTTATAAGCCAATAACATTCTTCAATCGATCTAAAGAAAATCGAAATGAAGTCTGAAGATGAATGAGTAATTTTAATAGGTTCCACGGCCTCCGGAGGCCGGGAACCCTAAAAAATACCATAAATTGCCATTAAGGTCAAGTACAGCAATATCACTGTGAATTACAGTTTTAAGTACTTAGGTATAAGAAATTACCATAAATGACTGTCATGTCAGGATTACAGGAAATTATCATAAATTACCGTCATAATTCTTGTAAATTTTCTGTAAATTACCTACCTGATGATTGCAACAAAATTACTATCACGATAATAAATTACCATGAATTACTGGTAATAACGAGAAACTACCCTAAATTACCGTTATGAGAATAAGAAATTATTATAAATTACCATAAACTACAATAAATTACTATTATATTTACAGCTTTATTCTGAATTGCTGTCTCTATTACAAGAAATTACTGTCCATTACTTTCAAAATAATGTATCATCATGAATTACCTTTACCGGTAATTACAGCGAATTTTCTTTAATTACCATGAATTACGGACAATTACCTCAAATTTCTGGTAATTACCATGAATTACGGGTAATTACCATGAATTACGGGTAATTACCATGAATTACGGGTAATTACCATGCATTACGGGTAATTACCATGCATTACGGGTAATTACCATAAATTACGGGTAATTACCATGAATTTTTGGGTAATTACCATGAATACGGGCAGTTACCTCAAATTTCTGGTAATTACTATGAATTACGAGTAATTATCTCGAATTACTGGTAATTATTATGAATTACTGGTAATTACCGCGAATTTCCAGTAGTTACCACGTATTACTGATAATTATTGTAAATTACTGCTACGAATACAAGAAATCACCGTAAATTACTGATAATTACCATAAATTACTGTCATATTCTAAGCTGATTCGATGTTAACTGATGAAATTACCGTCACGATAATGAATTACCTTGAATTTACTGGTGATTGCGAGAAATTACCATCGTATTATCGTCACGATTACCAGAAATTATTATGAAGTTCCGTCGTAATTACAAGAAATTACGGTAAATTACCAAAAATTACTGTTCAAGATCATCATCGGGACGAATTACTGCTTATTACGAGAAAATACCGTAAATTACCGTCACGGCTGCGAATTATTATAAATTATCATCACGGTTTTAAAAACTATCTGAATTATCGTCACAATTACAAGAAATTACCGCAAATCACCACTGTAATCATCATAAATCGCAGTAAATTACCGTTATAATTACATAAAATTTCTGTAATTTACCGTCACAACCAAAAGAAATTACCGTAATTTACCATCACAATTTTCAAAAATTTCATAAATTATTTTCTCCAATTCAAGTAATTTCGTTAATTGCTGTCTCAGTAATAATGAATTGAAAATTTACATTTTCATGTAAAATTCGATGAATTTAATTTTCATTCGCGATTTTTCCTTCGATACTTTCCTTACTAGTATTACTCGAAAATTTTGCTTCTATCATTGATTACTCATCGATTCATCGTACGGTTGAACAAAATTTCCAATAATTTACCATCAAATTTTTCGGCCAAGTACTGAAAAATTCACGGCAAATTACCTCTAATCATCGTAAAATTTTTCATTTCATCATTTCGTGATACTCTGCCGTCGAATAGGTAGTTCATTGTTCAGCGACCATGGCGTCGCTTCGTTGACTCTTAGATTGCGGATTTTCGACCATATTTGACAAAAAAAAATATGTATCTATGGTAAAATAGTGCCATCAATATCGTGTTTCTTTCCGACATTTTGGATTTTCTTCATTGTTCAGTTCCCTCGAAATTTGCAAAAAATTAATATTCTTAAGATGACTTAACCTCTTTTTTCTTCTGCATTAAAAATTCTTGAAAACTGTTTAGGTGAATCGTTATTATGCAACTACATACTATGAACTAGGTACCATGAAAAATTACCTTGTAAACGAGCCCTTGTAATTTTTGTCCAAAACAATACATCTTTTTAATCAGAATCAAGCATACTTAAGCTCGTCAAACTCATCAAGCATTACGTATTAATTACATGCTCGTAAAACGAAAAATTTCACCCATACAGGCGGACCTCAACACCGATAAAACGTTCAATAAACCTGGCCAAAAAAACAACAACAATAACAATAACAAAAACGAAAAATACCTTTCGTCGTTCGCCGATTGAAGGAAACGATAACGTATTAATTACTCGATGGCCTACTTCGAGATTAAGCGCGTGTAAAAAAAAAAACCCAACCGAACAAAAATCTAAGAACCATCGCACACAAGACTGAAAAGAAAAGACAAAAAAATGAACGCATAAAATACTATAATTAAACTAATTTCTAGTAAATAAAGCGTTTCGCCAAATTGGTAATTAACTCGACGCAGGTATCTATATATAATCTTTTACCGACGCTTTCTTTACGTAATCCGAGCAGTAGTAAAATAAACTTGGAAGCGAACTCTAATTAAGGAACAGCCATCGAAAGTGTGTGTACTTTTCATCTCGTTCGGTATATTTGCAGTTGTAGTTTTCAGAAGAAGGATAATTATACGTTGGGAGTACGCTTTTAAATTGGCTTCGATTACGATATAAATTTAATAAAAAATACTCTATTTGTCCGATGATGCATAGTCCCGCGCTCCATTTGCAATCGAACGTATTATAAATAAGCTTTTAACATAATTAAAAACCACTAAAACTTTATACGAATGCTAGCTCTTATAATTCGTTCAAGTTGGATTTTTTATCCTATTCCATTAAAATACCTAATTGGACAATGTCAATACGATTTTATCGTTTGGATTTTGAATGGCAAAAAATTCTGAATTTTTATGCTCTGCTTCAACGGACACGTGTCTTCTGGTTTAAATTTGTTCGATAATGGATACCTTGATCGTTGAGGAGATTTTTCTCGAGCACGAGGAAACTCGACAAATAGGTATTCATTTTTTCATTTTTTTCCATTTTTTTTTTTTTACCTTGTTTGGTGTAATTTATATATCTATATGTGTACTTGGGCGAAAAATGAAAATAAGCGCGAGCGGTCAATTTGTTTACTTATATCACGTAAATAAGTATTTTGTTTTCGTTCGTGAGCTTTGTAATTTTTGTATACGTGTATCCTGTTTTTGTGTTTTTCTATTCTATTTTCTCTTCGTCACTCGTGTAGAAAATTTCTAACTTCTGGTATTTGGTAGACAAATTGATTTAATGATTCTGCTTGGAAAATTAGTTGGAATATCAATGGATAAGTCAAGTTGGTTTTTCGAAAATTAAATTCAAAGTGATTAAAATGTCGTAAAAATCGTAAAAGTAATTCGAGTTTCGTGGTAAAAATTACTTGAATTGTTGAAACGTCGGTCGCGTCGTAGGAGGGATCGGAAACATTGTAAAAATCTTCGAAACAGGAAACATTATGTTAATTTGCGAAGTGTGATTAATAACTGTCCGGGAATTTCGTTAATAATCGAATACTGGTTTTTGGACTTACCTATCGTGAAATTGTTTGAAATTTCGCCAAATATTATGAAAATTGACCAAGTGTAATGAAAATATGGTGAACTGATTGAAATTCATTTTAAATGATTTTTGCAAAATTTCCGAGAGATTTTGTTAAACATTTGTGGAAAATGTTGTAATTTTTAGGTATTTTTTACATGGTGTCCATTCCCTGGAAAACCGGGAAAAGTCAGAGAATTTTGGTGGTCTGGAAAAGTCAGGGAAAAGTCAGGGAATTTTGGAATTTTCTCTGGAATTTTTCGAAAATCCAAAAGAAATGTTAGTAAATCATTTTTAGAAAAATGTTTTTTTGCTTATTTTATTATAAAATTTTCAAAAAATTTCGCCCTCGCTCCGCGCGGGCCAAATTATTACATCTTTTATCCAATTTTTGTTTTATTCGTTATTTTTGTCGGTCGTAATGTACAATAAAATTGATATTCAAAATGCATATCTTTGTCCATTGAATTATGAATTATACAAACAAAAATTTCCCTCGCTACGCTCGGGATAATTTACACTCTTTCTTTCTACAGAATTTATTTTTTATCTCAAGTTTTTTGGAAACTTACTTTTTAATGAGCTGTGATGAGAAAGAAATGTCATGATGCCCTTGACCACGATGTTGAAAAAAAAGGGAGGGAATGGAACAGAAATCGAAATTATTGGCCAAGTTTTGGAAAACATGAATGAGGGAAAGTGGTGAATTTTCATCTTTTGAAGATCTTTTTTCGCAAAAATTTTCCCCCTCGCTTCGCTCGGGCTCAACACATTTATATATTTCCATAAAATAATTTATATTTTACCTTCTCATTCACTTTTTTATTTATTGGTACAAACTAAAAAATTGCAAGGGATAGCGTGAATTTATAAATTTGAGACAAGTGTTTTTCATTTTGGAGGGGGAGGGGGGAATGAAATGTGAAGGAAATTTTGAATTTTTAGCCCGGAAAAATCCGAATTTTTATTCGCTCAATTTGGTAGACACCATGGCATAATTTTTTTCATTTTTCAAAACTTGATTTTGCGTTGGGATACTTGGTTTTTCCTTTTTATTTAAATTTTTTTCTGTACGTAATAAATTGAAATTTTCAAATTTTTGTGGCGAGGAAGAGTTGGATGGGCGGAAAAATTTCCAGAATTGAATTTGAATATTTTTTTGACCCGAAGAGGGGCATCTAAAGATCTCGTAAAAAGTATCTAGTGATTTTGAAAAAAAAATCGTTAGACCCTATGCATTTTAAATCATTTTTATACAAAATTTCGGGATGTAAGTACATCACGCGAAAAAATTACCCCCTTCCTCCCTGGTTACGAGTATCATATTTTTAAAGTCTGGAAAAATTCGAAAAATTGATCTGGAAAACCTGGAAAAGTCAGGGAAAATCATTTCTGAAATATAGTGGACACCCTGTATGCCTTACGAGTTTTTTGAAAGATTTACGGATTTTTGTTCAGTTTTGTTGCATTCTTGATTATTTTAACAAAAATTTCAACGTATTTTTGACGTATTTATTAATTTGGTTGGAATTTTTTCTGTAGTTAATCTATTTTGCACTTACTTTTTATGCAATTTTGTCTTATTTTCACAAAAATTCGGAACCTTTTCTTGAATTTTCAATTTCTTCTTCATGTTTTTTTTTATGCTCCACAATTTCTACTTCGAATTTTTTTTCGTAAATACGCAATTTTGAAAGTTATAGCCGAAAAACAAAAATGTGAACCCCTCACCCCCAAAAGGCAACCAAAATATTCACCGGTTTTAGAGAAGTTCGGGAACATTGAAAAACATACCTCACTGAGTTTATTTACGAACCCCCCCTCGCCCCCCGCTAAATCCTTTTGGGTTAGGGCCTTATTTTTCCTTTATGGGTTTTACGAAAGTTTGGTTTTTTTGTGGGGTGGGGGGGAGCTAGATTATAGATTCAGTATGCTCTAGAAACTCTTGCACTGTGTAGAAGGCACACTAGGGTGGGCCGAAAAACCAAAGATTTTGATTTTTGAAAAGTTACCCCCCCCCACAAAAGTTGTTGGCTGGATAGACTAGAAAAATAAAATAAAAAATTTCAAAATCGATTTATATCTTCCGATCGCGCAAGAGCCTTCAATTCTTTAAAAATTGTCAAAAATTTCAAATTTTCAGAAATTTTTAAAAATGAAAAAAAAATCAAAATTCATCAAAATCAATTTTAGAGCTTATTTAGGGTCTATTTAAAGCAAAAAGCACAACTTTAATGAAAAAATCCATGTTTTATAGTTTTTTAAATTTTTTATATTTCTTCACCTCTGCAAAAAATTGAAAAAGTTATAAAACACTGGGTTTTTCAAAAAAAATGTGCTTTTTGGTTTAGATAGTCACTACAGACGCTCTGAAATTAATTTTAGTCAATTTAAAATTTTGAATTTTTGGCAATTTTTGAAGAATTGAAGGCTCTTACGCGATCGGAAGATATGAATCGATTTTGAAATTTATTATTTTATTTTTCTAGTCTATCCAGCAAACAACTTTTGTGGGTTTTTTCGGCCCACCCTAAGGCGCACGTCTCCAATCAACTTTTGAGGTTGTTTTTGAATTTTTTGGTGTTTCAAATTTTTGATTTCTGAAGGAAGAGAGTAGGGAATCGTAAATGTTGACGTTCTTACGAAATTTTTACGAAATTTTTGAGTGTTTTTTCTATTTTTAAAATAAGTTTGTAGTTCGTCGTTTTATGAACACGTTTAAATGATTCACAGATTTTTGGTAAAATTCTTATAAAAGTCGCAAAATTGAGTTGAAAGAGGTTTATAAATGGTTGTTCTAAGCATTACTCAAGAATAGAGATGATTTTTCAACTTCAAAAAAATTTGTGAATTTGTCTATATTTCATGAGAAGGGATACCACCCCTTCACCTCCAATGAAAAAAATATTGTCATAATCGAGTTCTACGACCTAGAAAACGTGTATTTTGATGTATCACATGTCCATATGCATGAGTTTGTTAATGCACCCCCACGCTCCATCCTCTGAATATGAAAATTTTGTGAAATTTTGAAGTTGAAAATTCATCCCTATTAGTCAAGGGACGAGCCCATTCAGGAGGAGGGGTAACAATTTGAAAAAATTTTTCATCAAAATATTACCTAAAAAATGTCAAAAAATTCTTTTAAAATGTCAAAAAATTCATTAAAAATATCAAAAAATTTATCAACTTCCTCTTTAGTGGGCTCATCCCTGCTCGAAACTGCTTTTAGTTTATTTGGTAGGTCGAAAATAGGACGTATACTAAATTTTAACTTTTTTGTCTTAATTGTGAGGCGTTGTGCTATAAGGGACCTTTAATTGTGGTGAAAAAAAATCAGATGTGAAATTTGCCTAATTCGCCTAGAAAACATATTTTCCACACGAATCGTGCAAAATCCGGCATTCGATTTCACCACAAAGTCCCTTATCGCACAAGGCCTCACAAATAGATCAATTTTCATGTTTTGTAGAGCCAAAGGGTAAGTAATTTTGAACTTCAAAAATTCGCTAAAAATCAACTTTCATACTTAAAAGTTTGGACAAAGAGTTCTTTTTGGGTATTATTTCGGTATGTTTCGTTTTGGCCCAAAATTTGGATATGCCGGTTCGAATATAACGTTCCTTTAATTGTGTATCACTGTATTTCACAATTTATTGGGCTTTTAGCAATTATACGGATTTTGGTGATTATTTGATTTAATGTGAATTAAATTTTAACCAATTTTTGCTACATTTTGGTCAATTTTTGCTACATTTTGGTCAATTTTTGCCACATTTTGGTCAATTTTTATAGTTTCCGAAGTTATTTTACTGTAATTTAAATTTGTAATTCAATTAATTGAAAAACAGTTTTAATCCGTATCGTTTTGCTTTTATGTAGCGATTAGAGTGAAAATTTTTTAGTTTTTCAATGTAAAGCAAAATTGTATAAGGTACTTTAAGCGGAAGATATCCTTCAACTGCCTCAATTGCCTAGATCGTGATCAGTATACGACGACGGCCCCACACGCACATCGGTTTCAGAGACTTACGTCATACGCATAAAATCTTGACTTATTCCCGAACGGAAACGCTGCCGCGTGTTTAGAAAATTCTACGATACGAATACCTTAGCGAGCAATTTTTTTTCCTTCATCATACACCTACGAAGTACGAACACACACACACTATATGAGTTGAACTCGCCAACAATCATTACTTGTTACACATAACGAAACTGAAAAAAAAATGTAACATTTACTGCTCAATAAATTCTAATGGTGGGAAATGAAACGATGATTACCTAGCTTCCGGTAATTCATTCTTGGATAGGTACAATCGTAAGGTAAGCAAAGCCATGTTAAGGTAAGGTAATAAGATATATCTGCGCCGGAGCGCACCTGAATCGTTATATTATAATCAGATTCTATCAAGACGGCGGCCGCGATGCAGACTGTGTAATGAATTACACAAAATAAGCGGTTAGTCCTTGTTTACGCGAATTTTCACGCATACGCAATTTCTTGAAACGTTAATTTCTTCACAGAGAGCTCACGACCTTATAATTAATATTTTACTATCAAAAGTTCACATCGAGCGAGAAACGCGCCAACGAACGCGAGCGCGCGCGAGCGAATAAAAATCGCGCCCAGTCCACTCGATCCGGCTCTCCTCCGGTCCTCCGGTCCGTCCTAACGTCGCGATAATTGTTTCGCACATATGTACAGCCAAACGTGTCAACATCCTTGGATCGACATTTCAGATAAGCGAATTTCGGTTACTGGCCACCTCTCTCTTTGCTCTCATCACCCACACTCGACCGACGTCGTCGTATTTGTTTAACCGTATGTGTGCTTTTCTCGACGACCACAATTACACGCTTAAATTGGGTGCAAATTTGGATGATTAATTCGACGTCAGTTTCTGAAGTGAAAAAGTGATGTTGAAATTGCGAAGAGATTACTGAGGATGGGAGGGATTTTTGAAATTGGGGAAGGAGGTTGAATCGAAAAACAAGTCGATATTCGAATTTCACATCCACAAATTGGTGAGAATCAGTGGCGAATCCTGGGTTTTTTCGTGGTAAGTTGCTGGTGATGTGGCGAAGTTCAATATTCAGTAACAGTAACATGGAAGGGGGTATTCATTTATTTGAGAAATAACGTAAAAAGAATGTTTGAACAAAACCAAAAAAATAGAAAACTTGAAGAATATGTAGGTACCTAACTAAGAAAACACCTACCTACTTATAGATAAATTCCATACTTTGATTCGAAGTTAAAAAGTTTCTTATGACTAAATTATAAAACTCTTCTTCATTTTTAAAAAAATATACCCAACCAATTCCTTCTCAATCGAAAGAGTTGAAAATTACTTACTCGACTCTGCTTTTGTGTTGAACGAGTGTGAAGGATTGGTATATTTTTTAAATAATAAAGATGAGTTTTATAATTTAGTCATAAAAAACTTTGTAACTTCGAATCGACTTATTGAACTTATCTATAAATCTTTTCAATTTCTTTAATGTTAATTTTTTTTTAAATGATATGAAAATTAAAAAAAAATTGAGGCTATAGAATTTCTTAAATTTAAAATTTTCTCAAAATTTTACAAACTTTGAATTTTTTATTTTTTTCAATTTTATATTTTCATTTTTTTGAAAAATGTCTTAAAACAAAGTTGAATTTTTTTGAAAAATATGGCGTTGAATTTTTTTAAATTTAGGAAGGTGTTTTCTTAGTTAGGTACCTACGTTTTTTGTCATAAAATCTAATTGAAAATACAACCAGATACGTATTCGATATCACTCTGTTTTAAAAATACCTCAACCATCATGTATCTACTATACTGAGAAATCAGCACAATCAGCGAAATCGCTAAATTTGCCGCTGTACTACGTGCCTACACACTTACACACTCGCCTAAAACATTATACACTTCTACCTACCAATACCAATCTACGCATGCGCAATCTGATGTCAGCCGTAGTCCAGGGAATCTCTACAGACAGCGATTTACCTGTTTTACTGGTTAGCTATCAGTTATGTGACTGCGAATATGTTGTATATGGTAGTGGGAGTAATGCGAGTGTGCAAGTGTGGTGTGCCATTCAACAAGCATGAATGACAGCGAACATGATTCGAATCAATCGCTATTTTTAGCGATTTATCAAATTATTTGCAGTTCTCATTATGTATTAATACGAATGCTTTTTAATTACAATTTTCCCCATTTCCCCATTTTGATTGGTACATCGCCGCTTCCCCAGCTGTACCTGAGAATTCGCCACTGGTGAGAATCAATATTTTTTATACATTTCCGGAGTTGAGGGAGCTAGGGGTACTGAAGAGTCATGTCCGAAAAGATAGTCAATATTTTGAACTTGTAAGCTCCCAATTGTACATTGCGCGGGATTCCTGTTAAAATTGATTTTATGATCGATTCTTGTTCTAGACACGAAAGCAAATAAATTTCGCTCCTATGCATTTTTTTTCCTCCTTCCCCTCTTTTCCCTGGGTCCACCTCTCAACATTTCAAACAAGTGTACCGCCTAATCTGTGGTTCGTAATGAAAAAAATTTTCATACATAAGTTGTTCCTCAACACCTAATGAATATTTTCATTCCTTATCAAAATCCATTTTGGAGCAATTCTTGTCCTCCAAAATCGGAAATAAAACATGTTTTGAGAAAACTTCAAAATCACGTTTTCTTAATTTTCAACGAAAAGTTTTCAAGATACGGAAAAACTTGTAACCACCAAAAGTATTCAGAATTAAATTTCCTTTTCAATGAACTTATATCACGGCCATTTCCCTCGACTGTTCCGAACAGGATGGACCTGTCTCTCCCTCTCCCTTATCTCAAAAGTTGGACCCGTGAGAAAAAATTTGCTCCAAAATGAGTTTCGATGTAAGTGAAATTGTAAATTAGATATTGAAGAATAAAAATTGTTCATTTTTTTCGTGGATTCAACTTTTGAGATGAGGGGGGAGGGGGGAGGTACACCCTGTCAAGAAAAATAGGAAAAAATGGTTGTGTTAACAGGGTGTCTACCGGTCGCAAAAGTTGCGAAAGTTGCGAAAAAGTTGCGAAACTGACCCAAAATTCATCAAAAGTCGCGAATTTTTCTGAAAAAACTTGAATTTTTTTTCGCTTCGTACAAAGCAGAAAAAGTAAAATAATTTCACCTTTTTGAACATTTTTTCTAAAAAATTTCGCCCTTGCTTCGTTCGGGCTCATAAATTTTCAAAGTTCATTCTTAAATTATAAACCTTCTTCCCCTGTATTTCAGACAATTGAATATTTTGAAGCAGAAAAAAATATGTTCTTGAGGGAGACTTAGTAGCGATCACGATTGGAATTTTCAAAGGGAGTATCGTGTCCATTCTCGGGAAAATCTAAAAAAAATCGGAGAATTTTGATGTTTTAAAAATTTAGAAGGAGAAATCATTTGGAAAAATGTCTCTTTTTTGCGTTTTTTCAAACAAAATTCGTCAAAAAAAATTCGCCCTCGCTTCACTCGGGCCAAATAATCACATCATTATATTGATAATCTACTAATGTTTCAGACTTCCCATGAATTTATTTCTCAATTTTAGGGTCAAAATCCACGAAATCTATATCAGCCCTTGTCATGCCAGCTTTTCGTTGTGTTGAAAATACCTTATTAGGTTGCTCGATAAACATCTAACAATTTTATCCATTCTAACACGATTTTTCATAAAAATTTTCACCCTCGCTTCGCTCGGGCAGTAAATATTTATTACCTTCTTCAATATAAAATAACTCATTTTAAGAAAATTTTTGTGAAAAATTGTATTTTTTCAAAATTAAAGACTTTTTCCTTCCCTGTATGGAGTTTTTTCTGCAATAAATTTGATCTCGTTGATTTTTTTTTTGGGGGGGGGGGGGTCAAATTGAGAAATAGGTCTAGATACCGCAGGAAAAAGTCGCGAAATTTGATTTTGGAAAATCGGTAGACACCCTGGTTAAAGATCATTGGAAAGGAAATTTAATTCTGAATACTTCTGGTGGTTACAAATTTTTTCGTATCTCCGAAACTTTTCGTTGAAAATGAAGAAAACGTGATTTTGAAGTTTCCTCAAAATGTGTTTTAATTCCAATTTTGGGGGGCAAGAGTTTCTCCAAAATGGATTTTGATAAGGAATGAAAAAAGGTGTTGAGGAACAACTTTTGTTTGAAATGTTGGGGGTGGACACTGGGAAGAGGGGAGGGAGGGAAAAAGACATAGGAGCGAAATTTATTTGTTTTAGTGTCTAGAACAAAAATCGGCCATAAAATCAATTTCAACAGAAATTCCGCGCGGAAGCTTTTTTGTACAATTGGGACCTGATTTTTAGTAAAAATCGTTGTGCCACCCACGCTATTTTCATCTCCTTACACGTCTTTTTTCCAAATTTTTTATGGTTAAAGAGGCACCGAAGGGTTGTATCCAAAAAATAAACGAATTATCGAACTCGGCGGTCCCGAAAACCCAACAAATGACACGTCGCACGTCATTTTTCATTTTTCCGAATTTTGGCCTTATTAAGAGGGCTGGTAAGGGTATTCAAGTGGGTCGAATAGAAAAATTGAGTAAATATGTATTCGTGTCACCTTCGAATTAGTAGAAATTGATGTATCACTCAATATTTCACATTTTTTTGAATTTTGGTTCAATTTGAGTACCCCTTTACCCCTCAGGGGTGTAGAGATCCCATTTTGAAAATTTGTTGGTTGAAAAATGGGTTGCAAAAGCTCTTAATTGTAATTTTTCCAGATTTTCAAATGGTAACCTTAAACTTTTGTACGTATGAAAAACTGAGCTTTCATCATAAAAGTTCAACATTGAACTTTTAAAAATTTGATCTAGATGTTTAGGTTTCTTATTGATTTTCTTGGAATCCACGCAAACAGATGTACCCAAGTACAACCGATCTCGAGATATGAGCCTCCAAATTTGGGTAGTTTGACGAAAAATAGCAAATTCATAAAAATTACAAAGCCCTCTCCCTGGCCTCAGCTCCCTGGAGAATCAGGTTGGAAATGATGGTGATTATTTTTCTGCACCATCGAAAGGAACTCGTAAAAAAAATTAAACAAAATCGAAAGAACCAACTTCTATTTTTTGTTCGAGTTGATATGGGGAATATGTAGATCAATTCACGAGCAAGGATTTTTTGAAAGATGATACATATTAAGCGTTCTTGAACATTTAATGAAAAACATTTTCAAAAGACTGTCATCGATAAAATATTGGAAAAAATTTAACTACGGGCACCTATACCATTTTTTTTCCAAAATACAGGAGACTTATAATTTTTTGCAGTTTTGATAAAAAAAAAAATTTGAATTTTTTTTACAAAATTCAGGCTATTTTTCATATTATAGACATTTTTGTACTCTAAACTACGAAGTGAATAAACCGTGTATAAACTGAAATGAAAGTTCTATTCCCTCAAAAAAAAAAAAATGATGCGAAAAATTTTAAACCACTTGGAGTAAATTACTCTTCACTTCTTGAAGGGCTATTTCATACTAAAACCGACCAAAAATGAAGTCGGGTCTTCCGATTTCGCTCAATTTTTTTTACGAGTTCCCCTTGGTGGTCCATTCGCAAAACCACGATCATTTCTTTTTTAATCCTCAGGGGGGCGCGCGGGGAGGTGGGCCTCGAAATTTTTGTCCAATTGCGAATTAAAGCCAAATTACCCAACTTTGAAGGCTCATATCTCGAGATAGGTTGTACTTGGGAAAAACATGTTTGCGGGGATTGAAAGATAATTAATAGGAGATTCAAAAACGGTAGATAATCACATTTTGAAAATCTCAGAGTTGAACTTTGGGGGCGAAAGCTCAAATTTCATGATAAGAACAAAATATGAAAACTACCAGTTAGAAATCTGAAAAAATTACAGTGAGTAGCCATTTTTACCTTTTTTTCAACCAACCAATTTTTAAGATGGGATCTCTAGACTCCTCGGGATACAAGGGGTCCACAATTTTGACCAAAATTTAAAAAAATCTAAAAAGTAAAGTAACACATTAATTACTACTAATTCGAAGTCGCTGATTTCAAATATGTACTCAGTTTTTTCATCCGACCCCTCTGAACTCCCCTATTAGCCTCCTTGATGGGGTGAAAATTCAAAAATATGAAAAATAATGTGTGACCTGTCGTTTGTTAGGTTTTTGAGGGCGCTGAGTTCGAAAATTTACTTATTTTTTGGATTGGACTCTTTAGCGTCCCTCTAGCCCCCCAATTTTGGGGAAAATTATGTCGAGAAACAAAAATATCGTGTGGCATATCGATTCTAACTAATCTGAGGGCGTAGAATTCCAGTATCGACTTACTTTTTGATCCGACCTCCTCCCTGTGCTCCAACTGACCCCTTCATCAAGTCTTTGGTGATCAATACGGAATTGAATATTTCAAAAGATTTTAATAGACATTGACATTTTGCAGTATACTTATTATTTCGTGGAAAATTTTGAAAGTATTTAATATCAAAAAACTCTCATATACGTTAGCAAATAATTATCCTTCTTATCACATGAGGAGTATAAATGTGGTTTAAGAAATGGAACATGGTTCAAGAAGTACGAGTTCACGCTTAATTTGGAGCAATGATAGAAAATTTTTTATTTTGGATGGTGGGATTTGATGATTTGAGGTCATAGGAGATGGATTTTTATCACTTCAACACGTGTATTCTACGGGAGTGATAAGAGGTCAAAATACGACAGGAAAATCTCACTATATAGGTACATTAGTATTTTTAAAAATTCTTCAACTTTTTTTCAAGTGGGGAGAGTGAATGAAATGGCGACATTTTCGATAGTTCATCAAACTCAACTTCTTTTTAGAATTTCAGTTGAGATTACATCTTTTTAACCCCTTCATGGCAATCGAAAATCTTTCTGCTCTTGATTGAAAGTGAAAACCGCAATATACTAAAAAATTCAACCACCTTTCTCGCTTCAAGAACCGCTTAGCTATAAATAGAAAACATCTCGTAGGCAGAAGACTATTCGAAAATTTATTACATTAGGTAGTCGTTTCCATCAAAGACAGAGGTGGCGATGACACGAGTAATAAAATATTTGCGTGTGGATAGACTATGATATGTTATAGTTGTATGAACTCATACTGCGTACTTCTCATTATATTTTTATTGTACAAACTGACACGTGGAAACGTCTGATAATCATTTTCACTTTTATATGAATCGGTCGACGTTCGATTTATGTTTCATTCTTGAGTAAATATACATTCCCCACATGATATTTCAATATGTGTAGATAGGTACATAGATATTTAAAAAATAAAAGAAAAAAAATAAGAGTGAGGCTGTCCGAGGTGAAGCTAGAAAAAAAATCTAATGTAGGTAAGCTAAGAGTTGCAATGCTACCAATTTGAAAAAAAAAATGAGGACTGAAGAATAACAGTGGCGTAGCCAAGAATTTCTCATGGAAGAGGGGGGGGGGAGACATCAGATCTTTCATATTTTTTAGAAAATTTGAGTTCAGCCCTCTCCCCCCCACCATCCTACAAAATTTCCTTTTACTATAAAAACATTAAATTTAAAATATGGATAATTTTCATAAATATTTGGGAGTTTCATACTGCATAGGTGTTATAAAGTTCTTTTCGATTAAGTAGCCTAGCATATTTAAGAAAAAGACTTGATGAAAATGTAGTTTTGGAACAAAAAACTCTCATGCCAATTATTTTGACCTTGAAAACCAAAAAAATAACAAATCCAAGCAAAGAAGTCGAAACCTTTTTTTGGGAGGGTACAAGGAGGGTATGGAGACTTGGAATACTAGAAGAGGGAGGGAGTAAAAAAGAGCCTTTTTTCGTACAGCTGCCTCAAATAGTTCATATAATCGTGATTTTGTTTATGCCCGAGCGAAGCGTTAAAAAATTGAATTTGTAATGCCCAAAAAATACATTTTTTCACGTAGCAATAATTTTAAAAAATTCTTGACCTCATGGGAGGTCCGGATTTCCTGGACCCCTCGGCTATGCCGCTGAAGGGCAGGCATCGATTTCTGATTCAATTATGAACACCTTTTTGCTTAAAAAATAAGTAGATGAAGTTTACACATTTGAGGCAAATTAGCATCATTTGGGAGGGGAGGGGGCATTTTTGCCCAGGAGAGATTTTATTCCAGAAAATTGTCGAGAGTGGTCTCTTGAAAGTGAACTGGAGTGCGAATAGAATATGTTTACAGCAAAAAATTCTTGAAAATGTTGGAAATTGAGTGTAAAACAAAAAGTACTGATATTTTTCACACTACACACAGAGAGAAAACAGGTTTTTGGGGGGAGGTGTGGAATAGGGTGAGCCGAAAAACCAAAAATTTTGTTTTTTAAAAAGTTACCCCCACAAAAGTTGTTGGCAGGATAGACTAGAAAAATAAAATTCAAAAATTCAAAATCGATTCATATCTTCCGATCGCGCAAGGGCCTTCAATTCTTTAAAAATTGCCAAAAAACAAAATTTCAAAAATTTCGAAAAAATTTTAAATTGACTAAAATTAATTTTAGAGCTTCTGTAGTGACTATCTTGACCAAAAAGCACATTTTTTTTGAAAAAAATCAGTGTTTTATACCTTTTTTCACATTTTTCAGAGGTGAAGAAACACGAGAAATTTAAAAAAACTATAAAACATGGGTTTTTCAAAAAAGTTGTGCTTTTTGCTTTAAATAGGTCCTAAATAAGCTCTAAAATTGATTTTAAAAAGTTTTAATTTTTTTTTTAAATTTAAAAATTTCTGAAAATTTTGAATTTTTGACAATTTTTGAAGAATTGAAGGCTTGTGCGTGATCAGAAGATATGAATCGATTTTGAAATGTTTCTTTTTATTTTTCTAGTCTATCCAGCCAACAACTTTTGTGGGGAGTAACTTTTCAAAAACCAAAATTTTTGTTTTTTTGGCCCAGCCTAGTGTGGAACCCCATCAAAAACATTAACAAGGGGTCTGTGAGGTGGTAATTTTTAGGGGTTACTCAGGGGACCACTTTCTACAGTTTTCGTAATAAAAGCTTTGCTGTCCAGAAATGTTGTTTTTCCTAATTTGCCTACTCTCTCATTTATAAATCAGAGAAAATGATCGAAAATCACTGAAAAACAGTCATTGCAGCACTGCACAGGAGAAAAACAGTGAAAAAATTTCAATGAAAACAAATCAGTGAAAAAAATCACTGGAAAATCAATGAAAATTCACTAAAAAATCAGTGAAATTTGTAAAATTAACTGAAAAAATAGTGAAAATCTTTGAAAAATTAGCAAAAATTCGCTGAAAATCAGTGAATTTTGCTAATTTTTTCCTGTGCTGCAATCCGACTATTTGTCAGTGATTTTTCACTGATTCAGAATGAGAGAGTACACTAGCATTATTATTATTTTTTTACAAACATTGCTATAAAATCATAAAATTACAACTTCATTTTCTTCGTTGGTTTTTGTAAAATTAGAAGTGCATATTTCATTTTTTCCAACTTTAATCCTTCGCAATATTTCAATTTTATTAAAAAATGAATATAACTTTTTTGGTAGGTTATGAAATTGCTAATAAAATGAGTAATTTTTGCAAATGGCTTTGAATATAGAATTTAAATTAAATTTTTTTTTCAAAATTTTGATGTAAACTGAGTTTACTAGCTTACACGCTAGCTTCGTTCCTGAGGTTATCACAATAAGTAGAGAACGTAGGTAAAGCAGTAGATGGGAAATTCGCTGTTTGAACATATTTGTCGCAGCATTAAACAAACCGAAGGGTTATTGAAATTCTGACGAACGTGCTGAACTGAAATTTTCTCGAATATGCATACGAGATTATCTAATACTACGCCACATATGTACCTTATGACATATGTTAATATTTATGAACATTGAAGCGTAATGCTCGCAAAGATTCGCTACACTTGTCCCTGCGATACGATGTACGTATGTCTATGCACAAGATTCTCTGCAAGAGGCTCATACACTATGCAGAACGACTGTAAACCATAAATCACAAATCGTATGTATATCGTATAGCTTATGGCTTTATGGTGTTCATGGGTTGATGTAATATACACGAAACGTGTAATTAACGCCATATGCACCATGCAGCCGAGTTATATGTATACATAGCATCATACGGTGTGTGCTGCGGCATGAACCACCAGCGAGAAGAGCCGAGCGGGTGTAAAATAATCGTGAAATATTTACATCCGTACAAATTATTAATTACATCGCGGCTCAGCGAGTCGCATTAAGATATTATCGGCGAGGCTCGATTCCACGTACCGGTATAAATTGTGGTATCAATTTACCTATATGCGTATGTGCTGTATGTATACGAAATTTATGCAGATACGTGATACTCTCGTGTAGCTAAGTACAGCTATTTGCGATTAATGGTAATTTTCAATTTCGAGTACGCAACAGAGATTCGAGTTGAGTGGTAAATCTAAATTTTGATGCAGGAGTGGAAGGAAGAAATGAAGAAAGTTGTGTAGTTTTAGATTTTCAGCAAAATGGGGGGGGGGGGCTTGGATTTTGACGAAAATTGGTAAAATATTTTACTTTAAAGAGGAGACTTTCCAAAAAAATTGTGAGCTTCTCGGGCCAAAGGAGAGTGGAGTTAGAGTCAATTTTTGGGCAACGCCACCTGCTGGGAATCTCGATTACTTCATAAAAAAGTGTAATATTTGAATTTCTGCACCTCCCTGGACCATTTACCTCAAAATTGAATGCTACTTTTTTCTCTCGGCAAGGGGTTGAAAATTTGATCACTCACTCAAACATCTCAAAATCGAACCAAGAATTTTATTGGTCACTTGAAATTATTTTTGATGAAATAACAAAAAATTCATCAAATCTCATTAGAAGCTTCCGGATATTGCGAATTGGTAAAATCTTAATTTGAGGGGGGGGGGGGAGGTCAAGAAACTTGATTTTCGCCAAGAAAAATGAACCGTCATTGTTTTCAAATTTTCATAATTTCTCGTCAAAAATCATAACATCAACTTGGAAAATCTGAATGAAATTTCAATAGTTGCAAAAATTCTGGAACATGTTCATTCGAAAAATCCCACTCTTGTTCAAATTTAATGAAAACAACTCTATGGGTTTCCTTGGGAGCTCTACTTGGAAGTAGGCTTCAGTGAGAGGTCAACGGAGTTCATGTATATTTTCTTTATCGAAGTTCTAAGTTTTTCTAGCATGAACAATTAAACATTTGGGTCCAATTATTTTTGATGAAACTACGCATATCGAGGTATTTTGTAATATATTTGAGTTCAATATTGATATGATAGTAAGTAATTAATCTCAAGATATGGTCAATATCTGACTCTTCCGTATGAGGTGTCGTAATAATAGACACTTGATCAAAAGAAAACAAATAAAAATAGGCTGCGTTATCTGCCCAGCTCTGAAATTTTACCAATAACTGATATAATTCCACAGATAATTAATCCCGCTTATTATTTTTTCCATGTATTTTTGGTAATTTCAACCAATTTTAAATTTGACTTTGGTAATTTTTTGAAAGATTAGTCTTGCTCTATTTATTTATCATAGGTAATGTTGACCGAAATACGAAAGAATTCAAGCTGTCTCTTTTCTTCCGTCTCTAAATTGATTTTTACGATTCTACGTAATTTCTTTATTTTTACCAAATTTTTCAGGGCTCGTAATTTTTCTCAATTTTGAACGAGCGAGTTGCCTCTACCTTCTAAAGTACAAGAATGAAAATTTTGAATTGATAAATTCACCGCAAGTCCCTACAATTTTTATAGCTGGCCTTCAATCATATTGAGCCCAAACGTAGCGAAGGAAAAAATTTTTGCAAAAAAATACAATCGAAGCTCTAGGCTCTATTTAGAAGAGAAAAAACATTAATTTTTTTAATTTTTTTAATTTTTTGGTAATTTGGGAGTCACAGAGGAGGCGACTCGAGAAAGTAAGTTGATAATCGAGCTCAGCACCCTGGAATTAGTAGAAATCCATATGACATACGCTATTTTCATTTTTTGCACACGTTTTCTCAAATTTGAAGAGCTGGGGTGGGGGCACTAAAGAGTCCGATCAAAAAAAAATAAGCAAATATTCGAACTCAGCGTCCTCTAAAACCCAACAAACGACAGGTCATACGTTATTTTCCATTTTTTTGAATTTTGACCTCATCAAGGGGCTGATAGGGGGTTCAGAAAGGTCGGATGAAAAAACTGAGCACATATTCGAACTTGGTGCCTTTGAATTAGTAGAAATCGATGTGTTACTTTACTTTTCCATTTTTTTTGAATTCTGACCAAAATTTAGGACCCTCGAGCCTCCTAGGAATGTTGAGATCCCATCTTGGAGAGTAATTAGTTGAAAAACACCTGAAAAGTTCTCCTGAGTAATTTTTTTAGATTTTTAAATGGTAGCCCTTTATCTTTTGTACTTATCATGAAAGTTGAGCTTCAATCACAAAAGTTTAACTTTGAACTTTTCAAAATGTGATTATCAATTTTGAATCTTCTTTCAATTCTCTACAAAACGGCGCAAACAGATTCATCTTGAACCTAATCAATCTCGAGATATGAGCCTTCAAAATCGAGCCGTTTCGCAAAAAAACCCAATTGTATGAAAATTAAAAAGTTCCCCCCTCCCTCCCCCTCTCTGAAGGATTAGGATCGAAATGACGGTGATAAAAATTTTTTGAGCGAAATCGAAAGGCCCAAGGTCAAAACCCGGTTGAGTTGACATGGAATGAGCCGAGTAATGATTTAAATTTTTTTCAAATGTTGGAGAGGAGTCGCCAAGATGCCTCAAAATGACTTTATAAATATTACTTCATTCCTCCCCCCCATCCCATCGTTATCCGTCCCCGTTCGACGTTGCATTAATCGTACTGAAAATTTTGAAAAATTGAAAAAAATCAATTTTTCGGAAAACGGTCTTAGTACCTTGTGCTCTACTGAATATACCAGAGGTACCAAAATAACATATATTTTTTGAGAACCCTTGATAAGAAGGAAAATGAGTAAAACCGTCGCGGACGATCTCATATGGCAAAATAAATCCACTTTATTATGCCCATGTATATATTTTTTTTCAATAATTTCAAAAAATACAAAAAATTGTATATTTTAAAGTACCACTCAAATGGAGGAAAGGAAGTGAAAAATCGTTACAAATGACTTTTTGGGGTCTAATAAATATGATACAGTTTTTTGAATGAAAATTTTCACCAAAATAATTTTTCTCCAAGTAAAAAAAGTGAAGAACAGATTAAAAAAAACTGTCACTTTTCAAAAATCCCAAAACCGAGGGTGGTAGGGGGTAAGGGGTGAAAAATTGCCCTCGATGGTTTTTATGGGTAAAATGAAAAACTTCCCAAGGTTTTTCAGGGAAATTGGGGCTAGAAAATTGTTTCCCAATTTCATGAGTCAAATTAAAAAACCATGAAAAAGTGCCACTTTTCAACCTCCCATTGAAAAGGAGATGGGAGTCAAAAATCACCATCGATAATATTTTTGGTCTTAATCATCCATGCCAAAACTATTCTTAGAAAATTTTTTCTCAATAACAATTTTTCAAAATCTTTTGAACATAGATTGATTTTAAGGTTTGATGGGGAAAAGTAAATGGAGACAAGGAGGTAAAATTTTTACCACGTTGTTTTGAGGAGTAAACCCCAATTTTTGTGCTTATCTTCTCCTCCCCATTCAATTTTCGAAAAAAGTTGCAAAACGTCCAGCTACTACTCTCTCAATTATAAATCAGCGAAAATTATCGAAAATCACTGGGAGTTTAATGAAGTAGTTTCAGCTGCTGAACATGAATCTGTTGCAAACTTTTTCGTATGACAATTTCTTATACAAAGAAAGTGAAATATTCAATTTTGAGCCTCGTGCTATACTTATTTGAATTTGAAATTACAAAAATCACGAAAAAGATATGAAATAAAGTGACAATTGGTCAAGTGGTGTATAAATACGTACTTTGGGATATAATTACGAGAAATTTTTTTTCGGCCAAAAATGACCATATTTATGAGTGAAAAAGTTGTGGAAAAAATTGTTTTTCGCATTTTTCAAGATGTTCTACTACCTAAAAAATTTTGAAAAAAATATCACGTTGTACATAGGGACTAGGCACATGAAATAAATTATTTTCAGAATTGCACCTCTGAAACATCATACAGAAAACGCAATTTGAAGTTTTCAAACGCGATTTTTGGCAAGAAAAAATCATCAAAAATTTGTTTTCAAACCACCCACTAATACCCCTCAGTACAGTGTACAACTCACGCAATTTTGAAAAAATTTGGTTGAAAATTCGTGGAAATAAAAATTTATAATGGAAGGGCTGAAAAAAGTAATGTTTTGCCCCATAACTAGGGCTAAGAGAGGGGCAGGGGGCCAAAAAAATTTCCACACCGTTTTCAGACCATAAGAACCAACTTCCATCGGTTAGTTTCGAATTCTTAACCCCCGGTACCCTTTGAAAAAATTGTTGAAAATTGAAAAAAGTTCCATAATGATTTACTCTTAAAAATAATTTCAGATGTTCTTCATCTACTCTCTCATTCTGAATCAGTGAAAAGTCACTGATAAATAGTCAGAATTGCAGCACAGGAGAAAATCAGTGAAAATCCGCTGAAAAGTCAGTAAAATTTATGAAATTTGCGGAAAAATCAGCAAAAATTCGCTAAAAATCAGACCGCCGGTGCCGGTACCCTTTGGCACAAGGTTCTATTTAAACTCAGGATAGAAAAAAATGTCCCAAGCAGTAGGGTGGGCCTAAAAACCAAGAATTTTGATTTTTGAAAAGTTACCCCCCCCCCCCCCCCGCGAAAGTTGTTGCCTGGATAGACTAGAAAAATAAAATTAAAAATTTCAAAATCGATTCGTATCTTCCGATCGCGCAAGAGTCTTCAATTCTTCAAAAATAATTGCCAAAAATTAAAAATTTCAAAAAAATTAAAAATAGACTAAAATTAATTTTCGAGCTTCTGTAGTCACTATCTAGACCAAAAAGCACATTTTTTTGAAAAAATCAGTGTTTTATAACTTTTTTCAATTTTTTTTCAGAGGTGAAGAAATATGAGAAATTTTAAAAAAAAACTATAAAACATGTATTTTTTCAAAGAAGTTGGTACTTTTTGCTTTAAATAGGCCCTAAATAAGCTCTAAAATTGATTTTGATGAATTTTGATTTTTTTTTTTAATTTTTAAAAATTTCTGAAAATGTTGAATTTTTGACAATTTCTAAAGAATTGAAGGCTCTTGCGAGATCGGAGGACATAAATCGATTTTGAAATTTTTTATTTATTTTTTCTAGTCTATCCAGCCAACAACTTTTGTGGGGGTAACTTTTCAAAAATCAAAATTTTTGGTTTTTCGGCCCACCCTACCAAACAGGCTCCCTTTGAAAACAAAGTCTACGGCCATCCAAAGGTTATGGATCGTTCGGGCCATAAACCGAACCGTTAAAATGGCGCAAAAAGCACACCCAACACACTCGATAATCTCACGTTGGAAAACTTTCGCCAATTCGAGGTTTTCGTCCCACGATGAACTAATGAGAAAACTTACCCGCTCTAGCTAGAGTTTATTTTGAAACCCAGTCACCTATCCAGGGCGTATCGTGCTGGCATAAAATCGGTCCGCGGATCCGTTTTTCGTGCGATATTTGTTAGCAATTAAATTGCAATCTCGTTTCCGATGCTTTTTATTTGCACGATCCGCTCGTTTGGATTCGTCGTTATATACGCGGTCGCATCTGGCTTCTGTTTCTGCGCTACTTTATATGTAGATATTGCCAACCGAAAGAGACAAAGTGAGTAGGCGGAGAGGAAAGAAGTACCTTAAATATAATTAAATTCTACGCCGAGTGAACACGCTAAAAGAAAAATGTTGACATTCGCGTTATTTAAGAAACGCACCGGCGAAGCAGCCGAAAAGTTATACAGGCAAAAAAAAGGCTCTTGCACGAAATCACGATTCCGCATCCGTCGCGCCCTCCTTTTTCGCTCTTCTTCGGATGTAACGCGAAATAAATTCAATAATACACAAACTGCTGTGTGTCGTACTCCAAGTCGCGTCTTTTTTGCTGTTTTAAATGTCAAACTAAACGCTCACGTATACGAAAAATCTGTACGACTCGACTAAATCAAATATCAATATCTTTGCGGGATAATTTCATTCGAATCAAAATCACGACCAAGTTGCCTCTCATTCGGAGAGCTTTTTCTTACGTCGAATTTATTGTAAAAAGCTCAAGTTAGCGATTTTCCAAATTAAAAATAACGCTCGTGTAATCCGAGCATATATTTATATTGTTGAAGATTTCCGCTGCGTTCTTTTCTCTGCTGCGAAACGATGCAAATATACTTATATTTTTATTGCGATCAGTTCGCTTTCCAGTATTTTCTTTTTCGCGTTAGTAATCAAAAATTTTACATACTAGCGTCTCTTTAAAAATGTTTATATGGGTTTTCCGTTCACCATATCCAGCATTATTGTCCCATCCAGACACTACCATGGGCAGAGAGGGGTATTCCGCGAAGAGAGTACATAGTCGTGATACGTTGCGTATATTTTACATATTTGTAGCATATATTGTATGTACGAGGAGGCGATAGCGATCCAGAGTCTGCGCTGGTGCGCTGGTTTTCCATAAAAATTATCCTCCGTTTCGTTTGTGTGCAACACAGAACACAGTTACGCGGCGTTAAACCGCAAAAACAATAAAAATTAAGTGATGCATTTAAATTTTATGAGCCGAAACTACCATCAACTCGGTTTAAGAATCTTGTATACACATTACATACTACAATACTTGTACTCTACCACCGCGCTCCCCTCCCCCACATTGCATCGACGTGATGTACGCTCGTATAATAAAAGTTTCAGCCGAAAGCTCGCTAGGGTTTTGGATTGGGTAGGCTTTTTTCCTCCGTTGGAGTAATAATTTCGACGTTTTTCGTCGCGTCTCGCTCGTATTGTACGTAATTTTTTTTCCAGAGATGGGGTTATTTCGGCGATGTGTCTGTTTCGAACACCTGTTGACCAAGAGGGTGTTTGGCGTAGGACGAGAAGTTCAGATGTATTGGATTTTTGAGCTGTTTTCCTGCTGGAGGAAATTTTAACGTGGGAAGATGGGGTTTCCATTTTAAATTTAGGATTTTTCGTTTTCATCGATATTGGGCGTATGGTCGAAAAATTTGTTATATGGAAGAATGGGAGAGAGGAGCTCGGTGCACAGTGGTCGTTATTAAAATTTAGGATGCCAGAATTCAGAAAATTTGTTAATGAGGGGTTTTTTGGTGGTGCTGGGTCTGTTTCTTTGGTACTTTGGACCCTAAAACTGGGGGAGGGGTCAAGGAGGTGGGGTAAAACTCAAAATTTTCAAATTTATTGTGTTGAATGCCAATCTCAAATTCGAATTCGAGGTTAATTTATTCGAAAACTCAAATAGGTCTGAAAGGGAGGGGCAAAACTTAAAATTTTCAAATTTATCGTGTGGGGTGTCAATCCCAAATTCGAATTCGATATCGATTTATTCGAAAACTCAAATAGGGCTGAAAAGGAGGGAGATACTAAAAAAATTTTAATTTATCGTTCTGAGTTGACCTTCCGAATCCGAATCAAAGGCCGATTCATTCGAAAATTCAAACAGAACTGAGGAGCAGAAAAGAGTAAAACTCAAAATTGTCAAAATATGAGCATTTTCAAGCATGATTTTTGAGCTATATATTGTGGCGATTTTTCACAAATGAGCGACTAAAACCAAAATGTAACTAAACAATGAAGAAGTACACATTTGAAGGAAGAAATGCGTGGAAAAAGGTTTGCCCTACCTCGTCCAGCCTTTTTTATAGCTCCAATTCTTATAATTTGATCTCCTTCCCCTCCTCAGCTGTGTTTGGGTTTTTTAGATTTGGGAGGTCAAAAAACATATGTGAACCTATAGATATAGATATAGGGTGGGCCGAAAAACCAAAAAATTTTGATTTTTGAAAAGTTACCTCCACAAAAGTTGTTGGCTGCATAGACTAGAAAAATAAAATAAAAAATTTCAAAATCGATTCATATCTTCCGGTCGCACAAGAGCCTTCAATGCTTCAAAAATTGCCAAAAATTCAAAATTTTGAAAATTTTGAAAAATTTAAAATTGTTAAAAATTAATTTTAAAACTTTGGTAGTGACTATCTAGACCAAAAATCACATTTTTTTCGAAAAAGTCAGGGTTTTATAACTTTTCAAAATTTTTTTCAGAGGTGAGAAATATGAGAAATTTAAAAAAAAAAACTATAACACATGGATTTTTTCAAAAAAGGTGTGCTTTTTGCTTTAAATAGGCCCTAAATAAGCGCTAAAATTGATTTTAATGAATTTTGATTTTTTTAATTTTTAAAAATTTTTGTAAATGTTGAATTTTTGACAATTTTTGAAGAATTGAAGGCTCTTGCGCGATCGGAAGATATGAATTGATTTTGAAATTTTTTATTTTATTTTTCTAGTCTATCCAGCCAACAACTTTTGTGGGGGTAACTTTTCAAAAATCAAAATTTTTGGTTTTTCAGCCCACTCCAATATAGAAACCACAATCAGGGGTCAAATATTGGTTTTCGAGTTGAGGTTACCCCTTGATTTTACTTCTTCTGAAAAGCCCAAAATCAGTGTCAACTCAAAAACCAATTTTTGACCCCCAAGAGTGATTTCTATATCCAGGCTCGCGTATATTTTGGCAACCAAAACGATAAATTTGAAAATTTTGAGTTCTGCTCCTTCCTCTCAGCAGGCGTCGGACGGCGGTTACTTTAAAGTAACTTGGTTACTTTTTTCAAGCTCGGTTACTTTTGGTTACTTTTTTGGCTAAAAAGTTACTTTAGTTACTTTTTCAGCTCCAAAGTTACTTTTTTCACTCAACTCGCAAAAAAAAATGGCAAAACGAAATCATAAAATTTACATGCAAAATGTCTTTTTTGGACATACAAAATTAAATTTTTCAAATCTTCGCCCTCGCTTCGCTCGGGCATGAACAAAATCACAATTTAATGAATTATTTGAGGCAATTATACGAAAAAAATGGTTTCCAATGCCTGTTTTAGGCATTGAAAATCCAATTTTTTCGAAGTTTCGCCCTCGTTTCGCTCGGGCATGAACAAAATCACGATTAAATAAATTATACATGGCAATTTTGTACTCTCCAAAGACAGATTTTGACGCCTACTGCTTCGATTTCTTATTATTTTGGAGTTTTGAGGCCAAAATAATTGGCATGGAAGTAAACTTAGAACTTTCCAAAAATTTATGAAAGTTCCATGAAAGTTCTGACTCACCCCATGAGAAATTCCTGGCTACGCCACTGATAAAACTCATTCTTAGATGAAATTTTTTTCTCTCTCTTCGGTAGTAAAATTACAGAGAAAAAACAAGTTTGAAAAAAAATGGGGAGGAGGGGGTATTAATAATTTTTTAAAGGCGAAAAATTGAAAAATTGTCTACTTTTTCACAAAAAATTGGTTACTTTTTCACAAAAAATTGGTTACTTTTTTCAGAAAAAAAGTTACTAAAGTTACTATTTTTTTTCGAAATTTCGGTCCGATGCCTGTCTCAGCCTTAATTGAGTTTTCAAATAAATCGAACTTGAATTCAAATTTAGGAGACCAAAATACACTTATTTGAACTCTCAACTTGATAAATTTTAGGATTTTGACTTTTGCCTGACCCCCTTGAACCCCGTTCTCTTGATTTTAGGGTCCAAAGGACCGAAGAAATGGACTCATCACCATCACTACCTCCTCATTATCAGGTCAGCACCATCAAAAATCCCATTTACAAGAAATCGTCCCAAATTTTTATAATGACCACTGTGCGATGGGTGTGTTTTGAAGATTCAATGATCTCGTGTTCCATAATTTAAAAAACAATTTTCTTCATGAATTTGAGGAAATAAGACGAATTATAGTTTCGATGCTGTTATTTGAAAGCCGTTTTGAAAATTTTACCTATCGTGTTGAGAAAGCGACAAAATTTCATCGGCATTGATGAAAAAAATTAAAATTGCTGTTTTTATTTATTTTCGAAACGATCTGTAGTCAGCCTAAGTGACTTTTAGTTAGATACTTCTTTTGAACAGAAAATCTTCCCTTTTTTTAATTAAAATTCTGGAATATTGTCTAAAAAGGGAGGAAAAACAAAGTTTGTGCTATGGAAAAAGAAAAAAAACATGATTTGATTTTTTGAAAGAATTAGAGAATTGGTGAAAAATCAGGAAAGCTGATTTAAAGAAGTGTCCTCAATTTTTTTATCTGAGATTTTGTGAAAGGAAATTTTATTAGAATTCCAAAAGTTATTCAACCAGTGTTCCAAAAAAAAACATACCTCAAAATTTTAAAATTGAAAATTTTTATTTTAGATTTTGATAATTTAGTCTGAAGTTTTGTGGAGAATTCGAAAAATTGATTAAAGGGCAGTATTATGCTTTCGAGTGTCCCATAAAAGACTCGACTACAAAAACTTAAAAATTTTAAGAATTTTTTTTTTTGAATTTTTCTGACTTAGAGGTTCTTTTTGGAGCCGTGGTGGGCATAAGTCGGCTTTCAAGCCAGCTTTATTGAATTTTTGAAAAAGTTTCTTATCAGAATACGATCAATACATTTTTCAGAATCGATATTTACGAAAAAGTAAAAAAAAATTTTTGACAACTTTTTTTTGGAACAGCCGATCCGTTTTTTACACACTTAACAAGCCATTTTCGACTCTCCACGCCCCCACCCTCACAATTTCGGATATTGGCCCTTGGTTAGTTGAAAATATGTTTAAAAATTTCGTAACATTTCCTAAAATGTTGGTTATTATGAATTTAAAAAAATATTATTATTGACACCGTTCAAAAATTACTAAATTTCACAAAGATGATTGACAATTGTTTTAAAATGACAAAAATTATTCATTTTTTCCAATTGTTGATACATAATATTGACCACCTATTGAAATAGTTATGTCGATGAAGATTTTAGTGACTTTCAAACAATTCTCATGCAAATTACAGACATTTTAAGGGCGTTTCAACCAACTCAATATTTCAACTTGGAATTATTGGGTTCGATTTAATTTTCCAGCAATTTTATTGCCATTTTGAACGATTTTCGTTGGAATTTTGACGATTTTAATAGGTACTTCGACTTGAGGTATCCAACAGGTATTAAAACTTGAAAGAAGTCAAAAAGTGCCGATTTCAAAAACGGACAATTCAAATTGTAATAATATGATTGAATTTTGTCCAAATTTCTACATATAAAAGTGGTAAAAATACTTCAAATAATTTTCTGATGCCGTTTTCGTTTTAGAGATTTCTTTATTTTTCCAAACTTATTTTGAAGCAATTTTAATCATTTTTACAATTTTTAAAATTTTTATGAACTGCATGATAAACAATTTTTCTCACATCACAAGCGGTTTTCCTGCCGTTGAGAAATATTTTCTTGATGGCGTTTTAATTTTTTTTCTCAATGTTTCAGTCAGTTTTTACTCGTAATTTCGTTGAAGACTATTTTTACGAAAAAAAATTTCAACAATTTGCTTCATTTCGAATGGCCCTATATTCATAAAACTTATGTAGAAATTGATTTTGAAAAAAATTTAGAACAAAAGGCCATCTTATTTCAAAATTTGCCCGGATAAATAAACAGTTCTTTTGAATGAAATGGATGCCTACGTAAAATTTTTGGCTTCCAAGTTCTGTCGATGTCCTTGTACTGTAAAACACATCGGTATGGCAGCAGCACTACACACCATTATCGTCGCCAACAACAACAACATCAACAACAATACCGAAGAATTTTCCGAAACTCGTAATTTCGGCACGTTTTCATAGGTATTCGGTCTCTCCCCCCGCTGCGCGTTCCCTTACATCCGGCGCTTTTCAAGGCACTTTTCGTCATCGTTGTTACAGGGTGGTAAAAGAGAGGGTTCTAGAAAGGCAGGAGCGTTCTGAGCTGAAGTAAATGAGAATTCCTTCGTAAATAATTTCTCATGTATGTAGGCTGGTGTATGGGTATCTTGGTTGCTTTTACGTATATCGTCGTGAACAAAAGAAATCTTATGGTTTGGAATTAGAGGCGAAAAATCGTCGGATTTCGGTTTTCCTGCGAGTATAGCTGATTAGTGATGGCGTAGGAAGCAGGCACACACAGTCTTGTCAAAACTTTGGTAATAAAATTTCAATATTTCAACGCTACTTCGGTGTAAAGTTGTGTTTTCACGTAGATGCGCCGTTGAGTATACCTTTGCATGGTGTCGTAATTCGGGTCTAAGGGAGGAGAGGGGTGACGGAAAAAGGTAGCTGGAGGTCTATATTATTAGATGTAGAAATAGGTACTAAAATATACTACGCAGCGACGACTCGGTGCTGCGTAAGCAGATTCTGCGGTAATTATAGAGCCAACAATATTAACCTATGTTTTTGTGTGTGGAAGAATGGATGGGTTTCGGAAAGGCTGCTTGTGAGAAAAAATGTCTTCATTTTAGGACACGAATTGGTATTTTTTTGTGAATTTTTGATCAGATACAGGTATAAACTTTTTTGGCGAATGATTCGACAGTGAAAATGGCGAAGTCACTCGATGATTTGAAAAAAAAAATCGTGCAACGTGTCTGTTGAGTACGAAAATTTCAAAAATGCTAGAAAAAGTACGAATCTTGGCTACAAACTGGAATGTTGAAAAAATTATGAAATTTTAGCTTTTGATTGCCTTTCTACTCAAAAATTTTCGTCCACACTTCGCTTGGGTTCATTCTCTTTACTGGCACAATGACGAAAATTTTTCATTTTTCAAGTTTTTTTTTTCTTCACGAATCTCACTCCTCCCCCTCATTTAATTATTTAAGTATTTTAGGGAGTAAATTGCAAAATTTGCAGGGGCTACATGGAATTTATCGATTTGAACTTTGAAGCAGGTATTTTTTTTGTAAAAAAGAAATAAAAGTAAGAAAATTGCGAGAAAATTTTCAATTTTCGGTCTGAAAAAAGTCGAAAAGAGTCTGAAAATACGTAGTACGAATTTTCATTTTTATGATTAGTAGGCAGTAGACACTTGGACAGTCTCCGGTAAAAATTAGGATGGAGCGATTTTGTTTTTTTTTGAGAAATCGATAATGGATAGCAAAAACTTTTAGCCAAGTTTCCTCAAAATGACCTGACAAAAATTTCAGCCTTCAAAAATAATTTTTACTTTTCTTTGATGTCTACTGACAACACAAACAAGAAAAATCAGAAAGAAGTAAGAATTTCACCTTAGCAGCAAGAAAACCAAAATATAGCAAAAATTTCAATGCTTTTTCTGCAGAAAACGAGAATTTTCAACATTTTCCCAATTGAAGGATAAAAAGAGGATTCTCTTTTTGGGCAAATTCAAAGCAAAAGAAATGACATAAAAATGGCGAGAAAAATTCAGAAAATAACAAGAATTTTCATTTTTCAAATCCAGTATAGATAGTATTAGACACCACGTCTTCTCAAAATGAGCTTAAAGTTCAAAATTTTGAGCTGTTTCAAAAAAAAAGTTTCTTTTTGGTTATTTGATGTCCTGAACTCCATGTACTTTTAGGACTACGTTGCTGGTTCTCATCACGCGGAACATGGTTCATCCTTGATTGAAGGAGGTATAGAGTGTGCTCTCTCATTCTAAAACCGTGAAAAATCACTGATAGATAGTCTGGATTGAAGCACAGGAAAAATCAGCAAAATTCTTTCGAATTTTAGAGATTTTACTGGCCTTGCAATGAATTTTCACTGATTTTACCTGATGTTCCAGTGAACTTTCTCTGATTTTCCTATGAATTTTTATTGATTTCCAGCGAATTTTCACCGATTTTCCGGTGAATTTACATTGATTTGTTCTGCGAATTATCAATGATTTTTCGATGAGTTTCACTGATTTTCCGGTGAATTTTTACTGAGTTTCCAGTGAATTTTCACTGATTTTTCTGTGTATTTTTATTGATTTTCCAGCGAGCCTTCACTAATTTTCCGGGGCTGTTTGACTGAATTTCCAGCGAATTTTCACTGATTTTCCAGTAAGTTTTCTTATTGTTTTTTTTTTGCGAGTCTTCGCTGATGTTCCAGCGGATCTTCACTGATTTTTCGGTGAGTTTTACTGAGTTTTCAGTGAATTTTCACTGATTTTTCAGTAAGTTTTCACTAACTTTTTTGGTGAGGCTTCACTGATTTTCCAGCGGGTCTTCACTGATTTTCCAGCGAGTCTTCACTAATTTCCAGTAAGTTTTCACTGATTTTTCTGGCGAGTCTTTACTGATTTTCCAGTGAGTCTTCACTGATTTTCCAGTAAGTTTTCACTGATTTTTCTGGTGAGGCTTCACTGATTTTCCAGCGAGTCTTCGCTGATTTTCCGGTGAATTTTTACTGAGTTTCCAGTGAATTTTCACTGATTTTTTTGTCAGTTTTTATTGATTTTCCAGCGAGCTTTCACTAATTTTTCGGGGAGTTTGACGTTTCCAGTAAATTTTCACTGATTTTCCAGTAAGTTTTCTTATTGATTTTCTTTACGAGTCTTCACTGATTTTTCGGTGAGTTTTACTGAGTTTCCAGTGAATTTTCACTAATTTTTCAGTAAGTTTTCACTGATTTTTCTAGTGAGTCTTTGCTACTGATTTTCCAGTAAGTATTCACTGATTTTTCTGGTGAGTCTTCACTGATTTTTCCAGCGAGTCATCACTAATTTTTCGGGGAGTTTGACGTTTCCAGTGAATTTTTACTGATTTTCCAGTAAGTTTTCTTATTGATTTTTTTTGCGAGTCTTCACTGATTTTCCAGCGAATCTTCACTGATTTTTCGGTGAGTTTTACTGAGTTTCCAGTGAATTTTCACTAATTTTTCAGTAAGTTATCACTAATTTTTTTTGGTGAGGCTTCACTGATTTTCCAGCGAGTCTTCACTAATTTTCCAGTAAGTTTTCACTGATTTTTCTGGTGAGTCTTTACTACTGATTTTCCAGTAAGTTTTCACTGATTTTTCTGGTGAGTCTTCACTGATTTTCCGGTGAATTTTTACTGAAGATTTTTCACTGATTTTCCTGTGAATTTTTACTGAGTTTCCAGTGAATTTTCACTAATTTTTCAGTAAGTTTTCACTGATTTTTCTAGTGAGTCTTTGCTACTGATTTTCCAGTAAGTATTCACTGATTTTTCTGGTGAGTCTTCACTGATTTTTCCAGCGAGTCATCACTAATTTTTCGGGGAGTTTGACGTTTCCAGTGAATTTTTACTGATTTTCCAGTAAGTTTTCTTATTGATTTTTTTTGCGAGTCTTCACTGATTTTCCAGCGAATCTTCACTGATTTTTCGGTGAGTTTTACTGAGTTTCCAGTGAATTTTCACTAATTTTTCAGTAAGTTATCACTAATTTTTTTTTGGTGAGGCTTCACTGATTTTCCAGCGAGTCTTCACTAATTTTCCAGTAAGTTTTCACTGATTTTTCTGGTGAGTCTTTACTACTGATTTTCCAGTAAGTTTTCACTGATTTTTCTGGTGAGTCTTCACTGATTTTCCGGTGAATTTTTACTGAAGATTTTTCACTGATTTTCCTGTGAATTTTTACTGAGTTTCCAGTGAATTTTCACTGATTTTTCTGTGGATTATTCTTGATTTTCCAGCGAGCCTTCACTAATTTTTCGGGGAGTTTTACTGAGTTTCCAGTGAATTTTCACTGATTTTTCAGTAAGTTTTCACTGAATTTTTTGGTGAGGCTTCACTGATTTTCCAGCGAGTCTTCACTGATTTTTCTGGTGAGGCTTCACTGATTTTTCAGCGAGTTTTCACTGATTTTCTAGTGAATCTTCACCGATTTTCTAACAGTTTTTTCACGTTTTGCTTTCAGTGAATTGTTTTCTGATTTATTACTGTGCTTGAACTCTGACTACTTTCCAGTGATTTTCGATAATTTTCACTGATTTATAAATAAGAGAGTGTAATTCTAAAAAAAAAAAAAAAAACATTTTTTCATGAAAACTACTCAACTATTTTGAAAATCTCTTGAACAGGAAAAATTAACCTAGGTACATGTACATTAAAATGTTTTGATGTTCTTTGTAACCTAAATTGTGACCCTTTGAGTGTATCAGAACCTCAAATAGGTAATCAAAAATAATTTTTTTATTTGAAACTCTGTGCTTATTTTGGAAAGGATAAAACTTATTTTGAGGGTGAAAATTTTACCCACACCATTTTGAGGTCATTTGATCAAAACTTTTTTCCACTCCTAATTAATTCTCAAAAGAGAAGCCCAAAATCGCTCACGTAGTAGATACCTCGTTTATGGTTTTTTTTGTTCCTCTTTAAAAATTTGAAAATTTTTGTTTTTGAACTTTTTTTATTCGTCCAAACTTGTGTTTAAATATATATATTTTAAATTTTATATATCGCTGCTCTATGCCCCTTTTATTCTTATATTAGACACCACGCTTATGCGTAGACATCCTGTATACGTACATCGACCAGATATACAGGGCAAAAAACGTCGAAATATGTGCAACGCAAGCCAACATTTTTTAAACAGCGAACTTGCGAACATTTGCTCTAGTCAAAACGACGATGCTGTTGCCGCTCCGCTGCAGCAATGTACAAGGTAAAAAGAGAATTAATAATATTTCACTCCTCCCTTACGAACTCGAACGATTTCAAATTTACGGTATAGCGACTGAAGGCGAAAATAGTTCATTTTACCTTCTTATTCATTTTCTTTCACGTTTGCGCTTTTTCCTTTCGTCGCGAGATTATTCGTTCGGCGGTAATAACTTCCGAAATATGTAACTCGGATTCTAACAAGCGCAAAGCGTCTCTGAACGAAACATAAATCAGTTTAAGCGGCGATGCGGAGGCTCCGGCGGCGGCATTTTACTTTCGTACACTATTCCAAATTACCAACGTAACTGTCGCGTCGAATTAGTTTTGAAAATTTAATTAGAGAACGAAAATTTTCGTTCGAAGACTATACCGCCGCGCCGGAGTTTACACTTAATATCCTACGTATATTTCATATCTTTTATAAAATCGTATAATACTGTACGTATTATATTATTTTCTTAACGTACGTGTTGATAATGCCCCCACACCGTGCCATCGTGCAGTAATTCTGTAAACAAAAAAGCCCAGCCTTTTGTAATCTCGCCCTAGCAGAAGAGGGAGGCCCCCTCTGTAAAGTTTATTACTTTTTTTATTCTTAATTCTAGTGGTAAATTTTGCGCGATTTCATTTACAAATATACGACGTTAAAGTATATATCGTGGTGTTGAATTTCAATTACTACTACGTGGTCTGCTCCTCCTCTTCCTTTTTCTGTACTCAAATGCTATAGTTGCGGCCTCTCTGCCGACTTATTATGTACGATGGGGCTGCGCGTTCGTTGAGCAGCGACTTTTTGAAAATTCTTAGCACGAGGTGTTATTTCGGAGCAGGGATCGTATTATAAAAGTTTTCAACCGACGTTATAACGCCTTCTGAGCGGCGCCCCTGCACCGCTGCCAGACTTTGTAATATTATTTGTAGTTAGGTTGCTGTTTCTTTCGGTGTTATTTGGTTCCGACGGTATAATGAGGTATATTTAAGGTTAAATTATCGATTATTGCGATTTATTTGGTTGATGTAGTTTTTACCGTTTCTGTAGTCGATGTTTCTGGTGTTGAAAATTACCCTATCAGTTTCCCCCCTCTCCTATATTCCATTACAGGGTGTCTACTGGCAAGAAAAATGAGAAAAATAAAAAAAAATTAGAATTAGCAAGAATCTTATTGATTTTACTATAAAAAGCAAGAATTTCCAATATTTTGCTCCTCCTTGAAATTTTTATTCGAAGGATAAATAAATTATTATTCTTTTTTGGGAAAATTTGAAGAAAGAAAAATGGTATGAAAATGGCGAGAAATTCTATTCTTTGATTGAAGGATCCCTTCGAATAAGGCTTTATGTGCATGAGGCCTTTTTTTTTCGCAAAAAATGGTGCATAACTTAACGTCCTGCAAAGTCGTCTACTACGTACAAACTAAGTTTTTTTTAGATCTAGGCCAATTTTTTCTGGGATTTAAGACCATCAAACACGGGACGAAAATTGCGAATTTCGTTAGTTTTCTATTGATTGATCTAAAATTTTCACTGTAGGACCCTCTAACTTTCTTCTACTTTCCCTGAAAATTTCGGCATGATCGGTCAAGAAGTGAAATGAATTTCTTCATTATTTTGAAAATTTCGCGTATCGAGTACACTGGTGCTGTTTATGAATTTTCCCGTCATTTTTGTGCTCATAAGTTCAAAGAACACTATTAGAATAAATTTACTTATCGTATTTCCCGGTGAAATTAATGATGATCATAGAAATTGATCATTTTTTTTGAACAAATCATTCACAAACAATCAACTTCTGAAATAAATTGGTCACAAAAGATCAATAATTTATGAATGAACAAATTATTGGTAAACGATCATTTTTTGAACGAATTAATTGTAAACGATCTGTTTTTAAACGAATAATTCGCAAAGAATAAGTTTTTGAACGAATCATTCGTAAATGTGTAATCAATTGATTGAAAAAAAAAATCATTCGCGAACAATGATTTTTTTACTAATATGTGTTGATGAATAAATCATTCGGAAATGAGGAGTTTTTCTAACAAATAAATCGCAACGGACCGATTTTTGGACAAATCAGTTGAAAAGATCGATTTTTGAACGAATTATTCGCACATGATCAATTTTTGAACAAATCGGTCGCAAACGATCGTTTTTTGAATCAGTTTTAGAATCGTTGACAAACGATCAGTTTTGAAAGAATTTTTTTTGAACTGATCGTCTGCAATGGAAAGATCAATTTTGGTACTATTTTTCGAATGAATCATTCGCACGTTTTGATCGATAATTTTTTGAAAGAATAACGTTTTGAACTTAACAATCCAGAACGATAATTTTTTTTGAAATTAAGTCATTCGTTAGTAATCAGCTGTTTAAATAAATTATTTGAAATTGAAAACGATAGATTTATTGAACAAGTCAAATATTTGCCAGCAATCAATTTTTGGGCAATTTTTTTGAAAGAATTATTCACAAATGGTCAATATTGTGAAAAAATCGATCCCGATTAATCTTGTTTTAATCGACTCTTTGCGAACATTTAATTTTCTGAACGAATTAATCGTAGCTGATCAATTTTTGAACTGATGGGTTAAAAAGTCAATTTCTGAACGAATCATTCTCAAATGATCAACTATTTAAATAGATCAATTATTGAAAACGATCAATTTCTTGAACAAATCATTTGCCAGCAATGAATTTTGAGCGATATATTTGCAAACGATCAATTTTAAATGAATCATTCACAAACGATCGATTTTTCAACAATTCTTGAAATAATTGTTCGCAAAAAATTAATTTTGAAAAAATTTCTGGAAAGAATCATTTTTTTGCAAATGAACAATGTTTTGAACAAATATTTCTAACGACCATTTTTTTAAACAAATAGTTCAAGAATGATCAATTTTTTGAACAAATAAATTTTTTCGGGCAATTTTTTGGAAAAATCGTTCGCAAACGATCAATTTTGTAGAGATTTTTCGTACCAATCAGTGATAAATTATCAATTTTAAGACAAATTCTTGAATGATCATTTTTTGAGAAATCATTTGCACAGTTGCACACATTCAGTTATTTGAACAAATTATTTCAAAACGTTGAATTTTTTTATCAATGGCGTCGGAAAGTAGGGTACAATAGGTAGATTGCACCCTCCCCCTCCGGTGGCCAGAGTACCAATTATCATGTACCCCCTCCCTCTCCAAATTGCATTGGATAAGGATTTTCCAAAGCATTGAAATCTGAAGGAATGTCTTTTTTGGGTATTAAAAATTCAATTTTTTCAAAGCTACGCTCAGGCACGAAGAAATCACAATTGTGTAAACTATTTGATTGGATGGACCGAAAAACCAAAAATTTTGATTTTTGAAAAGTTACCCCCCACAAAAGTTGTCTGCTGGATAGACTAGAAAAATAAAATGGAAAATTTCAAAGTCGATTCATATCTTTAGATCGCGCAAGAGCCTTTAATTCTTCAAAAATCGTCAAAAATTCAACATTTTCAGAAATTTTTAAAAAATTTTAAAAAATCAAAATTCATCAAAATCAATTTTAGAGCTTATTTAGGGTCTATTTAAAGTAAAAAGCACAACATTTTTGAAAAAATCCATGTTTTATAGTTTTTTTTAAATTTCTCATGTTTCTTTACCTCTGAAAAAAATTGAAAAAAGTTATAAAACACGGATTTTTTCAAAAAAAGTGCTTTTTGGTCTAGATAGTCACTACAGAAGCTCTAAAATTAATTTTAGTCAATTTTAAATTTTTTCAAAATTTTCAAAATTTTGATTTTTTGGCAATTTTTGAAAAATTGAAGGGTCTTGCGCGATCGGAACATATGAATCGATTTTGAAATTTTTTATTTCATTTTTCTAGTCTATCCAGCCAACAACTTTTGTGGGGGGTAACTTTTCAAAAATCAAAACTTTTGGTTTTTCGGCCCACCCTACTATTTGAGGTGACAGTACGAAAAAGGTCTTCTTTTCAACCCCATCCCTCTGAAATCCTTCTGGTATTTCAGGTCTACACACTCACTTTGTACACCCCCCCCTCAAAAAACCTTTAACCCCACTGCTTTCGACCGAATCATTCGAGAACCATCAATAATTTTCGATCCAACTGTTTACGAACGATCAGTTTTTGGACAATTTTTTGAACGAATTATTCGCGAACGATCGTTTTTTTTAAACCAAATCATAGCAAACCAGGAAATAGGAGTCAGCCAAAAAGTTGGCCCCTGACTCTGGCTTGACTCCGGGGTCAAGAGAGAAAATTGACTCCTGACTTCACCTTGACTCCGAAGTCAAGCCGGAGTCGGAATCAATTTAGAGTCAGTTTGACTCCGACTCCGGAGCAGGGAATAGATATTAGCCATTAATTAATAATTTATCCGAGTGCAACCTCCCACAATATTACGAATAGAGGAGGAGAAGGGGGCTGGGGAAATTAAAAGTTGAAAAGTTGACCCCTGACTCTACTTTGACTCCGGAGTCAATTTCAGACCTTGATTCCTGACTCCTGCTTGACTCTGGAGTCAATCTGTGACCTTGACTCCTGACTCCGGAGTCGATCTTTGACCTTGACTCCCTGATTCCGGCTGACTCCGGAGTCAACTCCTATTCCCTGCAGCAAACTGTCAATTTTTGAATAAATCATTCGTAAATGAACAATTTTTAGAACGAATTATTTGCAGATGATCAATTTCTCAAACGAATCGTCGCCAACCATCCGTATTGAAACAATTTTTTCAAATCAATCAATTGAATTTGATTGAATTTAAAAAAATTATTGTAAATCGATCGATTTTCGAATGAAATATTCGCAAAGAATCAATATTTGTGGCCAAATCATTTGAAAACGATCAATTTTTCATCGAATCATTTGCGAATAATAATTTTTTACATTTTTTCCAACGAATCGGTCGTGATCGGCCTTCAAGGCGATCGATGATCTTGCTCTTGAAGAATCTTTCACAAACGACCGATTTTATCCGTATAAAATTGTGAATCTGAATTTTGAATCATTAACATTATAAAACATATCGAAATGAATTTATTCTTCCATCAAGTTCGAGAATCCATGAAATCCTTCAGTGAATCAACCCATAGAAAATGGTCGATGCCTAGATACACCTAGGAAACGTTTCCAGTTGCTTTGCATGTATTCCACACGAATATGTATCATTATAGCTGCATTGTTTATTCTTCATAAACCACCGCCACACGTAAGAATATGGTCAATTCAATGAGAACCTGGCTTGAAAATGAAAAAAAAAAAAAAAAAACGCGTAATAATACACATTGTATATCAACCTACGCGTACCACGCTGAACTTTATGGAAAACTAAGGTAAGCGGAGCGCAGCAGGTCGATTATTTGATACGTATTCGACGGTTCGGTCGGGTCGAGCAGGTCTGTTTTCAATTTGGCGGAACGTACCTCTACCTATTCGGCGGTTATGAATTTTCACAGCATAAGCAACCAACGGCGAAAGAAGTCGAGGCAAAAAAAAAAACCTAAAAATGTAAACAAACCTGTAGATACGTTTAAACGGCGCGTATAATAAAACTATATTTTGTACGTTTTAAATTACCGGTAATCACGCCAACTGGACGCGGACGAAGTATCAAGTTTAAACACCCATTAATGTGGTCAAATACGGATGCAAACTTCCTATATAGTAAAGTTCCAGCTTATGATCTTAAATTGAGGCGTAGGGACATTAAAGTGTTAGAGAGAGATACGACCATACTGAAAAGCAAGCGGAGTCGAATTGAAAAAAAAGCCAACCGGTGTGGATAGCAGACAGACCATGAAGTTACCAAACCTCTGGATGTGCCTCTGCGATGGATTCTCAGTTTGCCGTTGTTGCTGTTGTTGTTGTTGTTACTGATGATGATCATCGTATCGCGTACACACTACAATTTGATGACCTCATCCATGTATCGTAAGTTTAATTCTCACCAGTCACGCGCGCCTGCCTTTATCGACCAAAACAGGCCACGACATCTGTACGAACTGCAGCCGTGGAGCTAGAGCCGATGGAGCTGCGGATGCGGCTGGGTTTTCTTTTTACTCGCTCTCTTTGATATACTTGGACCAATTAAGACGCACAGTCGAGCGTTGCTAAAGTCCATTTTTCAAATGTCCCGTATACTCGAGGTACCTTCTTCGAGATGGTATTACGCCCTCGTCGTGTTCTCTGCGGTTCGTTATTTTTCTAAATCTTCTCAAATTGGTTACGATTGTTCGAGTATACCTTTTTTCAATACCAAAGTACCTACGTACAGTATGACACGGAAGTCTTGTCTACTTGAAACACTCCTCGATATCTCAGATCTGAAAACAGATACAAAGACGATTCAAACGACAGTGTGTTCCTGGCCAGGGTGTTTACCAGTCGCGAATTTTGATTTAGGTCGCTGAAGTCGCGAAAAAGTCGCAAAATTGACCCAAAATTCATCAAAAGTCGCAAATTTTTCCGAAATTACTTGAATTTTTTTCGCCTTGTACAAAACAGAAAAAGTAAAGAAATTTCACCTTTTTGAACATTTTTTTAAAAAAATGTTCGCCCTCGTTTCGTTCGAGCTCATAAATTTTCAAAACCCATTCTTGAATTATTAACCTTCTTCCCTTCTATTTCAGACAATTGAATATTTTGAAGTGGGAAAAATCGTATGTTCTTGTGGGAGACTTAGTAGCGATAACGATTAGGATTTTCAAAGGGAGTATCGTGTCCATTCTCGGGAAAATCTAGAAAAATCGGAGAATTTTGGAATTTTCAGTGGGATGTTTTAAAATTCAGAAGGAGAAATCATTTGGAAATTGTATTTTTTTGCTGGTTTTTAAATAAATTCTTCAAAAAAAATTCGCTCTCCCTTCGCTCGGGCCAAATAATCACATCTTTATATCGGTAGTCTGCTAATGTTTTAAACTTCCCATGAATTTATTTCTCAATTTTAGGGTCAAAATCCGCGAAATCTTCTTCAATTCTTTAAAAATTGCCAAAAATTCAAAGTTTCAAAAATTTCAAAAAAATTTAAAATTGACTAAAATTAATTTTAGAGCTTCTGTAGTGGCTATCTAGACCAAAAAGCACATTTTTTTTGAAAAAATCAGTGTTTTATAACTTTTTTCAATTTTTTTCAGAGGTGAAGAAATATGAGAAATTTTAAAAAACTATAAAACATAGATTTTTTCAAAAAAGTTGTGCTTTTTGCTTTAAATAGGCCCTAAATAAGCTCTAAAATAGATTTTGATGAATTTTGTTTTTTTTTTTATTTTAAAAATTTCTGAAAATGTTCAATTTTTGAACAATTGAAGACTCTTCTTGTGCGATCGAAAGATATGAATTGATTTTGGAAATTTTCATTTTATTTTTCCAGTCTATCCAGCCAACAACTTTTGTGGGGAGGGGGGGGGGGTAACTTTCCAAAAACAAAATTTTTGGGTTTTCGGCCCACCTTACTCTCTAAATCTGAATCAGTCAAAAATGCCAAAATTGACTGATGAAATAGTCTGGATCATGTCACTGATTCCCCAGTTAATCAGTGACATTCTACTGCCAATCAGTGAAAAATTACTGATTTAATTGGTGAATTTTCATTATTGAATCGGTAAAAATTATTTGACTGATTGAAATCAGTCAAAATTTACTGTTTCAATCAGTGAATTTTTTTACTGATTTTACAGTGACATGATTGTGTCAATTTAAATGAGTCAATTTGACTGATTCAAATTTAGAGAGTACCAGTAGTGGGTAGGCAAGTAAAATATTTTTTTCATACCCCGCTGCCTATTAGATCTGAGTTGATACCACCTGCTGATTAGTCATTTCAGACCAGCACAATGACTGGTTTTATTGCCCTTTTTGAGACCTTTTGTCCTGTTATCTTACACCTGCTGGTTAGTTTAGGGTGTATCTAACAATAGCCCCTCCAGTATGGTCTAGTGGGGGAAATAGGTTATGGGCGTGGCCCTTCGATGTTAACTTCTGCGGATCCGGAGGTACTCAGCTCAGTCTAGTTTTGGCTCTTCTACTTACTGGAAAGGTTACTTAGAACAATGCTCAATACACATCTAACAATTTTATTGGTTCTAACATGATTTTTCGTAAAAATTTTCGCCCTCCTTCTCTTGGGCAGTAATTATTTATCTTCTTTAACATAAATAATAACTCACTTTTAGAAAATTTTTGTGAAAAATTGTCTTTTTTTAAAAATTAAAAGGCGTATTTCCGTATATGAAATTTTTTCTGTAATAAATTTGATCTCGTTGATTTTTTTGGAGGTGAAGGGGGGATGGGTCAGGTAAAATTGAGATGTAGATACTAGATACTGTATAAAAAAGTCGTGAAATTTGATTTTGAAAAATCGGTTGACACCCTGCTGGCTACAAGGACATTGAAAAACCGGATTGAGTCAAATAATAGGGGTCTGTTTTTTTTTATTGAAATGAAGTCTATACACTGACACGATTAAAATGTGGTATGTTTTTTTGAACCCGGTTCAGCAGTTTTGAACCAGTTGTCAATAATATCCAAAAAAGTGGAGATATGAAAAAAAGTTTGAAACAAAAGTTGTAGAGAATTAAAAAAGGATCATTTTTTGTTCCATAATTTTTTTTCCCTCATCTTGCAATAAAAAGAAGTTGTTTTACAAAAAGTTGGAGCATAATGTTTTATTTTTCAAGCCATAACTCTTCTCCATTGCTAGATGGGAAAAAAATTACAGAGCGTGAAATGTTCAGTTTTTAATTCTTTACAAATTTTATTTTACACTTTTTTTGATATCTCCACTTTTCGATAACTAGTTATCAACTTGAAAAAAAAAACATCGAAGAAACTGAAAAATTGGGTTATGACTTGCACCGGTTTCAAAAAAGTTGATATATCAAAAAAAGTATGAAATAAAAGTTGTAGAGAATTAAAAACTGAACATTTCACGTTCTGTAAGTTTTTTTCCATCTAGCAATGGAGAAGAGTTATGGCTTAGAAAACAGAAAATTATACTCAAGTCCTTTGTACCATAACTTCTTTCCATTGCACGATGGGAAAAAAGTTGAAGAACGTAAAATGTCCAGTTTTTAATTCTCTGCAACTTTTATTTCACACTTTTTTTTGATATATCTGATAAAGTATAGAAACACTTACTCCAGTACTCAAACGTATATTCACGAAATAACTCACAAAAAGAATAACACTAAACTACACTATGGTTCAACTGTTCAAAAAGTGACGTGCGTCTCTCGACTACACATAACGTACTGTACAACTACTTTACAATGACTAACAGAGGAACTAACTATTCACCGATGACTTAACTCTAAACATTACTCATCTTATAACGATAATGTAACACAACGACAATTATACAAATTACTAAAGGAACATAAACGAATACTTCAACACTCCCTCTGAATTTTGAGTGGAGACACTTAACGATAAATTCACAATAACAAATAACAAAACAGGAAAAATGAAAAGTGGTTCGAAACCAAAATGAACACTTACAAATTATTACTTTTTCGGATCGTCATCGGCACTATCTTCCAATACTCGTAACAGCTCTTCCTCTCTAGCTTCGGTCATCGGCACGTCTTCTATAATGTCTTCGGCATGATTACCTTCGGGTCTCTCTTGCGACAAATCCATAGCCTCGTCATAATTCAGCTCGTTTGTTTCGGCTTCCATCTTTTCTACGAGATTACGAACAACATCGGAAGTCCTTGCTTCTTCCTGCGAGATTTTCTTCGGATCGATCGTTAAATTAACATCGGCGTGTTGATGTTCCTCGGCTTCCGTCATCTCCTCGAATCCATCGTCATCAAACAACGCTTTTACTCGTTCTTCGATTCTGCGGTCAATTTGCCGTCTTTCCGTACTCCTCCGTCGAGCCGCTTTTCTTTTTTCTTTTAATTGGTCTTCGGGAGTTTTCGTTTCAAAAAGTAACTTTTTATAAATTCGGTGGATTTCCGCTGGTAGGTCGACATTCAGAACTTCGGCGGCGTGACGCAGGTCGGCAATTGCGTCAAGAGTTACGTTTAAATCTCTTGGACCTAAAGAAACATAATAAAATGGGAAAAAAAATTGTAAATAAAATAAAACTTCGAATAAATTATATCTTCGGCACTTCATTTGAATTCAGGTATTTCTTGGACTAATCTACTTCGGAGATGGTTAAATGGTTCCCTGGTTAGAGGTTTCGTGAGAATATCGGCGTCTTGCTCTGAAGAGCTGACCCAATGAATGATTGCACGTTCGTTAATGACAAAGTTTAGGATATGATGGAGTTTTATGTCAGGAATGTGACGTAAGGAAGGGACACCAGGTTTTTCCGTACATTGAATCGACGCGGAGTTGTCTCCATACAGATGAAAGGGTTCGTAATTCTGGTTGATCGCGCGAACAGTGGTAGCATTTATTGCGATAGTTTCTTGTAAAGCTGCATTTAAAGCTACGTATTCTGTTTCGCACGTCGACGTTGATACGTTTCCTTGTCGTTTGCTGGACCAAGCAACTACGTCATTGAACAGTTTAATTACTGTACCAGTGGTAGATTTCTTGGTATCCGGACAATCTCCGTAACTCGAATCAGCGTAGGCTATTAATCCATCGGCACTTCCTGTGTACGTAAGTCCATAATGCTGAGTTCCAACTAAGTATCGAAAAACTCTTTTAACGCACTCCCAATCGTAACGAGAGGGGTTTACTTGTTTTCTACTGAGCATATGAACTGCGTAAGTGATGTCTGGTCTGGTTCCGTTTGCTAAGTACATCAAACTGCCAATCGCTTCCTTGTAGGGGAAGGGGGCTTCGTCGTATTGTTTCTTCTTTTCGATGCTTTTAAACCATTTTCTTTCTTTTCGATTCTTCGGCTCAATTCCAGCAAAGAGTAATTGTGTCATCAGGCGTTCCTTATCATTTCGATTTTGATGAACCATCGGAATAGGATAGGATTTTGCAGTCAGCATGTTGAATCTTTTTAAAATTTCAATGGTATAATTTTTCTGATGTAAGATGTAAATTTGTTCTTTTCGTTTACGAATAACTTCGAGTCCTACAAATTTCTTTGGTTCGCCTAAATTTACAATTTCCAATTCGTCTAATAGTAAATCGATAATTTTGTCCATTATTCTTACGTTGTTTCCAGCAAATAGTATATCGTCTACATAAAGTATGAGAAATGCTTGAATGTTTTTCTTCCGAAGCCAGTAGATACAAGGATCGTTGATGTCTTGTTCAAATCCAATTTTCAACATTATTCGATTAAAGTGGGCATTCCAACGCTTAGGACTTTGTTTCAATCCATAAATCGCTTTCTTGAGTAATAAGACTTTCAATTTTCTCGTTTGTTCATCGACTTTCATGTACTTCGGAATTTCCATATATGTTATATCTTGTAGATCTCCATGTAAAAATGCTGTCTTCACGTCGAGGTGGTATACGTCCAAATTGAATTTATTAATTATGCTGAAAGATACTCGAATGGTGGTAATTCTTGAAACGGGTGAATAAATTTCCGCTAGGGAGTAACTCCTAGGGTCTTTAAATCCACGCGCTACAAGTCTTGCTTTGTACTTCAATCTTCCACACGTGTCAATTTTCGTCTTTAAAAGAACAATGGAGTCTATGATTACTGGATTTTCTTCGGGGGGTGGACGGTTTACAAAAATGTATGATTCGTGTCGTTCGTGTGAGCCTAATTCGTCAGCTAGCGCTTCTTCCCAGTATTCACGATCTGGTCCAGCCAGAGCCTGTTCTACTGAGATTGGGTCGCCTGCTAAACCGCACATGAGTGCGTAAACTTCAAGGTCATCGACAGCTTCGGTTAACATCGCATAGGCGCGTATTCGTTCTAATTCAGCTTCGAAATGTCGTTTTATATCGATCGCGTTTTTATCGAGGGGTAAATCTTCTTCGGCTAACAAAATTTGTTCAGGTTCAATATCTTCGGCAATGTTTGATTTTTCTCCCTCGTCTTTTTGAGATGATGAAGGTTTCGGTTTTGCAGGTCTACCTCGTTTCTTCGGAGTTGGTTCTGGAGCACTAGATGTCGTCGGTTGCTGTTCATCTTCGGAATCATCTTCAACTAACGGTGTATCAGGTAATTTTTCTCCATTTTCATTTCTCCATTTTCATCTCTTCGGTAAATTTGATCAAATTCCAGAAGCCAATCTTTTTCCTTCATAAGAGGTTCAGTTTCATCTTTCGGTAATCCAGATAAGTGTTTATACACTCTTGATTCTTTCGGTCTGGCGTGTTTCGTTTTGATAATTTTCTTCGATTGAGGTAATAAAATTTTGTATCCGGTGGGTGTGTATCCAACTAAAATGCCATAAATTCCTTTTGGCGCAACTGGTGAAATTCTTTCTAATCGTTTCATAAATACAATGCATCCAAATCTTCGGAGTTGCTTCAATCGTAGATTTACATCTGGGAATACTTGTTTTAGTGGGTATTTAAATCCAATCCCAGCGTGAGGTGTTCTGTTGTATACGTGTATTGCTGCACTGAGTGCGATATCCCAGAACGATAATGGTAATCCAGAATCCACAAGCATAGCTCGAACTCTGGCCATGATCGTTTGATTGAATCTTTCGGCTGTACCGTTGTGTTGACTTGTCCGAGGTGCTGATTTTCGATGTTTTATGCCTTGACTTTTCAGAAAATTCTTGAACGGTTTTGAGATGTATTCGCCTCCGTTATCTGATCGAAAAACTCGTATAGTTCGATTTTCAGCTCCATCGGTTTTGTTTTTAATTTCTTCAAGGAATTTTTGAAAACAGATTAGTGCATCGGATTTACTGTGCATAACATATGCCATTGCAAATCTGCTATAATCGTCGATAAAGGTGATTATCCATCGGTATGCGTTATTGAATGATTTTGGTGTAATTGGACCCATGATATCCGAATGGATGGTGTGAAATGGACGTTTTGCTCTAGTTCTTCTTTCTTTAAATGGTAATTTTCTCATGTTGGCAATGTTGCACGTGTTGCATTCTTCGATAAGTTTCCGATTTAGCGGTACGTCTTTTAAGAAGTTACTGTACGCTTTGAGATGAACCATTTTCTCGTATGACATGTGATTTAATCTACAATGCCATTTCATACATTCCTTCGAAAATGCACTGAAATCTTCGGTAGTCATCATCGGCTCAATATTCGCTCCCTCGTTTGGATGAATTTTGTACTCTATCGGTATTACGTAGTCTGTCTGAATGTTATCAATTAATTCTCTTTTATCGATGTCATCGGAGTCTTGTTCCATTTGAAATAACCTATTTGCTTCGATTTCGTCTAGAGTGAGTTTCGGTTCTTCGGAGTCGACTTCCATTTTCGTTTCTTTCGGATTAGGTTTCTTTTTCTTTGGAGGATGGAGGGAGAGATTGGATAGGTCTACAGGAGAAGGTGAACGGCTTCGTTTATACGTCTTATTTCTAGTTTTTGTAACCAAACCCTTGTCTAAATTTTGATCACTTCGGATAATAAAATACCAAAACGGTTGATTATATTTGCCTTTTAAAATAATTTTGTTAGAATTTCCTTCCAAAACTTTTGCCCATTTATTATTCAAAACTACGGTATGACCTTGATCTATAAATCTTCGGAACGATAGTAAGTTATCAATTATATTCGGAACTACTAAGACATTTTCTAAATTTACAGAGTTATCACAAAGAACACTTCGGCCTTGAATATTACCAGTAACGTTTGCTTTTAGATTTGAATCAGGATTAATACCTTCGATTGTACGTAGACATTCCTTCGGCTCGGTTATATGTACGCTATCCTTAACAATATGAGTGGTGGCGCCCGAATCGCCTATAAAAATTAAATTCTTACCAGTAGTCGCATCCAACGCAGCATCGGCAGTAAACGCAGCAGCTACTTCTTCGATAGCGTAATCGATTCGGATTCCTTGATCCACCAATTGGTCTTCGGTTACTACTGCAATTCGCGATTGGACTAAAGCGAGGGATTCGTGTATTAATTCGTCGACGTAGCTAGGAAGGACGGATCGATAGGCGTTGTACGTAAAATTTTGACTCGGATTAAGTCGCACTTCTTCGTCCCAATCTTCCTGCACAGTACCGCCGGTTTGTGGAGTCGGCGCTGGTTCTTGGTTTTCGTTTCTTTTAGGGCCCCGAACGTTTATACGAGGATCGCGGGGAACGAATTCGCGTGATGTTCCAGCTTGTTGAACATTGTCATTTCGAGAGCCTGTATCGTATTGTTTTCGCTTCGGTGGTAAATATATTGGTCGTTGTTTTTCTGGTTTCTTTTGATTAACATCGGCAACCTTATTCGAAGCATCGGCACTTTTCTTTGGATCATCGGCAGATTTGAATCTTTTCGCTTCGGTAGGTTTTGCTTGAGACACCTTTTTAACGTTTTCAAATCTTTTAGACGTAGCTTTCACCGGTTTCTTTTCGATTTTGGTTTTAACTTCGGCAGGTTTCTTAATGACCATTTCAGCTGGTTTCGGTGATGGTGATTTTGATTTTTGTTTATTCTCCGGTGTCGGGCTAGTTTCGATTGTTACCGATTGTTCATTTTCACCTAAATCCATCGGTGGATCGCCGGTAATATCGATCGTGCCTATCGTGTTCGTTTCCGGTATATCGTCGTCGGTAATATCAATGGTACGGATCGGCTGAACTGGCGGTTGAACGTGTTGTTGTTCGGGTTCCGTGAAGGTCGCTTGTTCGATGTATTGTTTCCGTAAGATTTCATTAATTAACGATTGATGAGCAGCAGGTGTTTCTTGCTCAACGGACGTAGGCGGCAATGCATTTGGGTTGTAATTTGGATTATTTACGAAGTATGGAATAACGTTTTTCGGAATAAATCCCGGTCTCATTCGTTGTAACTTTTGTTTTTCCACATTCCACGCCATGTATTCGTATGGTACATAAGTTCCGTCTGGCGGTATTGTCTTCGGAGGTGGAGGGGGTTCTTGATTATCGATTGTCATTTTTACCGTAGACGTCCGCATCTGTGGTGCGCTGGTCGCAGATTCTTCCGACGTGGGCGATTCCGGCGTATTGTCGATCGTTGTATCATATTCCGCTTTCAATTCTTCCACTTCATCGAGCAATTTTACGACTTGTTGTTGAGCTAATTCGACTTCTTTTAATTTTTCATTTATTTGAGTTTCGATAGCGCGACGTCTGGCATTTAATTCTTGTTCTTCTCTCAAAATTTTACGTTCTTCTTCTTCTAACTTTTGCCTTTGTTCAGTGATGCGTCGTAATTTTTCAGCGATTAGAGATTTTCGTTCGGCTCGCTCGTTTTTCGGATTTTTCGTGGGCGGTGGTGTTTTATCTTTCTTTTTAACGAAATGCTCAGTCGATTTGGGGGAGGTATTTGGTTTCGTCGGCGAGGTTTTCTTCGGCGGGGGTTTCATCGGCGAGGGTTTCTTCGGCAGTGACTTTTTAGGGGGGGATTTCGACTTCTTCGAGCTCTGAACGTGTGGTAAATCCATTACAACTTTTCTTGCTTTATTTACTTCTTCTTCGCGAAATTTCTTTTGCTTTTCAATTAGCAATTCAGTCTGAGTTTTACGGTGAACTTCGTTAAACGTATTTTCTTCGTAATCTAAAATAAAACATATTCTAAAATAAATAAAAATTTTCCCTATCAAATTAAAATTTCTTCGGTTAAAATAATAGAAAAGCTTTCGGAAATTAAACAATCTTCTAACAAAAATAACTTCGGCTTATTTAATTTTCAGATTTCTTTTGAGACTGCTGAGATTTACCCTGCGAGTCATCATTTCGGTTATTATTACGTCGGAATGGTCTTCGATTTCCTCTACCAGAATTATTATTTCCACGTTGATTTTGTTGATCGTAATTTTGATACATCGGAAATTGCTGTGACATCGGCACCGCAAAGAACATCGGATTCGAATTTTGATACCCTACATTATTATACGAGCCATTTCTATTACCTCGGTACCCTCGGTTACTTTTGTTATTATAAAACTTCGGATTGTTATTAAATTTATTATTCCTAAAAGTACGTTTACCGTAGGATCTTCCAGACGGTCTGCGACCTCTGAAAGACCTATACTCACTGCGTTCATTTCTTCCGCGAGGGCGTTGCTGATCAGGGGGAAGGGGACATTTCTTTCGTTCGTGCCCCATTTCACCGCATCCATAACATCGTTTCTGCCCCTTGTACCAACACTCTTCCTTCGTGTGGTTTCGACCTTCACAATGGAAACAGCGTATTTCATCGGTATTCGGGTTAACTAGACGAGGTTGCCGTTGCCCAAGATTTTGGGGGGCATGTGGTACGAAGTTTCTTCGGTTATTGTAGTTACCCCGTTGCTGGGCAAAATTCGCACGAGCAGGGGCATTTCGTTCACGAGCTTCGGCTTCCTGTTTAAGCAAAATATTTTTAAGTTCACGTATAGTTACCTTCGGATAATCTCCGCCTTTAATATCGATTTCGGTGTTTATATATGGATACCTTCGTTCACAACCATGTCGGATTTGATTAAAAACGTCGTATAAAGGAATATTTTTATTGGTAATAGCATGATGTTGAATTCTCGCCCTACGTATGCGATGAAAATAGTCACTAATCGATTCGTTATGATAAAGCCTAATTTTGAAAAATTGCTGTTTGACAGCCCTCGGCGTAGCGTTGGTTTCGGCACGTCTGGTGTCTTTTAAAATTTTAATTGCACGTTTAAAAGTTTTACAGTGGACGATTTCTTCGATATATTGTTTATCCAATCGCATCATTAACGTATTTTTCATATGGATATTGTCGGTTTTAGTGATCTTTTCGGCTTCTGGGTTTAACCCCATACCTAACAGTTCACTAGATAACCTAGCATACCATATATCGTAGTGTTCGTTCTTCGTCAGTTTATATTTTCCGACTAGGGGTGCGTTTCGAAATTGTTGGATTCGGATTTGTTCATCGGTACCCGTAGCGGACTTCGGCGTTGACGTAGATGCTTCGGCGGAGTTTGTTGTAGATTTCTTCGATTTCTTAGATTTCTTCGACTTTTTAGACTTTTTAGACTTCTTAGATTTCTTCGAATTTTTCTTCGATTTCTTACGTTTACGCTTCTTATTGCCATTTTCATCGGAATCCTCCTCCGTACTCGATGAATCAGACGAACTGGACGAAGAGGATGAATCGGAGTCTTCAGAATCTTCATTTTCTTCTTGTTCTTCTTCCGTTTCTTCTTTTTCAAATTCGTCTTCGGATTTTTCTGAATGTACAAAACGATCATCTTCTTCGTCGTCTTGGCCTTCAAAATAATCTGAATCTTCGGCATTTTTATTCGATGTCTCCTCCGTTCTCCGTCCATAGTCATCTTTTTCTTTCGATTGTTGGAGGGGGGTGGCAGTTTTCTTCTTCTTCGAATTTTTCTCAGTATTGGATTTCGATTTGATTTGTTTACGTTTCGTCTGTTTATTTTTCTTCTTTTTATTACGCTCATGATTCTCATCGCTTTCATCATCGGCTTGGGATTCTTCTTTCAATACAAACGGTTTATGTTTAAGCTTCGGAATTTCAGGATTTGTTTGAATTGCCGGTTGTACCACGACAACTGCATTCGTATTATTTGCAATTTGCATCGGTGTATTTACTTCGGCAGATTTTGTAATTTTAGTATTCGTCGGTGTGATTTTCATGGGAATAGGATGTACTTCGGCTTCGACTATAATTTCTTCGGCTTGTTCATCATCGGATTCAGATTCAATCTGTTTTTCATTTTCTTCGGATACAATTTCATTTTCATTTTCATCGGATTCTTCGGAAGATTCGCTTTGCGAATTGTTATCGTTTTCATCGGAGTTATTACCTGTGTTAGACGGTTTCGAATTATTCTGATTAGAGGCGGCTTGATTGTTTGAATTATTACCGACTGACCTATTCTCTACTCTACTAGAAGACCTGCTTGGATCTAGAGACGTGGTCGAGTTGTTTTGCTCATGTTGAGAGGCTAGCTCCTGTAATAGTATTTACTTATAGAATTTTGATTTGGTATGTGAACGAACGTATTTTTACCTTTTCAATTTTTTTATGATTTTGAAAAATAACATAAACTTCGGCTTTGATTTAACTTACTCTACGATGCAATTCCTGTTCGGCTCGGCGTAATCTTTCTAAATCATTCGGGTTTATCAGTACACTTCGGTGTTCGCCCGATCTTGATCGAGTACGAGGTCGGCGATTATCACGACTCTCTCGGTCATCATCACGTCGGGATCGTCTATCTGACATCTTCTGAAATATCACGTTTAAATTATTATCTTCGGAATTATATTCATTTTCTTATTCTATATTCATCGGTAAACACATCGGCTTTAATATATTGTCAGATTGCATCGATTATTTAGGAGCTCGCCATTTGGCAAGTACAGACCAGTCTTAGAGCGCTAGACTAATCTGCAGCGATATGAACGTCTGCAGGAACGGCACATGCTATTCAATATCGCCAGTTCGATCGGAAGAAGAGAGTCAGGAACGGCACATGAAACCCCTCAACGTCACGAACTGCTTGCGAACTAGATAGTGATCTCAATCGTACAACATGAGATATCTGTTATCGAAAATAGACGTAGTGACTTGGTATCGTTTCTGTTTAAATTTGAAGACGACTTACTTTAATATAAGAAAAGCTGACGATCATCCAGTTGATTATTAAACAACTCGTCTAGTCGCCACTTCGGCATTGAATTAAGGCCTATATGGGAGACCCGTAGGTTTGAATAACTCCCCGTCGGATATTATTTCTATAAAGTATTAATAAATTCATCGGAAAAGATTGCAACTTGGGATGAAATCAAGTGCATTTACCTCGGCTACCTTTATACATCGGTAATGTTATGATTTTTAATACATCGGATTTGTCACTGTCTATAATCGAGTACTATCTAGCTCACCCATGCATTTAGGCTTTTTAAATCGAATGCCAGTCGAAACAATACATCAAAACACTGGCATTTACCACGTAAAATAGGTCTAGATTTTATAAATATACGATCAACTTTACACTGTGCATTTTACATTATGAATTTTTCGCACGTACCCATAAGGGGTTTAAAATATCATCGGAATTTCATCGAAATGTTATAGAATTTATATTATTTTCCGGAATTGGTTACTTGGGCACGTTTTGACGGTGTCCATTTCGCCGATTCCGAGAAATATCGATATGGTGAAATTTTAACTAAAATTATTTACGATTCGTGGCTTTTCTTACCTTCGGAAGTTCAAAAGACGTTTAATTAACACGAAAATCACAAAAACACTTGAAAAATGCTTAAAATAACAATAAAAACTTTAACTTTCTTCGGAGACGAAAATTTCATACTTGAACAAGACAAACATTGACCAAACAGCGTGGTCTGATGCAATGTTGTTTGTTTACAATGGCGTCGGCTATTTTCACCACATCATCGGCTATGACGTCATCGGCTATTGCTATAATGATTGAATTATAAGAAAAACATCGGAAATATTAAATTTTGTTAATTTTGACATCGGTATTAATTATTACTTATTAATTAGCATCGGATATCACTTCTTATTGTTAGATTTATCGAAATAAAGTTTATATTGTACACTTACGTATTATTAGCACTTATTTACAGGTACACTTCGGATTTTTAATTTTACTTTTAAAAAACATCGGACTTATTTTAGCACACGAAATCGTTTACGTTAATTATGATTAAAAACATATTACTTCGGAACTTCGGCGTGGGCGTTCGAGGTTGAGTACATAGACTCTCCAGCTAATTACTGGCCGGATAATCGTCACTCAAACGCTCTGCTGCCATGATAAAGTATAGAAACACTTACTCCAGTACTCAAACGTATATTCACGAAATAACTCACAAAAAGAATAACACTAAACTACACTATGGTTCAACTGTTCAAAAAGTGACGTGCGTCTCTCGACTACACATAACGTACTGTACAACTACTTTACAATGACTAACAGAGGAACTAACTATTCACCGATGACTTAACTCTAAACATTACTCATCTTATAACGATAATGTAACACAACGACAATTATACAAATTACTAAAGGAACATAAACGAATACTTCAACAATATCAACTTTTTTATAACTGGTTATCGACTCGCAAAGTAAAAATGAATTACTTCAATCTTTTGTACGACAACTTCTTTCCATTGCAAGATGGGGAAAAAAGTTATGGAACAAAAAATGATCGTTTTTTAATTCTCTACAACTTTTGTTTCAAACTTTTTTTCATATCCACTTTTTTGGATATTATTAACAACTGGTTCGAACCTGCTGAACCGGTTTCAAAAAAACAAACTACATTTTAATCGCGTCAGTGTATAGACTTTATATCAATAAAAAAACCGGGCCCCCTTTTTTTAACCCAAACCAGTTTCTCAATTTGTGGACACCCTACAGGAAGGACTAGAAGTTTGATTATCGATCTTCAATGTCCTCGTCGCCAGGAATACATTGCCGTTTGAACATTCTTGGTAGGTATCTCTTTTCAGTTCTGAGATATTGCGAAGTGTTTCAAGTGGACAAGACTTCTGTGTCATACTGTTTATGAATTTACTCGAGGTACATCACATACCTATACTACGTACTGCAGCCGCAGCACGCGATCGTTACCCTTTTTTTTGTACATCAGCTCGCTATATAACCTTTCGCTTTTGATTTTTGTAATGATGGTCCTTCGTTCGTTTTTCTATTTTCAATTTGATATTCGGTTTATAATTCGGGTATTATTAAGGCGCGTCACGGCGTATTATGTACGAGTTTTGTGCTGGTCGATTCAAGTGTCAATGTGATGAATCGTTATCGACGCCGTGGCCGGCGTGTACTTTATTTATAGTGCCTATGTACGCGAGTATGACGTATTATTGTCTCGTATAGGTAAAAAGAGCTGGTAGCTGGGGCATGAGGGGTACACGCGGACTCGAAATAATATCTTTGTAATTAATTATCCGGTATTAATCAATTACGTGCTGCCGTCGGTATCAGGATCGGTGATGGTGTCACAGGGTATTCGTCGAGTCCAGTATCGTAGTAATTCCGTTCTGTACGAATTTATCTGTTTTATAGCCATGGATATTTGGTTCATTGCGATAACGGCAGCCACTCTCTGAATCTGAATCCTGAATCGGTCAAATTTGGTAAAATTATGCTATTTTGAAAAAGTGAAATTTATTTTACTGTTTTTTTTTTTTATAGTAAATTTATCGTTCGTCAGAAAAAAATCAGTGAAAAATTACTGATTTTTAGTTTCAACGTTTCCTCTGGGGAGCCCCTCTCTAACCATTTTTCTATTAACCAGTATTCAATATTTAGATATTGAATTGACATAAGGGCAAACATTTTGAAAAATTGTAATTCTAGTTGAAAATTGAATTTATTAGGCCTGTAGGAAATTTTTTCAATTCAATTGTGAAATTAATTAAATAGAATTTTTTAGGAATCCAGATTGATAATTTTTCAAAATTTTGAGAATTTTGTTAAATTAGGGTATCTACTTATAGGCAAAATTTTGAAAATATGAATTACAGATTTCTAGTGCTAAGATTTTAATCCTCAAAAAATACAAAATAAGCAACTAAAACAAGCAGTTAAAATGCGCAAAAACGGCCAAAAAAGCATTAAAAACGATATGTACTCTACCATGATAAGTAGGTATCAAAATAAAAGTTTTTTAAACAGAGTATGAAAAACTTAATGAATGATGACTAGAATTGAACTATTTGAATTACAAGAGAAAAAAGTAAAACTACGTTGGATTTAAAAAAAAAGGTTCAAAAAGTAGGTATTCAAAAATAAGTTCTTGTCACTTCTGCGATTTTTCTGAGATTTTGAGGATAAGATTCAAAATCAAAAATTATCCTACGCTTTTTCCGGGAATAAGATGATTTTTGCAATGAAAATCATTTTCACAAATCATCCCACAACTCTTCCGAGCTTTTGAGGCTGCGAAAATTTTTGGGGTGGAAATCATTTTCACCATTCATCTCACTACTTTTTTGAGCTTTTGAGGCTGGGATGATTTTGGGATGAATTTTCTTCCCAAAAAATCCCGCAATTTTTCCGAACTGTTGAGGCTATGATGATTTTTGGAATAGAAATCATTTTCACAAATCAAAAATCATCTCACTACTTTTCTGAGCTTCTGATGCTGAGATGATTTTTAGTCATCACACTATTTTTGCGAGCTTTTGAGGCTGGGATGATTTTTCTGAACTTTCAAGACTGGATTTTTATCCCAAAACTCATCCCACCATTTTTCCAAGCTGTTGAAGATTGGAGCTATGATGATTTTTGTGATGAAAATCATTTTCACAAGTCATCTCACCGTTCATCCCACTACTTTTCTGAGCTTTTGAGGCTGGAATGATTTTGGGATGGATTTTCACCACAACACTCATCCTACAATTTTTGTGAGCTTCTGAGGCTGAGATGATTTTGGGATGAATTTTCATCCCAAAACTCATCTCACAATTCTTTCGAGCTGTTGAGGCTGTGATGATTTTGGGATAAAAACCATGCTCACAAATCATCCCACCATTTTTTCGAACTTTTGAGGCTATGATGATTTTTGGGGCGAATTTTCATTCCAAAGCTCATCCCATTATTTTTGCGAGCTTTTGCGATTGGGATGATTTTTGGGATAAAAATAACTTTCAAAAATCATCCCTCGATTTTTCCGGGCTTTTGAGGCTGGAATTAAAAGCATTTTTACAAATCAATCCACTATTTTTGTAAGCTTTTGAGGATGGGATGATTTTTGTGAGGAAAATCATTTTCACAAATCATCCCACGATTTTTTCAAGCTTTTGATGTTGGGATGATGTTTTCGAGCTTTTGAGGCTTGAATGATTTTTCCAAGTTTTTGAGGCTATGATAATTTTTAGGTTAAAAATCAATTGTTTCAGAAATCAGAATGACCTAATCCGTAAAAACGGTTTTATAAATTCATTTGAAAATCTCATTTTTAAAATTTAATTATTTATCGTTGAACTTTACACATATTTGAAATCATTAGTAATTTTGTAAATTTCAGAAGTTTATTTGCAATTTTAATAGCATATTCTATCATGTTGATTGAAGTGAACAATTTTTAATTAAATTTTGAGATTAACAATTACTTTGAAATTAAATTTTTTTCAAAATTTTATGAATCGACTTGAATTTTTTGACATTTTTATAAATTTTGAGAATTTTTCGACGCAAACTGAACAATTTTTGACAAATTTTATACAAAATTCGTATTCTTAAGAACGTTCAAACTGAATTTTTCTGGCGTTATTTCGAGGTTAATTTTACATTGAGTAAATGGCGCTGGTCTAGGTACCAGAAAAAATCCGCATTTAAAGCGAATTGGCATTATAAGTCGTCGCGCTACAACGAGCTTTTGTTTTGTATATGGGTTTTCAATTTCGATGATTTTATTTTCACAGATTCGTGCATAATTCCTACATTTGTGCAAAAATTCTTCGTCAAAACTCTCAAAGGCGCCGCCATAAAGTCTTTCTAAACGCATAGTAGGTGTAAAAAAAAAAAGGTCGAAAAGAAAAACGCGTCTCTCCGCATAAAAAGTATTCATTCTCTCGTTTCAGAAATTTCATAAAACATTTGATCAATATTTCATCATCTTCATTTTCGAAATAATCGTCTCGCTGAAACGAATAATAAATAATGAATATTCATCGGATTCTCGAGAAATAAAAAGGGGCAAAAAAAACTTCAGCAAACGAGTACTCTACACTTTCACGGAGGTTACATCTTCGCTTCATCGTGGGCAAGTATTGAAAATTGAAATTATACGCAAAAAATCGCGAATAAATTGAACACTGTCGATACTTTTTGCTTCCGTTTCTTTTCAACTTCGCCTCACTTTCTCTACGGTGGTTTTTTTTCGTCGATCTCGTCTACCCCATCGCTACTTGGCAGGCGCGCCCAGGAGTTTGAAAAGTGGTGTGGCAACACTTATTAAGGACCCCAAATTTTCGTCAAAGCCCCCTCCCCCCAATTTTTTACGGACTTGTTTTTTTCAACCTGGTCTGGCTTTTTATAAATTTGTCATTAGAAATTTCAGTTTCAATTTTTATTCAAAAAACAACAGTTTGATATAATGCAATATGGGTATCAAAATCCTTGATTTTTTGCGGAGTTTAATATTTGCAATATTTTGATTTTTAGCAATGATTTCACTGAACAAACTAAAAAAATTGAATTAAAATATATTTGAAAATCAATTTTGAGAAAAACTGGAAACGATAAAGTACCTACCAGGGACCAAATTTGGGCAAAAATCCTGTGAGGTGGATAAAAATTGAAAATTTGCCGGCCAATATTATTTAAAAAGAAAAAATTTGCCGAATCCTAGTTTTTTAAAAAATAAAATTTTTAAAAATCGACGAATTTTTGAAAATTCCTTTCCTTCATTACAAAATAAATTGTGTAAATTTATCGAGCCCGAGCGAAGTGAGGGCAAAAATTTTTGAAGAAAAAGGAATCCAATTCGTGCTTTTTTCGTGTTATTTTTTTCATTTCCAAAAAACACGATTTCTTTATTGCGCTCCTCTGATTTCAAAAAAATTTAAAAATTTTGAAAATTCGATTTGAGATTATCAATCACCAAGTCCCATGATATATAAAAAGTACATATAAATTTTTTTCATTTAAAAATATTCAATTGTCTGGACTGCAAGGGAAGAAGGTTCATACCATAATTTTGAAGATGAATTATGTAAATTTACTGAGCCCGAGCGAAGCGAGGGCGAAAATTTTTCAAGAAAAATGCATCCAAAAGTTGAAATTTTTCATTTTTTTAATCAATATTTTAGCATTGAAAAGGATGCGAAATCCTCAACTCCTATTCCTGATATATATTTTTTAAACTTTATACATCCGAGCAATGCGAGGGCTAAGATTTAAAAAATTTATGATTTTCAGAAAGAAAATGGAATTTTTGGTTGTGAGAAGGAACATATTCGGTGTCTTCTCAATTCGACTGCATATTCTGGTTATTATTAGATCCATCTCTGCTATACATACTTAGGTATATATTATTTTGAATGGAAATTTTGTTCATATTTTTACGTATTCCAAAGTAAAAATTGGGAGAGGTGTGGCGGCCGCCACACCGCCACACGTCGGTGGGCGCCCCTGCTACTTGGAAAAGCAACGTACTATTCTTATTTTTCAACTCGGCGGATTTTTCAAATACGGATGTGACGGCGTGTTTAAATGTTTCTCTTTTTTTCTGTCCCTTCCTTCCCCTCTTGTTCGACAGTTTCGCGTCTTCCTTCAAACGAATCAACCGACTACCGACGAAGAAGCGACGTTACTTATCGGCAAAAACTTATTAAAAATGCATGTTTACGAGGTTTTTTCTCTCTTCTTCGGATTCTGCCATCTCTCTCCGGAGCCTTGCCGCGTCGAGTCGTAAACCAGCGTCAAACTGAAATTTCCGGCGTAACGACGCGGCGCGGTTCGAGTATTTACCCCGCGTAATTATACCGCGAAAGAGGAGGAGAACTCGTACATTGAATTCGATGACTGATGTAATCCAATTAACCGTGATTTATTCGTTCGATGCGAATGGAACGTTGCGGGCGCGTTTGACAGATGAAAAAAAAAGAAGAGGAAAAACATGACGTAAATTTTCAAACGTCATCGAACTGGAAGAAATGAAATTTTTGTGCTTCGATTACATCGCCATTGAACGAGTTATAATTCGACCAGATTTCGACCTTAATTTTTCACAGCCTTCTTCACTTCTTTCTCAATCACTGTCGGATGAGTGAATTTGGTTTCTTGGAAGAGTTGCTGAGAGAGAAGGGGCGAATCACGTTAAACGAAACGTGCTAATAAATTCAAGCGTTGGATTTTCTGAAAATTATTCACCTTCTCAGTAAATGGAAGGTGATGGAGATACTCTTAAAAATTGAATTTTTACCCAGCGAGATCGAAAATTGATACTGAATGTCGTTTTCGTCAATTGAATGAAAAAAATTCAATCGTGGTAATTGAAAATTGTGTATCGCCCTTTGAAAAGTTAATTTTGGGTTCAAGGACTTTTAAACGTGATAATCTGCGGTCTGGTCTCTTAATTCTCTCGTCTATTCTAGTCTCGTTCAAATTCACGAGAAAACAAGTTCTACTAGTTCAACTGCGAGACGTAGTCATTGGTCAACAGAGAGTAATTAATCAGTTGACCAAAAAAATTTTCAAAATGACAGCATCGTCGCACTGTACCGTTGTATTTATCGTAATTTTCGCGTAACAGCGTTCACGATTCGTATGATGCAGAGGTGTGGGACTCGACGAAAGAGGAAAATTAATTAAATATTCAAATATCTGTGTATACGAGGCGCTAATGAACTAAAATGTAGCTGGTAGTTTGTTGTTGGATCGTATGAGAAAACGAACGTGTTCATTTGATACGATAGAAATAAGTGGAGGACGAAGGAGAGTTGAAAGAAAATCAGCGATTTTAATATTTTACCACAAGGATGAAAACACCACCTCGAATATGAGAGAAAAAAAGAGTTATGAGGAATGCAGCTAGTCAGATGAGGCGAAGAGGGAGGAGAAAACCGGAAAATCATCATCAATTTCCGTGATAGTAGTACACGATTTGAACGTTTTGGGCATTTTACCCTCTATATAGCAGGATGTTTCTTATAACATTGTGAAATTTTGTTTGCCCTGAAGTGGTTCATTTTCCTCGAAAAATTGGATTTCCAAAATTTTAGCTCTCTATATAAATTAGGCTGAACCCACTTTTTTTTATGGGATTTAATATAGGATAAAATTCTAAAAACGGGAGAAAAAATAGAGAAAAGCAATGCAGAATTTTCAAATACATATTACTCAAAAATCTGAAAATGTTACCCATTCTGTTTTTAAAGATGAATTTTGGACCCGAGGATGAGTAGTTATCCTACTTTTTCATTTTGAATCAGTGAAAAGTCACTGATAAATGGTTAGAATTCCAGCACAGGATAAATCAGTAAAATTCTTCGATTTTCAGCGGATTTTCACTGATTTTTCAGCGAATTTCAAAAATTTGACTTTTCAGTGATTTTTCACTGATTTCCCAATAATTTTTTTCACTGTTTGCTTTCAGTGAAAATTTTTTCACTGATTTATTACAGTGCTACAATTCTAACTGTTTTCCAGTGATTTTCGATAATTTTTACTGATTTATAATTGAAAGAGTAGATGAAGTTTTGGAGGCCTCAAATTTTACTTTTTTTAATAGATAGCAATTTTGTACAATTTTAGGGTTCTTTTATTTAAATACGAAGTTTCGTTGAGATTGATGCAGATTTGATGATGTGGCGATAATTTTCCAAAGAAAAGATTTTTTGTCTCTTCAAAACTTCTTTTCGTGAGTAAATGCTGGTCTGGAAATTTGAAAATTGGAAAATACTCGACTGGGGGGGGGGGCGATCTAGACCATGCAGGTGATAGTTCAAAAGTCCAGTTGATCATTGGACCAATAATTGATGGCTGAACATTGGATAAAGAACCGGGACATCGTCTTGCAAATGGTGCCAATTTGCAGATTTTCGCATTTTATTGAATTAACGAGTTGGTTCCATTTACAGGACCATGTTTAGGTTCTTTTTCCATCGTTCGTCCATCAAGTTTTGGTCCAATGATCAGTTGGACTCTTGAACTATCATCTGCATCGTCCAGATTGTCCCTCTCAGCCGAGTAATTTCTATCTTCAAACCAAACGAGGATTTTCTCACAAAAAGAAGTTTTGACGAGGCGGAAAATCTTCTCTTCGGAAAATTATCACCAAATAATCAAATCTGCATCGATCTCAACGAAACTTCGTACTTGAATAGAAGAGACTTGGAGGAATTCAATGCAACTTTTACCCGCGCGGTGACTCTTCTAGTTTTTCAGTTATCGAATTTTTCCGGGAACTCGTTGATAATAATCTGTAAAGTGTAAAATTTGGAAACATACTTTTTACAAATCTGTACAGGGAAATGTTCCATGATATATTCGATCATGATGTTTAAAGAAGTGGGAGGAGGAGTGAAAAAACAAGAAGAAATTATTGGTCACATTTTTAAGGTCTCAAATTGTCAAAGTCACGAATTTGTCCAAAAAAATCATCAAAAGTCACGAATTTGTCCAAAAAAATCATCAAAAGTCACAAGTTACTCTTTCTAGTAAGCAATTGAAATAAATGTTGAAAAAAATCAATAAAATTTCAGTTTCAATTATCTTTTTTCGCAAAAATTTTCGACCTCGTTTTGTTCAGCTTCAGTAATACATTCGTAAATTACAATACACCAGAAAAATTTTTGACGAGTTTTTTTCTTTTTCTTCACAAAAACCTCCTTTCATTGATTTTTAGGGGCGCAAATGAGAAAAATTGAAAGCGCCTTCAATGCTTTCATGGAATTTATCTATTTATCGATTTCAAGTGCATGTATTTGATTTTCTGTGGAAAAGTGAGGGGTGTCATAGGTGCACCCAGAAATTGTGTATACGAGGACCTCAGAGTGTCTAACAACTCCTGTTCGTCCTGTTTGTACTGTTTTGGGCTGAGTGGTCCTGTTTGTCCTGTTTTTGTACTATTTTGGGGCTTTTTCAGTGAAAAGTCCTGTTTTGTAACAATTTTGAAATTCCACCTGCCAAAATAGAAAAAAAATTGCAATAAACGATCGTAATTGAAAAAAAATTTTAAAAAATTAAAAAATATCTAATTTTTTTGGAACTTTTTTCCTTGTCCTTGAATTTTTAAAATAAATTTTTTGCTCATTTCTAACAATTATTGAAAAAATTCTTTTCAATTTTTTTTTGCCAGAATAGGATTTTTTTTTGGGGGGGGGGGGGGGGGTACAAAATCGATCAGAACCGATTTTTTAAAGGTCCTGTTGAAGGTCCTGTTTGTCCTGTTTTGGGGTTTTGAAATTTTGTTAAGACACCTTGGAGGTGGCGGCTCAGATTTTGAGAAAAAATGGGGAAGGGGTCAAAATTCGGTGAAAAAATTGAGTACCCTGTTATTTCAGTGGTGCTGGAGTAGTTGGGGTATTTTCAGTGGGCAAATAATTTATACCTACAGATTTGGGCGAAGAAAAATTGAAAAATAGCGAGGATTTTTTTTAGTCAAAAATACTGATTTTTTCTGATAAATAGGACATTGACTGAGAAATTGGTAATTTTTAAGAAATAGTTACTAAAATACTGCCCAAGCGAAGCGAGGACGAAATTTAAAAAAAACTCATACTCTTCTTTGACATTTTTATGATAAAAAAATCTCCTTGTGGAGCGGGGGGGGGGGGGCTCGAGCCCCCTGAGCCCTCTTCTTGGGTGCGTCCCTGCCTGAGGTAATTGATAAATTGTGAAAAATATCCAAATTTTCATATTTGTGGATAGTGGAAACCATAAAAATAAACTTATAATTGAAATTCCCAGAACTAAATTGGATATTAAAAAAAAACAAGAATTTTTTTTGAAATTGCCAATTTCTGGGTCAAAATTGTGTTATAACATGGAAAAATGAAACTTTTCGAAATATTTATTCAATATTCATACAAAAACATTTAAAAAAATTATCACAATATCATTTTTTTAAAAATATGCTAAAATACGAAATTTTTTCAATGTGTTTTCGGCACGTAAGTGAAATTTTAACCACACCAGTCGATCTGCCATCTTTACTTCAATATATCAATTACCATCGCTAACTCGAAAATGACAAAAATGGGCATGACTCCCGTTTAGTTCTGGGCATTTCAATTTTCCATTTACATAATGTGAGCCTGGATATAGAAACCACCCTTAGGTGTAAAAAATCGATTTCCGAGTTGACACTGATTTTGGGCGTTTCAGAAGGTATAGAATTAAAGGAGAACCTCCACTCAAAAACCAATTTTTTACACCTATTTCTATATCCAGGCTCACATATATTTTTTTCAAGAAAAAAATCACTTCTTATGATTGTCAAACTTTCGATGATTTCAAAAAAATTGGTGAGTGGCTTTTTTTAAACGATGTTCAACCTTTCGACTCAAAAAAGCTGACTAAAGTTGCCCATTATTTTTTTTCAGTTTCTCTCGTCAATGCCTGCAAGATTTATTAATAATCAGCGCAACAAAAACTATTTTGATGAAAGGCATCAGAAATCAAAACAAGTGACCTGGTAAATGGTATAGGGAGGGGGTAAAATTAATTTTTTTTTCATTTCAGCAGCCATGATACCCTTTCATTCACTACGAGCACCACGTGGAAAAATTCTCAAACGCCACCCTTGCCTAGGATGATTTTTCGAGTCCAAAGTTCATCTCTAAAAATCAAAATTGAGTCATATTTTCAGATTTTTGAGGAATTTCTGAAAATTTTCCATCATTTTTTCCATAAGAGGCTAAAATTTTGGAATCTTATTTTTAAAGGAAAATAAACCCCTTCAGAGGATGAGACCTAAATTTGAAAATTCGATTTCGCTCCCTATTTCATGAAGAATTTTTTGCAGAAGAGACACTTGAAAAGTCCAAATCTTCGAACCTTTCTCTTTCTCCACAGCCATACAGCCATCCCTGGAAAACTTCGAATTCGATGAAACCCAAATTGAAAGAAACCGATACCAAAATCTTGGTAATGGAGAAAAAAATCGTGCTGGAAATCGCATCAGAGGCGAAGCAACCGACTCCAACAGTCCGTAGTATCGTACGCGAGAGAGGATGTGAAAGAATGATCGAGTACGGTCCTCGCCCCGGAAATGAATGGGTATCTTGAAAGGTTCGATGATCAAGGCGGTCTGGTTTTTTTTCGCATCTCCCTGTCTTTACCGCTGGAATAAACTCGCTGTCAAGGTCATTTATTGCTCTTCATTGGACCTTACCTGAACTTAGTGATGCGTTTAACAACGCATACTCTCTCCTCTCTTTGCTGCGTGTAATGTACTCGTACTCGTACATTAATACCAATGCGGCGGTTTTTTCCTCTTTTCCAGTCAAGATCTGATGTTCTTTCTCGGTTGTTTTGCTGTTGTTGGTTCCATTTCACGAATTATTACGAAATGCATCGCGCGCTAAATCGACTGTGCTGCTACGTAGATTCTCTCATCAGAGATACTTGTAATTTTTTTCAACTCCACTTTGCTGTTATCTATACTTTACCTATCTTTTTTTTCTCTGTATGTATTTTTTTTGAGCAGCGGAAAACATAACGAAGCGTACTATGTTTATTTTATACGCACATAAGCAACTTTATGCTAAACAGGGTACCATTCTACAGTTTGCCGGAGTTAATCGACCCATAAAATCTAAACGAGCTTTTGGTCCCACTTGTCGAAAACCTGCTCCTCGCTGTAAAGTGTACACGTGAAATGGATTTTGAATTGAAAATTCCCTTCGCAAAGGTGACCTAGAGTTGAAGAACGGTGGCTATATGAACTTCCACGATGATGGCGGTGCCGCACTCTGCCTGGACGATTCCTGAGTGCGGATTGCTGTACGATAAAACAGGTGAAAAATTTCACCGTGTTGCGTGTGTTGAACGAATAAGAGGATATGAGGTGGCATTGCGGATGATATGAGCTGGTTTTTGCCTGTGTACAGTCAAGCAGGCTGTGTAAAGCTGAAAAAATGGAATAAATTGACAGTTAATATGATAAGTGCTCAAATATATGGTTCGGCGGTAACTTCTGGTTTTTTTGAATGATTTTAATTTCCGCGAGTAAATGGGCCGAATGAATGTTGAAGTTGGGAGTTTTGTTTACGAGGTGTTCTTGACATCTGCGGTGTGATCCGAAATAATTCGAAGAAAAAATGATATAGAATACTCTCTCATTTTTGAATCAGTGAAATTTTTCAAAAAACACTGAAAAACAGTCAGAATTGCAGCACTGTAATAAATCAGTGAAAGAAAATTACTAGAAATCAGTGAAAATTCATTGAAAACTCGGTGATATTTATAAAATTTGCTGAAAAATCTGTGAAATTCTTTGAATAATCAGTAAATAATCAGTGAATTTCACTGATTTTTCCTGTGCTGCAATTATGACTGTTTATCAGTGACTTTTCACTGATTCGGAATGAGAGAGTTTACTCAAATCTATGAAGACAAAGAAGAAATTTGTCAGAATCTCCTTCTGTTTCTAACTGAGATTGGAATAATTGGGCTAATTTAGTCTCTTTCTAGAAATTTATTAATTTATTTATATATTGCAAGTGCCTAAAAATTCTTTACATATTACTTTTTCCATTTATTAATAATATGTTCATACTGAACCCTTTTCTTATTCATACTATGTTTCGTTATTCAAGTGCCATTCTTTATATTTTACGTTTCCTTGTTAATACCTAATGAAAACATGTACTTATATATTGTAGACGCTAAAGGCCCCTGATGCCGGGCGTCGGTAAATAAATATTTTTGTTGTTGTTGTTGAGTAGAAGAATTATCGAGTGGTTGTGGGCAATTTATTAAAAGAGTGCGAGGAGCATTTAAAATTGTGTGAAAATTTTTTAATTAGAAAAAATCGTGTATTCAACAGAAAAAATCGTACAAAACATTAACGTAACATTCTTCTAAAAATTGTTTGAAATTTTTTAAAATTAATTCCTAACGTTAAAATGGCTTTAAAATTGTTCAAGATTATGTGAAAAGGGACGAAAAAAATTCTAAAAATTGGCGACAAAACTTTTAAAAAAATTTAAAATTGTTGGAAAAGTTGTAAAAATATTATTCGAAATTTTGTAATAGTTGCTTAAAATATCACAAAGCAATGATTTTTTCAAAAAGTTGACAATTTTGAGATATTTTATTCAATTTTTTGTTCGGTTTTAAAGCATTTTTTATGGGATTTCCATAAAGTTTTTGAATAGATTAATTTAAAGTATTGTGTAGTACTGTGACCGAGCTCCAAGAGAAGGTGGTAAGGCCCGGTAAGGGTGAAATCAACTTTTTGAGAAAAACACGATTGAAAAAATTATTATTTTGTAAATACTCGAGGAAACTATTGATCATGATTTAATTGAAAATTTGGCCAAGAACCCGAAAAAAATATTTGAGGACCGTATCACGTTCTCAAGTGCTACAAAAAAATGCCTCAAACCTCAAAAATGTAGACGTTTTGATTTTTTTTTTCAAAATTTTCAAATTATTTTTGGGGTTGTGTCTGTTTTTTGGACATCAGGGAGTATGATACGCCTTTTGAATTAATTATTTCGGATTCTTCGTGAAATTTCAGGCTAAAATCGAAATAAAAATAATTTCAGAATTTTCAAATTTTCGGGATTCGGAGCCTTTTTTGGGACACTTGAAGGCATGAAACGGTCCTCAAAATAATTTTTTTCGGATTTTTAGCGAAATTCCTTACTGAAATGTGATCAATATTTTTTTCAAGATACTCTCAATTTGAATCGGTGAAAAGTCACTGATAAATAGTTAGAATAGCAATGCGGGGAAAATCAACGAAATTCTTTGAACACGCATCATAGCTGGTCACTTTTTTTAGGGTGTTTGTCAATTTTTTCGGCTTTGGTCAATAAAAGTCACTTTATTCATCCAAAGGTCACTGAAAGTCACTTTTTTCCTCCCAAAGTCACTTTTTTCGCATTTTCAAGCAAACATTCAAATTTTCACGTAAAAATTGCTATTTTTCAAAATTCTTCAAGAAAAAAAAATTGAAAAGTTGATAATGATTTTTCAAAAAAAAATTTGCCCCCGCTTCGCTCGGGCAGTATTTCAATAATTCTATTTCTAAATTTGAAAAAATTCTGTTTTTCTAAATCAGTAAAGTAATTGATTTTTTAACAATTCCCCATTTCACAGAATAAATCAATAATTTTGACTAAAATAAATCAATCAAACAATAATTGAAATATCACAGATTTTCAAATAAATTCATTTCAAAAAATATCGTCATTTTTCAATTTCTCTTTGCTCAAATCTGTATAATTAAATTAATTATGTATATCTGCCTCCTAAAGTGCCACTAAAAAAATACGATTTTTAGATTACCTAATTTTTTCATTGAATTTTGACCCCCTCCCCTCATTTTTTCTTGAATTTTCAGCCCTCTTTTAACTGTAAAAAAATTCCCCCGAAAAAATCGAATTTTTGGTTACTTTTTGGTCACTTTTTAGTCACTGGTCACTAAAAGTCACTTTTTTCTTCGGAATTTCGCTATGATGCCTGTTTGATTTTCAGCGGATTTTTGCTGATTTTTCAAAGAATTTTACTTAAATGTCAAAGAATTTCACTGATTTTTCAGCCAATTTCTGAGATTTTACTGACTTTCCAATAAATTTTCATTGATTTTCCATCAATCCTTTTCACTGTTTTCAGTAGAAAATTTTTCAATGATTTATTACTGTGCTGCAATTCTGACTGTTTTCTTATGATTTTCGATAATTTTCACTGCTTTATAAATGAGAGAGTACCTAGTTATTTACAATAGAGAAATTTTTCTTAGAATTCATAGTGAAATTTCCTGTCAGAGTTGTATACAAAATTTTGAGGGGTATTTTTGGAGTACTTGGAGGCGAAATCCGGACTTCAAACCAGTGATTTTTTTGCAGTTTATCCATTTTTATTAAAATTACGACACATTTTTTAATTTCCATCGCAATATGTTCACTGCTCAATTTTCTTATGCACATTTTAGTCCGGTTTTTTGAATTTTGAGCAACTTTATTAATTTTTTTTCATCTGTTTTCATGTAATTATTTTTGTTAGCGGGCTACCAATTTTTTTGAAAAAAATATTCACTTATGCGGTCATTAGATTTCCTTGATTTTTTTTTTGTAGTCCTCCAGATTTACGTAACCTGATTAAATTTTGGTGCAAAATCAACTGTTAACGAACCGGAGAAATACCGAAAAAAAATTTTGAGGGGCACTGTGAAAATGGTCAATTTAATTTTTCTCCGGTCCTACGAATTGGTTTTGCACCAAAATTTAATCAGCATCAGGAATACGTGGTGAATTTTTTTTCGCACTTTGCAAATTATCAAAATAGATTATTAGCAACGTCGCGTCGCACTTTTTCAGCAATATACCCTCACCCAAATTTTTTGAAAAATTTTGAAATTTCTGTAAAACTTGGAAAAATTTTTGTATTTTTTCGAGAATATTTATATTGGTAGTTCGCTATTAATACACTTCAGTGTTTACTTTTTTTTTTTCAGCCATTTGAACAATTTTTCTGATGGTTTGAACAATTTCTATGACAATTTTAAATTTTTTTATAAAATTTTACTTGATTTATTGATAATTTGCCAATTTTAACTTCATTTCAAATTAATGATACCAAAATTAAACCAGTTTTGACAATTTAAAATGTTTTTGAAAATCTTACCATTTTTAAGCAGTTTGTATGATATTTCAACGACTTTCACATCTAATGCTAAAAAAAATTCCACCTAAAAATTCACCAATTCGGACGCCTGGCTGAAGGAGCACATTCATAATATTACGTAAATTTCCCCCTCGTATCCCTCTGCCCAGTTCATTACATCGATCGAGCGCGCAACTTGCAAGTATTCACATAAAGACCACACCCATGAATGGTAATAACTAAGTAGAAAAGAAGAGAAAAAAACTTGGGTCGTAAATCTTGAATTGGTGCTGCGGTGAATTGGCGAAGAAGAAAATTCGTCCGTTCGATATCGTCACGAAATTTCCATTAATTTTTTTCTTCGTCTGCTGTGTAGAAGAAAAAAAGTAAACTAAGGTACCCAGTTGAGGAAAAACTTTTCCCTCCGATTTTCCCTTCTTTCTGCAACATACAGTGTTGAAAAAAGAGACGTTAGAGGAGAGGTAATGAATCCTTGCGAATAGAATATCGAGTTTCATTGGCAGATGTCCGAACTAATAAAAGAGAACGAAACGAAATGACAGAGTGGCTCAAAAACTCGACAAATCCTCAATATCTCGCGAAAGAACGAACACTCGGTTTTGTTCAAACCGTTGGTTGGTTGCTCGGGACGACTTTATATTCAAATTTAAATATCGCCCGGTAATAAAACCATACGCGCGTATAAAGAAACGCCGAATATAAAAATTTCCACACACGAGTTTACTCTCATATATTTTTTTTGTTTTTTATTTTATTCGTTTGCAAGTTTAACCAATACAAACGTACAGTGAATACGCATCGAAAGAATGTAGTATAGTAAACTTTTTATACGTATACGTGTCGAATACCGTAGCATAAGCTATGTACAGAAAGCACAGAACGAGCGTGAAAAATAATCGCGTACAACGACGCCCAAAATATGGCAACTTTCTATAAAAATAAAAGGTACTGTCGCCCGAACTTTTACTCCGCAAATGCAATTGAATATGATATTTTTTGGCGAAATGGAACTTTCATCGCGCTCACACACGCACCAATGTTTCGCCGGTGCTCGCTTCAAAACGCCAACTAATGGAAAATGAAACAACTTTCGTGTATTTAACCGCAACTTTCCGCTAAAGTACACAACTTACTCGGCGTTTCCGTACAATATGATCTATAATTTAGAAACGTTAAGTTACACGCGATTTTATTTTTCGTGTTTTTTTTTTGTTTGGGGGAACTTTTAACTTTCTTAGAGGAACACATTTTTCAAAATTTAATTGATTTTTTTCGAAGAGTTGACGTGTCCGTCAATAAATCATAGTTTTCTAAAATGAATGGGGTTTCTTTTTGGTTCGGTGTAGTTTTTTAGCGTGGGAATTTGATAACGTATGGTTTTGTCTGTCTGCAAATATGTGGCATTTCATTTCCTCTTTTACACATTTTTTTTGACCTTGAGACGAATGTATTTAATGTTCGAGATGATCAATATTTGAATTGGTTGCTCGAATAAGTTATTAGAATATTTTTATTATAGCTTACTTGAGTAAATTTTTTCGACAATTTCCAATATGAGTGGCTAATAATTCATTACATTTTTTTTTTCAGGATCCGGGAAACACATTTGGAAGATGACAGGGGACGAGAAAATAGAAGTGATATTCAACGTTTGGTCGAGAATTTTACTTATAAGGTGAGTAGTTCAATTTTTTAGTCTTACAATATTTTAGTTAGATTCATAATATTACATGAAGTCATTTGCAAACAAAATTAACGCGAAAATTGAATATTTAATCACTAACTAAATTAGAGATGAGCACAGCCGGTTTGAGTCTAGTTGTTACTATTTTTTGAAAATACAAAAACATGTTCTTGATTACCGAAATTATTTTCAATTTAGCGTAATTACAAAAAAGTACTTCCCATTTTTTTGTATTTACCACAAATCAGTAAGATTTTACCATAATCACAAAAATTTGCTAAATCAGCTCGCATTTACTGTAATTACCGATTTACCAATAATAATTCAAATTTTCCATTATTACCAAATTTACCGTAATTACCTCGTGTTTTGAATTAAAGTACTTCGTGGTGAGTAATTACCACAATTACTTCGTAATTACCGCAATTACTTCGTAATTACCGCAATTACTTCGTAATTACCGCAATTACTTCGTAATTACCGCAATTACTTCGTAATTACCGCAATTACTTCGTAGTTACCGCAATTACATTGTAATTACTGAAATTACCTTGTAATTACTGAAATTACCTTGTAATTACTGAAATTACCTTGTAATTACTGAACTTACCTTGTAATTACTGAAATTACCTTGTAATTACTAAAATTACCTTGTAATTACCGGAAAAACTTTGTAATTACCGAAATTACTTTGTAATTACCGAAATTACTTTGTAATTACCGAAACTACTTTGTGATTACCGAAATTACTTTGTAATTACCGAAATTACCTCGTAATTACCATTAACAAGATTACTTTGTGTTGAGTAATTACGAAAATTACTTCGTAATTACCGAAATTTCTCGTACTTACCAAAATTACATCGTGATAAGTAATTACGAAAATTTATTCATAGTGAGTGATTACCAAAATCACTTCGTAATTACTGAAATTACTTCGTGATTACCAAAATTACTTCATTGTGAGTAATTACCGAAATTACTTCACAGGGCTATTCCATACTAAAACAGACCAAAAGTGAAGTCGGGTCTTCCGATTTCGCTCAAATTCTTTTTTAGAAATTCCCCTCGGTGGTCTTATCACAAAACCACGATCATTTTTTTCCTAGCCCTCAAGAAGCCAGGGGGGCGGACCTCGAAATTTTTATGCAATTACGATTTTTACCCAAATTACCCAACTTTGAAGGCTCATATCTCGAGATAGGTTGTACTTGGGGGAAAACTGTTTGCGGGGTCTGAAAGAGAATTGATAGGAAATTCAAAACCGGTAATCATATTTTGAAAAGATCAAAGTTGAACTTTGGTGGTGAAAGCTCAACTCTCATTATAAGAACAAAAGATGAAAGCTACCGTTTAGAAATCTAAAAAAATTACAGTGAGTAGCCCTTTTTACCTTTTTTTCAACCAACAAATTTTCAAGATGGGATTTCCAGACCTCTGGGAGGTACAGGGGCCCACAATTTTGACCAAAATTCAAAACAATCTAAAAAGTAAGTAACACATCGATTACTACTAATTCGAAGGCGCTGATTTTGAATATGTACTCAGTTTTTTCATTAGACTTCCCCTGACCCCCCCCCCATATTAGCCCCCTTGGTAGGGTCAAAATTTAAAAAAAATTAAAAATAACGTGTGACCTGTCGTTTGTTAGGTTTTTGAGGGTGCTGAGTTCGAAAATTTGCTTATTTTTTGGATTTGACCCTTTAATGCCCCTTTAGCCTCCCGATTTCTGGAAATCTATCTTGAGAAACGAAAATATCGTGTGGGATATCGATTTCAACTAATTTGAGGGCGTAGAATTCGAATATCGACTTACTTTTTGATTCAATCCACTCCCTGTAATTTTTTGAAATATTTAATTTTATATTGATCACCGATGACTGGAGGAAGGGGTCAGTTGGAGCACGGGGAGGGGGTTGGATCAAAATGTAAGTTGATATTCGAATTCTATGCCCTCAAATTAGTTGAAATCTATATCCCATACGATGGGGGGACTCCTGTACCCCCCAGGGTCTAGAGATTCCATCTTGAAAATTTGTTGGTTGAAAAAAGTATGAAAAGGGCTCTTCACTGTAATTTTTTTAGATTTTTAAATGGTAGCTTTCATCTTCTGTTTTTATCATGAAAGTTGAGCTTTCACCACCAAAGTTCAACTTTGAGATTTTCAGAATGTGATAACCGGTTTTGAATCTCCTATAAATTCTCTTTCAGACCACCCTGCAAACAGTTTTTCCCCAAGTACAACCTATCTCGAGATATGAGCCTTCAAAGTTGGGTAATTTGGGTAAAAATCGTAATTGCATAAAAATGTCGAGGCCCGCCCCGCTGCCTCCTTGAGGGTTAGGAAAAAAATGATCGTGGTTTTGTGATTAGACCACCGAGGGGAACTTGTAAAAAAAATTTGAGCGAAATCGGAAGACCCGACTTCACTTTTGGTCTGTTTTAGTATCACTTCGTAGTGAGTAATTACCAAAATTGTTTCTCAAGGTTTCTACATGCAAAAAAAAAACGAGGAAAACTAGAAAATTTGTTGGAATTTTACCTTAGTAGCAAAAAAGCCAGAAAATAGCAAGAATTTTTGTGATTTTACCATGAAAAAGCGAGAATTTTTAACATTTTATTCTTTTCTTAAATTTTTTAACGGAAGGATAAAAATGGGGTTCGTTTTTGGGCAAATTCGAAGCGAGAAAAATTGCATGAAAATAGCAAGAAATAATCAGAATTTTCAAACCCTGTTGACACTATGTACGTAATTACCAAAATTACTTCTTATTTACCGAAATTACGTCGTAATTACCAAAATTACTTCTCAATTATCAAAATTACGTCGTCATTACCAAAATTACTTCTTAATTATTAAAATTACTTCTTAATTACTAAAATTACTTCTTAATTACTAAAATTACGTCGTAATTACAGAAATTACTTTAAATTTAATGTAATTACTGAAATTATCTTGAAATTACCGCAGTTGCATTGTGTTTCTAACTAACCGTTGTTACCAGAATATTTTTATTACAATGCAAAATTAATGTTGGTTCGTGGAAATTCAAATTAAGAGTGCTTACAATTATTTTATCTCCTGTTACTCTTCAAACAATATCATATGCAGATACAAAATAATAATTACATATTCACAAAAAACCACCAAGAATTTCGCGAAATAGATTATGATTAGTTGATTACTATCATCGTAACTTTAATTATGGTTGATTTACTGGAAATACCAGAAAATTATCATCGAGTCAATTAACGTTTTTGAAAACTTAATTACCATTCTTGCATCGTTAATTGTCACCTCTTTATCTTAATTATCATCGATTTACGAATTTAGGTTTATTTTTTAATGGCATGCATTTGCCAAAAAATGCGTATCATCTTTGTTGTCACATTTTACGTCATGAAAGCTATAAAAATTTCACCTGTTTCCCTAATTGTTCCATTTTAATGGTTTGCGTGTTCAAATTCGAATTCCTTCAATGAAAAACGATTTAAAAATATTTCCCGTGTGTTTTGAGGTTTTCCAATTAGCAAATTTGTAAATACGACTGCCATTTAATTCGTAGAATTCAACTTACTTTTAATTTTACTCTTCGTTTTTGAAGTGGAGAGGAGGGAGAAAGGGAAGTAATCGATTTTGTTGCAAATTTCATATTTTCAGCTATTGCTCTTAATAATTTTTTGTTATTTTCAAAATTAAATTGATCAAGTTGCGTTAGTTTTTTTTTGAAACGCGACCAAATTTTATGATAATATTATCGTGTTTTTTTTTCACTTTTTTTCTATTTTTCAAAAATTAATCGGTAAATGTTTCGTTTAATTTCTTAATGGTTTTTCTCACCTTACTTCAGCACCAAACCACCTCCACTTGGTGGGAAAAAATCGAACCAGACCCGCGTATTAAATTATTTTTCGGCGTTTCGTACGCTCGTATATTATTACACCGAGTCGAATTTGTTTTTCACGACCCGTTCGTTAGACGCGAAGGTGAATAAAAAAACGCATTAATTGCGGTTCGCGCACGCAATCTCGAAACAAATGTCACCTTGCAGGCCCATAGCCCACAACTCTCAAATTCTCAGCTCAATTAAACTCGCGACTCAAGAAGCTCAAACTTCTTCGGACATGGTGTCCATTCTCTGGAAAACCGGGAAAAGTCAGGGAATTTGGTGGTCTGGAAAAGTCAGGGATAAGTCAGGGAAATTTGGAATTTTCTCTGGAATTTTCCGAAAATCCAAAAAAAATGTAGGTAAATCATTTAGAAAAGTGTTTTTTTGCTTATTTTATTATAAATTTTTCAAAAAATTTCGCCCTCGCTCCGCTCGGGCCAAATTATTACATCTTTTATCCAATTATTGTTTTATTCATCATTTTTTATCGGTCGTAATGTACAATAAAATTGATATTCAAAATGTATGCCTGTTTTGTCCATTGAATTATGAATTATCCAAAAAAATTCCCCTCGCTACGCTCGGGGTAATTTACACTCTTTCTTTCTACAGAATTCATTTTTAATCACAAGTTTTTTGGAAACATTACTTTTTAATGAGCTGTGATGAGAAAGAAATGCCACGATGCCCTTGACCACGATGTTGAAAAAAAGGGAGGGAATGGAACAGAAATCGAAATTATTGGCCAAGTTTTGGAAAACATGAATGAGGGAAAAGTGGTGAATTTTCATATTTTGAAGATCTTTTTTCGCAAAAATTTTCGCTCTCGCTCCGCTCGGACTCAACACATTTATATGTTTCCATAAAATAATTTATATTTTACCTTCTCATTCACTTTTTTATTTTTTGGTACAAACTAAAAAATTGCAAGGGATTGCGTGAATTTATAAATTTGAGACAAGCGTTTTTCATTTTGGAGGAGGAGGGAGGAATGAAATGTGAAGTAAATTTTTAATTTTTAGCCTGGAAAAATCCGAATTTTTATTCGCTCAATTTGGTAGACACCCTGGCATAATTTTTTTCATTTTTCAAAACTTAATTTTGCGTTGGAATAGTTGGTTTTTCCTTTTTATTTAAATTTTTTTCTGTAGGTAATAAATTCAAATTTTCAAATTTTTGTGACGAGGGGGAGTTGGATGGGCGCAAAATTTTTCAGAATTGAATTTGAATATTTTTTTTGACCCGAAGAGGGGCATCGAAAGATCTCGTAAAAAGTATCTAGTGATTTTGAAAAAAAATCGTTGGACCCTATGCATTTTATATCATTTTTATGCAAAATTTCGGGATGGAAGTACATCACGCGAAAAATTACCCCCCTCCCCCCTGGTTTACGAATATCATATTTATAAGGTCTGGAAAAATTCGAAAAATTGGTCTGGAAAACCTGGAAAAGTCAGGGAAAATCATTTCTGAAATATAGTGGACACCATGTCGGAGGAAGATGTGGAATTTTTTTTTCGCCCGGTCAAATCAGCTCTCTGATCCAGACTGGATTCTGTCGAGTCGTAAAATTTTCACAGTGGAAAAAAATCTTACCTCCTGGTGCGTTGTCTTGAGACGAAAAATTCGCCGGCAGGTAATTAAAATATTGAAAAAGGGCATTCAACGCACGATGTTTGGCATATTTTAAGTATAAATTTTTTTATGTCGTACGTCTTTATAATGTTTCAGTTGGAGGTATTTTTACCTGATATTTTTACGTCGTATTTTTGTCGCCGATTTGGTTAACCGAAGATGCGAAGTGTTCAATGAACTGCGCATGGTACCTGTTTTTGTTTTTCTTATGATTTTTTTTTAGTAAGTGGGCGAATTGATATCAATTAAGTGGAAATTGTCATGTTTGAGGTGCACGATTGTAATATGAAATACTCGTTCGATAATCGAGCAGCATAAGATACTCATTAAAGGAATAATTTTCAACAGGCCACAGGCAGGCGTGATCCGGTATTCGCAAAATCGACTCGGTTAATTTAAACAATTTATTTTAATTATTCTACTCGGTGAAAAAAAAATAGTCGAAAAAAATCCATAATATGCGTATAAACATTCATAATCATAATTACAATGATAAAAACGAGTCTCCGGCGTGTTGCATACGTAGCACCATATTCCTCAGTGTGTCTGTATTGGTTTAGGTGTATCTGTATCAGAGTTTACGTTCAGAGTTTGAAATTTATATAAAACGTAAAACTCTTCGGCGTGCGTTAGGTGTTAATTAAAATTTGTATAGCGAACGCCAAACAGGCTTATAAAATGAAAAAAATTCGCGACGTATTTTTTTTCTCTCCTCGTCGCGAAAAATGTTCACTTCCTGGTTGGACAAGGTTCCATACAGAATAGATCGATGCCCTGGGATTTTCGTATCGAAATTAGCTGCAATATTTTATAACGTCAGATTTTCATACTTTTTATGGTAGATCACGAATTTTAAAGATGATGTATTATATCATATCGTGTCATGTTTTTTTTTTCCATTGTCGATGGTCATATCAGGTAAAGATGACCTAATGGGTAATTATATGGCGATGACAGCGATTAGGACGAGTGTCCGTAACACGTGCAAATACGATGATTGTTTTTGTTTTCTGTTTATATATTTATCTCTTTCTCGTGCCTCTCACTTTATGCCACTGTCTTTATGAGTCGCGTTGAATATTTGGATGTTATCAACGATGCAGGTGCGTGGAAAAATCCTTTGACAGATACGAATTTTTTTGCGCATTTAGGTTTTTTTATCGTAGCGATTTTTTTATTGGATGAATAATGTTTGAATGAGTGTACTGCGGTAGCAGCTGCTTTGACGAGTTTCGTGGAATTGGTTGGTGTATACTTTGTTGTGGTATTCGACGACCGACGTGTATTTTGTGTGCGAGTTTTATATGCGTGAGATGGTAAAAGTCGATGACATGGGCGTTAAAAATGTGTAAAATATTGTCAAGATGGTTACAAAAAGATATTGTGAAGATTCTTGCGAATGTGAATGAAATTAATGAATTTTTATTAAAATCTTTCTTAAAAAATGTAAAAATTGAAGAAATATTAATGAGAATTGGTCAAAAAAATGATAAAAATCTTCATCAAAGTTTACTTAAAATGTAAAAAGTTTCAAAAAATGTCCAAAATTTTGTAAAAATTCAAAAATTGGTGTGAAAATTCAAAAAATATCAATTTCAAGTTGTCTTCAGTTGCTACCAGGTCACGAGAGCTTAGAAAGGCTACGATAAGTCGAGGTTTTCCTGAGATTTTTAAAGTAGATTGAAAGAATTTTACCCAGAATGTTTGCAAAAAATCGAGAGAGTTTGGGAACAGAAAATACGAAAAGAGTTGAAAACATTGCTTTTTCAATTCTGAACAAGGGTAAATAATGGAAAAAATTTCTCGATAAATTACCTACCTATTTTGTTTCAGAAAATCACAATTTTTTAATTTTTATACTTTACTTTGCTCAAAGTTCAAGAGAATCAAGTTGATGAATTCTCTTTTAATTTGAATCAGTCAAAATTGACTGATTTAAATCGACGAAATTGAGTCACTGTAGGAATCAGTGAAAAAATTTACTGATTCAATCAGTGAATTTTCGTTATTGAATCAGTAAAAATAAAATTTCACTGATTGAATCAGTAAATAATTACTGGTTGAATCAGTAAATAATTACTGGTTGAATCAGTGAAATTTTATTTTTACTGATTCAATAATGAAAATTTACTGATTGAAATCAGTAAATTTTGACTGATTGAAATCAGTCAATTAATTTTTACTGATTCAATAATCAAAATTCACTATTTGAATCGGTAATTTTTCACTGATTGACAGTAAAATGTCACTGATTAACAGGGGAATCAGTGGAATTTAACTGACTTATCCGTGACTTGATTTTCTCTATTTCATCAGTCAATTTTGACATTTTTGACTAATTCAAATTAAAAGAGTTGAATAAGTCATGAAAAATACTTAAAAATTTTCTGGAAGGACTTTGATTGAATTTTTTTTAAATATACTTATTTTTTGGGTGGTGGGGGGGGGCGATTTTCCTAGGGAAGTTAGGGAAGTCAGACTTCCATTGATTTTTTCGAAGATTGCGATTTTTTCAAGTACTAATTTTTTGATGAATTAAATTAAATTCGATTATAAAACAAAGTATCTCGGCTTGCTTCTAATTATTTTTGCCATAAACTGGATTTTAACGATCTAAGTCTAAATTTATTCTAATATCTGAGCACAAATTTTTTCAACTCTAAATTGCTTTAATCACTTTAATTACAAATTTTTCTCAAAATTGTTTCAATTTAAAATTTTTTCAACAATAAAAAATTATTTCAAAACTAAATTTTCTCAACTTTTTTATAATTTTGATTTTTGTCTACTTTTTTTTAAAAATTTCATGTTCTTGAAAATTCCTTCCAATTATTTAGTCAGAAAACATTTTTAAAAACATAAAGTTTAAATTTAAAAAAAATTGAAAAGAATTTGAAATTATTGAAAAAAGTTTTTGAATGAGAAGAAATTTCAAGAAATATGAATTTGACTTTTTTTTAAACCCAAGTTGTAAAAATGTTGAGAAAATTTTAATTAAAAAAAAATTTACAGTTGAAAAACATTTTAGTATATAAAATTTTTTCCAACATTTCTTCAAATTTTTTTCTAATCCATATTTTTTAAAATTTCATCCAACTCGAAAATGATGATTGAATTTTTTAAAAAAAGGTTTCAACTCCATGTTTTTCAAAATTTCTTTCTAACACAATGAGTAATTGTAAAAGAAATTTCAAAAATTAATAAAAATTTAAAAAACGTGAACCTATTCGAATTTTGTGTGGTTTTTCGATAAATTCGTACTTGGAAAGACTTTGAAAAATGTTCAGTTTCTTTGAACTTTCTGACTTCTTCAGATTTTCCCTTCCAAAATCGCCACTGCATCGGTGTATTGATAATTGGGTATTTACCTATACGCTTTAGTTGAAAGAGCTGGAAAACTTGAAAGAATGATGAGTCTATTTTTCTGATTTCTGCATGGGAGGAGGGGAGAGGTTACATAGGGTAAAAATTATTTTCAACAGTGTTGTTAAAAATTCAAGAAAAATCATTAAAACCGTTGAAACCATTTAAATAATGCCCAAAATGCAAAGAAATACTCAGTTGGTATTGAAATCGCCGATAAAATGTTACTAAAATTATACGAAAATATGAAAAAAAAATTTAATGTCAGTAAAATAAAATTGTTTGAAATGTCGAGAAAAAACAATGATTTTTTCGTTCCAAGGAGTATGCAGAGGACATCCCCCTTCGAAAAAGAAGTCAAATAATTACTTTGAAAATCGTAAAAAGTGGAACTAAAAAAAAAGAACTATACAAAATAACTTTATAAAAATCGTTCAAAATTATTATCAATAGTGTTGAAACAGTATTAAAAATTTGCGAAATCATGGTCAAAAAAGTTTCAAATGCTAAGAAAAGTATTAAATTCTCGTAAAATTCGTTGAAAATAACATGAAACCCGTTCAAATCTTTGAAACTGTACTCAAAGTTGATAAAAAACGAACGAAGGTGTTCAAAATGAAAAAAAAATCATGCGATTGAAAAAAACGTTAGAATTTTGAAACAGAATCAAAGTTTTGTAAAATTTTAAACACAAAAGGTTTTAAATGCCAGAAAAAGTGGGTAATAAATTTTCATGATAATCTTCGAGAAATTCAATACCCCAGAAGACATAATCAAAATCTCGTTGTAGGTTCAAGAATAGGGTGGGCCGAAAAATCAAAATTTTTGATTGGACTGGAGAGATTGGAAAAATGAAAATAAATTTTCAAAACCGATTACTTAATATCTTCCAATCGCACAAGAGCCTTAAATTTTTTTAAAATTGTCAAAAATTCATTACCTTTAATTTTTTTTAAAATTCGAAATCGATTAAAATCAATTTTAGAGTTCATTTAGTGACTATCTAGACCAAAAAGCTCAATTTTTTGAGAAAATCTTGTCTTTTATAACGTTTTAAAATTTTTCTTCATAGATGAAGTGTTTGTTGTGAGAGAAATTGAAAAATCTATAAAACAATCAATTTTTCAAAAAAATTGTGCTTTTTAGTCTAGATAATCCTTAAACAAGCTATAAAATTAATTTTAATTTATTTTGAATTTTTTTGAATTTAAACATTTTTTGGAAGTATTGAATTTTTGACAATTTTTAAAAAATTGGAGGCTCTTGCGCGATCAGAAGATATTAGGTAATCGATTTTGAAAATTCCTTTTATTTTTCCAATCTTCCTAGCCTCCATCTTTTACCCGGTATTGAAACTCAAAAATAAAAAATTCTGGTTTTTCGGACCACCCAATTCCAGAATGGTTGCAGATAATAAATCATAAATCTCAGTTCCTGAAAAATGAAATCACGCGAGGACTAAATTTAAAGTAATTAAAAAAAAAAAAAAAAAAATTAGCTATATCTACACATTTTCTAAAAAAATTAGGACTGTTTTTAAATTTTCCAAAGAATATGTACATTTATTTACCAAGATTTGAAAAATGCCCCAAACCAGCTGAAATTTTGGTTACTGGGATTCTGGAACTAACTTTCCGAAAATCGCACTCTATTTCTAAAATCAGAGTCGACCTCTCGAATGGTTCCCTCTCAAGATAATTCTCCAAAGAACGAAAATAACGACCAAAAATCACCCTCGTAGCCTCAATTCAACAGTCGAATTTCAAAACACCCATTTCGAAACACCCTCCAGCACCGCTGCGCCGGCTTCAGCTGAAAAAAAGACCCACCGAACCGCTAAATAATTCGAGTTATGAATGAAATACATAGTAACCGCACGACGTACGTTACGTACCTAATGTCGCAATAATAGCGGAAAGGAATGCGCCACGATGAAATAATTCTGACCGTGAGACGAAGAGGAACGGCAGGAAGGAGAGAGAGGCGGCTGGGTAGGTTGACCAAAGGCATTGTTATCGCCTTTCGATGATAATTACTTAAATTAAAGGTTCACAGAATGAAGAATACCTCGAGTCTGGGCGCAATGCGTTGGGTTGATTCGGTCGATAGACGTTGAAATTCTGATTACCAAAGATATGGGAAGTCGGCGCTGGGGAGTTTGTGCTGGGTACTCGCTGTAAATACTCTACCTATGCAGTACGTACTAAATCTTCGACCATCACACGAACCAGACCCGCCCAGCTTTTAAAAATACCGTCTTTGAAATTACCCGAATTGCCTACAGGAAGAAGGTACATATAAGTCGTACGTATACTACACGTATAAAAATACTACATCTGTAAGGTATTGTATACATACCCCGATGCATTTCTCTCTTTGGACTGCACACAAATAAATATGCGCTGGTGGAAACGCCAGGAAAGTAATTATTAAAAATCATAAATTTTTATTCCATCCTACCCCGACGATTCTCGAGTCAGTTTTTTTTTTTTAATTTTTTAAATAAACAAATTCGAGACCACGAAACGACCCGACCATCGCGTTGGTATTTCAAAATGGAGAAAGAGGTGAGGACGATGGATTTTTTCTCGCTGCCTTCCGTCAAAACTTCAGAATATCGGATGATGAAGGTATTTTTCAATTTTTTTCACACCCTGGTATAGTCCAGTGGTAGATTGCATTTTTTTGGTCCTAAAAGGTATATAAATGGTGATACAGGTATGAAATTTGATATGATGAATAAAAACACCATGAGAAATTTTTTGAACTCTGGAATAGGGTGGGCCAAAAAACCACAAATTTTGATTTTTGAAAAGTTACACCCCCCCTCCCCGCAAAAGTTGTTGGCTGGATAAACTAGAAAAATAAAATGAAAAATTTCAAAATCGATTCGTATCTTTCGATCGCGCAAGAACCTCCAATTCTTCGGAAATTCTCAAAAATTCGTCAAAAATTTCGAAAAAATGTAAAATTGACTGAAATTAATTTTAGAGCTTCTGTAGTGACTATCTAGACCAAAAAAAACAGATTTTTTTGAAAAAATCAATTTTATTACTTTTTAAAATTTTTTTCAGAGGTAAAGAACTGAAGAAATATGAGAAATTTAAAAAAAACTATAAAACATGGATTTTTTCAAAAAAGTTGTGCTTTTTGCTTTAAATATGCCCTAAATAAGCTCTATAATTGTATTTGATAAATTTTGATTTTTTTTGAAATTTTTAAAATTTTTTGAAAATGTTGAATTTTTGACAATTTTTGAAAAATTGAAGGCTCTTGCGCGATCGGAAGATATGAATCGATTTCTAAATTTTTTATTTTATTTTTCTAGTCTATCCAGCCAACAACTTTTGCCGGGGGTAACTTTTCAAAAATCAAAATCTTTGGTTTTTCGGCCCACCCTACTCTGGAAGCCATTGCACAGTACTCATTATAAAAACTTAAAATGTCAAAATTCAGAAACTTGGTAAATGGGGGTTTTTGATAATGCTGACTTGATGAAGGGGAGAGGGGGTGATGATTCTGAGTTCATTTCCTTGATCCTTTGTACCCTAAAACCTGGGGTCAAGGGGGTGGGGTAAACTCAAAATTTATGTATTTTGACGTCCCAAATTCGAATTTGAGGTCGATTTATTCAAAACTCAAATTAGGCTGAATGGAAGGAGCAGAACTCAAAAATTTCGGATTTATCGTTTTCGGCCTCCTAAATCTGAACCCGAGGTCGATTCATTCGAAAACACAGAGCTGAGTGGAGGGGGGGGAGGGTTAAATCATAAGAGTTATAAAAAAATGCTGAACGAGGTGGGGCAAAACTTTTTCCACGCATTTCTTCCTTCAAATATGTATTTCATACGTGGCTTAGTTACATTTTGCTTTTAGTCGCTAATTTGTAAAAAATCGTCATCAAATTACACTTGAAAATATTCGTATTTTGACTAATTTTGAGTTTTACCCCTCCTCCTCAGTTTTGTTTGGATTATCGAATGAATTGAGTTTGGATTCACATTTAGAGGGTCAACTAAAAACAATATACCTATTTGAAAATTTTGAGTTTTGCTCTTCTACCTTTCAGCCCTATTAAATTTTCAAATAAATTTACCTCGAATTCAAATTGGGGATTGAGACCCAACAAGATATATTCGAAAATTTTGAATTTTATTCCACCCCCTTGAACCACCCTTGGTCTTAGGGTCCAAAAAGGACCAAAGAAATGATCTCGGCACCATAAAAGCTTTGCTAGACAAAAATGTTTTTCTATTTTCTAATTTGCCTCCACTGTTCCCGATTACGAAACGAAAAAAGTTGTAAAATTAAGTTCAGTTTCAAAGTAGTCAAAATTGGACAAAATGCTGGTCAAAAAAGACCCCCTCACCTCTCCAGAAGGGATGTGCCTCTGGGCTTGTGTTTGTTATGATAGATATGTACTGTAGGGTGGGCCGAAAACCCATAAATTTTGATTTTTGAAAAGTTACCCTCACAAAAGTTGTTGGCTGGATAGACTAGAAAAATAAAATAAAAAATTTCAAAATCGATTCATATCTTCCGATCGCGCAAGAGCCTTCAATTCTTCAAAAATTGCCAAAATCCAAATTTTTGAAAATTTCTAAAAAAATTAAAATTGTCTAAAATTAATTTTAGAGCTTCTGTAGTGACTACCTGAACCAAAAAGCACATTTTTTTGAAAAAATTAGTTTTTTATAACATTTTAAATTTTTTTTCAGAGGTGCGAAGAAATATGAGAAATTTAAAAAAACTATAAAACATGGATTTTTTCAAAAAAGTTATGCTTTTCGCTTTCAATAGGCCCTAAATAAGCTCTAAAATTGATTTTGATAAATTTTGATTTTTTTAAATTTTTTTAAAATTTCTGAAAATGTTGAAATTTTGACAATTTCAGAAGAATTGAAGGATCTTGCGTGATCGGAAGATATAAATCGATTTTGAAAATTTTTATTTTATTTTTCTAGTCTATTCAGCCAACAACTTTTGTGGGGGTAACTTTTCAAAAATCAAAATTTTTGGTTTTTCGGTCCACCCAATCCGCGATTATAGGTGCTGGAATTAATATGGACCATTCTTATGGGATTTTCTCCAGCGCTAGAAAGTTCCAAAATTTTCTGGTGGCTACAAAACGTCTTGAAACCGCTTCCAATCGATTCGGCAGATTGAAAATTGGGTATATACTAGGGTGGGCCAAAAAACCAAAAATCAAAATTTTTGGTTTTTCGGCCCACTCTAATGTACTGTTCAGAAATCGTCTTGAAAACTTCAATCGATGAATATTATTTCATATTATATAATTAAATAGTCGTGATTTTTACACCAAAAAATATGAAAAATTGGTTCAATTTCAGCAACTTTACACCCCATCCATTCACTCAGAGTAGGGGTAGATATGGGAATTTGTGGAAGGTCAAAATGTATGATAATCTGCCTGTAACGTTCGAAATCGTAATAAAAATTTGGTTGGATGGTCGGCAGATCGTGCAAAGTTGAAAAAAATTGATTTTTAGGCAATTTCGAGAGAAAAATTCGAAAACTCGAGTTGAGTGATCACAAATTTGAGAGGCTTCTCTCCCTCGAATTTGGAAACTAATTATATTTTTGAACTCAGCGAGATTCAATGATATGGAAATGACAGATAGCCTGATTTCGAAAAACGACAGGCTGAATCCCCCTTTGAACCTTCCCCTCCCCCTCCTATGGGGTTTGGCGATGGCCTCCCGGGCTCAGAAAATTTCTTATGGCGACCTTGTTCACCATACCAAATTTCATGCCTCCATCATTTTCCGTTCACTTGCAATTCGCCGTTGGACTATAGTCTCTGCAAACAAACTTTATCGAGTTGCGTGCAAACTACTTCTAATTTCAATTATTTTCCAACGAGTATTCGTAATTAATTACCATTCACATAGCCGCGTAATTTTAATACCCGATTCAACCCTACATCACATCGAATAATTCCAAAAACATGTACAAAAATTACACTTCACGAGATTTTTCCTTCGCTTTTTCCTCCCCTTCTATCCCAGCCTTTTTGAACTTTATGCCTAAAGTCGATACACCATCAGATGGTCGCAACGTGATAAAAACCTTACCGCCGTCGTAAATTATATACAGCGCGCGAATCGCTGTCGACTTGGAAATAAAATTAACGTTTCGAGGCGTTAAATAGCGTGAACGAGTTGGAACATAATTTTCCACGTAAGGGTATTTTAAACGAATTACATGTTTACCTAGTTATTTAAATTAGACCGGCTTTACGACGATTATTGTAAACGCGGCCGACGTCGACGACGTTTCAGCTTAATAGATTTTTTTTTTCTCCTCGCGCTGCGATGGTTTTTCATTTTCGTTCCTTCTCGTCGAATAAGGTCTCGGAGACTCGAATACATCCGAGAGAGGAGCGGCAGAGCGGAGAGAATTGATTTTAATATGTTTTTCACCTTACATTCTTTGTGGGTTAATTGAAACGAAATTCGATCGTTAACTGCCCGAGTTGGTGCTGCTGGTACCTTCCCACTGAATAAAACACTCCTTAGGAAAATATACATTAAGTTACTATTACGGTCACGTGAAGGCAAAAACACACGGTATGAGATTAAAAATTGAAAAACCAAAGAAAAAATATGAGAATTTTACACGAAAATGACCAGCGAGTACTGTAATTTCGGATAGTGTGATTGATTATGATAATCAGATTATTGGGTGTCGACTGCTTATCTCTAGGTTTTTTTCTCGCTCTGACCAAACCAAGGCGATGCTTTATCGAAATGATTTAAAGCCGGCTGTTTTATACGTACGCAAGGTCGTAAGCATCCGGAGTCACGAAAACGTACACACACTTGCACTAGTTACGACGAGAATGTAAATTTTTCAAAGATCCATTCCTTTCCCCCCTGATCTGGCTCATGGGATATGTCAAGGGGTATTATTTGGTCTTAAAAACAAGAACAATTAATTACCGATCGAAATATCATCCTGAATTATCATAAATTAAAAAAATTCAACATATTTTTACATAATGGAACAATCATGAAAGGCGAAGACTGACAAATTGTTCAATGTCGTGTCACTGAATTTTTAAGGTAACGGGTGAGAAGGGGAACCGAACTGGAATTTAAATCTTATTTTTATACTTTCAGGCTCAGGAAATCAAAACAAAAACTAGGACCACTGGGAGAGATTGAGTGATGAGCAGGGTGAATGGAACTAGGAGTAATTCAAAATAACTTCAAATTACACTGAAGTTACAAATTGCTTTAAAACTCCTTCGAAATGCGTTAGAAATGATTCGAAATAAATTCAAAACTGATAAAATAGAAATATAATTATAGCAAAGAGTTGATTGAAATGTTTGAAATATTTTCGAAAAGGCAGAAAAATTGTTTAAAATTTCCAAAAAAATTCCAAAATAACGTCGAAAGTTGATGGAACTTCGTAAAAAAGCTAAATATAATTGGAAGTACAGAAAAAATCAAAAAACTTGCACAAATTGTGCTCTCTCGTTTTTAAATCAGTGAAAATTATCAAAAATCACTGAGAAACAGTCAGAATTGCAGCACAGGAGAAAATCAGTGAATAATTTTCAATTAAAACAAATCAGTGAGAAAAATCGCTGAAAAATCAGTGAAAATTCACTGAAAAGTCAGTGAAATTTATGGAATTAGCAGAAAAATCAGTGAGCATCTTTGTAAAAATCAGCGAAAATTCCCTGAAAATCAGTGAATTTCGCTGATTTTTTCTGTGCTGCAATTCTGACTGTTTATCAGTGACTTTTCACTGATTCAGAGTGAGAGACTGAACTAAATCCTTTAAACTGTTGTGAAAAGTTTTTTAAAATGCTGAAAAACCAACAGAAAGTAATGAATTAAAAAAAAAATCATAAAATTTTAGAACTGATGTCAAAGTAGCTAAAAATGGGTAGGGGGGATTTTGAGAAATATATAAATGTAATTAAACGACAGAAAAAGTTTTTTAAAATGCTGAAAAACCAACAGAAATTAATGAATTTAAAAAAAAAATCATAAAACTTTCGAACTAATATCAAAGTAGCTAAAAATGGGGAGGGGGATTTTGGGAAATATATAAATGTAATTAAACGACAATAAGTGGTAAATTAGCGAAAAATTCGGCTGTTAGAATACGCTGGTTTTGAAGAAACGAATTAGGTCTTCTCCACTAAGGTGGGCCGAAAAACCAAAAAAATTTATTTTTGAAAAGTTACCCCCTACAAAAGTTGTTGGCTGGATATAGACTAGAAAAATAAAACAAAACATTTAAAAATCGACTCATATTTTCCGATCGCGCAAGAGCCTTCAATTCTTCAAAAATTGTCAATAATTCAACATTTTCAGAAATTTTTTAAAAATTAAAAAAAATCTAAATTCATCAAAATCAATTTTAGAGCTTATTTAAGGCTTATTTAAAGCAAAAAACACAACTTTTTAAAAAAATCCATGTTTTATAGTTTTTAAATTTCTCATATTTCTTCATCTTTGAAAAAAATTGAAAAAAGTTATAAAACACTGATTTTTTCCGAAAAAAGTGCTTTTTGGTTTAGATAGTCACTACAGAAGCTCTAAAATTAATTTTAGTCAATTAAAAATTTTGAATTTTTGGCAATTTTTGAAGAATTGAAGGCTCTTGCTCGATCAAAAGATAACAATCGATTTTGAAATTTTTAATTTTATTTTTCTAGTCTATCCAGCCAACAACTTTTGTGGGGTAACTTTTCAAAAATCAAATTTTTTGGTTTTTCGGCCCACCCTATTCTCCACATCTATTTTTGTTTATGAATCACGACAACTCCTGCCGACAGAAATGAGTGTTTAAGCAATAAAGTAAGAGATATTGAACGACAACACAGGAAAACTTCAATTTAATTCATGCTTGTATCTATGAGCAGTTGAAATTTTGGTTACAGGGGATTTTGAAATCGGTTTTTACAAATTTCCATTCCCGTTCAAATCAAAGGTAGACACCTTCAGTGGTTCCCTTTATTAGTTAATTGATGATGAAAATTGAAAACTCAAAATCGAAACCTATTTACTATCGAGCAGATAGTTTTATTTATTTATTTATTTTGGGATTATGTACTCATTTTTTGTCCAAAATTCAATCAAAAAAAAAAATAGGTAATAGGGAGTCAGAATATTTTGAAAAATTGAAAATTATTTGAAAAAATTTTCTTACCAATGGTATTTATTTAAGATGTTTTTTTTTTATCCAGAAATGTCATTGGTGCTGCCTTTTCACTTTGATCCCATTTTTTTAGGGTAGGTACTCAAAAAATTACTTTTTCCATATTAAGTATACGAAGTGGAAAAAATTATTTTTGAAGAAATATTTAAAAAAAAAAAGTTTTCGTTCAAAAAATTATTCGCGATGATTTTTCAATATTTCCTAAATTTTTTTGGGGAAAAACAATCGAGTTCGCATTTTTCTTCAGTTCTGAAAAATGGCCAAGATGAAGGACAGGAATGGCAAATTGTGTTCGATGATGTTTTAGGTAAAAGTATCCATAAAAAGATAATTTCGGTAATGATTTTTCAATTTTTTTTTGATTTTCTATTAGCAATTTTAAAAATGAGTTTAGAAATGAAACGTAAACTTCAATAGAATTTTTAGGGGAAAATATTTAGGAAGTAGGAATTCCACTTTTTGCAGAGCTAAATCTATAAAGGCACTGTTAGTGTAATAATCCAGTGGTGTAGCCGGGGAGGAAAGTTCAGGGGGTCCGGACCACCCCCCCCCCCTAGAAGTCAAGAACTCACGTTAAAAAATGTATTTTTGGGGCCTCGAAGCTGGATTTGTTAGGTATTACTTTTGGTTTTTAAGCTCAAAATAATTAGCATGGAAGTTGGTTCTTCCAAAATAATTACATTTCCATCAAAGTCTTCTTCCTAAATATTCTATGATTCAAATTTCGAATGAAGTTCAGTGGGGTCAGTGGGGAGGGGGGGGTGAACTCAGAATTTCTCAAAAAATTATGGAAGTTTGGACCCCTCTATGAGATTTTAAGAACTTGTTTACAAGAAGGATAAAATGTGATTGAAACATCATTGAATTAGGTAATGAAAATCACCAGAAAATTGTGAAAAAAGGAAAAAAACGAAACTGTTTGGATAGTAAAAAATATTTTTAATTACAGGGAAAAAAAATCATTCAGAAGTTATAAAAATCGTTAAAATTAAAATTGTTCAACAAGTTGCAAAAATCATTGATGATACTCTTGAACAGCAGAACTTTTCTTCTTTTTTGATTTCGATTTCAACATGTTCTGTATTTAAAATTTGCCAAGCTACTTGAAAATTGACCGAACCAGTTTATGGAAGATATTTGCAATTGAAAAAGTGGCGAAGGTGCTGAAAATGAAAAAAAGGAATAGAAAGTCCTGTATCAGCCCCGAAAGTGGTTCATTTTTCATTAAAAATGTGTCTAACAATCCTGAAGGTGCAGTCTCTTCTTTTTTGTCAAAATATGCTCTTTTTTTCAATTAATCGTTGAAATTTTCATTCATTATCCTCTTCTTTCAGAATTTTAAAATATTTCATTTGAAATTTTTTCAATTTATTTTTTTTGGACTGATGAAAAAATGTCTTCGCGTATACAAATGAATCTCCATCGTCGTTGTAAATTAAGTAATCTTTGTTTTCATGACATGATAATTATCCAAATGTCGCAACTTTTGATCTGTTTTCAAATAATACAAGTAGACATTTAGACACTTGGAAACAGATGTGTAGACTCTCCGCATAACTAATCAACACCCACATAGGCCACGAATCTGTGACCGAAGTACGTACTGAAATTTCATCATCTCCGTTTACGGCAGATATGTACCTCCGATGATGAAAAAAATGCCTACGTGAGCACCGGAGACAGACGGTAGATTCGTAAAATCAACGATTCACTTACGCTGCGCGTCGCAGCCGCATTCGTCGATTCATCGTGTCGTCGTGTACCCGAAAGATCGCCTCCAACTGTTGGAGCAAGCGAGAGAGATACGGTTAAAGATAGACAGGTCTTCGTCAAAAACGACCTTTGGTATCGCGCTAATCAACACCCAGTCGTAATGTTTGTTTGCTGGCAGAGTCAGATGCCCATCGCCGTGTTATGTGCTTTTCCCGCATCACTCTCGATGTGTAAACACGGTCGAACTTATTCTTAATGCGTATAATTCGTGAACTTATCAACTTCCAGTGTCGTGGCCGACTGACTCGTGATTATGAGACAAAAACGACCGTACGACCGTGCGATTTCATCGATATGCGTGCGAGCGCGTGGGTTTTTTTCTTCTTCTTCATTATGGTACTTTACCACATCGCTTATGGTATGACGAAGCTGTCGCACTTATCGTGTTGTCACCATCGTATCGTAGTCGTATAGTCATCATCATCGCATCTTCATCGTTAAAACACGATAACGAGTTCGTTATTCCATATAATATGTGTATATTGTATAAATTGTACAGGTATCGAGGTATCGTACGTGAATACCGAGTAACGAGCTCGTGAAAAAAACGTCCATTCCTCCTCTCTGCAGACTGGTTTACGTAGTCTTACGAATGTAGCAGGGATTGGATTACATATGTTTACGTGTAGTATCCGCCGGTGTCTTTTGGAATGAGATGAAGATGATTGAAGAATATTGTGAGGGATTTCGTGTTGCAAAAATCACACGTATTACGTATTTTTGGTTCCAATGTTCGGCACTGTGGGCCCAATTTGAGCTTGAAGACGAAAAATTTTCAAATGAGAAATGATCACGATGAAACCTTCCTCAGATCTGTGTTCAGCCGGCCAAATTACTCCTTACTAGTGGGTTCAGGGGGGGGGGGTGTCAAAAACTCAAAAGAAGCTTTTTAAATACAATCAATAATTTCTGAGAACTTTCCAATTTTCGAAACATTACTACATTTTCTGGAAAATTCCAAATCATTTTCGGGAGATTCCTAATTTCTGAGGAATTAATAGCTTCCGGAAAATCCCCATTTTCTGGGGCTGAAAAATTCCCAACAATTTCTAGGAAATTCTTCACTTCTGGGTAATTTCTAATAATTTCAGGGTAATTCCCAATCTCCACAAAAAACCGGGAAATTCCCAATAATTTCTGAGAACTTCCCAACTTCTGAAACATTACCTCAATTTCTAGGAAATCCCAAATAATTTTTGGAAGATTCCTGATTTCTGAGGAATTATCAGCTTCCGGAAAATTTCCATTTTCTGGGGCTGAAAAATTCCCAATTGGAAAGTTCACAACAATTTCTGGGAAATTCGCTACTTCTGGGTAATTCCTAATAATTTCAGGTGAATTCCCAATCTCTAGAAAATCTGGAAAAATTCCCAATAATTTCTGAGAACTTCCCAATTTCTGAAACATTACCGCAATTTCAGGGAAATCCTCAATAATTTCTGGGAGATTCCTAATTTCTGAGGAATCAACAGCTTCCGGAAAATTCTTATTTTCTGGGACTGAAAAATTCTCAACAATTTCTGGGTAATTCCTAATAATTTCTGGGTGATTCCCAATTTCTAGAAAATCCGAAAAATTCGCAATAATTTCTGGTAACTCCCAATTCTGAAACATTACCACAATTTCAGGAAAATTTCCAATAATTTCTGGGAGATTCCTAATTTCTGAGGAATTAACAGCTTCCAGAAAATTCCCATTTTCTGGGACTGAAAAATTCCGAACAATTTCTGGAAAGTTCCCAATATATTTTTGAAGAATTCCCAACAATTTCTGGGAAATTCGTCACTTCTGGGTAATTCCTAATAATTTCTGGATAATTCCCATTCTCCAAAAAATCCGGGAAATTCCCAATCATTTCTGAGAACTTTCCAATTTCCGAAACATTACAACAATTTCTGGAAAATTCCAAATAATTTCTGGGAGATGCCTAATTTCTGAGGAATTAACAGCTTCCGAAAAATTCCCATTTTCTGAGACTGAAAAATTCCCAACAATTTCTGGAAAGTTCCCAATATATTTTTGAAGAATTCCCAACAATTCTGGGAAAATCGTCACTTCTGGGTAATTCCTAATAATTTCTGGGTAATTCCCAATCTCTAGAAAATCTGGTAAATTCCCAATAATTTCTGAGAACTTTCCAATTTCTGAAACATTACTTCAATTTCTAAGAAATTCCAAATAATTTTTGGAAAATTCCTAATTTCTGAGGAATTATCAGTTTCCGGAAAATTCCCATTTTCTGAGACTGAAAAATTCCCAACAATTTCTGGAAAGTTCCCAATATATTTTTGAAGAATTCCCAACAATTTCTGGAAAAATCGTCACTTCTGGGTAATTCCTAATAATTTCTGGGTAATTCCCAATCTCTAGAAAATCTGGTAAATTCCCAATAATTTCTGAGAACTTTCCAATTTCTGAAACATTACTTCAATTTCTAAGAAATTCCAAATAATTTTTGAAAAATTCCTAATTTCTGAGGAATTATCAGTTTTCGGAAAATTCCCATTTTCTGGGGCTGAAAAATTCCCAATATATTACTCAGAAATTCTCAACAATTTCTAGAAAGTTCCCAACAATTTCTGTGTTAATTTTGTATGACCACTGGGTAATTCCTTATAATTTCAGGGTAAATCCCAATCTCTAGAAAATCCGGAAAATTCCCAATAATTTCTGAAGAATTCCCAACAATTTCTGGAAAATTCCCATTTCTGGAAAATTCCCATTTCTGGAAAATTCCCATTTCTGGAAAATTCCCATTTCTGGAAAATTCCCATTTCTGGAAAATTCTCCATTTCTGAAAAATTCCCAATATATTTCTGAGGAATTCCCTAAAATTTCTGGGAGCTTGCCAACTTCTGGTTAGTTTCTAATTTATAGAAAATGCGGAAAATTTCTAATAATTTCTGAGAACTTCCCCAAAACATTAGCAATTTCTAAAAAAATCTGGAAAACATTCCTGAGGAATTCCCAACTTCTTGAAAATTCCCAATTTTTGAGTCTGAAAAATTCCCAACATTTTTCTGAGGAGTTCCCAACAACTTGCCAACTTCTGGATAATGCCCAATTTCTGAAAAATCCGGAAAATCCTTGATGATTTCTGGGAACTGTACATTTTCTAAAACATTACTCATTTGCGGAAAATCTTGAAAACTTACAATTTCTGGGGAACTCCCAATAATTTCTGAGGAATTCTCTGCTAATAGAAAAATTTCCAATTTCTGCGGAAATCCCTACTTCTGGGGCTGGCAAATTTCTAATATATTTCTGGAGAATTCCTAACAATTTTTGGAAACTTTGCAGAAATTTTTGGGAATTTTTCAATTTCTGGAAAATTTAGAAAATTTATACACTTTCTGGGAATTACCAATTTCTGGAAAATTTAGAAAATTCTTACACTTTCTGGGAATAACCAATTTCTGAGAAATTCTGTATTTCTGGGGAAGTCCTAATTTCTGAGAAAATTCCCAAATTCTGAGAAATTCCCAATTTTTGTGGAACTCCTAACTTCTAGATAAATTTCCAACGGTTGGACTCTACTCGCGAAAACAAAACCAACCGTTACCTTTTTTTGAACCATTTTCCTCGAAATTGATTACCATTTTGTCCCCGCCAAAAAGTCGCAGATAGTATATTGACGATTTTTGATTTTTACCAGATTAAAATTGCTAACCCAAGCATTTCAAAATTGTGCAATAATTTTTTAGTTTGGTACCTGATGTAAGAAACTTGAATCGCACTTTTTCAGAGGATGACTGAGGATCCCAGCCGGTAGAAATGCCTAAAAATGGCAAAAACACTTTTCAAAAGTGACCTCATTTTAAAGTAGGTATCTTTACTCCGTCTCCCTTGAACGAGAGAATTAAATTTTTTTGAAGATCTCCCACTCAAAGTATATTAATAATCGCACCAATTTTCATGGAAATCCAGTTCGTCAAAAATTCTGGAATATTGTCCTCTCTTGAATTTTCCTCAATGGTAAGTTTTTTAGTAAGCTGAAAATCAAAAGAAAAAGAAAAATCGTCGCTTGTTTTATTAATGCACATGTGCACACGAATTTTTATCACACTCGAACTAAATTCATGAATACGTAGCTTACGTAATAAAATTTATTCGTGTAAATTAAAATGATGCGCGGATAGAGCGATAGAGAAATGTGTAGTATATGGATATTGTGAATTCGTGTACGTCTGCTCTCCAAACATTCAACACACGTGCTGTGAATATGGCGCATTTACGTTATGATATCTCATCTTCTTTTTTTTCTCGCTCAACCTGTAGGTATGGTAACTTTATAAGTTGAAGAAATGAAAAATGTAAATTTAATTTCATTTTGACGACAATAATGTTCGGTATACCGGAGACGCATCAGACGTATATAGCGGTGGGTGTACCGTACGTGTATTGCGATGTTATATTTATGTACATAGTGTATATCTACGTGTACTCGTTCGCAGCGATCGTTTGAGACTCGGTTATGGAAATTTTTCCTCCGTTATTCCTGATGTAGGTATTCTTACCTGCGTATTTATCATTGACGATTTCAGTAGTTATAGAATATTGTTGTGCTGGTACCGTGTTTTTTATATGGGCTTCCTTTGATAAGTGATATGTTTTGCAATGCTTTCAGCGAGATTTGAGTATGACCTGGTGATTCTAGTGAAGACCCATGAACGTGTTGTCAGTTTTAAAATTAAAGGTCATTTGATCTTTCAAAATGCATTGAATTGAAATATATTTTCAATCAAGGTAATGGGTAATGAAAACCAGTAAAGAAAATTGAACAAAAAATTGTTTTGACGATTTTCTAACATTTTTGAAATTATTGAAGGAGATGTGAACCTTTGTTGGAACAAAATACAATTTAGAAATGAATTCCCTATTATTTAAGAATTTTGAAAACAGAACAAATTTAATGTACTTTGATGAATTTTTTGTCCAATTGAAATGGAATGAGTTGATGGAAGATTGAAGAGAAAGAAAAAATATGCCAGAAACCCCGTCACCCAATTTTCAGCTGCTGAAGATAATTTTGAAAATTATTTTTTAAATTTAAATTTTGTATATTAGGGGTCATTTAGAGGAACCATAAAAAAGTCGCGCCAAAGGCACACAGATGATTGAAGTTTCTGATATTAGGTTTCTTGAAGATATTTGAGTCGGAAAAGCGCTACCGCACAAATTTTCTCAAAGGGGGGGGGGGAGGTCTAGGGTAATTGCAAAATCTAGTCAAAAACAACGAGAAAAAATTGATAAAAATACATATCCCAATTAGGTAAATACTTTTTTGGGGGAAAAATGAAAATGGGGCTCCATGAAATATTTGAACTTTGAACACATTTAATAGATTTCTGGACGAGGTTATTTCAACCCCAGCCTGAAACCAAAATTCACAAGAGCGAGGATGAGGGGTTGAGCTGAAAGAAAATTCCTATGATTTCGAGTGTGATATCGAAATCTATTTTTTTGACCTTCCAAGTTCATTTTCAGGGTAATTTTTTCAAAAAAAAAATCAAAAAGTATCATATGTGATGTGGGTGAAGTAAGGGTCCAAACTAGGAAAATTTTTGAACGAGGCATCGAAATGCATTTTTTGATTAATTTCTAAGATAAGTAAATCGATCACACGGAGTGAAGTCTCGTAGATGGCGGAGGGAATGGGTCCAAATCAAATATTTTTGACATTTTATCGAGAGAAACATCAAAATACATGTCTTTTGATTTTCCGAGTTTATTTCTGATATAATTTTGCCTAAAGAAACAAAAATGATCCCGAGTGCGTTTGAGGAAGAAGCCAGAACTGAGAACTTTTCAAAACTATTGAGCGAGGTTAAAATTAATGGTTTTTTACCCCCCCCCCCCCGCTCCCAATCTGTTTCCGGTGTTATTTTATCAGAGAAATCAAAGGGAACCATAGAACAACAGATTTATGAGGTCAAAATTGAAAATTTTTCTAGTGAGGTATCAAAATTAGTGTTTTGACCTATGGAATCTATTTTTGAGATAATTTTAACCCTTGACCTATGTAAACCACTAAGGTGTGAGGTTGAGATCAAAACCTTGCCAGAGGAAAAAATTGGTTTTGACCTATTTTCACTACCCTAGAAGGTCATGTTTGGTTAAGGACCTAAGGAGAAAATAATTTCATAAATAAATTCTGAGAATGAAACAAAATGAATTTTGATACCTCACTAGAAAAGTTTTCAATTTTGGCTGCTTGTCTCCATTCTTCTATTATTTGGTGTTTTTAGTAAAATAACCCCGAGAATGGATTTTAGGGGTCATAAAATATGTGTTTTGATATTTCGTCAAATGATAGGTATCAAAAAAATTTTCAACGGTCAATAAATGTGCATTTTGATACCTAAATATATTTTTTTCAATTTTTGGCTCTTTCACCGGCCAACTTGGTCTGTTCCTTCAAAAACGAAAAAAGATGGCCGCTTTCTAAATCAGCAAATCGGTCGTTTCTTTAAAAAAAAATCTATCTCTTTCCAATATTAATAATTGGTAGTTTTTTCAAAAACGACGAAAAAATATTGTTTTCAAATATTGAAAATTGATCTTTTCCTGTCGTTTCATGAAAAACGACAATTTTCTAAAAAAAATACATTGATTGTTTCTGGTCGTTTCTTGAAAAACGACGGAAAACCACCATTTTTTAAAATAAAAAATCGATTTTTTCTGGTCAATTTTTCAAAAACGACTAAAAATTATCATTTTTCAATATTAAAAATTGGTCGTTTCCTGTCGTTTCTTGAAAAACGACGGAAAACGACAATTTTCCAAAGTAGGAAATTGATTGTTTTTGGTCGTTTCTTTGAATACGACGAAAAACGACAATTTTTAAAAATAGAAAATTGTTTTTTTTTCAGCGGTTTATTCAAAAACAACAAAAAACAATGGTTTTCCAATATTGAAAATTTGTCGTTTCTTGTTTTTTCTTGTAGTTTCTTGGAAAACGACAAAAACGACAATTTTATCAAACAGGTAATTAATCGTTTTTTTACTTTTTTGTGTGTGTTTTGAGAAACGACGAAAATCGACCATTTTTCAATACTGCAAATTGAAAATCGATTTTTTTGGTCAACTCTTCAAAAACGCCAAACAATAATTAATTTTCCAATGCCAAAAATTGGTTGTTTCCTGTCGTTTCTTGAAAAATTACAATTTTCTAAAACAACAAATTTGTCTTTTCTAGTCGTTTCTTGAAAAACGACGGAAACCCACCATTTTTAAAAATAGAAAATCGATTTTTTCTGGTCAATTTTCAAAAATGACAAAAAATTATCCTTTTTTAATATTAAAAATTGGTCGTTTCTTGTCGTGTCTTGAAAAACGATGGAAAACGACGAAAAACTACCATTTTCTCTAATAGTAAATTGATCGTTTATTGTTGTTTCTTTTCGTGTTTTGAGAAACGACGAAACCTGATCATTTTTCAATGCTGCAAATTAGTCGTTTCTGGTCGTTTCTTGAAAAATGACGAAAAACGACCATTTTCTAAAATAGGAAAGTAGTCATAAACTCACGTTGCAAACCCCGAAAGAAACCCATAAATACGATATAGACGAAAAAGATGTAAGCGACCTTCTGTAGAGGAGACGCAGTTGCAACAACGACAACACTATACCCTCGTAGGGCCTCTTCTGTTCTGTTTGTTTTCCTTTAGAAAAATGAACCCGTAAAGCAATCTGTAAGATCAAAAAATTTAGTTTTCGATCGCATGTTCGATATTGCTAGAATTTTTTATTTCAGCTCAAGCCCTTCTCGTTTGGTCTTGTGAATCCTGATTTTAGATTGTGGTTTAAATGACCCAAAAATCGATTCAGAGCCACCGAGTGCCCCAGAGAGCCTAATTTTCAAATTTTTTCTGAAAAGTTTCTGTTTGTATTCTTTTTTTCAATTCTTCCTTATTTTTTTCGGCCGCTAATTGCAATTACCTGTGCCCTCCACTGCGGAGACAGGAAAAAATTGAAAAATTGGCACAGCTTAGAAATTTTCGATGTCCTTGTCAAGTGCCCATCCTGTTTTATTCCGGAAAATTTTTTAAAAAATTGAAAAACATGGTTATTTGCGTAGTAGGGTGGGCCGAAAAACCAAAAATTTTGATTTTTGAAAAGTTACCCCCACAAAAGTTGTTGGCTGGATAGACTGGAAAAATATAATTGGAAATTTCAAAATCGATTCATATTTTTCGATCGCGCAAGAGCCTTCAATTCTTCAAAAATTGTTATAATTCAAAATTTTGAAAATTTTGAAAAAATATAAAATTGACTGAAATTAATTTTAGAGCTTCTGTAGTGACTATCTAGACCAAAAAAAGCACATTTTTTTGAAAAAATCAGTGTTTTATTACTTTTTTCAATTTTTTTCAGAGGTGAAGAAATATGAGAAATTTTAAAAAACTATAAAACATGGATTTTTTCAAAAAAGTTGTGCTCTTTGCTTTAAATAAGCCCCAAATAAGCTCTAAAATTGATTTTGATGAATTTTGATTTTTTTTTTAATTTTTAAAAATTTCGTGAAATGTTGAATTTTTGACAATTTTTGAAGAATTGAAGACTCTTGCACGGTCGGAAGATATGAATCGATTTTGAAATTTTTTATTTTATTTTTCTAGTCTATCCAGCTAACAACTTTTGTGGGGGTAACTTTTCAAAAATCAAAATTTTTAGTCTTTCGGCCCACCTTATTGCGTAGGCAATGAACCTTATCAACTGAAATTTTGCTTAGGGACATCCCGTCGTCGCGTCGTTGCTTGGATCTGAGAGACCGGTCAAAAAACGAATTTTTTTCTCTGTTGTTTTTCTCCCTGATGAAAAATTTAAAAATTTCTGCATCTAGATTTAAAATAAAATAAAACGCGAATAATAGTGTCTTCTATGTTTACAATATTCCATTAGAAAAAATGTTCTTCTATCGATTAATGGAGTTCGCTGCAATCGAATTTCGTTCTCCATTATGAAAATAGCCCAACACTTTCTGTATAACAATATTCGAAACACGATACAACAAAACCAGATAAGTGCAAAAATACAACTTTTCACGATATGTAAATCTACCAGGTCAAAAATTTCCATTCCTGAAGTTGCATTTTTCTACACTTATCTAATTTCGCTTCACCACGATTCGTATGCGTTTCGCGACTCTCCCAAGTATTTTTCTACGGCTTCTTAGCGTAGAATGACGAGAAAATCCGGCCAAATTCTGACACCGTAACGTATATCTCCGCATACCCCTCTGTTGCAAGTTCACCTCTTACTCTGGATCGTAACCGTCACCTAACTATATCGCGTCGTACACACATCATTAATACGATGACACGAACCTTGAAGAAAAATCATAAATTACGTCTATTTTAGAAACGACCACGCCAGGCAGCCCGGTTCTACGACCTACGATAATGTGACTTTTCTTAGCTTATCTGCTCGTCTCTTTGCTGCATTATTTTTCTGCTACACGCTGCCATGCCATCGTCTAATCAAACTCGAGTTTTGGTTAATTAAACACTTCTTCTTGGTCTTGTTTATTACGAGTATTAACCCTTCCTTCGATACAGTGCAGATAATTTTTTTCAACCGTAATATTTCACCATGATGACCTCAGCGAAGAACGACGCCACCGTCGTCGAGTTCATTTCATCGAACTAGAAAAAAAATATCGCAATATACCAGTATACTACATTCCTCCTCCTCCTTCTATCGTTTCAATAATGTACCTACGCGAGAATAATTGAAAAAAGGCACACCGTAGGACTAGGTAAAGTACCTATTACGCGTTCTTTTTTAAATTGAAGCAAACAGCCTCTCTCGTTGGCGAATTGAAGGTCGTTGTTAAAAAGAGATAGATCGAGAGAGATGAAGGAAAAAAAATACGTATTATTTATCTATCAGTATCGGCGGTGTGCTTTTTAGCAAGATGACCGGCCGCGACGGACGATCTAAGAGCAAGAATTTTACTCGCCGATTCCCCAGGCAAGCTGGTCAGTTTCAAACCGTCCGCGGAGACCGCGAAGATGGACGCTACGTCGGTCGTCGTCGCTGCCCTGGTGATTTATTCGTCGATTTTTTACGCGCCGGTCGTTCGAACACGTTTAACAATGACCGTGACAGAAGCCATTCGACGATCTCTGGTTACTGTGCTGCTGCGACGGTAGTAGCTGTATTTTTTCTCTAAATCGACGACCCGTCAGATTTTCGATCAACGCCGACGCGATTTCAGCGCTAATTGAGTGAATAAAGGTGTCCGGAAAGTGGTGATGGATTTGATTGATTGGGATTAATTTGATACTAGTTTGAAATCGATGTTCAAAGGTGGTTCGTTTGTTAATGATTCTCGAGGCGAGATGATGGTGAGCGGAGATTTTGTTGAGAGAGGAAGCTTGGAGTTGGGAAAATTGAAAAAATTTGGACTAAAAATTGTATTTTTGAAGGAAAATTCGAAATAATTCACGATTTTGAATAAAAAGTTATTTTGATGAGGAAACAGAATCACATAAAATCGGATTATGTCAAAAAAAGGCTTCCGCTCGCACCGAATGTTAAAAGCAATTTGACGATTGATTCTTAATCTAGAATGCATTTAGAAAAAAATAAGCCTGGGTGCCATTTTTTTTAGCCCCTCCCCTCCCAAGGGTCCACCCCCTTTCTTTAAAATGAATGTATCTCCCTTGCTAATCGGTCTACAAAAATTTTTTTCAAATAAAAGTTTTTTCTTAAGGGCTTCTCTACATTGTTGGTTTTTACCAAAATTTTATTTAGAGCAACCCTCGTGCCCCAAACTTCAAAAATGTATTTACAAAAATACTCAAAATCAAGTTTTTCTCATTTATTATAAAAAATATCGCAGATGACGCAAAATGTATAATAACAAAAGTGTTAGGAATAGAATTTTACGTTCAATAAGTTTATCGTCATATCCTCACCCCACCCCAAGGGTCCACCCCCTCCCCCTTCAAAAAATCAATGTTTTTGTTTACGATTTTTTTCGTTCGTTTACTTATTTAAAAAATAGGGGGAAATACTGATTTTAAATTGTTCAAAATTCTCGACCGAAATGGAATTTTTCTAATTACAAAAATTAAAGTCATCATTTTCGAAAAATAACAAACTCCGGCCTTGATTTTTAATTTTAACTTTAAATGAAATTTTACCATCATTGAAGAGAGCCAAGCTGCTCCTCTCCGCCCCTCCCCGATTTATCTGACTCCAATTTCAAAACTTTAAATTTAAATTTTCCAAAAAAATCCATTCTTGTACGAACTACAGAAAGATAGCACTCTCATGGACAAACTGAAATCGCTTATTGAAGTGGGGACAAAATTAAAATTTTCCAAACGAGATGAAATGTTTAAACTCGAAGTATGATTTTTCTCAATTTTTCTATGATTCAAAAGAAAAATTTTTCAAAAAATTTCTGACTGAAATCCAATTTTTTCATAAAAATTAATTTTACCATTAATAGGAGTCAAGCTATCCTCTTTGCTGCTCTCCAGCTTAAACTGGCTCCGAATCAAAACCAATCAAAACTTTAAAAAATGACTGGAAAAAGTAAAATTTCTAAAATTTTATTTTCCAGGTATGTAAGTATCATTTATGGACCATTAAAATTGTGTATTCAAAATTTCGAATGAACCCTTCATTTTTTTGCCCCCACTTCAATAAAACGATTTCACTTTGTTCATGAGAGTGCTATCTTTTTGTATTTCGTACAAGAATGGAATTTTTGGAAAATTTAAATTTAAAGTTTTGAAATTGGAGTCAGATAAATCGGGGAGGGGGAGGAGAGGAGCAGCTTGGCTCTCTTTAATGATGATAAAATTTCATTTAAAGTTAAAAATCAAGGTTGGAGTTTGATATTTTTCGAAAATGATGACTTTAATTTTTGTAATTAGAAAAATTCCATCTCGGTCGAGAATTTTGAACAATTTAAAATCAGTATTTCCCCCTATTTTTTAAATAAGTAAACGAACGAAAAAAATCGTAAACAAAAACATTGATTTTTTGAAGGGGAGGGGGGGTGGACCCTTGGGGTGGGGTGAGGATATGACGATAAACTTATTGAACGTAAAATTCTATTCTTAACACTTTTGTTATTATACATTTTGCGTCATCTGCGATATTTTTTATAATAAATGAGAAAAACTTGATTTTGAGTATTTTTGTAAATACATTTTTGAAGTTTGGGGCACGAGGGTTGCTCTAAATGAAATTTTGGTAATAACCAAAAATGTAGAGAAGCCCTCAAGGAAGAACTTTTATTTGAAAAATTTTTTTGTAGACCGATTGGCAAGGGAGATACATTTATTTTAAAGAAAGGGGGGTGGACCCTAGGGAGGGAAGGGGCTAAAAAAAATGGCACCCAGGCTTATTTTTTTCTAAATGCATTCTAGATTAAGAATCAGTCGTAAAATCGCTTTTAACATCCTGAGCGAACGGATTGCATAATCCGACTACACTACAAAGTGAAATTTCGAATTTTCGATTCAAAACTCAAAAATCGTGATTTTGATTGCTGAGTCATGAGAAAAGTCTGAACATCTAATCGGTCTTAAAAAGTTGATCGTCTCAAAAATAAAGAAAAAATAATAAAAAGCAGTTTTGAAATTTATCATATTCTGCTGTGTTTCATTAAAATGTTCGAACTTTTATAAAAATTCATAAAAACGTAGATACTTAACTTACTTGTTAGAAATATTGTAGCAGGGTGTCCATTTTCTGGAAAATCTGGGGAAGTTGGGAAATTTTGATAGCCTGGAGATGTCGGGGAAATATCGGGGAATTTCAGAATTTTCCCCTGCAATTTTTTATAAATCCAGAAGAAGAATAAATCATCTAGAAAAGTGTTGTTTTTTAAGGGTAATTTACAACCTTTTCTTCTTCGACAAAATTCATTTAGAACTTTTTTTTTTTGTAAACGTACTTTTTAATGAGCTGTGATGAGAAAAGAATGCCATAATGCCCTTGACTATACTTTCTCATTCCGAATCAGTGAAAAATCACTGATAAACTGTCAGAATTGCAGCACAGCAAAGATCAGTGAAATTCACTGATTTTCAGTGATTTTTTTTTTACTGATTCTTCAAAAAATTTTACAGATTTTTCAGTAAATTTCATAAATATCAGTGAGTTTTCAGTGAATTTTCATTGATTTCCAGTAATTTTTTTTTTCACTACTTGCTTTCAGTGAAAAAATGTTTACTTCACCTGCTGTTTTTCACTGATTCAGAAATGAGAGAGTATACGATGTTGAAAAAGAAGGAGAGGGAATGGAAGAGAATTAAAATTTATTGGTCACTTTTTGAAAAACCTCCGTGAGGGAAAAGTGAATTGATATTTTATTGGCTCATAAATTTTTTATTCACTGCGATAAACCGAAAAGATTGCAGGGGCTTGTGTGGAATTTATGAATTTGAAGCACGTGTTTTAAATTTTTTTCTTGGAAGGCAATGAATTGTTGAAAAATTTTAAACTTTCAGCCTGAAAAAATATTAGTTTTCATTTGCATGACATGGTAGACATCCTGACATAAGTATAATTTGTATAATTTTTCAAAACTTTATAAGTTTGTTTTGAAACCGATTTTTTACTTTTATTTGAATTTTTTTTCTGAATAAATTCGAGTTCTTGAAGTTTTGTGCATAGGAGGGAGGTTCAGAAATTTTCAGGATTACATTTGATTCGTTTTGTGGCCGGAAAAGGGACATTTGAAAATCTTGTAAAAACTACACAGTGATTTTTGGGGGAAAAAATTGTTAAACATCATACGAAAAAATTACCCTCTCCTCCAAGCTTCATGAATATCAGAAGGCCTGGAAAACTTCGAAAAATTAGCTTGGAAAACCTGGAAAAGTTAGGGAAAATCATTTCTGAAATTTTGTGGACACCCTGTGAGGTGTGTAGGTAAAACTACTTCGGAGGTTTGGGTACGAAAAATTTTAAAATTCAAAAAAACGAAAAAATGCAAATTTTATTGAACGAGTGCAAAAGTACGAAAAAATACAAATTTTGGCAAAATTTTTGAAAAAAGATCGAAAATTTTTCATTTGTTTTTTTTATCCAAGCGTTGATTTTTTTTAGTTCGGTACTGATAATAGATCTGCTAATGACGCATATTTTTTGAATTTTGTCGTGTGCCTACTTCGAGTAAGAAAAATGAAATCCAAACGAATTTTCTGGTTTTTTTTTTTGGGGGGGGGGGGGGGTATGAATTGTTTAAAAAAATTGAAATTTTTAGTCCGAAAAAAGTTTGAAAAAGTACGAATTTTCATTCTCATGATTTAGTAGACAGCTAGACACCTTGCCTGTGTATGATAAAAATTGCTTGAAAGTTGTCTAAATGGTCGTAAACATTTCACAAAATTTACCAAAAATTTTGAAAAATATTTGTCAAATACGAAATAAAAAATTATTTTAAAAAATGTCGAAAAGTATCACAAAGTTGTGTAAAATTTCGTAACATTGTGTTGAAAAATATGATAAATTTTTGTTGGAATTCGGTTGAAATTTAACATTTCCTACGACATTTTGATGAATTTTCTTATCGCAGGCAAGTTTTGAGAAAATTTATTATAGGTACGAAATTGCCAATAATTCCATTAGAATTTAACCACCGTGTTCGGTTAAAAATTAATTTCTGTTATTGGGTTGTTTTTCTGCTACATTATGTGAATATTGTATCATATACGATTGCACCTGCTGAGAGTAGGTATTTTGACATCGTTCGGTGTTCTTTTTGTTGAGAAAGATGGCGGAAAGAGGGTGTTGAAAAATAAGTTTTTTTTTTTGTCAAAGAATATAATAACGCTGTAATGTTTATTTGTGGTTTTAGTCTTCTCTTCTTTTTTTTTTTTTTTTACAAAAAACATAGTATCCCGGTGTGTTGTTTTGTAAGAGATCAAATGAAAAGCGATAAATCTATTCATATCTATTGATGATGTGAGGTTTGAATGGTAAACAAGATTGTCTAATTAGGGGTTTTGTAACAATATTATCTCCATTTTTCAAGATTTGGTTGAATCTCTGAAATTAGATAAAGCTATTTTTGGTAAAAAGTGTGAAGATACGAGTTTCTATCGAAGTTGACCTTACTGATAATTGTTCAAAAGTGATAGGGTTATCTGCGGTATTAGGGAAGGGGGGAGAGGGAAGAGGGAGGAAGTCAACTAGTGTACCTAGATTAGTGATTAAATCTCAACCTATGCCAGCTCTATGAGAAAACAAATCCGAAAAATTTTCAAGTAGATGAAAATAAAATTTCAGCTTCTGATTTTTTTGCTAAAATTTTTGCCCTCGCATCGATTGAACTCAATAATTTGCATTTTTCAACAAATTGGCAGATGTTTTTCGGTTTTTTGAAATTTTGTATGATTTTGTTTTTTCTCACGAAAATTAACTCACAATCTTGACTTGCCCAATTTAGTGAGAAAAGCTGGAAAATTGTTCGGGTTGCGTGAAATTTATCGATTTGGAGCGCTTGTGAAATGATGGAAAAAAATTGCGAATTTCAATTTTTCAAAAGTATGCACCTTACAACTTGAGAATGAATTTTCCTCGATTTTTTCTACTTGAATTTCGTTTTTTTAATTGGAAATAAATTTTTTTCGACTTGAGAGATAAAAAAGATTTTCTGACCTTGGTTGATCTGATCCCTTTTCCCAATAATGATTTTAAGGTTGCGATTTGCGATTTTTTTTACTGCTGTAATCGAATTTTCGTATATTTTTTCAGATGATTTAAAATTGAATTTTCGTATTTTTCTAAAGCGAATAATAAAATTAAAAAAAAGATATTCTCAATTTTTGATAATTTTATTCATCAAAACTATAGTTATTTGAAATGACTAAAAAAAAAAAACTGTTTGAAATGTAAATTCTTGCCTCCCCCCCCCCCTATCACATCACTCTAAATTGAATCATTCATCAAACCCTGCGACGCTGAAAAATACTAAAGATGTTTGGCATTCGGCTCAAAAGTTCTACGTATCTTTCATTCAAAATTCTGCAGGTTTTCTTCAATTCGTCATTTTTGACCTGATTTCTTTCATATGTGAATTCGTTTCCTTGATTTTTTTTAACTTTAGATCTTGCAAAAAATTCTAAATAGGTAAAAAGTGCTTCAAATAAGTATGCGAAAATCCTACATGTCGATTTCTACATTTTATTAAATCGTTTGTAAATTATAATATTTCATCAAATTATATGGAATATTTTGGAACAAATTTTACAAAAATTTAAATTCTCATTAGAATGTACGATACTGTTGAACAAAAAACAAATCTTGAAGAATTTTTAAAAGAGTCATCATGTTTCTCCGGGTTTGAATTCTGAATTCGTGAAAAGTCCTACTCTGGATTATGTAAATTTCAATAGGTTGAAATTTAGGCAAACGAGAATTCTTCTCTAGATATCGAATTAATTTTCATGTAATTTTAATAGTCTTAATTGGTTAAAAGTTGAGACTTGTTAGAAATATCCAATGTTCGTCATTTTCTATTATTAATTACAATTTTAAGAATTTCGATGTGCCAGGAAACAACCTTATGTAGACGAATAATTTTTTAAAATCTACACCTCGAGTAATTGTACAATTGTGCATACTTTGACGTAATAATTAGCAAATAAATAATCGAAAATTTATTTTGGCTCTTTGTTTCAGGTGAGTACCGAATTTTCGTCGTAACTGCAGGGGGTAAGTTATTTACCATTATTCGTTGACTTCGTAAAATTTGAATGCTTCCAAGAAATTATTTTTACAATCGTACGATAAGAACGTGAAGGAAGAGAGATGAGCATCACTCGGTTGTTTGCATTGAATTTTTTCAGTTAAACGTTTTTTTTTTCATTACCCCTCATACCCATCCTACCTCCAATTATTCTGCCTCTTTTGTAAATTTTATAACCAAATATCCTATTGAAAAACTATTCTGAAAATAATTTTTCCGAATGAAAATCTCATTGGCCAGCTCATCCCTCAGCACCCCCTGGCTGCATTTTTTCGAGAATGGAAAAAATTATTCATAGGAGTACCATTTTTCCAAACTAAGCTATCGACTTTTTCAACTTTTTGACTTTTCGGCGAATTGGGATAGGTACTTGAAATAGTCAGCTACCAAATAGCGTTAGTAGAATTCAGAAAACTATCTTACTTTTTGTGTTCTGTTCCATTTTCATAAATTGAACCTCATGGCAAAATTCGTTTTTCCCAACCGAGTATATTTTTAATTTTTTTTGAATAGCGCCTGTAATTTTGAAGATAGGAAAAAATTGATGAGAACCTTTTTTGTTGGAAATCATTTTTTACATAATATACGAAAGTATTTTTTTGATACCAAGTGTTTTAGATAGAAAAAAAAATGAAAAAAAAGAGTGTACTTTAATGTTTTTCAATTACTTTCATTCTTTGCAAAATAGCGCCTGTATTATTAGAGATAGGCAAAAAGTAATAATGACCTTTTTTGTAGGAAATTTAATTTCCTACAAGGTATTGGTCTTGGTTTTTCGATTATTTCAAAATTTAAGTACATTACGTTCACTTGAAAAATGAGATTTCGGGTATACTTATCTTCCTCCCATGAACAGATAGGGGGGGCTTGCAGGGGGTGCGATGAACTCGTATTGGTCTAAGCTACATATTGGTACTACACTCGTGTAAAACTGCCATATCACCCCTGGCAGGGTAACAACGGAAACGACTCCAGAAAAATTCAACGTTACCAGAAACTCAAAAATAACATGTCCCTAAAATTTCACAAAATTCCCTCCATTACAGGCTGAGAAAAAAAATATGGAACCTTGTTTATGAGATGCCCCTCGTAATATGCAAAAAAACCGCTCTTAAAAGGCGATTAACCCGATTATTGGTAATTATTTGTTTTAATGGAAAATTTTCAAAATTGATTTTTTTCTGAAGGCCCCAGCTCCTCTCCATGACTCTCGGGGGGGGGGGGGGAGAATGGTAAATGACAAAATTGTTCGTTTTTTAATGTTCTACAACTTTTGTTTCAACTATTTTTTCATTAGTGCTTAATTTCGAAAGTTATAGACGGAAAACCAAAATTTGAACCCCCTTACCCCCCAAAAAGGGAACTAAATATGCACCAATTTTAGGGAAGTTCAGGAATCTTGAAAGCATACCCTACTCAGCTTATATACGAAACTTCTCCTTCCTGCTAATTTTTTTGGGGTTAGGGCAGGCATCATAGCGTGGTTACTTTTTAGTAACTTGGTTACTTTTTTCGAGACAAGTTACTTTTGGTTACTATTTCCACTTCAAAAGTTACTTTGCTTACTTTTTACCTCTAAAAGTTACTTTTTCCAAAATTTCTCAAAAAATTTACCTTTTTTCACAATTTTTCTTTAAAAATTGATTTTTTCAAGCGTCAAGTGTCTGTTAGTTTCGGTTTAGTCGAGTTTTGGAAACTTTTTTGTTTCAAAAAATTTCGCCCTCGCTCCGCTCGGGCAGTACATTGATGCCTCTGTTTTTTCAATACACTATCATTCCCTAAATTTGAATCAGTCAAAATTGGTGTATTTTCATTCTCTTGGTTAAGTATAGTGAAATAATTTTCATCAAAAACTAGAGATTTTCACCCATATTTCAGTCAAAACTTCAATCAATTTCCAATTTGTCAAATAAAAATCAGTAATTTTGATTAATATTTCAATGAAAAATCACTGATTTTCACATAAATTTACAGGGTAGGTAGGCTAGATACTCACTTTTTTTTACTGAATTTTGACACACCCTCATTTTTTTCAAATTCTTCCCCGCCCTTGCATAATGTCTGATTAAGTCCCGGAGTCGAGCAGATTCAATCCAAGCTCAATAAAAAAATGAAATTTTACCTCAAAAGTGTTCAGAGAAGTGCATTTTATTACTCTTCAAAAATAATTTTTCTTATTTCTTACATTAGAATATAACTTTCTAAATATACATCAATCAAGTTTTATAAAAACTCTGCCTTTTTGAACCAATAAAATAATTTTCATTGATATTGCAGTCAAAAGTCGTTGATTTCTTAGTCGATTTTCAATTAACCAGAAAAAAATCAGTAATTTTGACTAAACGATCAATGCGAATCACTGATTTTCATTTATATTCATCTCACTGATTCAGATTTAGAGAATTCTTGCAATTTTTCAGTTTTTCTTCGCTTTTATCTGTATTACATTTTTTCATCTGTCCACTGAAATTAACCTGACATTACGAGCACTACTGTAAAAATAGATTTTGAAGTTTGTTACGAATTTTTACACCCCCCCACCACATTTTTCTCCAATTCTCAGCCTCTCCCTTACATAATTTCTGGGAGCGCTTATAAGTTATAATAATTGCATTAAGTACGTACATGTTTTGTTTTTTTTTTACAAATTTTACCATTAAAAATTGAGTTTTTGGTTACTTTTTGGTAATACATTGGTTACTTTTTTCCCCAAATTGGGTTACTAAAGTTACTTTTTTCCCACCAAATTTCACTATGATGCCTGTTAGGGCCATATTTTAGCTAAAATGACTGTACTAATGGGGCAAGATGCAAAAAAATTGATAAAATTCTGTAGGGTACAATAAAAATGTTTTTTTTTAGCGAAATAAAACGAAAATGTTTCAACTTCAATTTGTCGCAAAAATCATACGATTTGGCCAATTTGAATACATTTGGCAGACCACTCCATCTAAAGTGAGGCATCATGCCCCAAGTTCCCTTCTTCATTTGAACTGATCTGGAACCGACGACATCGGCGGCATATGGCAAACGAGAGATAATCTCGGAATCACCGCGATGGACACACATACAGACATTTTGACCAAATGAATCATCATCATCTCGCAAGAGAATCACGTTGATACAGACACGGTCGAGTATGTTTTTTTGGCTCGATGGATAGAACACGAGTGGAGTGGCGATGATACGGAAATCATTTACTACATGTGTATTCGAATCGTATCCATACGAGCAAGGTGGAGGTAACGACGACATTGGATCAGGACGTTCACAACAGGGATAGAATACAGTATATGGTTTATTTTTGGAACGAAAAAACGTGTATGGAGGCGAGAAGAGCGAAGAAGGGTGGACAAATAATGCGAAAATACCGGTAAATATACGCGATAGGTAATTAACGAGTTCGAAGTATGACTATATGGCATTAGATGGGACCGGAGAAGGCAGACGAGACGAAAAACGTATATTTTTTTCGCGATAGATGGAAAGAGCGAAGTAGAGGAAGGAGGAAGCTAGTCGTGAAAGAGTTGGCGAGATGAGAGGAGCCGGGGCGAGATTTGCAATAATCATTCGGCAACGAACGACGACGACGGAATGGACAACCTTGTGCGTGGTTGGTGAACCGAAAAGAAGGACCTGCGTTGATCCACGTGCAGTTTTCACCGTGTGTCCGTGGTAATAACCTCTTGGCATTGGTCGAAGAAGAAACTGACAAAATTACTCAATAATTATCATCACTTGGTTACTATTAAAATTACTACCTGCGATGTGCGTATGTGTGTAATACGTACTATCGAATCTGGAGTGAGAGAGAATACGAGTAGAGGGATCTCCCAGTCCTAAACACGTATCAAATTGGGTACGCAGGGGCGGCGGTGCAGTCGTGTTTTAGGTGCGAGCTGCGCGAGGCCGAGAGAAGGGTATCGAAACCTAACCACGTAAACGATAATCTTCGTGGAAGAATTTTTTTTTTCTTTTCCGAGCAGTTGATTTGCATATAAACTACGCCCGACCTCCGTGCTGTAGACGTGAGACGTACATGGAGGAAGAGTATTAACTGATAATCGTGTGTACTTCAGGTTAGAAATTTTCTAGAGAGGAAGGTTAGTTCGGACGAGGAAATTGACCGATCGATCGGTGACATTTTTTGCACCACGGTGCGAATAAGAGCTGGTTGTCGACATTGAAGTGTTTTTTTTTTCTGTACTTGGTAACGAGTCGATGACGGATGGGTGTTGATTTATCGACGTTCGATGTCTATAAATCAATCGATCGATCGAGTGATTAATCGTTGCCGATGAATTACAAAAAATCTGGCGAGAAAATAGATCAAAGAGAGGTGTGATAAAGTGGACGACTCGCGTTAGCCTCAGACAATTATACATTTATTATTATCATCCAATACAAAACACATAGACAAATACATATTTAACATAACGAATTACAAATTGAGTGAAAAATTTTCTCAAAAATTAGCTATATCGATAGCCGCATCTCGAGAATGATTAAAAATACTTAGGGTGATCCCTTCGTCTTTTTCTTGATAAAATTTATACTGTATTGTAGATGATTTCAAAAGGCATTTCGAATTGGTTTTCTTCGTAATTTTAATCCGCAGTCGACTCGGGTTTCGCCTTCGCGTTGTACTCGTCTATTACCTTCCTCATGTAACGTCTGGTTTCCATGGTGGTTCCGCAGCAACCACCTATGTATTTGATGCCCATATCGCACCATTTCTCGACTAGCTGATGCACAGATTCGGTGTTTTCAGGCGTCTTCCAGCTGAAAATCGGAAAATTCCAAATGAAAATTACACAGGTCAACGTAGAAAATGCTGTTTGAAATTTCATTGGTGATATTGATAGGATTTTTTGTGCCGATCGAGGGGAAAATGGTAAAAAAATTCCAGCTAGGAAGAATTTTTCACAATTTAAAATTTTTTGTTGTTTGTTGTTAATTTTTTGTTGAAAATTTGTTCTAATTTTTTTGTTGAAAATTTGTTCTAAATTTTTTGTTGAAAATTTGTTCTAAATTTTTTGTTGAAAATTTGTTCTAAATTTTTTGTTGAAAATTTGTTCTAAATTTTTTGTTGAAAATTTGTTCTAAATTTTTTGTTGAAAATTTGTTCTAAATTTTTTGTTGAAAATTTGTTCTAAATTTTTTGTTGAAAATTTGTTCTAAATTTTTTGTTGAAAATTTGTTCTAAATTTTTTGTTGAAAATTTGTTCTACATTTTTTGATAACTTTTGACACCAAAAGTGGATCTTCTGGACAAAGGAAGGGTCCCATGAAAAAATGAATGGAACCTAAATTGCAGAATATAAAATTATTTCTCCAGAGTTCAATTAGTTTTCTCCTATGAAGCTTAGTTTTTGAAATATTTGAGTCAAAAGTTCAAAGTTCAACGTTTATGTTTTATTGAAAATATTTCAAAAACCAAGGTTTCTAGAACAAAAAACGAATTAGACACTACAGAAAGAAAATTTTACATTCTACAATTTATATTTATTTTTTTCGTAAGACTTCCATTTCTCATAAAATCCACTTAAAGGTGTGAAAAAAATGTCAACAAAAAATTCAAATTGGTAGGAATACTTACGTGATGAAGAAAAACTGAAATCATATTTTTGAACTCAGCTCTAAAAATTAGGTCAGAATCTCCTATCTACCAGAATTTATTACGCAGGAAAAAATAATTATAATAAATTACTGGCGTTTGATAATTCAGTTGTTACAAAAATAAAATAATGTTGAAAATATGATTCATTATAAAAAATTAATTTTTTGGGAAAATGAAGGCCCCTCTCAAAAAAAAGAGAATAATGCATGAATTATAGAGCTTTACATTTATTTTTTATAGAGTTCAATTGGTTTTTTTCTAAGAGGCTTAGATTTTGAGATATTTTCAAAAAAAAAAAGGAAAGTTGAATTTTGAATTTCCAGCTGAAATATCTCTAAAACATGGTTTCCTAGGAAAAATTGGAAAATTTTACGCTCTACAATTTATTTTCTATTCTTTTTCTTTCGTATGATCCTTTCTTTGACTAGAAAATCGACTTGAAGTGTCAAAAATCATCAAAATTTTTATTAACACTTAATAATTTATAAACTAGTAGAAAATTGAGGTGAAATTTTCACAATGAAGTGAACTTTCTCCGTAAATTTGTTCAAAATTTGATTTTTTTAGTTGGGGGGGGGAGAAGGGGGTTAGTGAGAATTTTTAATTTTTTTAATTTCATTTACCGAACCCTATTGCCTAATTGGGAGATTTACATTCCAAAAAGTAAAAAAAAAATTAATACCATAAGTGAAAATTTTTTCATGCGTAGTCACTGCTCAGTGTTTTTTTTTGTTTCTATAAGAAATAGTTGTTTTTCCATTTTCCCTTGTAATACCTTACGAGAGGGGATATTTTTCTACATTTTTATTCAATTAAAATTAGTTACTACATCGAAAAAGAAAAAAAAAGTACTTACGAGGTGAAACATTCAAAAAAGTCGAGAATTTCGTTGAAAAATTTGCAGTAATTCGAGAGATTACAGGAACGAAAAATCTAAAAAATCCTAAATTTTTTTTTTTTTTCATTTTGAGGCAAATAAAAATTATAAGGAATTGTCACCTTCCGGAAGAAATGGACATTTTGAAAAATAAATTACCTAGTTTTCTCTGAAAATCTTAATTTTTTCATTTTTATTCCTCAGATGAAATTCATTCGTCCCCAAGAATTATTATAAAAAGTTTGTAGGTAATGCAAAAAATGATTCGAAATTTTCGTTTAAAATTTGTTTGGTTGTATAATTTGAAATATTAAAATGGTTTGCAGTGAAAAAAAATTTCAAAAAAATGGGTGACCCTTTTTGCTCCTTATTATAAAAGTTGAAAATTTTTGAATTCGGAAAAAATTCCCCTCCCCCTCCCCCATCTCTGCACTTTTTTTCTAGTATCTAATTCCGGTTAAAACAAAAAATGCATACTATAGTCTTGTATTGGAAAAATCAAGTGAAAAATTTGGGAAAATTTAGCAATTTTCTTTTGTTAATGTCATTGATTTCAAGATTTTTGGATGGAAGGGAGGTCGTCGAATGTGCAAAATTTGTAAATTTTCAAAAAGTTGAGATAAAATTTGACAAGCTGAGAAATTAAATGTCTGATTTTTAGTAAACTTTTTGGTACGATGAAAACTTTTCAAGGTAACAATTTTTCCAATTTTTTGGAAATTTTAGTAAATTTGAAAACTTTTCTTATCTCATTCGAGGGTCCAAAATTTTTTCAACAGCTTTTATTATTTCTGGAGGTCGCATCGAGAAATTGAAATAAAACATTTTAAAGGGATAATTTCCCAATTATTTGTAATATTTTGTGAAATTAAAAGTTTTTCTGACACCTCTCTAAAGCCAAATAATATTGATGGAGATTATTTTATCTCGAAAAATAACGATTTGGGAAGCTGAAGCAGGAAAAACAGACCAGAAATTTTTTACCAATTACGTATTCAAAAAGAAGAACCACTCTGATCACTTTCACGATTTCTATAGCAATACGCAACGTTTTCGCCTCAACCTCGATTAGAACGCCTACGAACGTGCTAGTTCGGCAACCTCAATACCGCGTCGTCGAACCTCGCATCCGATAATTCGTACCCAATCTACCATCATTTTCCCCTTCTCCGGTTCAAATTAACCGATAAAATTGATGTAATTTTCGAACATATTAGCGTTGGTTATTATCGTTAAACGCGACACGAATTATATACGAAAGATGCGTGGAAAATGATTATAAATTTTGTTTAAAAATAGACGAAAAGACCTAAAGACGAGCGCGATATCGTATTAACGTGCGTATAAAAAACATCACGCACTAATTTTATCACTGAAAAAAAACCAGTTTGTCGGTTTCGATGATGATCGTTAGCCGATGCGAAAGTGATGTGTGAAGGAAATTTTAACGTTATTATAACCTTTCGTGTTATATAGGAAAGTGGATAAGCTTGTTGGATTATTTATTCGTTTTTTTTTTACCTAATTTTTCTGAGGTAGGTATTTTATATTCCAAGTTAACGTGGAATCGGTGTAAAGGAAATGATGTACTTGGAAAGTACATTTTTGGTGAATCGATGTCTTTTTTTTTTTTGGATGGAAAATTACATTGTATGTATAGACTTACACGAAGTACATACTTTGTATTTCATTAAAGAGCGAATAAATTGGTTGAATTGTGGTTGTAATTCAACGTACAGGTGACCATTTAGCATAAGTAATTAGGCTACAGCAATTTCTCGGAATTGAGGAAACGTTTAGTTAGTAAAAATGAAAAATGAGGGAAGATTATAAAAATCGGCGAAAATGTAATTTACCTCGCGAATTCGGTGGCTCGCCGATTGTATTTATAATTTTATGTGCAAAATTGAGCCTTGAAATGGCGACGGAATGCAAGAAGCAGGGTGATTTTAATTTTATCTTATTGCAAATTTTAATAAGTATTCTATTTTTGACTCGAATAATTTGCATATAAAAAAGTTTCCTTGCGACATTGTATGTGTGCGGATAATTTAAAAATAGTTATTTATTTTTGCACAGGTAGCTGACATCTTTTAATTAGTATTTAGGTCGTAAATGTTTTGCATGAGAAAATGTAGTGTTTCATGTGGCGTAAAAATTGTTTAGATTTGTAAATTTTGGCTTTATTGGTCGTAAAAATTGTTAGAAAATCGTTCAAACGTTTTAAAAAATGGTAAAAAGGTAAAATTCACTCTAGATTTTATGAAAATTTTTATTATAAATTTAGGTAATATTTCAATTTTTTTGCTGAAATTTTCAAGAGTTGTTGAAATGTATGATAGGCTGCTGGAGTGAAAAAAAACATATCTTGGGTTTTGACCAAATTTAGTGAGGTGGCTAACTTTGAGTGAGATACCTCCCAAAAAAAATTGAGCCCCCTAGGGACAAGGGGAGGGGAGCAGGAGGTGCTTGATTTGAAAAAAAACCGCTGTTTTTGTGTTTTTTAGTCAATCAAAATTGTGTGAGATGCCTTCGTAGCACTTAAAAGATACGATTTGAGTTTCTACATCTTCCTAAACCATTGCCATTCATTCTGTGACCAAAATTCAGACTGTTACCAGGGGGTTGAAAAGTTTCAGATTACGATATTTCAATAATATGAAATTTTTACCAAGCTGGAATGATTTTTTTATTCATCGAGTAATTGAACAAAAATTTTTTTTAGTCACTGAAAGTGAATTTTGAAAAAAAAATTTACTAGAATTAGTATACGAGTATTTCGGAATTTTTTTTGGAAAATTTTGTATGTCAGTGCAGCTAGTTGCAAATCGTGACATGCTACACATGGAATTTACGTTGAGTTCGAATCAATTTTTTTATCGTTTGAAAAATTCAGAATATAATTTTGTTTTCAATCATTAGAAATAAAAAATTGAAAAATTTTCTTTGAAAATTTTGTAAGTCAGTGCAGCCAGTTGCTAATTATGATATTCTGATATTATGAACTCGAATGCATTATTTTTTCGTCATATGATTGGACCAATTTTTTCTCCCAATCAATAGAAGTAGGTTTTGAATTTGAAGACATCAGAATATCACAATTAGCAACTGGCTGCACAGACATACAAAATTTTCAAAGAAAAATTTAAAATTTTTATTTCTAATGATTGAAAACAAAATTATTGTAAATTTTTCGAATGATAAAAAAATTAATTCAAGGTCAACGTAAATTCCATAGTGAAGCATGTCACGATTTGTAACTGGCTGCACTGACAATACTGACAGACAAAATTTTCCAAAAAAATGTCTAAAATATACTAATTCTATAGTGATTGAAAAAAAAAAATACATATTTTCAGGTGAAAAAAATAATCAATTTCAAGTCGATTTAAATGTACCTGAATATTGATCAAAATAAACTATTTTTAAAAATGTTTCAAAAAGGTGTGATATATTGATCATACTTTGGTTAAAATCAGCTCTAGGTACAATCGATAAAAAAAATTGATCAAAATTTCATAAAAATCATTCAAGTTGTAAAATACTTGAGCTGCTGATTTTGATTGGAAAAAAATATTAAAATTTTATTTAATCAAGCTGAAGACTGAAATTTAGCAGGCACTTTTGTTTCGACCTCCCGAATCTATTAGAAGCGGTTTCAAGTCGTTTTAGAACTAATATTTTCTCAATACATTTTTCCAAATTCAAATTTCAAATTTTTTTGCAATTTTAAATTTAGAATTGTATTTTTCAAAGTTCTCTCGACTGCAAATTTTTTTCCATTCGACGATTTCATTCGTTCCACCTAGAAATGGCGTCAATGAAAATTGAATAAATGATTAACCCTTTAACGTTTTTTTCCAAATCGAAACTTGAGTTGATTGAGTTGAGAATTTTTTAAAAAGTTTAAGCTTGAAACCAAATTTTGAAAAGTGTGAAAATTTGAACTTGAAAAAATGTTATTCGAGAATAATTTTTGAATCCGAAAAAATTGAGGAAATTGAACTTGGAAATTTTTTTGAAGAAATCCAAACTTTTGGGAAATAATTAGATAAATTATTGTCAAATTGGGTAACAATTGCCAAAAATTTGCGTGAAACTTATTTTTAAAAATCATTTAAAATGTCGAATAACATTGTAGAAGTGTTGGAAACGCCAATTTTGCGAAGATTTTTAACATTCATTTTCATGATTTTTTTGCATCAGTTCAAAAAACATTGAACCGTTTTTATCGTAATTTGAATACATCTTTGTATTTTGAACATTTTCGGATTTTTAATAAATTTTTGATACACATGTTAACGACTTCGATGCCAATATGACTAATCATTTTTGTACTTTTGAGCAATTTTTAATTATTTTAAAATTTTGACTGATTTTGACTTTACTTGAACAGTTTTGAGATCAATAATTATTTGAACAATTTTGACAATAATTAAAAATTTTCTATCGAGTTTTAAACAATTTTGACAATAATTGATAATTTTCTATCGAGTTCTGAACAATTTTGACATTTTTCAAATTTTTATGACTTTTAGATAATTTGGATTATGTTTCAATTACTTAAAATTTTTATGAAATATTGACGATTTTTTAACATTTTGAATGATTTTGACAACATTTGAACAATTTTTATGACACATGCAACAATTTTTTTGACGGTATTTAAGCCATATTCCTTTGAAATTTTGTACCATCTTAACAAAATTTGAACGATTTTCAAGACATTTCGAATGATTTTGACAATATTTGAAGGGGTTTAATGGCATTTGAAACGATTATGATGACATTTCAAAGAATTTTAAGACATTTTGAATGATTTTGACAATATTAGGAGGACAGTTTGAAAAATATTGTCAACAACTCATCTGAGAAAAATTTGAAATTCGAATGATTTTTTTACATTTGAAAATTTTTATGACATTTTATGTAATTTTGACAAAATTGAATGATTTTGATTAGATTTGAACGATTTTATGACAATTGAAACGATTTCGACTACTTTAAACGACTTTTAAGGAATTTTAAATGATTTTGACAATAATTTTGAAAGATTTTTATGACTAAAAATATTGAAACGGTTTTTATGAAATTTTGAATATTTTTTGGTACGATTTGTACAATTTTTATACTTATCATTTTGACCGATTTTTATTAATTTTGAATAATTTTGACAATATTTCAACTATTTTATGTAATTTTAAGCAATTTTTAGAACATTTCGACCGATTTTTATTACCGTTCAACGATTTTAATGCTGATTTTTAATAGTTTTGTTGTTTTTAAATCAATTTCAACACTGTTCGAACTTTTTTTTACGTTTTCAATTATTTTTCAGAATGTTTTCAGCAATTTTTACTCTTTTTTTTACCTTCGAATATATTTACGCTGCATTGCAAAAAATTTAAAACCTAGAGATCTACTCACACTTTATTTTTTCCATCCCATATCTGTCCAGCATTCGGATAAACGATCAACGGCACATTGTGATCAACCAACGTCGACATGAGCTCGGTGGATATTCTAGATTCAGTGCAATTGACTCCGATGGCGATGAGTTGATCGGGATTTAGTGACCAGCATTTCAACGCAGCCTGTTGGAATTCTTCTCCGTGAGCTATGTGTCGTTCATCCTTGAACAGAAACGAAATCGTTACGCGATACGATGAAAGAGTGAAACAGAGATCGAGCCAGAGATGGGAAAAGGGTAGAGGAAAAAGTTACACGTTATGTATATGTATCGAAATATCGAACCTTGCCCGAAAACGATAACCAAGCTTTCACGTTCGGAAATTCTTTGACCAGTTGGACCAACATTTCGGCTTCTTTTTGAACGGGCAGGGTTTCGAATGCGATGATATCGACGCCTCCTTCGACCAAAGCCTGTATCCGCGGTCGATGCCAATCTCGTATATAATCGATATCGTATTTGTCTATGTAATTACCATTGTACTCGGATCCGTCAGCTAGGTACGCGCCGAATGAACCGATAGCGCCGGCGATAAGGTATTTTTTATTTTGATCGACTGCGTTGGCGGTGAAAAATACAAAGTAGTGAAATGAGATGAAAATTACACGTAAAGGGTTGTTTTTCTCGAATACTTACTTGTTTTTTGGCTTTTTTCGATGGCAACGGCGTCGTGACAATTTTGTACAGCTTGTTTGATCAATTCGAAGCTTTGGGCTTCGTCTAAATTTAGGTATTTCTTGAACCCTTGGATACTGGCTTGGTACGTGTTGGTGATTAGGATATCGACGCCACCTGAGAATCGAGAGTTTGAGGTCGAGGTTGGAGAAATGCTCAGGAGGGAGGCAGTTTGAATCGGAACACTTACTTCGGACGAATTCACGATGGGTATCGATGACGGCGGTGGGATCGGTCAACAGGCATTGCGAGCCCCATAACGGATGACCTTCGATTTTATCTTTGATACGAGATTTTAATTGAGTTGTGAATCCGCTTTCGATCATCTTAATTTCTTCCATTTTCGTGGCTTCGAGCGTGTGTGAAGTTCGGCTGTAAAATGTACACGTGTGATTGGTAATTTTTTTTACGAGAATCGTATCCCGAATGAGGAAAAATCGAATTTTGTTATCTTAGATGATGTTGATGGATCTCGTTTGAATGACTCGTAAATTCGATAAAAATTGGCGAAATATTTCCTCAAAAATCGTCAAGTTGGAATATTATTTTTGTTTTTAGTTTTTAAATTTTCTTTGCAATATTTGATTTTTGGTCAAAAGTCTGAGTAGTGAATTTATTTGTTGCGATTATCTTACAATTTAATTATGAAAATTTTGAGCTGAAAAAAATTGAAGCTACTTCTGTTACGAATTTCTAGACGAAATTTTGTAGAATTGAATGAAATTATTTTCAGGCTTTATTGTCATATAAAAATTATGATAAAACGATTCACTTTTGAGTTTTAACCCGAAAAAAAAAGTTTTATTGAACAAATGAATCACATTGCAGAACACGTTTCTAGAAGAGACTCTCATCAAACTAAAGACCAGATATAAATACATAATTAGTACACATTGATGATGTCGAAGAAGTTTGTAGTTCTTAATGAGACATTCATTTTGAAACCAGTTCAAAGTTAGGGGTTTCTCAACAAGTGGCCAATATGCGTATTTCTTAGAAAACGAAGACATCAAAAAAGTTTCAACTTTCGGATAAAAGTTGAAAAATACTTACCACAGTTGAGGTTTTCTTAAAAAACTAATTTTTTTCTTCGTTTACCGATATTAAATAAAAATGGACGCAGTTGTGAGATTCTTCGACTTCGATTGAAATTAATTTTTTGGAAATTATTGACCGACGTTTGAGAACGCTTGAACCAGTTTTAAAAATATATACGTCGAATAATTTGATCTTCCGCAGAATATATAATATATTTGACAAGGCAGCGTATTTTTATTGATTTTCTACGAGTATTTTTCGGAGAAGACCCTTCTCCCCCTTCCCCTGTTCCATTTTCCATGGAAATCACGATATAAAATGATTTTACGAAGGTGGAACGTGCAATGGTGAAAGTTTTCGTATTATTTGGCCCATATTTTCTGGATCGTGATTTATCAAAAAGTTCATATTTTCGTGATTACTCGAAAAAATTTTTGGACGGTATATAAATACAGGTTTGGTCATTTATGGCGTTACCCGAGCTTTAAAGTTGCACTAAATGTATAAAAAATAGTAACACTTTCAGATTTGCGGCATTTAATTCATTGAAGATTTTTAAACCAAGAAAATGTTTTTTCAAAATTTTTAGAATTCATGTTCAACCGTGGGCGTTGTCGTCAGGACAAAATCTTGATATCCAAGCGCATGCTATCAGCCTTCCGAAGAGTGAGCCCAATTAAAATTAAATTGCTAACTGCACCAAAAAAAAAAAAAAAAAATGAAAAAAACTCAGAAGAGTGTTTTGAAAAAAATTGCATCCTGGAATAATTTGTCAAAAATCAAAAACCTATTTTTAATGCATCAAAAATTGCGAATCAAAAGTTTTTTTTGGTCGTCTAATCTAATTTTTGATGAAATTTTCAAAAAATGTTCACGGTAGTGCTGCCAATTGGATTTTGATTCCTGTAATTTTCATAAAATTCACGTTGTTCATTGAATGGTTTAAAAAGTGAACCAAAAAATTTTTTGTCATAAAATAAATTAAAATTATTTTTGAAAAATTTTTGTAGCAGTATTTTCATCTACAATTTTTTGAAAAATTTCATGAATTTTTTTTTAAATTATCAAGAAAATTTTGTTTTGATGTTGAAGAGTTTGAGTAGGTAAGTAATTTGAGTTTGGTAAAAAGAAATTCTTGTAGCTTGAAAGATGAAAAGAATTTTTTTTAAATGAGGGAGGTTTTATTTAATCTAACTTTTTTTAATTGCCTCACTTGAGATGTCATTTACCCCCCCCCCCCCCCTCCCCCAAGGAACCCTAGTTACGGGTCTGGTGAGGGGGTTCTCGAAACTCTTGAATTCATTTCTGAGGTTGTTGAGACTCCATACCCAATGGCGACCGTGGAGGAGAGAAAGTGGGATAAAATTTAAATTTTTTAAAACTTTTTCGAGCAGAGGTGTGATGGACAATTGAAAATTAATGCCCCTTTCCCGTAACTCTGGTAGGGATTGGGATATAAATTGAGGGGATGCCATACAAAAACCTCGTTTTTTTGGGTTATTTCGATTCCAGACGAAAAACTGGACCTTCAGGGAGGCGCCGGGATGTGATGAAAATTGATTTTTTTTCAATTTTGTCGAGTAGGGTATCCATTATAGGGTGGGTTGAAAAACCAAAAATTTTCATTTCTGAAAAGTGCCCCCCCCACCAAAAGTTGTTGGTTGGATAGACTAGAAAAATAAAAATGAAAATTTCAAAATCGATTTATATCTTCCGATCGCGCAAGAGCCTTCAATTCTTTGAAAATTATCAAAAATTCAACATTTTCAGAGATTTTTAAAAATTAAAAAAAAATCAAAATTCATTAAAATCAATTTTAGAGCTTATTTAGGACCTATTTAAAGCAAAAAGCAAAACTTTTTTGAAAAAATCCATGTTTTAAAGTTTTTTTTTTAAATTTCTCATATTTCTTCACCTCTGAAAAAAATAAATTGAAAAAAGTTATAAAACACAGATTTTTTCAAAAAAAGTGCTTTTTGGTCTAGATAGTCACTACAGAAGCTCTAAAATTAATTTAAGTAAATTTTAAATTTTTTCGAAATTTTTGAAATTTTGAATTTTTAGCAATTTTTGAAGAATTGAAGGCTCTTGCGCGATCGGAAGATATGAATCAATTTTGAAATTTTCAATTTCATTTTTCTAGTCTATCCAGTCAACAACTTTCGGGGTGGGGGCTTTTCAAAAATCAAAAATTTTGGTTTTTCGGCCCACCGTAGTATCTAAATACGTCTTTTTGACTCATTTAATCCATTTTTTAGATTATTTTTACTCTAAACGTGAAAGTCGACCATCTATGGTACGGATTTAATCAAAATTAAGGCAATTTCTCTTTCGACGACACCCCCTCCCCCCACCTCAAAAAGTAAACTTTTTAGTTTGGAGTAAGAATGTCCCTAAAAATGGAGCGAGGACGTCAAAAAACATGGATTTCGACACCTCACTCGATAAAATCGAAAAATTTTTAATTTTGGTCACACTCCGACCCCTGAGTATCTGGTTTATATCTGGAATCACTTAAATCCAAAAAATGGATTCGGAGGAGCAAAATACATGAATTTATGATGCCTCACTCGATAAAGCTGTAACATCTTCCAAATTCGGTTCCAACTCTCCTTCCCAAGGGTGAGAGTTTGAGTTTGGTTTAGAGTTCAAATACCCCATAAATGAGTTCAGGAGCTGCACCCCACCTTCCTCCGATATTTCTAAGATATTTTAAAATTTTGTTTTGAGTTTTTTCGCATCAGTTATCTATGATTTTTACCGACTTTTCTTGAAAAGTCAGGTACTAAATTTGTTGGCGCGGTGAGACTTGGGGTCTGGGGTGAGTTTTCTTTGCGTTTTGGGTCATTTGGAACACAACTGTACCATTCGTTCATTTTCACCTGTCCTTATATATATATATATATATATAAATATATATTTATGTATGAAATTTGTGGTCGATTAAACTCCGAAACTATGAGGTTTGAGAAAAATTTGAAAACGTCGC